>OV656779.1:3179145-3814974 GCA_927399505.1 Luperina testacea
TGACTCACAGTGTTGTTCGCTATAAAAACTAATTAAAGAAATAATTATTTCTTTACATCTCCCCCCACGAAGAAGATTTTTAATTAACTATACTTAACTAATTTACATTTCATAATATTGCAATTAACTTGTCATTTCTCTGTCTGTCTTTGTTTTTACGTTGGTATTGGTATAAGTTTTGTAATATGGAAGAGATTTGACTCTAACTTTTTATGGCCTGTATTAATCCTATATATTGAATTTGATATCTTTTCAATAATTTCAAATGGACCAATCTTTAGCTCATCTAATTTATTTCTATTTAATTTGTTCCCATTCTCTACATATACTATATCACCTGTATTGAAACTGACTTGAGTTCTATTTTTATCAAATATTTGTTTATTATAATTATGTGATTTTATTGAATTTTGTAATGCTTTTTTTCTATCTTTAATCCATTCTGCTTCTGTTTTATTTATTTTTAGTTCGTTTGGTAAATACGAAACATCTGTACCATCTAACAAGTACTTTGGTGCAAAGCCAGTAACCGTATGTTCTGTATTATTATATTTATCTACACAGTTATGAGCAATGGTTGTCCATGCTATTTTGTTTCTCTTTTCGTTTATTTTGCATCTGATTTTGTTTACAAGCGTTTGGTTAAGCCTTTCATTTAAGCCGTTAGAAAACGGGGCATTGACTGCAGTGAAAATTATTGGTATTGATTTTCTATTTAAAAATGTTTTGAATTCTATCGAGTTGATTCCCGGATATTGATCGGTAAGAATCATTCCGATTGTATCAGTATCTGTTACATTTTCGATTAGCTTAATAAAATCCTTTGCATTTTGTGTTTTTGAGGTAACAATATAGGCATATCTAGTAAAGTGGTCTACTAGTAGGTGTAGATATCTTTTAGTTGATCGAGAGCCTCCAAAGCCTCCAATTGTGTCTATTGAGACTATTTCAAAAGGTTTTGTGGCAGGACCCAAATGTGACATTAGCCCATACTTCTCCTGCCCTCTCGTTTTATTTTTTATACAGATCTCACAGTCCTTACAATGTTTTTTTATATTTTTTGTCATGTTTTTTGCTGTATAAATCGTACCTATTTTGTTTTGCATTTGTTTTATACCTAAATGACACATGTTTTCATGTACATCTTTTATGAGTTTTTTACTGTAATCTTCCGATAAAATTATTTTTTCACGCTTCCTAACCTTTTTATAGTATATATTTTGCCTCGATATTAACTTTGTTTTATTATTTTGTATGTCTGCATTGTTTTCCTGATCAGTTACTATATCAGTCAGTTTTATCATGTTTACAATTTTTAGTTGTTCATCTGTATCCTCACTCGCATCCAATACCGGGTTCCTACTTAAACAATCTGCTTCTATATTATCTTTTCCCGGAGCATATTTAATTTTAAAATCATACTGTGATAAATAGTAAGTTAAGTCTCCTAATTCGTCATCAGTTCTAGATTTTATATTTAAATTTTCCAAGGGTTTATGGTCGGAATACACTGTAAACGTCTTACCTATTAGCCAGTATTGCCAGTATCTTATTGCTTCTTTGATAGCCAAACATTCTAAATAGACTGCTTTTTTCTTTTTTTGCGCTTGATTTAATTTTTTTGAGAAGTATGCGACCGGCTTATCTTTACCATCTAGTTGCGTTTGTTTTAACACTGCCCCAATACCTTCTAGGGACGCATCAGTGTGAATATTTATTGGTAAATTTTGATCAAATATTTCTAGGATTGGCTGTGTGCACAATAATTTTTTTATGGCTTCAAAAGATTTTTGACAATCGGCAGACCATGTAAACTTCTGATTTTTCCTAAGTAAATTATGCAGAGGTTCTAAAAGAACCGCACTTTTTGGTATATACTCATGATAGAAATTAATTTTTCCCAAAAATTGCCTAACATTTTTCTGTGTTTTTGGTATTGGGAATTCTTTTATCGAAATTAAATTATCTCTTACTGGCCGTACTGTATTATTATGTATTACATGACCAAGATATTTCACTGATTCCGATGCGAATGTACATTTTGTGAACTTTAATCTGAAACCTTCTTTTTTTATTGCTTCTAGCAACTGTGTTAGCTGGTTTATGTGCTCAGAAAAAGACTTAGAAAATATCAAGATATCATCGATGTAGTTAACTGTACAATCAGTGAGCTTATACTTTCGTAAAATGTTACCCAATATCCTTTGAAAAATGGCTGGCGATGTCTTCAAACCAAAAGGTAAGCATGTCCATTGGTAGTGACCTTCCTGCGTCACAAAGGCAGTTTTTTTTCTATCTTCAATTCTTAGCGGGATCGACCAGAAAGCTGAATTGATGTCCAGTGTTGTGAAATATCTAGAGTTTCTTGTCTTAATCACCAGGTCATCGATCAATGGGAATGGTTGAGCTTGAGGTACCACTATTTTGTTGAGATCTCTAAAATCAATACATAGTCTTGATTTCTTGTTGTCTTCTTTTTTGAAAGCCAAAGTTACTGGTGCCGCAAATGGACTGTAAGATTCTTCTATAAGGTTTTTGTCCAGTAACTTTGCTATTTGTTCTTCTATCTCCTTTTTGTCTTCAACTGAACATTTATAAGGCCTTTTGCTGCAATACTTGTCCATGAGTAGATCAATTCGTGCTTCATATTCGGTGACTGTGCCAATGTCATATTTGTCCTTTGCAAAGATTGATTTGTAAGTATCTATTAATTTATATATTTCTGACTTTTGTTGAGTTTTTAAATTACTCATACTTATCTTGAAGTCTTCTCCTTTTATGTGTTCATTAAAATTAATTGAACACGGGTTTGCTGCATTTTTCACTTCCTTAGAAGTATTGGTCTTATCATGATCCTCATTCATAGGTTTTTTTTCCTCTTTTATTTTTATTTCTTCTCTTTTTTGCGTTATCCTCAAATTCTCATCTTGAACCAGTCCAAATTGTTTTATGATATCCAGTCCAATTAGGAAATCATATTTGAACTCTTCTCCATCTATTATGTAAACTTCTGTCTCTTTTTCAATGTCTAATATTTTTATTTTTATTGTTGTCAAACCAACTGTTTCTTTAACACCATTAATTGTGATTAAATTATCACTTTTTGAATCTATTTCTTTTCTTTTTTTTAGTCTTATTAATTTTGAATTAATTATAGAAACATTTGAGCCTGAATCATACAATCCAAATGTTTCTAATTGTTCATTTAATAGCAGTTTGACTTTAATTAATGGTGTTATTATTCGTTTTTTTCCGTATTATTTAGTTCTACATCAATTACTGAATTATTTACTGCTTTATTATTGGTTCTCTTTTGATTTTGTTCTTCTGACTGTTTGAACCAACATTTTTCTTCTGGATGGAATCGAATACCTTTATTTAAATTTTCACATGTTTTACATGGTTTTATTTTATCTGGCTTGCCTTTATTATCATAGGAAGTCTTGCTTTTATTCTTGCTGAAATTCTTTTTGCTCGCTACATATTCATGTTTTCCTATTTCATTGTAGAGGCTTGCAGTTGTTTTTACTGTTTCTTTATCAATTCTATCCATTACATAATCTGGTAATCCCATTACAATAAGATTAATCATTGTTTGGGTGTCGATGTGCTTGTTGACTTCCAATAACAGTCTTTCCTTTTTTGTGGCATATTCTAGCAACGACCCGGCTTGATATTTAAATGTAAATGCATATTTGATTTGGGACCAACCTTTATTTCCGTATGTTTCTCTAAAGTTGTTCTTCCATATTGACCATGCGGATTTCACCGTTAATTTGATTAACATGCTGCTATACCAGTCTATACATTGTTTTTCGAGAAGATGTTTTAAAATCTCGATTTTCTCTTCATCCTGTCTAATCTCGAATCTTTCACATTCTTCCTCGAATTCTGTAATCCATTGGTCAGCATTACATGTTTTATTTGAAAATTTTTCCATCAAAAACCTTTCCGCAGCTTTTCCTATGTTTTTTTTTTCCGGTGCTATGCCACAAGAGTTATCTTGTGGAGGCATTGCCTTTTCTGTTATCTCCTCTAAATACTGACCACCGAACTGTACATTTTCACCTTCGTCTAAATATATTTGCTTCAGCTCTGGGTTTAGCGGGATCCAGACTGAACGTGTTTGGTGTCTTTTTTTTAACGAATTTTTGATCTTCGTATATACTTCTGAAGTCTGTATGTTAGTGTGTTTATTCACGGGCTTGAACTCCTCCGGGACCTCAAATACACATCCGTCCGGTGTCTCAATTGAGGTTATGCATGTGACATTTGTTTTTCCATCTGTTGAGCCTAATACTGCAAATTTAAATCGTAGTTTGTCCATTTTTATTCTTGATTTTAACCAGAAATGTCGTTTTATAAGACTATATCTCTGAACTTAATATAGGTACAGGAATTGTCAATTTTAAAAGACGGTCGTGTTGCTCTGTAAAACAAAGTTTTTATTTTAGTACTTACAATAAACAAAATAATGAACTATAATTATAACAGGTAAAACTTAAATACTAAAATCCTACCTGTAAAACAAAGAAACGACATTTAAAGTCTATTACTTAATTAATAACAATTCCCTTTGTATATCTTCCAACAATATAATATGTAATCACTGTTCTGTCAAACCAGTTGTCATTGTCAACATCCATCCTGATTGACTCACAGTGTTGTTCGCTATAAAAACTAATTAAAGAAATAATTATTTCTTTACATATAAATCAACGTACAACTTAATACTGACCAGCAAATTGCAAAAAACCTAAAAAAATCGAATTTCGCGGGCTACCCTGGCGCTTTCGCCTTAACGTAACTTATTCTAGTTGAATTAATTTTGTTTTAAGACGAGTCTTTTCTTCATTTGTGCCGACACAATTCATCATTATTATGAGAATGCAGCAAATAAAGTTCCCACTGCTGGGACACAGGCCTCCTCTCTGTGAGAGGGCGTGGGCTGTGATTCACTACACGGGCACAGTACGGCTAAATGTCACATGTCTTTGAATTGCTAGATCTAGGATATGGCGGTTTCCTCACGATGTTTTCTTTCACCGTTTTGAGAACAGCAGGTCGATTCTGTAAAAATGTCACCGTGAGAACTTACGTGATGTGAGTTTGTTTTTGCTAGGAATTGACACTATTGACAGCTCACTCCACGCTCACTTCACCCAAGTTTTCACGGTGAGATGGAATACAGAATCGCACTGCACTGCAGTAGTGATGAAATAAATTACACAAAGTAAAGCACCTGGTTGGGTTCGATCCCACATAATTACAACAAATCGCGGCCGTTACCGCTTGTCCACAACTGCTGCATATGAGAATGAAATCTACAAATAATACTTGGCATAAGTATTTCATTGTCATCCAGTTGTAAAAAAAACTATTGAATTATATTTCTCTTTTATTCCAGGTCTGCTCAGAAAGCAGTGCTAGCGAATCGTCTCTAGAATCCTCAAGCGGTTATGGCAGTCAAGGTGCATTCGCAGCCGAAGACCATGCTCTGCAGCATCAGGTCCAACACGCGGATGGTGAGCGAATGTCAACCTTATTGTGTGTAGCGTAGGACTGTGCTTAGAGTAGTATTATATTGTGATTTGTGTAATAATGGACTGCATTAGGGCGATGCGACGTGTCTTAAGACAGGGAGTAGTTTGAGATAGTTTTTTTTTTAAAGTTTGGTCAGTACATTTTGGCGTAATAAATCTTAAAACAAAATGCAGAAAATATAATTTTTCATTCCTCTAATATGGTAAGAGCTGATTGTGCAGTATGCTCAAAAAAGGAGTCATTATTTTGGATCTACAAAATAAAAAGTTTTGTTGCACATGCAAGCGATATAATTACATATTTTGCGGTTTTGTTAATTTCTATATAATTTATAAAATTAACAAGAAACTTCCAGATGAAATTATGTCTGCACTTTCTATGCTTTTAAAGAAATCGATTGAAATAGTCTCTTACTGTCGTCATAGTGCAGTCCATCTCAAGACGTTTTCATTGTTTTTCAATGTGTATAAGTAATTACAATTTATCAGTGTGCTGTGTGATTTTTTTTTGTTAGACGTTTGTCTTTTGCCTTGAGTAGATTATTGTCTTTTCTGATGCTATTGTTTTTTATTGTTAAAATCCCCCAAATACCTTTTTGTTTTTATTTTCAAAACATTCACAGCACTTTTTTATATTTCTGTGCCACCTTTTTTATGTTGTAATACCGCTTCGCATGCCACCCCACTAGTCGAATCCGAGATCGTAACCCTTCGGCGTGACAGCGAAGCTTCGGTAGCGGCCGCTCGGGAGAGTTTCTCTATCTCGCTCGGTTCACTGGAAGAGGCAGTGAGGTCGTTGGACGAGGCCAGCGAGACGCCGGCGTTCGCAACCATCGGGAAGAAGCCAGCAGTGCCCAAACGTAGACCTTTATCTATGACTGGTGAGGAAATACGCAAATGTATAGGTGGTGGTTGAAGATAACACAGCAAAACTTTATTGTAGGTGATAGCCAGGTTCTAAAACACCTAAAAACTTTCCAAGGTAAGCATACAAAACTTGTGCATCAATATTGCTCTAACATTTTAAACACCAGTTTCGCTGTACTGTTGCAGCAACAGCTGTCATAGGAGCTCCGCCGATAACGCAATAAAACAAGTCGATAATTGATGTCAAAAAAAAAATACAAACAGCTAAAGGTGTGTGACCTGTGTCTGTATCAGTGTTCATAATCTCAGATAATTTAAATTCCATCGCCACTAAATCAGTTATCTGCTTTAGTGAAATGTATTCTAAGTTATTTTTGAGTGACGATTTGTAACAAAAAGGTCCTGATAAGTTTTTAGTTGCAATGGAAATTGAACTTTATTAAGTACCTACTTATCATATTCAGTTTGTTGTTCCACAACTTGAAAAATATTACTATTTGGTACTGTTTGCGCGTCAATGTATCTGCCACCCTGTATAATCTCAAGTAGGGTTTAATGTACAGACGCCAGCACATCAAGCTACCCGAAACTGTCAAATTTTCCCAATCAACTTTGAACCTTATGCTTTAGCGATAAAGTTAAAAATCTAGTAAAGATAATTTGACAGATCGTAGTAGCTTGATGTGCTGGCGTCTGTACCTACACTTGCTCAGCCAAAACCATGGGAAGAATAGAAATGCTACGGAGAAAAATATCGGAATATAAAGTAGGTATATGACTTAAATTTGGTATGAGAAAACTTTTGCTTATCGCGTCATCGTCACCCAGTACGAGTAAGTTTCCGAATGAAAAACGTATTGTATGTCATCAATTCATCATACAAATTGTTTGGTTACCACGATTCTGTGGGTAAGTTGTTTAATTACCAGAATGTCCGGCAACAATACAAGGAAGTAAGTTTATATTACTCTGAATATTAATGTGCATGAGTTATGTTATTATTTTTTTCTTCTGCTTGTTTTTATTGATTCACTGATTTCTTTTTTTTAATACGATTATCACATCAATTAAACATTGGCCATACTACACTCTGTCTAGTGTCTAGAACGTTACTATTCTAGATTACGTAAAAGTTAACTTTAAAATGCGTAATAAAAATAAATATATAAACTGCCTTATCTTATTGAATTACCTTATTTATGACTTCTTACAGACATTATAATAACGTGCGTGTATAACATTTAAAAAAAAAAAAAAATTGTTATGCGTATTAAATAAAATCCAAATACGAGTCTTCTAAAGTTTTGGTGAACAGTATCTATTATTTTCGACTAGCTTCTGCCCGTAACTTCGTTCGCGTGGAAGTCTTAAGTCACCACAAGATATGTACTAAATGAAATAAAGGCCACATTACTCGCTGATAATGTAGTTTTCTATTTATTTATTTTATTTATTTATTTATTTATTTGAATAACATGGGAGACTTACAGCTAAAACAAACAGATCAAGGACAGTACATTAGTCTGAAAGCCAATTACAGGTCTCCACTTATAAAATACAGAGAAGAAAAAGTAAATTCTGAGGACATTCACACCAAGTTACTACCTATAAACTACAGCATAATTACTATGTTGCTCGCACTGCATAACAACCATCATAACAAAATGAATTACATGAAAAAGTTACCGCTTAAGCACTTCCTGGCTGACGATACACTAGTTAGGAACGGATCAATATCGTACTGTTTACAAAGCTTGTTTAAATTTCTGCTTGCACGCACAATGTAGGAATTCTGCCTATAGTTGGTTGGAGCAACTGGCACGCGCAAAGGTGGATTGTATCGCTTACACTTCATGGGAATATTGAAATAAAATTTTGACAAAATATCGGAACAGCTTATAGAATTATTAAAGATTTTCAACAAACACACACAGTCCGAAATCTCACGGCGGTTGAGTAAAGGTAATATATGAAATTTTTTACATAGGTTATGATAGTTTTCCGAATGATACGGTACTTTTTGATGATAACATATATACCGTATGAACCTTTTTTGGATGCTCTCAATTCGGTTAATATATTTGTGGTAACATGGGTTCCATATCTCGGACGCGTATTCCAAGTGGCTTCTAACAAAAGTACAATATAGAATTTTTAAAGTTTTGGCTTGAGTAAAGCACTTAGATAACCGCATTATGAAACCCAGTGATTTTGAGGCCTTGGCGACTATTGCATCAACGTGTAATTCAAAACTGAGCTTGGAATCGTGATGAACCCCCAGATCACGGATGGAGTTTGATCTAGGTAGAACTTGATCACCTAGGGTATACGATGTAGCAATGATTGAGCGCTTCCGAGAATACGTTACAACCGAGCATTTAGCGGGATTAAGATCCAGCTTATTTCTTTGGCAGTAGTCCTCTAGGCGACGCAGATCATTCTGGAGTGCCGTTACGTCCATTTGCGATGATATTGTGGCATAAATTTTCATATCATCAGCAAAACATAAAAGTTTGGATGAAGTCAAGCAAAAGTCAATGTCATTGATGTATATTATAAATAGCAATGGACCGAGCAATGAACCCTGCGGGACTCCACTAGGAACAGGGACCCAACTAGATATATAATTATTTAGTACTACTGCTTGGGACCTGTTGACAAGATAAGAGGAAAACCATCTGAGTAGATCGCCATGAATTCCCATGCCATTTAATTTGGATAACAGAATGCTATGATCAATTCGATCAAAGGCTTTGCTATAGTCTGTATAAACTACATCAACCTGCTTACCGTTGCACATGGCATCAGTTATAAATTCATTAAGGAGAATTAGGTTCGTGACAGTAGACCTCCCTTTTAAGAAACCGTGCTGGAATAAGCTAAATGAATTTTTCAGAGCAGTATGAACCTGATTATATATTATTCTTTCAAAGACCTTTGCTATAATACACAGTTTAGATATCGGCCTGTAATTCGTTATGTCTGTTTTGACACCTTTTTTATGTATAGGCGTTATAAACGCAGATTTCCATATTTGCGGCACAACACAGGTATTCAAAGATTTTTTAAATAAAATTGAAATAGGTCGCGCTATCGAAGGTGCGCACCCAACAAGAAGTTTGGATGGAATGTTGTCAGGACCTGCCGATTTGCATGTATCCAACTTACGAAGCAAGTTAATTATTTCATCAATATCAACAATGATATTGCAGATATCAGATGATAAGTTCGACGAATCGTTAAAAAGAAAAGAAGGGACTGGATGACTAACACTGGAATTAGAGAGAAAAGTAGAATGGAAGTATTCGGAAAAGGCCTGACAAATAGATTCCCCCGTCCTTAAGGTATCACTATTATAGTTCAAGGTGCTTGGGATTGCGTTTGAGTTATGACGTTTTTTTACAAAAGTCCAAAAGTGTTTTGGGTTATTTTTGATAGAATTTTCTGTTTGATCCAAATAGTTACGGTAGCAATGAGATTCCATAGTTTTCACCCTTTCACGAAGAAGCTTGAATGTTAATTCGTCCGATATATTACCATAGGTTTTGAATTTTTTTAAATATTTATATTTTTCTTTAATTGTTTTAATAAGTGACGAACTATACCATGTTGGATACTTTTTATTCCGAAACAGTTTTTGTGGGATATATTTTATTTGTAAATCCAAAATAAACCGATTAAAGAAGTTAACTGCATCATCAATTGACCGCGCGGAAAACTCAGTTTCCCAGTCAGTCGCGCAAATGTCTTCGCTGATAGATTGATAGTCACCTTTATCAAACAAGAATTGAGTACGAGGCGCACATTCAAGCAGAGGTGTTACAGATAGGTCCAAATTAATTATTAACGCTGGGTGATAGGCATCAATAGGCACCAGTGGGGTAGAACATTCGGCCACATTAACTTTTCCATTGGAAAGGACGAGGTCAACAGCCCCCTCTGCAGGGGCTGCCTTGATGCCGAGGAATCAGCCGCCCACGTCATCCTGGATTGCGAGGCCGTGGCTTCTCAACGTGCAGAAATCCTCGGAACAATGAGGTCGCTCCGCGAAGCCTGTGAAGCTCCCAGGAAGCTTCTGTGCTTTTGGGCGGAGCTAGGCTGGCTCGGTTAGCCAGAATCCCCACGCACAACGGACCGAATGGGAGTCTAAGTGCGGAAAAGGGAGTCCCATCATCATCATCATCATCATCAGGACGAGGTCAAGGATTCTACCATACCTATTAGTTACCGTGTTATACTGTCCAAAATCAAGCGTGCATAATTCATCACAAAACAAAACTTCATCGTTACTGTTAGGATTCAATGGGACAAGTGAAAGGTTGTCAGATGGAACCCAGTTAATACCGCTCATATTGAAGTCACCTATTACGAGAAAGGTATCAGAGATATTATTAATAACTGTTTGGTTTAATTTAGCAAGAAAATTAGAGAGTTGTGAGGAAAAAGAAAGGCCCAAGTTTTGTTGGCATAAGTAAATATCACAAATATGCAACGTAATATTGTTCCGTGTGATAGGATCTTTAAGGTGTATGGATAGCCAAAGGTCCTCTGCTGTAGAATGAAAATTAGGTTGGCAAATAACTGATAATTCTCTACGAGTAGCAATGAGTATCCCCCCACCACGCGATTGCCCGGTCAAAACATAATCTCGGTCGCGGCGCCAAACAATGTACCGATCATCAAAAAACTCAGAATTTAAAATGCCATCCAATAACCAAGTCTCAGTAAGTACTATGATATCATACGAATTAAGTGACATTTGACGGTAGAAAGAATGAGTTTTAGTTCTAAGACCTCGAACGTTCTGATAATATATGTTTAAGTTATTACTGTTATTATACTTATTAGCCATTGAAAATGAAGTCAATAATTGAATATAAATCAGTGTGATGTACGAGTATTACAGTAACAGCAATCATTAAACAATAATGTAAGTATAAAAATATAAAAATGCAAGGAAGGTAAGCTTTAAAAAAGTTTGCGCGTGAACATAAATCATACGACAATAAATAGTAAACAGCTGAGCGAAAAAGCAAGCAGTAATGCGTGGTGCGTACAAGCGAGAGCGAGTCAAACATATTGGAAAGCATTGGGGCTTTGAAGTAAACAGCGCGATAAGAAACATAAAGGATTCCTTTAGCTAAACAAAAGAGAGGTGTCGAGCTCATTAGTGCGATTGA
This sequence comes from Luperina testacea, assembly GCA_927399505.1. Taxonomy (NCBI): domain Eukaryota; kingdom Metazoa; phylum Arthropoda; class Insecta; order Lepidoptera; family Noctuidae; genus Luperina; species Luperina testacea. Next base: position 3,190,736 of record OV656779.1, read on the forward strand.
GGTGCTAAACCTTTTGTAAACAAATATTGAGATACTTAGGATCACAAAAACTATAAGCGATTGAAATGTTATAAAACAATGAAATAAAGTAAAAAAATAACTTAGTAAAAATAGGAAGCATTTCAAACAATCTTGTTTAAATCGGATTCTTTACGTATAATAGCTACTTTACAATTAGCATTTTTTAATATATGGATTTTCCCATGCTTTACCCAAACGAACTCATAATATTTATCCTTGGCCATGGTCTTAACCTTACTTAATAGCTTCTTATACTCCACGCTCAGGTGATCATTGACATATACACGCTGAGTCGTGCCCTGAAACCCGATATGGGATGTGCATAGGTCCTTAACGGCACGTGCAGCTGCGATAAAGTCTTCTTTCACATACCGGTTTAAAAAACTCACTATTATCAATTTTTCGTTAGAATTAAAAATAGGCACTCTTGAGATATAATTCACCTGTGATTTGGGGCAGTTGTAATTCACCTTCTGGCCGATCGCTTCAATAATCGAAAAAAGATTTTCATCTTTTCTTAGAGGGACTCCCTTAATTTCCACATTATTTAGTCGGGATCGCTGTTCATATTTTGAGAGTTCGAACTTCGTTCTCTCTAAGTCAGTCTGCAAGCAACTCACTGTTTCATGAAGCTTGTCAAGTTCTGTTGCCTTCGCTTCAACCTCCGCTAGTCGAGTGTCAAATTCTTCAAGTCTACCACAAGTGCCTTCACATGTAATTTTTAGCTCAGCTAACTCATCCTTGATTATTCGAATATCATCTACCAGGGTCGGCAAATTAAGTAACTGGCGTTTCATGTCCCGAATTTCGCTCAGTATGGTTTCGAGGGAGGCTGGTTCAGGAGCAACCGGAGCTGGGGATGACGTTCTACAAGTGGGGCACTTCCATTGCGCCATTCTGCTGGCGCCAAGTTTTCTCCATCCGACTTCAGAAATATTTGCACATCCGAAATCTAGATGTTTCTTGCAACTCCCACATTGGACTCCGTCATTGAACTGCACGTTACAAGCTGCGCACGTTTTCATTATTAAAACTCAATATAAATAAAATTATATACCAAAGCAAAACCAACAGAAATTTGAATTTGGTGTTAAAGTTAAAAAAGGTTGACGATCTATTATTCCGAGCGACGCGTACTGTACTAATGAATGTCCACAGACGAGTGATGAACGCTAACTATTGGTGAAAGAATTTTTAAAATCGGTTATGATTTTTTGAGTTTATCCATTACAAACACACATTTTAGATTAGAAACGGTTCTTTGACCAAATATGTAATTTTTTTATACCGAAAAATCCCCGAACCAAGTTTGGATACACATTTAAAATTTCCTTTTTCTTCAAACTCACCCTTACCTCATTCCTCTTCCAGCAACAGTGTGGTCCCGTCGCGGCTCCTCCAGCTCACTGGGGAAGCCGCCGCCTCCAGTGCGACGATCTTCTTCTATATCGAGGCCGCAGCGACCGCCTTATGTGCAAGTAAGTTGGACAAAAAGCAAGAGATAAATGTTTTTTTTTTACTCTTTACACAGTATTTGATCACTAGATCAATATATCCGCTAACAGTAAATACGCAGGTTCTCTGTTATGATTGAAACCATGTGTAACACATCTGGGGGTCTAATCTCCAAGTCCGTCAACGAAGATACGAGCCCGTCCGAAATTAGTTCGATACTTAGGAGTGAACCCTACTTCAAATTAATTTACTTTATCGGACGGGCAATAACATATCGGGAGTAGGAACAACTGTCAAATCGTGTTGTCGTTCATTCTTAGATCGGGCCCCAAACTAATCCTATGTCCATAGATACTACGGAGTAGGAAACGCCAGTAACTTCGGCTTCGGAATCTACGGATTTTGTGCTTAGGGAGTAGACCTCCTGTTTCGATTTCTCAATGACAAAATTCACATCGCTATTAGGTTATTTTTAATTGCCAGATAACTAATACTTAAACTGTTTTGTCCACAGAACACACAAAACTCGCAGATGTGTTCTACAGACGCGGACAACTTGCCGCCCCCGCCCGCCTTCCTGCTGCAGCCCGACGGCGACGCAGCCGGTGATTATGACTGTATTGAACGTTACGCACTATTATTATTATTTAATTTACCATTAGAACATACAAGGTCAAATTAGATAAGCTAGTGAAACTTCACAGATGTAAGAGGTATCGTTATCTATAATGAAGATAAAACAAAAAAAAAATTCTTTCTTAACTCATAATTTCAAGTATCAACAGCTGATTACGGAGTCAGCGTTGACTCCGTAATGAGCTGTTGTTACTTGTGCTAATGCTAGTGTAATTAAGAATTTAGAAAACTTTTTTTTAAACGTCATATGATAACGATCATCATGTCTATGAAGTTTCGCCAGCTAATTTAACTAAGTTGGTTGTAAGTATGTATAATTGTTTATGTTGCAGTAAAATAGTCAAAATGGAATTAATTCAACGACTCTGGAATAAGTCAGTATAACAAACCCAAATAAAATATGGTCGCATAGATTTTGTTATGCTGTTGAATTTGGTCGTTATGTGTAGCCGAATTGAATGGTTTTGTTCGCGCGCAAAAACCGACAAAATAGGGAGCAGTGGGTAGGACGAGGAGCATGACGTGTGGCATGACGAGTAATGTTGCCACACTATGTCTCTGCCTCCTTTCCTCGTTACTTCCCATGCCACTCGTCGAGTGTGTGGCAGGCGCATTATGTGTAGCCGAATTGAATGGTTTTGTGGCCACGTTTAAAAATTTTAATTATTGTAGGTACTATGGCTATTTTGCTGCGACAAATTCTTAAAAATATGAGTCTAAATGCCGCAATTTGCATTTACCGTGCAGAATATCGAAGCGCTAAGTTTGCACAGTAAAGTTTTTTTATTGCGTGCACTGCGTAAAAGCTTAAACGCACCAACGCGACACACAAGCTCGCTTAACGCACTTCAATTTCAACGTTAGAATTCTTGGAACAGAGTTAAAATAACAAAACTTTCCATCGAGTGAACTATGTTAAAATAACAAAACTTTCCATCGAGTGAACTATGTTAAAATAACAAAACTTTCCATCGAGTGAACTATGTTAAAATAACAAAACTTTCTATCTTGTGAACAATGTTAAAATAACAAAACTTTCCATCGAGTGAACTAAGTTAAAATAACAAAACTTTCCATCGAGTGAACTATGTTAAAATAACAAAACTTTTCATCGAATGAACTATGTTAAAATAACAAAACTTTCCATCGAGTGAACTATGTTAAAATAACAAAACTTTCCATCGAGTGAACTATGTTAAAATAACAAAACTTTCCATCGAGTGAACTAAGTTAAAATAACAAAACTTTCCATCGAGTGAACTAAGTTAAAATAACAAAACTTTCCATCGAGTGAACATGTTAAAATAACAAAACTTTCTATCTTGTGAACAATGTTAAAATAACAAAACTTTCCATCGAGTGAACTAAGTTAAAATAACAAAACTTTCCATCGAGTGAACTATGTTAAAATAACAAAACTTTTCATCGAATGAACTATGTTAAAATAACAAAACTTTCCATCGAGTGAACTATGTTAAAATAACAAAACTTTCCATCGAGTGAACTATCAGTCTGTTTTAATTACATGTAACATCAATGGCATATTACAAGTCGATATAATAACCAACTTATTCCTTTCAGCGCATATCAACGTAGCAGAAACCGTTAAACAACTAACGGAACTAAAACACATGCCCGCATCGCCCGGCATCGTTCGCCGCAGTCTTCAACAACTGAACACAACCAACAGCACCAACAACGCGAACCCACAACAACAACCACAGTCCCCAACAACACCGTCTCTGAGCACGTTTCAACAAGCGAAAAGTAATTTCTCGTCGTCAACTAGTTTGAATAGTACGGGGAATTTGAACCCTATATATGGGCAAACTGGGCATAGGATAATGGCGTATGTGGAGAATTCCATGTATGTGAGGAAGAATAGCATGAATAACTCCAATTCGGATTTGATTAATGCTGGTGAGTTTTTTTTTATTTTGATAAATACTAGCTTCTGCCCGCGACTTCGTCCGCGTGAAATTTCTTGTTACCCCGACCCACCCCGTCGCATCGCATCTCCTGCCCGCGCTATTACCTCGTTTTTTGCTTAGCGTTCTTTCTGACTTTTTTTCTTTTTGCTCGGCTCCTAAAGGTTATAGCGTGATGTTAAATAGCCTATAGCCTTCCTCAAGAATTGGGCTATCAAATGCAAAAAGAATTTTTCAAATCCGACGGGTAGTTCCAGAGATTAGCGCGTTCAACCAAACAAACTCTTCAGCTTTATAATATTAGTATAGATTATAGGCACAACATGGAAGCACGAGGAACAACTGTGACTCAGTGGTAACGGTCCCAACTTACGAGTTGTAGGTAGTGAGTGGGTTCGAGCTCAAGCAGACGCTTTGAATGTATAATTTCATCACCACCACTGCTCTCAAAATGGCTATAAAAGCATAAATCATTTATTTATTGTTTTTTAGTTGTTACTTCTTCAACAATTAAATGTATTTTAAACTTTATCAGAATTTTGTCATCTAAAATTTTGAATAATTAGAATTATTATAGTGTTAGTAGTGATTATTATCACCAAAAACCATTATTTTTAATTTTTGTGAACGTGTTAAATGAATTCTTAGGTATTACCTACTGGTATTTAAAATTTTCACAAGTTTCGACGTATCACTCGAGAAAGCGCGGTGATTATAACCGAAGCTCGGTCAAATTTTTATTTTCACCAAATGTTCGGCCGAAGTTCGTATTCGGTTCAAACCACGTTCGGCCCATCCCTGATTTTGTATTGTATCATTGCAGGTATATATGCGGAAGGTCGCGGCTCCCCTCACGGTTCGTCTCCCTCCACACCGATATACGGAGAAAACAACTCGTTCTCTAGCTTCGGACCGAGAATGTCGAACGAGTCACATTACGGACAAACTGGTGAGTTTTATGTCAAGTCAAAAAACTCCACAGATAAATCAAATGGACTATCAATAGGGTAGTTGACTAAGAAAATATATTTAGTCCATCAGTTAGATTACTAAAAAATATTGTATACGTATTTTTTCTTTTGTCTGGCAAACAAAAAATTACGAAGATACAGCGCTTGGAAATTTCGTATGACGTCACGCCGTGCTACAAATTTTAGCACGTTATTATGTCAAAGCCCCCCACTCCTGAACTTTGATGTGATATATCTTTGTAATTTTTTATCTAATTGATAAAACAAAAAATACGTGTTCAATATTTTTTAATAATCTTACTGAGGGACTAAATCGAATCGATTTATTTTTACCCAGGCAACATCTCTACATTCAAATCACAACTGAAAACAGCGTAGTGTGTCAATCTGCTCTTCAGTCAAAGTTTCCAGACTGAACAAATAATGATGGCTAGGGTAGTGCCAAACTAATCTGGCATTATTCAAACGACTCAGTTTGAGTAGCGTTGTCTATAAGCTAGGTTATGTAAGTTCTAGACCTACAATATACATAATTCTGCAATAATTTGATTCAATAATTTACCACTCAAACAATTTTCAATATCAACCCAGTGCAGCATGTTATTGCGTCATAAAAAGATGTCTAAGTCTAAGTTCCGTCTTACGTCTTTAAGTTCCTAGACGGAAAGTATCCATGATTAAAAGGTTAATTGCCTCATCTAATGACACAGTCACAAATAGGTTCACGTTTTGACGGCAATACGGCTCAGTCTGTTGCCACCGGCAATATCAATATTAATTTGTGTCCTATGCAATGCCGGTGAATTGTTTGTGCGTCACAGTTAGATACCTGGTAGCCAGCATAATACTGTGTGATTAATTTTTGTATGTATTTTCCAGTCTAAAATTATGTGATAAAAGTGTAAAATAACCCTGTTCTGAGATAATATTCTTACACGATCACTCACTTAAAGGAATAGACTAATTCCTTTTATAATTTTTTAGTCTGTATTTAGAAGATTGCAACTTTATATTTCACTACTTTTTCCAACAATTATTGTTGGAGAATATTTTTAAATGAAAAACATCTTGGTGATGTAAAAATAAGAATTTTGGGCTTAAGTTTTCAAATAATCAAATCAAAACACTCAATTTATGGTACCCACAAATAAGTTTTCTTATCCATTTGTTTACATTTTCTTCAAATATTTTTCGAACAGATCATAGCTATAAACACATGAAATATCTTATAGGCTTTAAAATGCAACAAGACAAGAAATACGGCCAGAACACGATCTACGCACAACCATCGGAGATAATAGCCGGCTTCAACAACATGTCTCGACATGACACACTCAGTCCATTAGCGATGAGGAAGAACATCGCAGCCAGGTCGCACAGCGCTGACAGACATCATCTTGAACGTGAGTCCCTTTTTATTTAGCCTTCATAATGCTTAACCTTTTACCAGGAGCTCGTGGCTAAGTGAGGGGTGCTAGACATATGTTTGATTCGGAATATTCTATTCGACGGTATTTGTTGAACAATAGACCCGAAGTAATGCCGACTGCCGACTCGAATACGTGTGTAACAACTCTTACAATCCCGACCGGTTGAAAGTATCGCATCGTGTCCTTGCCACCCGTATTATACAGGGTTTGGATGCAATTAAATTAGCTAGCGAAATAGTTTCGTATCTATACAGTGTTTTCGTACTACTTGCTCAAAAAAGTGACATTCTATGCCACAAAAAGCGAACATAAAAATAGTCATTTTTAATCTGTTAAAAACGGGGAAAGAAAATTGTACTGAATTTCATTCATCCTCTCTAGGGAAGATGTGATTTAAATTTGGAATACTTACCGAAATTTATACTGAACTACATCTGTGTTTACACCACTGAGTTTGTATATAAAGCATTATACTTGCATCTTTTTGAAAAAGGAATACGCATTTATTATGCAGTTATGATTATTAAATAAAATTACGAAAACCGACGAGGTCGTATGAACTTGATGCCTTTGCTTTTCCGTCAAAAAAATATTAGTCTAGGAATTTGCCGCGTTTTTGTTTTCTTCAAATACATAAACGTTAATGCTTATTTCATATTATTATTGTGTTAAGTTTTTCGCAAATGGTACGAAAAGTAGATTATTTTCCTCGGTGATAAAGCTGTCTTATGGCCGATTCCTATAACATACGGACAGTTAAAGGTTAAAATTAAGACTCTTTTATCTTTACCAATAATGAAGCAAAGACCTCAGAGCTTTGCATAGTAGACCCATAACTATGGAAGCAGCTATCACAGGTACAATTAGCTTACGGATCTATTTATATTCCCAGTTTGGCAACAAGAAAATGCTACTATTGGTAAGCAAAACCATCGTTTTTGTTTATAGGAACCGAGCACTAGTCTTGGGTGAACTTATCGTCGTTACTAACAAATCGTCACCCGCGACAGAAGACACTGCTTTATCCCTTGGTTAATAATCTACTAATACGCTACTGTTTCCGATGTATACACGTGTTCATTGTCTGTATGTGGCGGCACTCGCGGCGCTGCAGAGGGCGCGCTCATGGCGGCGCTGAGCGCGCGCCTGGCGCCCTCCCCGCGCGCGCCGCGCCGCGCCACCGCGCCTGCAGAGACCGCGCCGCCCGCGCAGCCCGCGCAGCCGCCGCACAAGGGGAGAGGTGGGGAACTCTATATTTTTAGGAATAAGGAACAGTGTGTAAAGTTCACTCACCCTCAATAAAAAAGGAAGAATCTTCCGACCAGACGGGTGTTGTGTCCCGTGGGCTACTACGGTAGTACTACTGGGCTACGTGGGCTACTACCCGACTTTGATGTCCGGACGTTGTAAACTCTGCTTGCGCGATGCAGGATTTTACAGGCCATTAGTGTAATATAGAAACCGCCACAGAGAGTATCGCGAAATTTATTTATTTATTATTTATTTAATACTTCAAGCACATAAATGTACAGAGGCGGACTTAAGAATACGAAATTAAGTGTTAATAACAAAAACACATGTTAAGGGTTATTCAAAAATCAACTCTTTACGGGGAGTAATTACTGCGTGGCTTAATAACCTCAAAAAAAACTGATTTGTAAAATATTTGTTAGTAAATGAAATCCTCTAAAACAGCCTCCAAATCTGTAGTTTAAGAACTTAAAAATATTATTGTGACTTAAATCATCATAGGTCAGCCGAAAGACGACCTATGTTAGACATAAGCCTCAAACGTCACCGCATCGACTGGTTCAAAAACTTTAAACGAGAATTTTCCACAGCTCTTGTTTACATGTTATTTCATCGGCAGGAACAATCCCGGTGCAGCCCGCGTTCCTAGACAAGCTATCGGCGACGATACAACAACAACGTCGCCAGCTCGAGACCACGCGCGCTAAGAGTGTGCGGGACATAATCAACCAACATGCGCAGGTAACATTCGTCTTTTTGTTTACTGTGTATAGTTTAGAGGAATAGACTGTGCAGGGCGTTTACTCAAATAATTCCATTTTTGATGTGAAACATCTATAGCCGCACGTAAAACAAATTTCTGGCGTGGCGACGCATGCCGTGGCGACGCGTCGCCACGCTATATGATGGTGTATATTATATACAGTCACAGTCTTGTGTACTGTGTGGCGACGCGTCGCCATGCGCAATGTTTCACATCTGCCAGGCGTCCCGTGACGGCTCACTTTTTTTCTACTACGGTGTTACACAGCGACACATACACATTTCCAAAAAATCTATTGTTTCATAGAAAATTGCAAGACCTACGCAGTCAAAATGTATGGAACAGTTTTTTTTTTAATAACCTGCGATAAATTTCAACGTTGGCGCATTTAGTGATTTTAGGTGCAAACGGGCCTAAAACCTCATTTACACGGTGGTTTCTGGATTGCTCAAAAGCAATAACCGCATGCCGTAGAGTACGTTCAATTATTGCCATTCAATTATTGCATGCGCCTTCTGTTTACACCAATGCAATTATTATATGCAAGTATTGCCTCGTCTAAACATAGAGTTGCACATCCTTGTACAATTGATTCAAGTATTGGTCGTATTTGCGCGCTGCCAATATTTAATTCGATTTAATTGAACATTTTGTCAATATTTTTGTCAATATTTATGGTTCGTTCGCTCATATTTGAATAATCGAAAATTTCAATGTCAGAATTGAATGCCATTATATTGTACGTGCAATTTTATCATACAAAGAAAGAAAGAAAAATTTTATTTCGACACGGTTCGTGAAACACAAAATACAAAATAAAAATAATGTTTCAACAACAATTGTGTGTGCCTCACGGCTGCGCCAAAAAGGTTCATTATTATACGTACTGTTCACACCTATACCAGTTTTGAACGGCAACTAACTTGCCCGTGCAACAATTATACGTGTTGTTTAGGTGGTGTCAGTCAATTGTTGCTTAAATTTTATGGTATGCCACAGACAATAAACTCGCACCTTGTAAATGAGGCTTAAGTGCTAAGATCTTATCTGTGTAACTTATGACTGCGCACAGTTATACGGTCACTTACTACAGTCCGGCCGTTGAGACAGTACGTTCCTGACACCTGTCAGTGTGACAATTTTAGTAACTAGATCAAATTCTCTCGTCGGTTGCACTGTAGGTTTACCTTCTACATACCTACTATCCATTCTTCTTTATGTTTCTTATTGATGTTATTTCAAGTTAAACAAATATGAACTTTATTTTGATTCTAGAGTGCCTAGCACCACTGAAAAAATATAAAAATGTTTGAAGTCGTAGTAAGTAATTAATTAAAGTAATTTTTCCATAAACTCATATTTGTTTACATGATTGGCAAATAAATCGCGAACGCAGATTACCACTGACACATCGTCTCATCATAATTTGACTCATAAAAATATAGAGCAACGCTGCGTGTCTACGTCATATCTTATGGTTTTACCCACAGAACATGAGGCGTAGATGACTAGTAATAAAAAAATGTAGAGTTAACATGACAAGCATGTATGATTTGTAAGTAAGTTAGGTAAGGTACTTCCATAACCTATTCACATTTACTGTAATTTTTTTCACATTTTCTATATCTTAACATATTATAGGATATTATTTTTTCTATTGAGGAAAAAGGTTTGTAGAAAATATACAGGTTTTAGCAAAGACTTTCTTTAATACTTCATAATACCATCCGTATTATGAAGTATTAAAGTCATGTACAGTCAGGAGCACTAATATGTCAACACTTGGCAACTTTCAATTGCGATTTTTCGTGAAATAACGAATGCAACGTTGAAATACGACACTTTACACAGACCTATGGGTTCGAAAATACTTTGTTCGTAATAACATAAAATTTCATTCAAAACTAAAGGAGAAAATCGTCTTTGAATAAAGCCAAGTGTATACATACTTATGCTCGTGACTGTACTGTTTAATACATGCACTGTTTTGTGGCGAAAAAGTTATGATACTGGTTGTCCTTTATTTCGATACTAGCTTTTGCGTGGAACTGCGTGGAGGTCGGGAATTACCCCGCGGGAACGTACAGCCGTGATAAAATGTCATTGTCTACCTTTTTGCCAAATTTCATCGAAATCCGTTCAACCATTAAGGCGTAAAAAGTAAACAGACGTACGAACAGTTTCTTTCGCATTTATTCTGACTTTTTAGAATTTTTTGACAATTTTAATTACTATTTTTAATGAGTTGTTGAATATTTAAATTTAATTAATCACATTTTTATTTTGGGTTTTTATCTGTTTTGAAATTAATAAAGTTTATAAGTACTTTAAATTTTATGAATGTAAAACTTTGGACTAGAATTATGTCTGAAATAATACATTATATTATTTATTAATAGAATGGATAAATGACGAAAAGCAGCATCCCCTTTTATCTTTTTATCGTGTAAGCCATCTAAATCTGTTCGCTCGTTGAAACATGATTAAAATGAGTAAGATTTTAAGTATTCATTTTCTCCTTTTAGCCCGACCCCCGAATCTGCCACACATCTTTGATGGAACAAATCAAACGCGGCGCAACGTTACGCCGCAACAAGCATTGCAACGATAGATCTGCGCCTAAAATACGCTAGGTAACTATAATTTATTTGTTTTTATTAGTATTAGTAATGATGTAACGTTACAAATAGGGTCAAATTAAATTAACACTTTGAGGGGCACTTAACGCCCCTCGACGTAAGAACAATAAAACTTCTATTGTGTCTCGTTTAGCGCCCTTCAATGTGTTAAGCAGCGAAACTCTGCAAACGTGATGGGCATCCATATCTAAACATAATAAATAAAATAAATAAAAAATATTTGATGTTTATTGGGGTCAACGTGCCGCTGGTAGTGTTGTAACTTGAAGAATGAGGTGAGAAAATCAATTTTTCTTTCAACTGCGTAGTAATGTTATCAATCACTACAAAACCGATCACAAACGACGTATTTTTTGCTTAGAACCAAAATAGTGCAGAAATGTTGTATGAAATCTCATGGTTGCACAGTTTTTCATTAATGCACTGTTTTTTATTTTTTATTTAGATATAAATTTACCACCGAGGTTTAATGTCTCCCATTAAGTTTAACATAAAATGTATGCATTAGATCAAAAAGATAGTATCTAAAAATAAAAATCGGCTTAATAAAACCGACTTGGTGAAAAAAAAAACAAATGGCGGCCATTTTGTACCATTGTAAAACTTTGATACATCATATTTATCAAAAATAGTTTAAAAAAATGGAAATAGACAGCGATAGCGATATGAATGCAACTCCAGAAAGTATAAAAACAGCTGCAAATGAAATTGTTAATAAACTTTTGCCGCAAAAGCCGCGGGATAAATATTTAAAGGAAAACTTTGTTTTCATTAACTTGAGTTTTTATTTTGAGTAGGTATATTTTATCACGGCCGGTAGATTGGTAGTTGAAAGAAAAGTAGATTACGCACCTTGCTAAAGTGAGTAATTAATGCACTCGTGTTTATTTAGTGCCCTCGCGTGCGCTCGTGAACACTCGTGCATTAATAACTCACTTTGCGCTCGATGCAACAATTCTTTTGTTTTATCGTGTTGAGATATATATACTCATCACCATACATCATTATACCTATTTCAAGTGACTACAGTAATTGCGGTCGATGACCTCGTAAAAAATCTTCAAAATAATTATAATTGCTTTTTTTTTGTTTTATCATGTTTAGATATCGATATCCATCACGTCAGCGAAGTTTCACTAGCTAATTTAATATGACCTTGTTTAGCGCCATATAAAAAGCTACGTTATATGTACAGACGCCAGCACATCAAGCTATCCGATCCCAATCAACTTTGAACCTTATTCTTTAGCGATAAAGTTGAAAATCTATTAAAGAAATTTGACAGATTGTAGTAACTTGATGTGCTGGCGTCTGTACCTGTTTAAATTCGTATTTAAATTATTATTATTTCGCTCTGGATTCATGTGTACTGGTCATAATATTATGCTATAAAGATTCGACGACTCAAATCTGTCATAAAAACGTGGACACTATGAACAAACTTGATAAAACAATACAATACTGAATTCCTGAATTATTGAACGTATCATAATATATATATTTTTTTCTAAATTGCACCGTGGGCTTTGGGCGTTATGATACGCCAAGTTTCGTTTTTTAGAAGTATTTTTGTCCGTCCATTGTTAAACCATAAATTATTCAAACAGGAACCGAATCAACCGACGTCACTGTCAACAATACAAAACAAACAACAACTTCCCTTTTTCCTTATTACTATTTTCGTATGGCCCGGTATTCCCGTATTGAAACTGTACAGAAAATTTTCTATGTTTAATTATTATTATGACGTAGGATACAATACATCAAAATTCAAAATTCATTTATTTTTGTGAACACAGGCTACAGTGATCTTATGTATTATAGTGTTTGGTCCAATCTATGTTCCGCCAACAGGCATACAAAATAGTGATGCTATGATCAAAATTAAATTAATTGTGAAAAATCTCTCAACAGCTAAGAATTGTCAAAAGTTTAATAAAATAGTACAGAAAGATAAAACAATGTCAGCATTATTACAGTCGTCAAAATGAATCCCTTCATCCCTTTCTTATCATTGGGGAAGGACTATTGACCACCTTATTGGGTCTCCCCATAGTGCGGATTTTATTAAAACACATCTACGTTATCAGCGTTAAAATAGCCTCAAAAGAAGTCGAGGAATAATTAATAGTTTATGCACGATTAGGTAAGTTTTACTTGTTTTACTGTTATTAAGAGAAAAGTTAAAATTAGTAAAGGATCACTTAAAACGAAATTGAAAAACATTATACAGGATAGCAAACATAACTAAATAAAGTCAATTCAAACTTATGTTTCAAATTAATATTATTTCAAGTTAAACAAATATCAACTGTATTTAAATGGTAATTAAGTTAATCTCAGAGTGACTAGCACTATTGAAAACGTTTTCAAAATGTTTGAAGTTGTAGTGTAAAATGAACTTTACTGTGTAGGGTTTAAAGTTATTTTGCCATGAACTCATATTTTGATTACATTTTTGCAAAAAATCGTGAATGCAGATTACATTGTATAAGATTGAACCATAGGCAGTATAATTATAAGAAGTAGGTATGTAATACGGTGGTGCATTGTTATGTAAAAGAGCGCCTCTCGCCTCAAACGTAAAAGTTTGGCGAGTTTAGATTTAAGTAACACCTCTGTATTTTTAATATCATTAAAAAAAAAAAACTTGCTCCGTGTCTCCGCGTCTCTCCTTCACGGTTCGAAAAGGTGGTCTATTCCTGGTACGTTGGCAATAAATGTAGGTAAGGATAATCAGCCTAAAACGTTCCCACTGTTGGGACACGGACTCCTCTGTGTGGGAGGGGGTGGCCCGTAATCCACCACTCGGGCCCAATGCGAATTGGTAGATGTCACATGGGTTTGTGTTATGTTTATGTTACTTTTTTTTTTTACTGTGGGGTCTATTAGGCTGGCTCTGCACACGTTCTAATTTCGAAAGGAATCTTAGGCGCCGCGCTACTTGTGGGGGCTATTAAATTATACAACGTTGTTATTATTACGTTTATTCCAAGCACACGTGTTTACATCAATGTGCTTATTCTATCACTGTGTTTTCGAAACGAATAACCTAATAGAAATAATTAAAAGCTCATTCTGAGTTCGCTTGAATGTTCGAATGCAACCAGAGTTAGCCGACGTTCGCATGGACATAAAAATATTCCGGCGGGATTTTTTCGCGCACTCGATTGTCAACGCACTGCTTAGCGCCGAGAGTCAAAAATCCAATTGTGTGGTTTTTTGATGTGCTGTGTGATTCTCAATGCTTGACTCAACACAGAGGGTTGAAAATCCAGTGCGCGATAAAATCCTGCCGCGATATTTTTACGTCCTTGCGAACTTCGCCTTATTTTTCTGCCAGCCTGTACAACATAAGGTCGACTTTTGCAGTCAACTTTTACTATACTGTATCTATACCCTAAATCATCAATTCAGATAATTTAAGTAAACAAGGAAATGTCAATGTCAAAATGACAGGACAGTGGTACACAACAATTTGACATAATTTTTTTTTACGAAAACATGGAAATATAACAACTAATAACAATATGAAACACTTCACACGATGATAATAAAGCACAATTAACAAACACGCAGCGAATAGTATTATCGGGGAAAAGAAAACGAATGTATTGAAAAGACGCGACTTTGTAATTATGTCAAACGAAATTTGAAATTGTTGGGAACGCCTGTAGTGCTACCAGTATCATAAAATATTTTGTACCATAATATTTTCTTTTTTTAATAACTTTGTTTAACACCGAAAACTTATTAAAATTAACACGGTATGATATTTTTTTAATTATTATTTCTATAATCAGTACTTAAAATCAAGTCTAACCTTGTTTTCGGCCATTTTATGTGAATCGTTTTTTTTTTGTGTTTTTTGTGAGTATTTTTTTTTTAAATTATCTGAATTGATGACTTAGGGTATAGTGTATTCTTGATCGAAGTAAGTAAGTTGGCAATACTAAGAATTTCAATATTGATAAGGTTGAAGTAAACATCAACAAAACTTTTATTTACCACGGATACAAAGCTTTCGTACTTACCTACGAGTTCATGAGTAAGTCAAATCCCTATGACCCAATCATTCGCGTACTCGCATGCATGTATAAGGAAGATGTAATTCCATGTTAACAAATAATTTAGCCTTGAGACGTCACAGCTACGTAAGTAAACATAGCCAGCATGAATCTGTGACGTCTATTTATAAGACAAACTTGAGATTTGTGAAACCCTGAATATGTTCTGGATGGAGGCTTGACTAATATGTTTTTGTGATTGTTAAGTTCACATTTACATGTGAACCTTTTGAACGTCAAAACTTACGTATACAGTAAAATTGAATTGATTCTAGTCGCCCCTTCCAAAAGGTAGCTTTCGTATGGAAAAGAATGGGCAAGAAACTCCACCGTTACTCTTTTAAAATGTTTTACAAGGGTTCGGCCCATTACAATAGAAAATCAATTGTGTCTCATTAGCGGTGATTAAGCGGTTAATAAACGATGAAACTGCTGTCAGCTTCTGTGACGGTCAGTTTCGATATAATAATATGCGTGTAATGTGTATGCATCACTTTGTTTTTCTATGCTGTGTCATACGATTACCCTTGTTTTGCTCTTGGCTCCTTAATAACATAAAAACAATTGCGAAATCTACTCTTTTACCTATGCAAGTCATTTCAGTCATACCTAATTCATGTACAGACGCCAGCACATCAAGCTACCCGAAACTGTCAAATTTTCCCAATCAACTTTGAGCCTTATGCTGTAGCGATAAAGTTGAAAATCTATTGAAGAAATTTGACAGATTGTAGTAGCTTGATGTGCTGGCGTCTGTACCTAGCTCGGGGCTCGTGGCTCAATAACAACAGCAGCACTGGTTAAGCAACGCATAAAATTCTATCGATTCGTATTCTAAAAAATCTCAACCATTTGTGCAAAGGTGGGTCAGCTAAGGTGGCGCAGGAGAACCAAGGTAACCGACATAGCCCGAAGAATTGCCAAACTTAAGTGGCAGTGGGCAGGACACATTGCTGGCAGAACAGATGGCCGATGGGGCCGATAGGTTCTGGAGTGGCGACCGCGTACTGGAAGACGTAGCGTTGGAAGGCCTCCCACAAGGTGGTCCGACGACCTTGTGAAGGTCGCAGGAACCCGTTGGATGCGAGAAGCACAGAACCGGTCGAAGTGGAGGTGCTTGGGGGAGGCTTATGTCCAGCAGTGGACGTCTTTCGCCTGAAATGATGATGATGATGATGATAGGTCACCTGATTGCTATAAATGCCTTCGTCGATAATAGGCTTTCTGTTATGTTACGTATTGTCACTAAAGAAAATAACGAGAAATATTATTTTAACTAGAACTTACACACGAGTAAACAGTAAATCATTCTTTTGAAATTGATTATAATTCTTTAGAAACGTTACCTTAATTTTGTTACGATTAAGAACCTTACAATATTGACACATAGATCATTTTTGCTTGAAACAAACAAAGAACATTCCCTACAAATAAGTCTAATCTAAAATCGACGTAATTCTTAAGCAGTTACAGTCGACATTTGCATAACAAATGTATTCTAAAATTATTATATTCCCAACATATTATGCATAGAATTATAAACTTAGTTTTCAAGTACTAGAGTTGATATTTGTTAATAAAAACATAGTTTTCATCTATGAGAACTTATAGTATTTCAACACGTTTATCAAAGTTATACGTAACAGAGACGTAACACAATTGTTTTCCTGTTTTTACGTAGAATTGTCACAAAACAATCGCCTCCTGAGTTTGTTAAATAAGGAAAGTCAACAGCTTAACGCTCCTTCAAACAGGCGCGACACGACACGCGACACCAAGGCACCGCAAGTCGCGCAACGAGCGGTGCCTTTGTGTCGCGCGATTATATCGCGTGTCGCGCCTGTTTGTAGGAGCCTTTTCTTGGTGAAGGAAAAGGCACGTCCTAGAACCAATAATTCGACGACAAGTCGTCTCTTCGCATTAAAAGTGTACAATCTCAAAAAATAAAACCACATTGAGTTAAGTATACAGAAATGTCTAGTATCGCAAATATTTTCTCAAGTGAAAAAAGAACGTAGTTCGACAAATCCCGCTATAATTCGCTAGATCGCGCATTGGTTAGTTTTAAATTATTGGTGGAAGTTTATTAGTCTTTAAACTTTTAAAACGTCCTCCTGTAAAATTAGTAAATTCTGAGATTATACACTTTTAATGCGAGAAGACGAAGTATTGTGACTATATGAACATTTGAAACGTGTATGCAACAAGTAGTAGAGGTAGGTTGGTTTGGTAGGAAGTAGGTTTGTACAAACATTTTTACACGTCAGTCATATTTTTTTAAACTAGAAGAGGTCGGCGTTTCCTATCTGACAAAATCTAAGAAGAAAGGCCGAAACAAACTCAGAGGTCACAGTTTCTTTAAAGTCCAAACAAAATCTTGGTCAGATCATGTGAAGACCATGTAGATTGGTGTCTGAAATGGTATTTTAAGGAAATAACCACATAGATTAAGCGGACCTGTCCAGACAGTGCACGCATTTGTCAAAAATTGTGCAGCTCAACTCAGAACTTGAGGAGCTCAACGATAAACTTTCTACAATACAAATAGAACATTACAACCCGATTTCGTAACAACTAAACTTCTTTCCTCAAATATTACGCCAGTTAATACTACGAACAGTACAATGATGTGGTTAACTGGGTAGTGATAATCAGTTTGCGGGCTAGTCCTTTCTGGTGATAGAGTTCATTATTATAATAAATTACCTAATATATTTTCCATGAAATCCAGTGAGATCTCGTTACGTCGTTTTGTTGTTGACAGTCGTTACGGGTCGTCAGAAGCTCAAAATTTAGTGGAGGAGCGTGCATTTTTAAATGAGACGATCTCTACCAAGTTATAAAAGTTCTCCAGGCCGTATTTCGGACATGGCGGCCTAAGCCTTCGGCGCGGGAGATATTATAGTGCAGGCGTGTGCGCGCAGACACAGGTGCACTCCCTCTTTCCCTAAGGGCGTTTGTGCACTACACGGAATTTTACCGTCGGGCAGTCCGATTTTTTACGGTCCCATATAGCACGCCCATAATAAAAAAATAAAATCGGACTGCCGGACAGTAAAATTCCTTGTAGTGCACAATCGCCCTAACCCTCTAAGTCCGATGGGACGGCAATCCAACACGACCGGAGAGAGATAAGGCGCAGGACCAACGGCTTAAGGTGAATGGGTAGTTGAGACCGCGAAATTCAAATTTTCTTACGTTTTTTGCAATTTGCAGGTCAGTGTCAGATTGTATTTTGATCAAAATTTGATTCGCGAAAATAGCAGGTACCTAATTAGAGAAGTATAATCATTAGAATCAATAATACATCTTTCTAAGTTAGATTTCTACCACTAACACTTTTCTATAAGAGATTGGTGGTTGGTGGTAGAAATCTAACTTGGAAAGATATATTAATGATTCTAATGATTATAATTCTCTAAATATGTACCTATTATTGCCGCGAATCATATTTTGATCAAGATACAATCTGACACTGACCTGCAAATTGCAAAAAACGTAAGAAAATTTGAATTTCGCGTTCTACCACTATCCATTCACCTTAACGTGCGCACCGAGGCACGGGTCCCGGGGGTATCACACCGTCAACTTCCATACTCAGGGCTGCTACTAAGAAATTCCTAATGGAAAAACTAAATAGTGACTAACTAATAAGAGAGAGACGGAGCTATACATGACCGATAGCATCATCCCTTTTTGGCACTGGGATCATGATGGCATTAATACTTCGTAATATGGCCCCAGGTCTCATGTAAAAGAGCCTATTTGCCATCAGTCATTTATACCCTGTATGAATGACTGATGGCATCTTTCTGGATCAAGCCCTTGATCCAGAAAGCGTTCGAGCGGTCGAGGCTCTTGGCTAATTATGCCATAATAACTATTAATTTCTTTAATAAAAATAAATTTTGTTAACAGGATGAATGAGACATTCAAGAATGCTGCAACATTCAACGGCCAATAATTTTCACTGGACATCGCAAGTAGGTAAGTATCGCCGCCGAGTTTTCGAAATATCGAAAACGAAAAAATATTGTATACAAAATAAGACATGAAGATACTATAAAGAATGGGATACTTACGAATTTTTGGAAAAATAAGGTTATAAGATGCTTCTTCGTGATATGAAATTATGAAAAGTGTATTTTGATTTTGCTGAATAATGATGATAAGTTTTATGCAAATTATTATGATTCCTGCACTTTTTAATAAGTAAATGACTAAAGATGACTTGAGTTTTTGAAGTGAAAACTTCTTTAGCGGCGCTGTGTACTTTTTTTGGAATGGGTAAAAACTTCTAAATTCGCGTCAGGTCACGTGACCCTGATCGAAAATTCGTAAGACGTAAAACGTAAGACAGCGCCATCTATGCACATCGGGAAGAACTACGAGGGCCTCGCGTACTAACTACGTAGTTCATCCAACAACGACGAGCGCGTTGTTGATAAGATAAGATAAGATAATTTTATTTGTTCAAAACATGAGTATACACACACATAGCATGCAGGATGTTACATCAAATTATAATTATGACAGTCATGTTTTGCCTGAACGGCGTACAAATATTGAGGACAACGGCGTACAATGAACAAAAACAAAACAACGGCGTACAAGAACTACGAGGGCCTCGCGTACTAACTACGTAGTTCATCCAACAACGACGAGATGGCGCTGAACCACGGATATATAACTGACGACGAGCAAATCTGAATAAATTCCTTTCACGAGAAGAATAAACCAGTCACTTTGGTCATCATACCTGATTTGCAAAAAACCCTATAAAATAAGGAACACACCTTAACACGCGTGTTTTGTTTATAAGACGATTCACAAAATACACTCGTAATTGTTCAAGTTTTCACTTCTGTCGGCACTACCGGAGTGCCAGTGTTTTTTTTTTGTTATTGTTTCCGAGATTGTCGTAGACAGTATAAAAATATACATAGTACCAACACCTAGCGGTATTGCCGCAACGTACTATAGCAACATTCTGAGTCGTGGTGGTTTCAAAGATGCTTAAATTGTACTGAGCAATATCAATATGGTTTCAAAATTCTTATGTAATCTGTCCAATATTTTCAACATTCATTGTCCATAAATGAATAAAATTCCAAAAATTCGTATTTATTGTTTTCATAGTAAAAAATTATCCCTAAAAACGAAAGGGTTCAGGACAATAGTGTATAAGATTTTCAAAATATAAATTAATAGATTATAAGGAAAATAATATCAATTGTTAACAGTGTATTGAAATGATTCTTTTTTTTTTGCTATTGAAATATTTTTTTAATAAATAATAATAATCTACCGATTTGATAGACTTTACTGTTGTCCGTAAAATGTATTGGAACGGAAGCGTCAATTTTAATTGATAAAAGAATTCAATTAAAAAATTGATATTATCAATCGCAATTGACCGTTTCCAAATCTGCCAATGTTCGTGTTTTCTAACATTTTGTAGTATACTATTATCTAATGTGAGAATTCTTTGAGAAATATACACTAACAACATATCTTTTGACTTGAAAATGTCTCTTCTTAGTAAAGGATTTCACTAGTGCGATTGTGCGACTAAAAATTGCGACATTTTTGTGTGTTTTTGAATAATTTACAAAATATTTTGATACAATTGTGTTGAGCACAATTTTATTTACTATTAATACTTATATATCATAATTATTCTGTTATATTTTATAAAGTTTAATCATAGTTTAAACCTTAGTGTTTTAAGATAATAACAGAACTCTCATAGACATATCTTTGACAACTTACTTGAGTGACAAGCGAGCTCAAGTCCGCATAATCGCATCAATGAAACCAACCCTTAAAATTTAGTGTCTGTAAAATAAATATCTTTGCATACATTACACATATTATATGTCACAATGTCTATAATATATTATACATATATATTTAAATATAGCGTTTTATAGATCAATATTGTAGTTTTTTAGGTAGACAATGATTTCACGCTACATGTAAAGGTCAAAATAGCTTATTGACATGTAAGTTTCAGCGAGAAACATGGGTTACTTATGTGCTACCTATTTGCAGTAAATGCGACCTTAAGGTCCACGCTACAGTTAGCCCTTAAAGTCGGCAAAGGTCCGACTTTAAGGCCTAAATAGACCTTAAAATCGGATTTCAAGAGCGTGAATGTATAACGGCAGGAGGCTAACATTTCATTAAAAAAAAACATAGTTTTATATATATCTTAGAAACTATTAGCTCGTTTGATTTTTATCTCATCTCTTTTCTATACTTTGCAACGAGCAGTACTGAATGCTAGTTTATATGTAATATAGTGTAAGCGTGTTTATAGCTGTGTAGGGTAGATGTTCACATATCTGAGTTGAATTGTATGAACGTCCATTTTAATGTCACCGAATTAACTTCCTCCTGTATGTTATGTCTGCTTTAGTGGAAATTACATAAAGAAATAATCTTTAATTCACAAGGCGAATGACCCCCAGAAGTCTCGCAATAATAAATAATTACTTGTCTTCGCTTCATAGGTAAATCCTCGAATACTGAACGCCTTTTCAATTTGATCTTTTATGACTGGTTAATATCAATTTGAGCCTACCAATGACAGCAGCTAAGATTGGACAGCTATTTTACTGATGAAATTTGATGAGGCTTTCAATATAGTAGTAAGTGGCCTAACGATACTTATGATTAAGAGAGTAAAATATTTCGTATAATAATAGTTTGAATCTTTAATTAACCTTATTGGTGATGTTCTTCGGAAAGTTCAGGTGCGTAGTACTCGCTACCAGCGAGCGTGTATGACCAGTGCATGAACATAAACGAGGCACAAGGAGTATGTTTGTAAGGATTGTAGCAGGTGACGTTCTGTAGTTTCTGCTAACCTCCATGGGGAGAAGGCGTGAGTTAATCTATACTTCTATACTATAATATTATAAAGCTGAAGAGTTTGTTTGGTTGAACGCGCTAATCTCTGGAACTGCCAGTCGGATTTGAAAAATTCTTTTTGCATTTGATAGCTTCTGCCCGCGACTTCGTCCGCGAGAAATTTCTTGTTACTCCGACCCACCCAGTCGCATCGCATCGCCTGCCCGCGCTATTACTTCGTTTTTGCTTAGCGTTCTTTCTGACTTTTTTTCTTTTTGCTCGGCTCCTAAAAGTCATAGCGTGATGTTAAATAGCATATAGCCTTCCTCAAGAATTGGGCTATCAAATGCAAAAATAATTTTTCAAATCCGACTGGTAGTTCCAGAGATTAGCGCGTTCAACCAAACAAACAAACAAACTCTTCAGCTTTATAATATTAGTATATATTAATCAAAATTAAATACCAACTATTTACACCAGATACTAAATCAAATGACTAACTAACTTACTATACAAATAAATACAAAAACAAAGGACACTTAGGCGTCGAAGTACTCGTCCGCATCGCTGTCATCCGGAAACGTGCCCAGAAGACTGGCAGCATTGCCACGTTGAATGGCAATGCTAATTCTTTGGCCAGAGAACTATCCAGCCTTCTGGTCACGTGAAGTGTCGACCAGCCGGCGAGAAATTTCCTTAAAAAGGAGATGCGTACTCGGGCCGATGACCCGAGCGTTTCGACCTCAAACGGCTCAAAGCTGTAGCTTGCCCATAAGGTTACAGTATTTGCGCCGCTTGAGGGTCTCAGCAGCCGCACCAGCGGTGTGCGTTCCTAGCACAGTCCACCGTGCTAGGAACATGAGATGGCGCAAGGGTATCGACACACTTTGCCTCCCACACCAGATGCCTCCCCACCTTCCATGGCAACAACGTCATGCCGTCTGGTCACGTACCAATATTAGTTTGTATTGTTTTACAATAGTTTATTGTTTCAATGATTTCTTATAATTATTTAATTACTTATACCTAATCGAATACTACATAGCTTCAAGGAAATGGTTTCAATTGTGGTTAGTTATGTATGCTTATGAATTATGATTTGACGTCCTTTTATGGTAAAGAGAAAGGAAGAAGGTATGATTTCATATTACGCATAATTTTGGTAGGCAAAAAAATGTCATGTCAATCAGGCGTCCCTACATATTTGTTTGTAATTTAATGAATTGATTCAACAGTATTTGCCACGCGGCTGTGCCGATTAATACCGACCCGAATAATTATGTAGTATGTCATACTTTTCTAGAGCAGTCTATTTGCATAGGTACGTACATCTGGCTTTTTCTTTGTTGGGGTCGGCCTCCAGTCCAATGGATGCTGCTGAATACCAGAGTGACTGTCTATCTGACATCCACCACCCGGTTACTGGGTAACACAATACCCCTTGGTAATACTGATTCTCAGACATACGGGCTTCTAACTGTTCGTAACGGCTTGAGCATACGTACATACTTGCATGTATAAAAGCAATGCATTTTCTAAGGGGGTAGGCAGAAATGACTACTTTATCTAAATCTTTATTGCCTAGAAATTCTATGAGGTAGATTTCTACGGGTCTATGTTACAGAAATTCCTGAGTTTTCTTTGAATCTATTACTCTTTTATAGACACGATCCTAAATATGAACCAGCTTTGTAGACAGGCTTACTCGATTAATTTCCACTGAAACTTACACATATGTATCATCATTAAGTTTTCTAGGATTTATGATATCAGCTATCTACCAAAAGCTAAAGTAAAATTAGAGTTTAATCACATAGCTTATTTGAAACAATAAACTTCAGAAATACCTAATAAATACGAGCTGTTGACTTATTTTTTCATTACCTGCAATTTACAAGTAAATGAGGTATTTCTAGCCGTTGTACTGGCGTACGAAGTTCGTATAGTCGATATCCAATGCGTGAAAAACACCTTTTAATATTGCAGGTAGTTAAATAAACGGTTTGTATATTAACATCCTTATAATGTATAATTTGGTCAAGTTTGAAAAAAAATTATCTTTATAATTTGTTTCTTCATGCACATGATTCTATTTATATTATAAAAACGTACATATAAGTAAATATCAGTCTTCTAATAACTTATCAACCAATCAGAACCAAGAAGATTACAGAAACAGCCAATCATAGTCAAGATAATTGCAGAATCACCCAATAAGTCGAAGTTCACTGATATTTTGTGTTGATTTAAAGGTAATTTCCACTAAAACAGACAACTAGAGACTCCGACTTACTAAACTATTAGTTAAGAGAATATGTAATTGATTATAAAATGGTGAAAATTATAACAATATTATGTCCCCCAAACGTGTGTTTTATTCAAGTACAGACGCCAGCACATCAAGCTACCCGAAACTGTAAAATTTTCCCAATCATCTTTGAACCTTATGCTTTAGCGATAAAGTTGAAAATCCTTTAAAGAAATTTGACACATTGTAGTTGATGTGCTGGCGTCTGTACCTACCTATCCTTAAGACATGCTCATCATAAACAGCCTATAATGTTCCCAAAGCTGGGACACAGGTCTCCTCTCTTCGTGAGGGAGCGGGTTGTAATCTATAACGCAGGCCCAGTGCGGTTTGGTAGATGTCACAATGTCTTCGAGTTTTTGGTTCTAGGACATGCCGGTTTCCTCAAGATGTTTTCCTTCACTTGCTGCAGCAGTGCTGATGAAATTTGAACTCACGACCTTACAACTCGTAAGTCATAATTAATATCTATACTAATATTATAAAGCTGAAGAGTTTGTTTGTTTGTTTGAACGCGCTAATCTCTGGAACTACCAGTCGGATTTGAAAAATTCTTTTTGCATTTGATAGCCCAATTCTTGAGGAAGGCTATAGGCTATTTAACATCACGCTATGACCTTTAGGAGCCGAGCAACAAGAAAAAAGTCAGAATGAACGCTAAGCAAAAACGAAGTAATAGCGCGGGCAGGCGATGCGATGCGACGGGGTGGGTCGGAGTAACAAAAATATATATTATATATAATATTTTTTGTCTTACTCAAAATTTCTGTATGACGAATCCTCCAAGTTACAGCAGTCAAGCTGTTATTTACATAAAACATGCTTTTGGATTTGAAACTTTAATACCTACTCACACTCAACATACAGTTATTATTATTATTATTTATTTATTTCGATCAACTTAGGATCATAGTGTACAACTGTGATCATAGTGTTATGATTCTGCAGTTAAAATTGCAATGAAAATTATAATATCTTTAGGTAATGTTGTTATTCTAAAATGTACCTAGTGTGCCTGTACTTACTATTAATATTTGCGTAAAAACTTGTGCCTATGAGAGTTTCAATCCCTTTTTTGTGAGTGATTTAAAATGAAGAAAATACTTTCTCTTTAGGTAGGGTATCAAACGGGGAAAAGAGGTACTTACTGATGATTATTTTATTTAGCTAAAATAATTTAGATAATGATGTTTTTGCTAGAAAAACAATAGGTAAGTTAGGTACACATTACATCACTAAATACCCCAGTGGGATAAATTATATCTATCATTTAAATTATTATATTGTTTTCCTCTCAACAGATTGATTACCTACCACATCAAAATATTTGTTATAAAGTTACATACCTACTGATGTGGAAAGTCCATTTTAATTAATTTCAATTGACATATCACTATAAACCCTAACATTTATTTGTCACATGCACGTCCTAAAACGATAATGTCTATTCGTCTATGCGACAGTAAGATAGTTTCAACGCTGCTATCTTGTGTTTTCAATACATTTCACAATTAATGTTTGCTACAAGGACGCTTGTTGGCGTACCTAGTAGTTGTAGGTAGGACCTTCAGACATTATGAAAAATGTCTTAAAGTTTAAGACATTCTTCATAATGTGGTAAATTACCACATTATGAAGAATGTCTTAAACTTTCAAAGGTTCAAAGTTGATTGGGAAAATTTTACAGTTTCGGGTAGCTTGATGTGCTGGCGTCTGTACCTACCTACCTATAAGTTTTCTTAGGTCGATAATCGACGGCGTGTTTCTCAGAACAATATTCCCTACCCGCCAGGTTCAGGCCGTGTACCAAAGAAAGGCAGCGTCTCGGCTCGTTTATATTATAAATAGGTAGGTACTAGCTTCTGTTCTGCTTCAGTCTTGAAAGGGGGTTGAAAAAAAATGTAATCCGCCATCTTGGAGCGGCGGCCATATTGAATGTAGTGTGATGTTACTAAATTTATCGTTTTCTACTGTTCAAGCCCTTTCATTTGATTCGCCATCATGGAGCGGCCATATTGAAATTATTGCACATTGTATTGTTACCAGAACTAAAGGTATATGCAAAATTTCAGCTCAATAGGATACCAACAAAAGGTCGAAAAATAGTTTGCAAATTTTGAAGGACAACCTACATACTCGTAACATACATATTTACATACAAACAGTGCAAGTTAAATAAAAGCTTGGATTAAGTGGTTTCCATGCTGTACTTACATGAATAGGTACTCGTACGATCAGTCAAGTCGCATTTGTACGTAAAAAAGTCAGGTAAATCATAAAACGATCGCGTAAAGGAAATTGACGCGCAAATTGTTATCTCAGTGATCGGAGTAGGTAGATTGAATTGGGGTCACTGATCCGAAACGTATATATTAATATGGACATTCCTCCGGAATTTCGGAATTGTATCATACATTTTGACCATGCACTGTTGTATAAAACAGATTTTTTTTTTGATAACTGACAAAAACATTACGCTGCTAATTGATGAGATGTTTCTGGATATATAATATGCCCGATTCATTGCGATGGCCTACGGGGGAAACAGGCTTCGTGATACTTATGCAACCAGGTAAATAGATAACAATAGCTATAACTTTACCCCATCCGTTAACTAGAATTCGAATGACTAAACAACTGTGATACTTTTTAATAAGTAACATTGCACAACATGAAATTAATGCAATGTTGCACATTTTTCAAAACCGCAAATACCAACATCTACGTAAGTAAATAACAGTAGCTTTATACGTCATGGTACTTAATGAATGACTCATACGATACGAATCAAGATAAAAATAACTTTGGTAGAACTTGTTTTGTACTTCATCCTGTTAATCTACGCCTAGCGTAAGATCCAGTTTACTACGAGAGGTACAGCCAGCAACTTAAGTCGATTATCATCATCATCATTTCAGCTGAAAAATGTCCACTGCTGGACATAGGCCTCCCCCAAGCATCGCCACATCGATCGGTTCCAGCTGTTTTCTGCGGCCTTCTCTAGGTCATTGGTCCATTTTGTGGGGAGGTCTTCCAAAGCTACGTCTACCGGTACGCGGTCGTCACTCCAGAACCTGTCGGCGCCATCGGCGAAGGTCCAAGAAGATCATCGATCAGAAGAATTGCCAACCTTATGTAGTAGTGGGCAGGCCCACTACCACATAAGGTTGGCAATTCTTCAAGTTATGTCGGTAACCTTGGTTCTCGTAACGAAATTTTGTACGACTCAAACTCAAAGCATTTATTTCCAGGCACTTTTGAATTGTCAAGAAGTCGGGCAGTTAGAAAATATGAAGCTATTTGCCATTGCTATTGCCCATTCCAAAGCGTAGGTACCTACCTATGGAGAAGAACCGGCAAGAAACTCCAGGGACACTCTTTTTAAATTATATTTTACAAATATATTAATTACATCATTACTTTTGAAGATTATTGGGATATACCGACTTAATTTAATAGAGTCCGATCGAAAGTTTGTTAAGTTTAAGTTTGTAACTAAAGATTTCTAATGAATAAATTAATTCAAAGTAATGATTTACCGGTAGGGCAAAATTTTATCCAGCCACCTAAAATTGCTGAAAACCGAAAACGAAAATAAAATTCGGTTGGACTCTAAAATACAATAAAGACACACACGAAAAATCCAAGTTATGCTTTAATAAATCTAATCCACACGTACTAATTAAAACATCTCCACACCTATCACACGCCGTTAAAGGAATATTTTAACAGACACAAATGATTCACCAAAACATTCCTTCTCAGTGGAAACTTAAAAAAACTTAAACTACCTGAGTAATTATTTTTAATTGAATTAAACTGGTTTAAGTTGACCAAGTTACACTACAGGTAAAGACGTAACCACTTACATTATTCATACTAATTTAATTATTATTTAGGGAATTTTCCTTCCAGCCGTTTTCATTTATCATTTACCTAGCCGTTTTGCTAGGTTAGCAACATAAAAATGATGATTCTTGTCAGTATTCTAACTCTAACTCTCAAAGAATAGGTACATTTTATTGATGTTCCTACACTGCTTAGACCACTTCGTATCTAATCGTTTTAACGGCCTAAAGTTTTTATTGTTTTTTATTTACCTACATAACATAGCTAAGGCCCGGACTCCACTGAAGCGGAGCTGTGCGGAGCGGAGCGGAGACGTGCAGGAATCGTCCAATCACAGATGAGACGAGTGACGCGATAAGGATTTCAACTATTGTGATTGGTTGATTCCTGCACGTCTCCACTCCGCTCCGCCCAGCTCCGCTTCAGTGGAGTCCGGGCCTAACAGACTTAAAATGTATATTAATAATATGATATTATTAATATTATTTTAAGTCTATTTCGTCGTATATTTTTCCTTCTTTTTTATGTACATATTAATTATTAATAATTAGATATGTATATAAAAAAAAAGAAGGAAAATATTCACAGGGCATCAAAAATTCGTATGCATCGTTGTCAAAAAAAAGTCAAACGGATAAACGTCAATAGGATTGATTTATTTTAAGAGTATTAAATATAGTGGTTGAAAATAAATTTTCCTTTATTCGCAAATAGCTATTTTCGTTTTTGTCGTGATCGTTATATTTTTTGTTAGCGATGCGGGCGAATTTTTCGATACTCTATGATTATCTTCCTTCTTTTTTTATATAGGTAGGTACATGTACAGTCTAAAGTTGAATGTCACTGTGCATCATAAAACGTCACGATCTAAGATCAATGTTACGTAGTGCAGCCCTATACAGAGTGGCAGTAACATCAACGCGCAAACTGTAACCAGATATCCAGCACATAATTATTCTAGACACCCCTTTTTTTTGAGAATGGGAAATCGTCTAATGACCCCTCCCGCTCTGGGTGGAGCGGAAGGTAGTGTCGGAATCTTACTGACTAAAACCCACCCGTGTTCCTTCCTTATCCTATTATGTTCCGGGTCAGCGGTAACTCTTACGGTAACGGTAACCCCAGGGGCCTGGGCCTGATCGGTCGGTGAGCTACCCATTACTCTCCGTCCGTAGGCTCGCGCCTACGGTGGTCGGGAGTCGTCACGCGGCTCCCGACGCCCGGAGGGTCTTCCAGCCGCGGCTGGGATGGTAGGCTCTTTCACTCAGCCATCCCGCCACCTCCTTGGCTACATGACTGCTTCGCAGAAGGAGGTGACTGCCTCCCACTCCCTCTCGCTCCGGACCATGGCTAGAACCAGGGCCGGACGTGAGAGGTCGCTTACGTCGCCGATCGCCTCTACGAGGACACGGCGGTGCTCCGCCCAAGCGGGGCATACCTCCACCGTAAGCTCCTCCGTGTCCTTATTCTAGACCCCCCCTAGCGAAGAAATTTCTCGTCGGTTATCAAAAAAAATAATTCAGCTGTTTCACAGAAAAGTGAAATACCTACGCGGTGAGAATGAATGGGCATCTAATATACCTACACCCGTCCCGTCATCTTTTCGTCACATGACTTGTCAACAAGGCTCCTGCAAACAGGCACGGAGCGCGACGCGAATCGCGCGCGACACAAAGGCACCGCCCGTTGCGCGACTTGCGGTGCCTTTGAATCGCGCGCGATTTTATCGCGTGTCGCGCCTGTTTGAAGGAGCTTTCAATCGTGCAAAATAAGTACCTACCCACCAATGATATTTTAGTAACAGATATGTTATACACTTACAAAACAACAGAAAAAAGTGTTCCGCGCCGAGAGGCAGCACACATGCACACTTTTCATTCATTTTACATTTCACTACAAGTAAAAAGGATAGCTTGATAAAATCAATAAGAAAAAAAGTGACAGCTAGATGTTGTCAATTGCGCGTGAATGTAAACAAACCTTATTCGGGCTACCAATCACCGCACGTTGGCATCATAGACTAACAAATTAACTAGGCAGAAAGTACAAACCGCGTGTACAGAATTTGTAGTCGGGATTTGTGCCTATGCAACGAATAAACACTATTAAAAGGTAGATAGCTGTTGTCACACAGTAAAGTAATATAAACGATCCATTTCTTTGTTTATGAACAATTGCGATCCATTCTTGAAGCCTGATCTCAATGGCAGCTTCATTTTAACACTATCTGTGACATATTATGGTAACGATAAGCTATTAATATTTTCTTTCGCTATATATGACATGTTTAATTTATAATTAAATATATCAAACAAAATTATAAAGAAAAGTTATTAAAAGGGAAACTAGAACTCTGCTGTAAAGATGACTTTACAGGCTAATATTCGCATCTGTACTTTTATTCTATGTCCGGAGTGCACGCATCCTTGTCGTACTTACGACAAAAAATGTATTTTCCATCTCTTTCTTTTTTCTAACCTCCAAATATCAGAATATTAGGAAAATAATTGAAATATATTAATAAATCGAAGTATATTGTGTAGTTACATGTGGTATGAGATCCCTTGTGTTTTATTAACTTTGGTATCATAATTGGTACACTTTCTAAATACACAAGATGGCATTTTGGATGGTAATTACATAGCAGCGCGCACCGTGTCACTCGTAGACGTGCGTGACACAGACTAAAGGCAATACGTCCCAATTAGGACGTTTTCTAGTCTTCACGATTTGCGCGCTCATAACATATCTGTTTACTAAAATATCATTGCTACCCACTGAGTAGTTGTTACCGACGACCCGATTTCAAGAAAAGGGAACTCGAATCTGAACTTTCTCGTGGCATTCCACTTTTATATCTGACAAAAAGTAAAAGTCCTATTAAAAACCTGTCTAAAGTCACGTACTCCCAAAGGCATAAACTAGATGTATCACACTATGTCGTCATTGCACGTCACCCGTTTCGTCACGATTCAGTTTCGTTTTCACGGTTCAGTATGCAGTCATTGTTAACAGAAGGTAATAAATAATTATTGTAATTTAATGCTTAGTAATAATAAACATGTAGGCACTAGGATTATTGTTGCCAATAAGTCTGACATAGTCGATATTGATAGATTAATTAGAGCGTCGCACAATGATTGTTGGATTAGATCCTGTTACGATACCGGTCGGCTACCATTTATTTTCATTTTTAAACGTTCTTTCATTAAAGTTTTCCAAAAATATTAAAAAAGTATCTAACATAATTATATTATATACATGTATTTAACGGTAAGAAAGGAAACATGAATTATATCAGGCAGGTTTGATAGGTACTAAGGTACACTCAGTACCAAAACGACGTGACGTATGAAATTAATTAATTTTTAGTAGGTACTGTCGCCGACACGTAACTTGGCAAGGTTTTGGCGTATTGGGAATAAGTTCGCGCATGTACAGACGCCAGCACATCAAGCTACTACAATCTACCAAATTTCTTTAATAGATTTTCAACTTTATCGCTTAAGCATAAGGTTCAAAGTTGATTGGTAAAATTAGACAGTTTCGGGAAGCTTGATGTCTGTACTGTACACAACTCTTTTTTCAACAAAAAGAGGCCTCTTTTATTCCTCGTCATTATTCTTTGATTATTGCCATAATTTTTTTATACATCTGTATAAAATAAAAAAGGAAAAACGCATTTAGATGCGTTTTTCCATTTTCTTGCCAAGTTACGTGATATACGACTGTAGAAAAGGTTCTATGTATTAATAACGAACCATTACTTATAAAATACTAAGAACTTAGTAGGTACCTACCTACTGTTGATATAACAATAGGCTTTTGGATTGAATTACTTTTCTTTTTGGATTTTTTTAAAATTAAATGACATGGTAACATCATAATTATTTTTTTTAATACCTATTCCTTAATCCATCATAATTTTTTCACAATTCAACCTTATTTTTACGTTACGATATCAAACAAATCTCAAACCTGTTTCACTAAACTGTGAACGTTATTAAAACTACAAGAATTTCCCCTAAGGAGTAAGAAAGAAAGAAAATTTGTTTATTCTGCACAAACAAAACCGCACGCAGTAGGTAGGTAAAGGACTGAGAACTATCAAACCGTGTTTTCAAGGTGAACCTATTTTTTTACTAAAACTAACACTCGACCAATGTTCACAATCACAATGTTTAATGTTCACTAAAACTAACTTTTCACTTATTTAGAAACTCCTGAACAAAGATCGTTTAAAGTGTGGTGGGAAGTTTCTACGTAAGCTTTTTGGATAACAGCTTCTCAGAATAACGCAACACAAATTAATTACGTAAGATTAATATAAAACACTCTTAGTTAGAAACTCCTGAACAAAGATGGTTTAAAGTGTAGTAGGAAATTCTACGTAAGCGAACTTCTGGATTTAATAAGCTTCCAAGGTTTCAGAATAAATCTAGTATACGCAACACAAATGGCCTGCGGGCGGAGAGTAATGGGTAGCTCACCGTCCGATCAGGACCAGGCCCGTGCCGGACGGCGCGTACGTGTTCCACGCGCGCCTCAAAGAGATGTCAGCATCAAACGAAGGGGCCCGCAAGGGCCGAAGCCTGCCGGGTCAGCGGGATTGTCCGAAAGGGTTACCGCTGGCCCGGAACATAAAGGGCCAAGGAAGGAACACGGGTGGGTTTTAGTCAGTAAGAGTCTGACACTCCCTACCGCTCCACCTAGAGCGGGAGGGGTCATTTGATGATTACCCAACCTTAAAAAGAAAAAAAATTGTAGATAGCTTTACCTACCTACCTACATTATTGGTCACTCCATATTATAACGGTTTGGTGCTCTGACCGCACTCTTATCAATCAATGGAAGTGCGTCACCCATTATCAATATAGCTTTTTATTCAAGGTGTGGATTTCACACTACCTAGGTTCAGGTTCATTGGAAAAACCTACGATTAATTCTATAGGATGACAGTAACGTCCTATGTGTCAATATTCATACGAACTAGATAACATTCTCATTACTAAGCACGGTAGTTATTTGAAAATATGTAGGTGTATGACATCTGTAGTTACATCTATACAAATAAATAAAATTAAAGTATCTGTTTGTAACGTCAAAATAACAGCTTTTTAGTAAATACTGTGGGGACTGTGTCTTACGTACCCATCCCTTGCATAGTTTTAAGAATGTAGTATTGTATAGAAGAACTTATTGTAATAATTTTTAGAAAGTTTCATTTTTGTGTTTTTCCCACGTTGAACATCTGCAAGCGATTTAAGTTATAGGTACTATTGTCTTTCATGATTCTTTACTTTTAGTTAAGGTTCTTCATTGTTCTATTATGTTTAGTATCTTGTATTGTACCCATTTGCTATTGTTAGTTAAGGTTCATTGTTCTGTTATTTTCAGTTGTATTGTACCCATCTGCATTTCTCGCGTTTTATAATACTTTTAAAAGGCAGATGTGGATTTGCCGCGTCCTTTGTTTAGTGAACGGCAGATTTGGGAGATTTTTGGTTCGGAGCTTCAGTCAGTGCTGAACTACGATCGTGCGAGGTCCTCTCTGACCCCCGATCATATTTTACTCGCCGAAGCTCGCCGTAATAGTTTACGGCGAGCTTCGTGTTTCTATTAGTTTTACTCTTCATGTAACATTATTTAATTTTACCTTTTCGTGTCAAGTGTAACTACTAGCTTTAGTTACTTGGTATCGTAATAAATTAATCGCTACTTCTGTGTACAACTTACTTCAGTGTATCACTCGCCCAACACGGTCACGAATTCCCACAGTGGTGACCCCGACATGATCAAAAATATCAATAGCGTGAGTTCGTGACAGTGCGGAAAGAGTTTCGCGAGTGCTAAATCAAAGTACCTACGTGTTAAAATGGCGAGCGATCCAGCGGGAGTCACTAGCGGCGGATGACGCGCATTCCCAGCCAGCCAGCTCCCACGGCTTCAACGGGTATCCTGACCACCAGCATGCAGCGACCGCGCATACCTGGTCATCACCCTCAGCCTCATCAGCAACCTCGGCACAGCACACTGCACTTTCGGCCGGTCAACAAGAAGAGCTCAATTCCTCTCCTGGTCGACGTAGCAGCCAGCCTCAACCCAGCGCTGTACCACATCCGACGCACTGGAGCATAACGCAGCGCCCGCGCCACCCCGACTCACTGGGGACATCTTCGCAGATAGTTCCGACTCACCGTGAACTATGCGGCAACCGGTTCCGACTCACTGGAACCTAAGTTGGCCTGACAAGCATATTCCTCGCCGTTCTGGTCGCTGTACCACATCCGACGCACTGGAGCATAACGCAGCGCCCGCGCCACCCCGACTCACTGGGGACATCTTCGCAGACAGTTCCGACTCACCGTGAACTATGCGGCACCGACGCACTGGAGCATAACGCAGCGCCCGCGCCACCCCGACTCACTGGGGACATCTTCACAGACAGTTCCGACTCACCGTGAACTATGCGGCAACCTGTTCCGACTCACTGGAACCTAAGTTGGCCTGGCAAACATATTCCTCGCCGTTCTGGTAGGCGAGTTAAATTTCCTGATTACTATCAGGCAGGTGTTTCGTGATCTTTATCACTGGTAGGGGGGTACTGTGGGGACTGTGTCTTACGTACCCATCCCTTGCATAGTTTTAAGAATGTAGTATTGTATAGAAGAACTTATTGTAATAATTTTTAGAAAGTTTCATTTTTGTGTTTTTCCCACGTTGAACATCTGCAAGCGATTTAAGTTATAGGTACTATTGTCTTTCATGATTCTTTACTTTTAGTTAAGGTTCTTCATTGTTCTATTATGTTTAGTATCTTGTATTGTACCCATTTGCTATTGTTAGTTAAGGTTCATTGTTCTGTTATTTTCAGTTGTCTTGTATTGTACCCATCTGCATTTCTCGCGTTTTATAATACTTTTAAAAGGCAGATGTGGATTTGCCGCGTCCTTTGTTTAGTGAACGGCAGATTTGGGAGATTTTTGGTTCGGAGCTTCAGTCAGTGCTGAACTACGATCGTGCGAGGTCCTCTCTGACCCCCGATCATATTTTACTCGCCGAAGCTCGCCGTAATAGTTTACGGCGAGCTTCGTGTTTCTATTAGTTTTACTCTTCATGTAACATTATTTAATTTTACCTTTTCGTGTCAAGTGTAACTACTAGCTTTAGTTACTTGGTATCGTAATAAATTAATCGCTACTTCTGTGTACAACTTACTTCAGTGTATCACTCGCCCAACACGGTCACGAATTCCCACAATACTAAGAAAGTATACATAGTAGGTGCTTATAATAACAATATTTATTTTTATTTTTTGTCGGTCTGTTTGTTCCGGCTAATATCCGAAACGACTGGACCGATTTCGACGGGACGAAACAGAGTTTATAAACAGTATGATGGTGCCTGGTCTACATACAGACAGAGATTTCAAGCAGACTCACATTCACCTCAAAAAATAATATAAAAAATTACGAAACATCGACTCGCAAAGAAGAATGAGATTAAATTTTGCGTGGGTATTTCTTTAAGGCTCCTGCAAACAGGCGCGACACGCGACGCGAATCGCGCGCGACACAAAGGCACCGCTCGTTGCGCGCCTTGCGGTGCCTTTGTGTCGCGTGTCGCGTCGCGCCTGTGTGTATGAGCCTTTACGAGGAATTCAGAATTATTAACTTTTCGACTCTTAAGCTCTGCTAACTGAACAAATATTTGTTTTTAAATTCTACGCGGACGAAATCGCAGGTAACATCCATCTATAGGTACTGTACATTATAAATTCGAAAGTAACTGTCTGTATGGTGCCTTTTCACGCTTAAACCACCTGAACAGATTTCGATAAAAGCAAGAAGATAGATTCCATCCTGGCAAAGGAAAGGACAGAGGCTAGGTGCTTTTTGTCCCGGTAGTACCTAGGTACCTACGTTCCCGTGGGAAAATTATCGTTCGTGATTATTGATCGTGAGTTCGAACCCAGGCAGGCACTATGTATATTTAATTTCACCACCACTACTCTCAAAACGGTGATGGAAAACATCGTGAGGAATTCGGCATGTCCTAGAACTAAGAAAATCGAAGAAGACATGTGACATCCACCAACTGGCACCGAGCCCGCGTGGTGGATTACGGCCAACGGGTCTCACCAAGATTTGGCCCCGAAGAAATCCCGCCACGGGTCAATTAAAACGTCATCACTACACACGCAGTTAATAAAAGTAAAACAACTGACTGGCAAGTTAGTCAATTAGTCATAAGGTTAATTCCCGTCTATAAGAGTCTGTTTGACCCGTATTTAAATATTTGTTCAGGCAGAAATAAGGAAATTATAGAAATTGTGGCAAATAAATAAGCTTCAGTAGGGGATTCACCTGATAGTAAATGGTAAAGAAAATGGGAATTTCTTGAGATAGAGCTTAGTAACAGACGAGTAGCCAGAGAGTCGGCTTTGAAGTAGAGCCCGATGTTAATATAATTATTATGTTATTAGGCCTGTGTCCCAGCAGTGGGATATATTGTTCCCACTGCTGAGACACAGGCCGCAGGTTGGCAGGTTGATATCGCTGCCGCGCTCGGTAGCGATACTGGTCCAAAATAACTAACCAGAAGGCGGATCAGTATTGCTACCAAGCGCGTCAGTACAGTCAGCCCAAGCTCATTTATCTGATTGTATAGTTAAATATTGGATAGCAAAAGGAAAACATTATATTTGTGTATTATTAGATTTAAGCCACCGAAACACGATTAAAGTAGGTATAGCCGCGCTTCGGCTATTAGCCATAACATATCGACCAAGTGCGGATGGCACCCTGGTACTGTTAGCCTGTATCATGATACTGTTAGCCCATAGCTGAGCAAATGCCTCTCCTCATGATTCCCACTTCTTGTCTTCCAGGAAAAATCAAAGCTTATCTATTACACCCCAAAAAGCAACTTCGCAAGTGGCTCGAATTCTACTTAAATAATCCATAGTTTCCTCAAAGTCATCTAAATAAATTTACCTCTTAATGACTCCACAGAACTGAACGTACCTACCTAGGTACCAATTAAGAGGCGCGAGCCGCGACTTGCGCGGGTGCATCCCACTGACAACATCATCGTCGGACAAACCCACGGTGACGTAGAAACTACCTAAAGTCAGTCTGGAGGGCTTGCGCGCGGCGCATGCGTTCCATTTACTCGTATCTGAAGAAAGTGTAAACAAACCTTGTTCAGTTTAAATTCTTACGCAATCATTTACTAAAGGGGAATTAATAAAAGATCATCCAAATATAATTATTTAGAAGGTTTCAACTTTATATGTCACCACTTTTATATCCAACAATTATTGTTTGAATAACATTATTAAATTGTAATTGAAAAATCATGAAGGAAAATTGTGGTTATTAAATTAACCTTTATTCATCATTTTCCTGCCCTCATCCCAATTTAGTTGGTGTCGGTGCAACATCTCTTTTTTTCCATACTTCTCTAGTACTCGTCATCTCGGTATATATGTATCATCATTCACACAGTCCACCCATCGTTTCTTTGGTCTTCCCCTACTCTTAAAGCCATCGACATTCATACAACTTTTTGGTTACCGGTGTCACTTTCAGACTTCCTCTTAGGTACTCGTTTCTTATTCTATCATTGCGTGTTACACCACACATCCCTCTTAGCATTCTCATCTCAACTGCATGCAAATTAGCTTAAAATTGCCGAATGATAAATATCTTTAAGGCGATTTTAAATTAGAGTTTCGGGTTTAAGTATTCAAATCTTTTCTTCTTTTCGTAAGCTAGACTAACTTAGCTTAGTTCTTGGTCCGCAACCGTATAAATCAGTTAATATTTATCACTAATTATTCACTTAACAGATTTGAGTTAGAAAAAGT
This sequence comes from Luperina testacea, assembly GCA_927399505.1. Classification (NCBI taxonomy): domain Eukaryota; kingdom Metazoa; phylum Arthropoda; class Insecta; order Lepidoptera; family Noctuidae; genus Luperina; species Luperina testacea. The sequence continues at coordinate 3,228,780 of OV656779.1, forward strand.
GATTTGGAGAGGGCAGTGCTTGGAGTTTCTCTACGTAATCGAATCAGAAATGACGAGATCCGTAGGAGAGCCAGGGTGACCGACGTACATATTCTGTAATGTTCTGCATGTATAATTTAATCAATAAATAGCCCGAGGAATTGTCAAACCTAACGCACAATGGTCCATTGAAGAACTAAGTGGGAAACCAAACCCATAGAACATAGTCAAACCTAAGTGGCAGTGGGCAGGGCATATTGCTCGCAGAACAGAACATACAGGCCGATGGGGCCGAAAGGTTCTGTTCATCGTACCTTATGTATGTGAAAAAGCCTTTGACCTGCATAGGTTTAATGTCCTAGTGTAAGACAGGAGAAGGACATCTGCACCTAACAATTCAATATTTACTCCAAATTCCTGAAACTGTTGACTGTACAACTATTGGTTTTCCCCGTTCTGCCTCGCGTCGTCGTTGCATTTCACTAGCGAGAGCCATTCATTACATTTAAAACCTTACAAGGACGACATAAAAGTGAATTTACGCAGACTCTTGTAATGTCTAACTTGAACGTAACCTAAGCCGATGACACACCCGCGTATAACTTGGGAAACACATACTGGTATTTGACCCTAACTGACGTCCGCGTCATGACGAAGTAAAATGTGCAAATATGCATGTATTGTGTAATGGAGTAAAGCAGTTGACGGAAATGGTTTACAATAAAATAACAATCCATACTAATATTATAAATGCGAAAGTGAGTCTGTCTGTCTGTTACCTCTTCACGCTTAAACCGCTGAACCGATTTAGATGAAATTTGGTAGGTATTATAGAGATAGTTTGAGTCCCGGGAAAGGACATAGGATAGTTTTTATCCCGCTATTCCCAAGGGATTGACTCTTATGCGGGTGAAACCGCGGGGCACTACACCAATACTAGTATTAATTAATTATAATTAATTAATACTAGTAGTGCAATTATTTATGTGGTCAAATTGACTGGGACAAGCGAGCTTCACGTATCTAAAGCTCGCGTGACCATATTTGTAGGTCGAGTGCTCAAATTGATAGATCGAGTGAAAAAACTGAAAGCACGGGTGGGATAGTCCAAGCGGTCAAATTTCGAGAGTGGCAGTGGATAAACTAATGACGTCATGAAAATCATAACAATAATATGTAGCTATTTATCTAAAGTAACCTACATAACTTTAGATATTTGCAAATCCCTGTAGAAATCCCTTATTATTGTGATTTAATAACAGCTGAATTTTTCCCTATCATGAGATAATTTCAAATAAAACAAACAACTAGCTTACATGTTTTCCTCCATAATTGGTATCAAAGAGGAAAATATTTAATTAAAATTTACGCCTTGTTACCTACATAGGCTTACAATGTGCGATGTGATTTGACATACCTACCAACAGACGTTGCCAAGGCAGCCACTATACGAGTATATAGTTGAATTACTTTTTCAAGATTTATAATTAATTTCCTCTGGAACTTTAACGGTTTTATTATAAAACAAGATTTATCTTTGGACCCAGCCATCATCATCAAGGATGAGAAATCACGAGGAATCACGTCGTATACCTGGCGTAAACATTACAGATGGACCTTTAGGAAGAGACCGCCACAAGGACATACAAGTGCGACTAAAGGCTCCTGCAAACAGGCGCGACGCGCGAGCGACTCGAATCGCGCAAAACACAAAGGCACCGCTCGTTGTGCGACTTGCGGTACCTTTGTGTCGCGCGCGATTTTATCGCGTGTCGTCCCTGTTTGAAGGAGCCTTAACAGAGGTGGCGCTCTATCAAGCCGAACTTTTTGTAAAAGTTGAAGTGCCTAATTTACATTCGGATAGGTACCTAATATGTATAGTCAATGGATAAATATGTTAATACATAATAGGAAGAAACGATGGATGGACGTGATGGATGAAAGGGGGCTATTACAGAGATGGCGACTAATAATATAATAATAATAATAATTAATTTAATTTATTCAGACAACCAATGATCCATTTATTGTTAGTATGAACTTAAAAAAACTATGTTAGTACCTAATAACTAAGAGTGACTTAGTCCTCTGGGTGAGGCTCCACACCAGTGGGCTGTCTAGCTTATTGCTTATTACCCTCAGGATGCTGTTACTGCTCCCACGCAATCTGCTTAGCAGTGAGGCTGTCTTTTTGCGCCAGGTGGCATCAAAGCCGTCTGTGCGCGACTCGGCGAACATTGTTGACGCACTGCAGAAGCGTGGCAGACGTAACAGCGCCCTGAAGGCGTTGTTAAACTGGATGCGCAGAGAATTGTAACCCCTTTGGGTATATCTGAACCACAGGCTCGCTGAGTATAGAGACGCACAATAAGCTTTGAATAAAGTCACTTTGACCGCGTCTGCACATCGAGCGAACCTGCGGGCCAGCATGTTCGCCCGGACTGACAATGCCCTGCGCTCCCTCTCCATGTCTACATCATCTCCAAGGTTTTCGGTAACCACATGCCCAAGATTTTAATAAAAAGGTATGGAAGAAAAATACATACATGTTGCGCTGCCGCCAAATAAATTGGGATAAGTACAGGAGAATAATGTTGATCACTACCAGCTCATTATTTTTTAACTAATTACGTCATTGCCGACATTTTGTATGAAAATGACAGTTCGAAAAGGTGTCATGCGCCTGTCATAGTGCAAGAGGGAATTTTTTTTAATTGCACTATCGTTTCTTGACCGTAAATACACTGCTACAAGCATATTTTGGCGCTCAAACGACGGCAAAAGGGGGCGCACGTGATAAGTGTTGAAAAAACAAGATGGCGACGTTAGTTCCGATTTGAGACACGAGCGAAAAGATCCATGTAGAGAGCTGTACCTTTGGGAAAAGCGGGTAAAAAGACAGATCACTGACGCATGTTGATTTTTCCGTGAAAGGAGACTACACGCCTATGGACAATGCCAATTGTCTAATTAGTACTGACCACATCAATTCATTGTACAGGAAATTAGAAATTATTCAATTATACGGACATACATATTATAAGACCACAAGGTGCGTCAGTACATATGTTATGTGTAGTTCTTTCCTCAAAAGACCATCTCAGACATCAATCTACGCGGTCTTTGTATTTATAACCTGACCAAGAATATGTCTGGACTTTAAAAGAGACTGACCGCTGAGTTTGTTTCGGCCCTTCTTCTCAGAGTAGTCAGATAGAAAACGCCGACCTCATCTAGTTTTTAAAAAAGATGAGGATGAAACAGCGATGCGGACGAACTTTTCGACGCAATTTATTAGTTTCTGTATAGTTTTAGTAAAGTTAGAATTTAATTTTGTTATTTTTTTTCACTAAATATACCTAAATAATTATAATGTAAATATAGGCATATCATTAATGTAAATAATAAAGTTCCACCTGAAAAAAAAATGCACGGTTTTTAAAAATTATGATTGACGTGTAGTAAAAGTGTTTGTGCAAACCTACTTGCAAAAATAAATATCATTTATAGATGTGTATGAGTAACGTTCGGGAAAGCCCACTTTATTTATTTATTTAACCGTTTATGTACCTACATACGTACAACAACAAACAAGAAGAAAGGTTTTCAAGGCTTCCAGTATACCTGCTATAGGAGAAAAGAACTTTTAAATCGAGGAGCTGGCTGAAACCAGGACCGCCCAGTAGCACGCTGGGTTGACGACATCGTCAAAGTCGCGGGAAACACCTGGATGCAGAACGCACGGAATCGCCTAGGGTAGTAGGCCCCCTTCTTCTGCCATCCAAGAAGTATGGCAGAAGTAAGTGGAGACCTTGACCCAGCAGTGTGGGTGATTCCAGTCTGAAATAATGTAGATGAAATAAATAATAGCCGGCCTATTAAGTCGACTGTCCACTCTATGTAGGATGTACACGAAGAGGTTAGCTGCGCGATTCAAGGCTCCTGCAAACAGACGCGACGCGGGACGCGAATCGCGCGCGACACAAAGGCACCACTCATTGCGCGACTTGCGGTGCCTTTGTGTCGCGCGCTATTTTATCGCGTGTCGCGCCTGTTTGGAGGTGCCTTCATTTGTTTGCGAGCCACAAATCCGTGCGAAGCGTGGCCGTGGGTCGCAGTGGATGATCCCGCCTACATTTTTATACAAAGTGAAGCTGTGCGTAGCTTAGCTGTGGGCTGCTATGGAATGGCCCTTTTTTGAACCCCTGCAGGATAAAAGCCTTTTGTCACACAGAGAAGGCATGAGCATTGATCACTACATTTGCTCAAGGTGGATTGGCAATTTCAGACTTACAAATCTGAAATCGCCAATCCACCTTGAACAAGTGATGTCTTTAAATTCATTATTAGGTATACCTACTTACTTAATAATTATAGATTAAATAAGTCATTTGCCCGGTTTCGAACTCGTTACCTCCTTCTTGAGAAGCCGAGGGTTTCAAGCGGTACGTTAACCACTGGGCCGTCACGTGACGACTGACATGAGGAAAAGCCACGCTGCATTGAAACGAAACGACGTCACAATATTATTATTTATGAACTTTTTCAGTAAAAGTAATCAAATAAGGTAATAAAGAATTATGGCTATAAATGAAAAGGAACGGAAAATTCAAAATATTTAGTTTATCAATGGACTAAATAATTTTATACCTACTCATTGTTATTTGCATTTGTTCATGATGTAATTGGTTGTTTTGAAAATATACCTGCCTACGTACATACAGAATGACTCTCCATTAGGAAAGAAGGAAGTGGAGAGCAGTGGTGGCCGAGTGGTAACGGCCCCGACTTACGAGGTCGTGGGTTGGAATCCGGCCAGGCGATTGACTAATTTCATCACTACTGCTCTCAAAACCAAGAAGGAAATCTTCGTTAGGAAACTGGCATGTCCTCCCTCTCACTGACAGGAGGCCTGTGTCCTAGCAGTGGGAAAATTTTAGGCTGTTTGTGCTATTGTTTAAAATTAAGACTTGTATCTATATCAATAACTAGCTTCTGCCCGCGATTTCGTCCGCGTGAAATTTCTTGTTACTCCGACCCACCCCGTCGCATCGCATCGCCAGCCCGCGCTATTACTTCGTTTTTGCTTACCTAGCGTTCTTTCTGACTTTCTTTTTATTTTTGCTCAACTCCTAAAGGTCTTAGCGTGATGTTAAATAATTGGGCTATCAAATGCAAAAAGAATTTTTCAAATCCGACTGGTAGTTCCAGAGATTAGCGCGTTCAACCAAACAAACAAACTCTTCAGCTTTATAATATTAGTAAGTATAGATGAAGCAAATACCCCATAGCTTTGCATAGTAGACCCTTCCACATGGAAATAGATAGCTAGTTAGCAGGTAAAATTAGTTCACGACTACGCCCAGTTTGGCATTAAAATGCTACCACTGGTTAGCAATACGATTCGTTTTTAGGGTTCCGTAACTCAAAAGGAAAAAACGGTACCCTTATAGGATCACTCGTGTGTCTATCTGTCCATCCGTCTGTCAGAGCCAATTTACTCAAATTCTAATGGACTGATTAAGTTGAAATTTGGTACACATAATTATGAATCTCTGTGACCCAAACACAGATGTGTAACGTAAATAAACAAATTTTGAATATGGGGGTCATTTTTGGAGGGCAAATAGAAAATTTTAAAAATAGTTTCGCAATCTGTATCGTGTGACATATCAAAAAAGGCTTACTGTGAGGATCTCAAATATATTTTTTATACATAATTTTATAGTAAATTGTATTAAAGTTATTTAAGGAAATAGACGAAAATTATAAAAATGGGATTAAACGGACGGAACGGACAGACGGACGGACGGGATTTAATTATACCTTTATCTCCAAAACTATTGAGCCTAAAATTATGAAAAAAATGCAGAAAATAGTTCTATACAGGGAAACCTATAAAAAGTCTGTGGTCTTAAAAAAACATGGTAAATCTCTCAATATTGTGCCTACAAACTTACATTTTCAGTTGGAATGTATGGGAGAACATGTTTTTCAATTACAATGACAAGTTATTTTTTAGTTGCCACAAACTTTGGGTCAGATTTAAAAAAAACATGGTAGATAAAATATTAATTGTACGGAACTCTCTCCACGCGAGTTCAACTGGCACTTGACCGGTTTGTTTTTGTTTATAGGAACCGAGCGTATAGGTAGCAAAACTACCTAAGTACCTACTGTTTATTACGTGATTGTTATGTTACACCTATTATGGGAATTTATTGTTTTTGATTAATGACGTATGGTTGTAAGCACGAGTCGAACCGTGATGGGATTCCCGTGTTGTTTGCATGGCGCTCTACCGTTTTCCAATTTGTTCAAAAGGGTTACCGCTGGCCCGGTACATTTAAAAGGGAAGGAACACGGGTGGGTTTTACTCAGTAAGAGTCTGACACTCCCTTCCGCTCCACCCAGAGCGGGAGGGGTGTCATTTGATGACTACCCTTCCAGAAAAAAAAGGCGGTACAACGGTAGGTTATTTAGGTGTGTCAAATAAACTAACAAGAATAATTAAAACCAACTTTATAAAAATGAATATTGAATTAGACTACTGAGCATTAGGTCCTGGGTTTCGATTTTCGATTCCCGGGTCCGGCAATGTGTTATTAGGTTTTTATCTTTAATTTAACAGTGCAGCCCGGAGTCTGAATTTAACAGTGCAGCCCGGAGTCTGAATTCAACAGTGCAGCCCGGGGTCTGAATTTAACAGTGCAGCCCGGAGTCTGAATTTAACAGTGCAGCCCGGAGTCTGAATTCAACAGTGCAGCCCGGGGTCTGAATTCAACAGTGCAGCCCGGGGTCTGAATTTAACAGTGCAGCCCGGAGTCTGAATTTAACAGTGCAGCCCGGAGTCTGAATTTGTGTCCGCTTGATGGCAATAGGGTCGCCCCCTATTACATGGGACTTAAACATAACTGGCAAAATATGGGTGTAAATGTGGGTGTGTGGGTGGGTGTAATGTATGTGTGTGTGGGTGGTGTATGGGTGTATACCACTGCCTAACCCTTTAGGGATTACAGGCGTGATAATATGTCTTTTTAAAACATAAATGGCAAAATGTGGTTGTAAATATGGGTGTGTGGGTGGGTATAATGTGGGTGTGTGGTGGGTGTGTGTGGGTGGTGTATGGGTGTAGTATACCACTGCCTAACCCTTCAGGGATTACAGGCGTGATAATATGTCTTTTTAAAACATAACTGGCAAAATATGGGTGTAAATATGGGTGTGTGGGTAGGTGTAATGTGGGTGTGTGGTGGGTGTGTGGTGGGTGTGTGGTGGGTGTGTGGTGGGTGTGTGTGGGTGTATGGGTGTATACCACTGCCTAACCCTTCAGGGATTACAGGCGTGATAATATGTCTTTTTATGTTACGAATATCTAATTTTGTTTTGATATAGGTACCACATCAAAAGCCAGAGGCTCTCTACCACGCGGGCCCAGTGCGGGTTGGTAGATGTCACATGTCTTCGAATTTTTGGTTCTAGGACATGCCGGTTTCCTCACGATGTTTGCCTTCGCCGTTTGAGAGCAACGGTGATGAATTAATTTACGCGGTTCGAATAACCCACGACCCACCCGTAAGTCGCGGCCGTTACCACTGCGCCACCACTGCTCATACCTAGGTCGTAGGTACCTAAATTAACAGATATATTATTTGACGATGAATACGCAATGCACGCAGACGAAGTAGAGGGCAACAGCTAGTAAGACAGGTCCTCTCAATCTGTGTGGTTCTTTCCTCAAAAGACCATCTCAGACATCGATCTACATTGTCTTCATATAACCTGACTTCTGAGTTTGTTTCGGCCTTTCTTCTCAGAGAAGTCAGATAGGAAACGCCGACCTCATTTAGATTAAAAAAAAAAACATGATTGACGTGTAAAAGTGTTTGTACAAACCTACTTACATAAATAAAATCATTCATCAGACTGTAGTTTCCAGTTTTGTTGGTTTTGACGTGACAACGTCTAATAAATCGATGAAGCTGGCTGCACACACGAAAAAAACATGACTCATGTAGCGTTACCTCGCGGCCTTGCTCTGCTGTAGCGTTGTACGCCATGGCGGCTTGAAGTGCAAGCGAGAGCGCGGAACGAGCGATGAGTAGGAGAGAGACCGATGATGTCGAACGCTGCCGAACGCGGAGGCCGATTCGGCAGCGTTCGACATCATCTGTCTCTCTTCTACTTGAGTGAGCGATGCGTCCGCGTGGACAGCTGCTATACAATAATACAAGTTTTCGTCAAGTATGAAGTGCAGTGAAAAGTGAATGTGGTGTCAATTGTTTAATAGCAACGATAATTTGCGGCGATAAAGGTAATGATTCTTTCGATATTAAATATATGTTCAGTGATATATTGTCGAATATTCGTGCTTTCATCATTAAAATAAATTGAACATTCCATTTAAACAATCACTTTCATTCAATTAATTTCTTTAAACAAGTAATTTTTTTGAAATATACAAATCATGAATTAAATTAATTAATAATTTTATTCATAAAAGTATGCAATCATTTCATTAATGTTTTGTTATGACATTGTCACGTTAAACTATCGTCCGTAAACCGACTTTACAGACAACCGATTTTGTTTCTATTTGAGGTTTCGTTGTTTTGATTCGAGACTGTTTTATTGCGGTGTGGGTGTGCGCTCGTAGCACACGTATCAAATCGGAAAGGGACCGGCACCGTATCGCATTTCGCCTCGCCGCCGTCAAACAGGCGTCAACCTAACGTAAGAACGTAACCAAAGCGGATCAGAAGCTCCGATACGTCGACTCAGCTACGGCTAGGTGACGCCGCGCTTACGGCTCGCCGACCGCTGATTGATGGTGCAGCAGGCAGGCCGGAAGGGTGAGAGGGGCAAGGGTGGACGAAGAGACGTAAGCTTAGGTACGGAGAGACGTAAGCGCGGGGACTACGAGCCGTAATGGGCCTACCACACGCACAAGCTTCACCACAGTTTTGCCTGCGCAAGCCGGTTTGTACACGGAACACCGTGCGTGTGGTTGGTAAAACTGTATCGGTGTTCCGTGTACAAAACCGGCTTGCGCAGGCAAAACTGTGGTGAAGCTTGTGCGTGTGGTAGGCCCATAACGGACCGCACCGCGGTTCGTGAGCTTGTCCCGAGGTGAGGCGATTACCTACGTTACGATTCCGATTAGTGTGCGTTGCAGTAGGGAATTTCATACAAAGGATACTTACACTAATTACACTTAAATATGATGAGATATTAATAAAAACATTAATTTGAAATATAAAATAATATTAAAAATGCTCACACAAGCAATCGAGACGTATCGAGACATTTATAGTCATAAAATTCACTTACTTGTGCAAGGTTATTCCGCTGCCTTTTTGATAACGAGTTTTACAAAATGCGCATGCTTTCATGATTAAAATGTTCTAAAAATCACGTAGTAAACACAAAAAATAGTCGTATTCTACGATTAGACCTAAATCATCAGAGACGAACCAAACAACTCAACGTCCATTTGAAAGAACGTGCCAATTTTAGCTGAGGACCTCGAGCGGCGATTTGAATCAGTACAAAAAACAACTGTCATTTTGTATAGTATATTTAGTCCAGCGTACTTGTTTATTAGAGGTCAGTGACTGAATCACAGTATCACACAATTACATTTAGGCAAACCTTGCAAAGTAAACGAAAGCGTGATTTGATTCCGTGAATCGATCCCAACGCCATCAAATTGCATTTTGTGATAAGTTCCGTTCGCAAAAATTAGGAACAGAAGAAACTTTTATTGCTTTTCCTTGAATTATTAGATATTGGTTTTCTTTATTAAATACAAACTATTTTTAAAGCCACCCCAGCTCCAAATCAAGTCCAAACCCGCCAAGTACCGCGCGTATCCTATGTAATACGATACAATAGAAAATCAATTATTGTGTCTCATTAGCAGAGCTTGAGAGGTCACAAAAAGTATGCGGATTTTTTTAGAGGCAGTCGAATTCTATGGACATTACAAAAATCAAAGGGGTAGGTGGTAGTTATAAATTAACAGCAGGGGGTTAAAAGCATGAGCTATCTGTCAAGCGATATAAGATAATATGCGGCCAGCTGTCGATTGGAGTGGCGCAGTTTACAGCGTCGTGCTACAATTTTTTTATAAAGAGATCTGGCAACACTGGTCATGAGTGAGTGAGAGTCTGTGAGTCTGAGTAATACTCTATGGACTGAGTCGAGCGAGCGAGAGCTTGATTCTTGAATAGTTGAACTTCATGTGAATGAACATACATTGCTTGTTTCGTGTTATTTTTATTTTGAATAATGTTATAATAAAATACATAATAATGTTCTTTTAGATAAATACTATGCTTATAATTAAGTATTGGCATAGTAATTGATTCTGTTCACAAAATAAATTCTTTTAGCATTAATATACATTGAACTGAAAATGGAGGTCTCCAACAACACCGACGCCGTCAACCTTGGCGTTGGTGAAGTAGAAGCAGAAATTGGCGAGGAATTAAAACAATTAGAAGAAGGAAAAGATTTTGATACCCGGAGTGAAGTGACTAGTACATCTTCAAGCGAATCGAGTACGCCAAGTATTAGTTCAGTTAGCACTAAATCCAAAGAGAGACGCGCAAATCGTAAACGAACCAAGTCAGCAAGCCATTCACCTGTACAAAATAAACGACGATGCCTTACAAGCAGCAGCAGCAAAGTAAAGACATACGATTACATGACTAAGTTGAATTATCTGTTCAGGGACACCCGTTTCTTTTTGATAAAATCTAACAATGCAGAAAATATAACATTGTCGAAAGCGAAAGGTGTGTGGTCTACACTACCACAAAATGAAGCCAATTTAAACCAAGCTTACAGGGAATCGAGAAATGTGCTATTAATATTTTCAGTTAAGGAAAGTGGCAAGTTTGCTGGTTTCGCACGTTTGGGCAGTGAATCACGACGAGATGTTGCCCCTATATCATGGGTGCTACCACCTGGTCTGTCTGCCAAGGTTTTAGATGGTGTCTTCAAAGTGGATTGGATTTGTCGAAAAGAGTTACCTTTTAGTAGCACCCTTCATTTATATAATCCGTGGAATGAAGGAAAGCCAGTTAAAATTGGAAGGGATGGCCAAGAAATTGAGCCTAAAGTTGCTGAAGAATTATGTAGGCTCTTTCCAGAAGATGAAGGGATAGAAATGACTCCAATACTTAGAAAATCCAAGGAAGCATCAAAAAAGGGCTACTTGAAAAGTGGTGGCAGTTACAGGACTTATCGTGCTCCATTGTCATCTAGAGGATCAAACTTTAGAAACCGCTTGAGCACATCATCTAGGAGTAGGAGAAAGATGTTTATGTCTCCAAGGAATCGTATTTCATCAAGCTCATATAAGCGCCGCTCTCCATCACCGTACATGAGAGAGCGCTTACCAATGTGGTTTGGGCGGAACCGTGAGGGTTATAACAGTAGTAGCACTGCTGCTGAAGCTTATGTAGCTGAATATATGAGATCAATGCATCATCAGTTGCCACCATTGCCTTATGTGCCCCCGCCTGGATTTAGTGGTGCAATGTCGACTTACGATGGAATACCCCCACCACCACCACCACCTCCTCCACGATACTACGATATAGCTGACTATCCACGTTCAGTGTTGGTTTATGATAAACGGTCTTATGAACGCTCGGTGGATGAGTTTCTGTGGCGTACTACTGATCGCTCTCGTGCCCGTAGTCGTGAACGTGAATCACACAGATCATACCGTGATCGACGATGAACCTGTGTCAACCCCTAATGTATTGATATAATATCTGATAATTAATTGCTAATAAAAAAATTGTGTTTGAACTTTGAACTTTATTGATGAGTAAAATAATCTTGAGTGTTGTGGTGAACTATGATGATACTGATCTTGAACTTTACTGGTATAAATTTGGACTGTTTTAATAAATTATAGGTTAATAAAATGGGACTTAAGAAAATAGGTACTATCAGTGAAGTTAAACATATATAATGTAAGAAATCTCTATTTACAGGGTATATGATGAAAAATAGTGATGAGTGTTGTTTTCAAAACTTACTATTTTTCTCTTACTTTGATGTAGTGAAAGTGTAACATTAGCCAAATAATCATAATAATTATCATTATGTAGTTATGAACTACATGTATTCTTGGGTAATGTTACAGATTAAGAAATTAAGTTTTTTAATAATTATAACTAATTTTGTACAACTTAAAATGGTTGTGTAAGTAACTGTGATATATGAAATTTCCACCTATTTTATCTGTTATACTTTATACAATAATGCTGTGCCTGCATTGGCAATTATACATATCAACCAAAGAAATAGATTCCAAATTTGCATTTTAATATATTTAATGGAAGTATTATTCTTATGTTTTGAGTTTGTCCAGCATCATATTTAATACCTATTTTTTATATCAAAACGGTTACTATAATTGGCTTAATATTTGATATGTTAATCATTATTATTTCAATGCTATTGGATTGGAGAGTTGATGCTCCCAGTTCTAAAAAGTGAATAACCATGGTAGGTTAGGTAGGTACAGACGCCAGCACATGAAGCTACTACAATTTGTCAAATTTCTTTAATAGATTTTCAACTTTATTGCTAAAGCATAAGGTTCAAAGTTGATTGGGAATATTTGACAGTTTGGGTAGGTTGATGTGCTGGCGTCTGTACCTACCTAGTACAAGGATTTGCTACAGTCTGTTCCAAAAGTTTTAGATGAAAGTGTAAACAAATCCTGTTAAAGTTAAATCCCTACGCAATTAACAACTAAAGGAAATTATTAACACAAGCTGCATTTAGAATTCAAGTTCATATCTCGCCACTTTTTAAAACAATTTATTGTTTGAATAACTTTAGGGTGATTTAAAATTTAAAATTTCGGTTTAAGTTTTCAATTAATCAAATCAGAGCACTATTGTTAGTGGCACTCCAATTTGCATCCACAGATACGTTTCATCTACAGATACGTTTCAATTCCATTTTGTTTACATTTTCATGAGACAATTTCGGAACACAATAAAGCCTCGAATACTCGCTGCAACTGCGATCGCCGCGAGCAAATTCGCATGGTGTGACACGCTACTCGCTGAGCCTAAATAAAACTCAAGTCGCCGCTGCCGAGTAAATACACACCGACGGACGCGGCGTTCGTTGTGACAGGTACCTCACGGTAGTTTTATACATCATTGGGTACCTCACTGTCCTAACGCCTGTGATTAACGAGTAGAGTTAGCGAATAAAACGGGCCAAGTGCGTGTCGGACTACGCACAAAGAAGGGTTTCGTCCTTGGAATGAATTTATTCCCAGAACAAACTTAACACTAGTTGAAAATCATGTTCTCCCATACATTGTAACTGCAAATACAAGTTGGTCGACTATTACTCGTAAACTTCTAAAGCCTACTTATCTGTGATAGTTTTCCTTTTAACTTCGTTATTATATACTACTACCTTGAATGTTTTCACACATCCATAAACAACCATTTTGCTGGCAGGGGGGACATACTAGCAAAAATGAGCACTTTATGGTGCAGCGCAGACGACAGACTATCCGTGACGCACTTTTTAGTCTGTGAAAATAGAACCTATGCAATTATATGCAGTAACGCACACGACGCGCAAAAAGTCCGGCGCACAAAAAATCCGTGTAATTCGGACAGACCGCACCGCGCCGCCGCCGCGACGGGTCGCGCCGCTCCGCACAAAAAGTGTGTGAAAAAATTGAACGTTTGCTTCAAGCTTCAACACGCGCTAACGCAGACGGCGCACACTTTAGTCGGCAATCTGCATTTGCTAGGGGTGGACGTAACGCACGCGATCTATTATCATGGCGCCAGAGGTCGATGTAACGATGTTAATTCAAGAAGAGAAGACCAATACACCTCCTCATTGTTTCTGAATGAGTCAAAGCAGGTCTTAAAATAAATAGCAACTCATCAAATGTAGTAACAGACATTTTATACTTAATAGGTATTTGAAAATAAATTCCGGATGTTGTTTCAGAATTGAATGTTTAGTATGGAACTGTCCCTTCAGTAATCTTTCCGAAAGTATAGGATGTACCCAAAATTGTCTATTTCTTCTTCTTTTTCTGTACTTCATATACAAAATAATACTTCGCGATCTCTGCACGATTTCCATAGCGTCTACGTCCCTACAGCTCTGCCGACAGAATGATCGAAGATGTGCGTCGTGTGCGTTGAGTCTGTGAAAAATCCGCGACAGACTTTGCGCGCCATGCAGACTTTTTGTGCGCCGCAGACTCGATCGCACAAAAAGTCTGCCGTCTGCGCTGCACCTTAACACGTCCGTTTCACAGCAAGCGCGCCAGCACCTAAGGGGCCCCTCGGGACTCAAGTAGCGCGTGTGCTGGCGCACTCACACATGCAAAATTTTGCTCGGTAGTAGAAATATCGATGATGGTACTATTGACCCGTGTTACTATTGCAATTGTACCCGGTCTCCCCTACGTGAATCAAAGTGCGTAGTCTACTGTCGCGTTTTGTTTCTTTGTTTTGTTCCAACAGCAAGATGTCACTAGAGAAAGCTGTGGCTTGCGAGCGCTGAAGCAATAATGTTTCAGGTCGTTTCATCAACTCGTCGGTAAGTCCATTTGATTTTATTTTCTTGCATTTGTCCATGAACAACAAAACGGTTGCAGCAGTTCGAAGCAATCGCAACCAACTGGAGAAGCGCGTCGGCTCCGGTACAGGTAAGTCGTTTAAACTATTATTTTCATTTACTATATTGATCTTTGCTAATATTTCTTCATTAATTTTTATTTTATTTTCAGGTTCCTGAGGCCACCAAGAGCGTGATTGATGTAAAAATGTAGGACCGGTAAACCACGATAAGTTGCTGCTAAGTATGAAGTCAGTACTTTTAGTTCCTAAAGCTGCCACGTTGACGTCAGTCAGCACATAGTGCCACTCGTCCGTCTTACTTAGTTCGTCAATTTCTCCTAGACGATTAGCGATAAAAACTTTACATGTTCTGCAATTATTTCTGATCCAGTGTAAAACAGTAGTTGAATCCGTCCAATAATGAACAGAATTTGGTTTTAAGCGATGTTCCATTTTAATATTATTTGCTAATTTGTACCCTAATAGAGCACTCTGTAGTTCCAGTCGTTGCAAGGAAACCGATTTCGTAGGTGTAACTTTAGATTTACTAGCGATAAATGAAACAATAATATGCCCACTGCTCTTTTCCTTATGCCAGTAAACAACAATCGCGTAGGAGCTGTGCTTGGCGACGCATCTAGGGCTTTCAAATACCGGATTTTTTCAATACCGGTACCTATTGGAAAAGTCAATACCGTGATCCCGGTATCAATACCGGTTGTCCGGTATTGAAGGCAAGTTCAATTAGGACATTAATAAAACCAATAAAATACGCATTTTTGTATTTTCAAATCAGTATTGTTCTTATTTATTGAAAATACTAAAATAAATACGTTATACATAGCTTTCTTAATTCTTTTATAATAATTTGGTATTGGTTGATTATTTAGGTAGGACTAGGAATTAGGAACATAATGAAAACTTAAACTGAATCTACTCTTTTTGCAGGAAGGCATTTCACATAGACTTTGTTTACACAATATAAAAAAAATATTTCTTATTATTACCTAAATGTCATCATGTCTCATGTAAAAATCAATATAGGTAGGTATCATTATTTGTAGAAATGTAAGTAAGTAAAGTATACCTTAACTAGCTAGTAGCAATCATTTTGTAATCATTTTAGTAACATTCTTAGTAATTAAGTTATAAAAAAACAATCAAAAAACATTGAGTTATTACATTATAACTCAATGTCAAAAAATCTAAAACTAAACAAGTAAGAAAATAAATCAAGAATCAACATAGATAGGTATCATTATTTGTAGAAATGCAAGTAAGTTAAGTATAGCTTAACTAGCTAAGTAGCTAGCAATCATTTTGGTAACATTATTAATAATTATGTAAAAAAACAATAAAAATCTAAAACTAAACAAGTAACAATTTCTGAAAAACAGTAAAAAAAATGTAAAAGTGCACAAGATATGGGGTGTCTCAGTAAGAGTGCACTTTTTAAATTTAGAATATTTTTTTTTTTCGTTTATTTTATTTAGGTACCTATTATTTATTTTAATTTACCTATGTTTATTCTGATTATTAAAAATGGAGCGCTTTTATAAAGAACAACGCGTTATAATTGTGAAAACTCTTTACAAAAAAGGGAAAGTGACGCTGAAACCGCCCGAAAACTCTTTTCAGCCGAGAAAGTGCACCTAATGCGTGTCAACCAGATCGTGCGATTTAACGCCTTGCGATTTTTTCTTTGGAGTTTTATGAAATCTCGGGTTTATACTAAATAACCAGAAACAATTCCTGAGCTCAAATCAGAGATCCAATGCGTCATCGGTGAGATACAGCCACAACTCTGTGTAAAAGTCATGGATAATTTCATGAAAAGAGTGATGGCCTGTCATCAGAGCCATGGGGGCCATTTGCTGGATATTTTATTCCATACTTAATCGGAACATGTCTTCTTTACAATCCAATAAAAATATCACAACTCTCTCATATAATACATGCTTTTATTTTAAATGAAAAGGTGCACTCCTAGTGAGACACCCTATAGACGCGTTATCCCGTCGCCTTTGCGAAACTGACTGACAATAGATAGTGACAATGACAAAAACGACACATAAATACATCTCGATTTCGGGCATTGTTTCAGGCGGGGTGCGGGAGGGTGAGCTTAAGATAACAGCGGGACGCTTGCGCTGAAGAAAACAAGTGTGAGAATAAGATCACATAATTTTCAGATCTAACGTTTGTAATACCGTAATCACGGTATTGGGGCGTCAATACCGGTATTGTAAAAGGCCAAAATAAAACCCGTGATCACGGTATTACGGGATCCCGGAATACCGGTATTGAAAGCCCTACTTGTGGGCAAGATGGACAATCGCACCGGGTGGGTGGCTGAAACTCATAGAGTCTTCGCACTAAAAGATTCGTGACGATGCTTAAACAATTTCATAGATACGTTACTAAAAATTGAAATGGGTCTGTACATTCTAACCATAGTATCTAATACAAAATAGACAAGTGTATAGAAGTACAAGTCTATTTGACTACCAATTTGATAGTTGTCAACTGATTGACCAATTTGAGAGTTGTTACAACTACCTATATTAGATCTCATCATCGCGCGTTAGTATTTTACAAGATAGACGATGATTTCAGGAGCGCCTATTTTTTGTTGGACCAGTAAGTAGGTTACCTTGGTAAATTAGCTAAATTATTCATTAGTACATTTTAAATTAACTATTAAGTAGCTAGTTAATTTATAATGTAGGTACTTGCTAATGAATAATTTAACTTTCAAAATATTTCCATTTTGTTCTACACAGAAGACGTCGATTTCGTTTAATAATACAATAATAATTGTGTCATTTATTACCAAGCCTGCGTCCATCAACAATGTAGTTCACCAGAGGCGTCTCTAGCCCTTGTGGCGCCCGTGTGCAACCAGTACCCTGGCGCCCTCTAGTCTAGTAGGAGCGGGGTCAAAATGGAATACTAACAATTATATTTTCAAACGGAAATCCGGATGCAAATGGTGCAATTTTAAATGATGTCGGGAAGCAAAAAGTTTTTTTAGGAAAGTTGAGATAACCCGGAAGGGGTTATAAGAATAAAAAAATCACAACTTTCTAGTTCTTTTAAAAATATTTAATTGAAAAAATATTATAGTTACATAACAAACAGGACGCTCGTACACACAAATATATATACAATATACACACAAATGTATTTACAAAAAAGTTACTTTGCGAGCTTTTCCATTAGCGAAATCTTTAACAATGTCACTAACTTCAATTTTGATTTCATGTTCAATACTTATTAATGATAAATTTGTCAACTTTGCGACAATGTTGATCTAAGGTAGTTTTTAAATTTTTTTTTTTTAGAAAATGACCTTTCGCTATGTGCGACCGTGACTGGAAGTGTCGGGTATATCCTCAGTGCTGTGGACAGATTTGGGAACACTGAAATTAATTTATTCGTAAACAAGTAATTTAAAATATCCAACGGCGCGGCGTAGTGGAATCATCAATAAACATCGGTAATAATTCGATTTCATTATAGAGCTCGAACTGTTCCACATCTGAAGAGCCATGCAGCATGGCAAAGTTTATTTTCTAAATTAGAGCAATGTGTTTTTTATTAAACGGTTTTTAAACGGTTTTTTAAACGGTTTTTTAAACGGTTTTTTATTTAGCTCACCCCGTTTGTTTTATTTATTATTCTTGGGTCAAATTTAGTAATTCAAATTTCACCCTCTTCCTGTCAACCGATTAATCTGAAATTTTGTATACACTTTGGATTTTGGTGACAATACAATTATGTTTATTCATTATCATTATAAATTCAAGATGGCCGCCGCTACAAAATGGCGGATAATTTATGTTTTATTAATCCCATCAATATGGGTATCAAATGAAAGGGCTCAACAAGCAGAATACAATATACTATAAAAAATTGAAATCCAAGATGGCAGCCGCTACAAAATGGCGGATAACGTAGGTTTTATCAATCCCATCAATATGGGTATCAAATGAAAGGGCTCAACAAGCAGAATACAATATACTATAAAAAATTGAAATACAAGATGGCGGCCGCTACAAAATGGCGGATAACGTAGGTTTTATCGATCCCATCAATATGGGTATCAAATGAAAGTGCTCAACCAGTAAATACAATGTACTATATAAAATTAAAATCCAAGATGGCGGCCTCTACAAAATGGCGGATAACTTAGGTTTTATCAATCCCATCAACATGGGTATCAAATGAAAGGTCTCAACAAGTAGAATACAATTTACGCGAAATAAAAACTAAAAACTAGAAAATAAAAAAATAGGTAAATAAACTTTTTCAGTTAAACGGTTTTATGTTAAACATACATTGCAATGTTTAAGATAAATGTACTAAAAACCAAAAACCGGCCAAGTGCGAGTCGGACTCGCGCACCGAGGGTTCCGTACAAACCTGCAAGGTTTACAAAGTTCGTTCATTACGACAATCGAGTCATAACTATGGTATTTTTATTGCAAAATGAAATTCATAACATTACAATGGGGAAAGATGGAGGAGCATAAATTTAAGACAAAGATCTCTTTATCGTTTAAGTAATCCTTTATTTTATATTAACACATATCATTTATCTATAATATAACTGAAACACTTATACTAGCCTTGCAGCAGACTTGCGAAAGTTCTTTTATTAAAGTTATTTATTTACTAAGTTTTTTAGTCACTATTTAGAAATCTGGTTCAAAAATATTAATTAAGTATTAAATTTGAACCAGACCTGTAAATGGTGACTGAAAAAGTTATGAATAGTACCACATTGAACATTGCAAAAAAAAAAAAAAAATTTAAGGTTTTCGGAATTTTTCCTTTATGTGTGCTATAAAACGTTGCTTCATGCCAAATTTCAAGATTCTAGGTCGACTGGAAGTACCCTTTAGGTTTTGATTCCCTTGCGAGTACTTGCGAGTTTCAAAATATGCAGCTTAAATTGCTGTTTCTTTTGATTGCGTTGACATAGAAGTTTGATTTTGTTACAGCTTAAAGGTATTATAGACCTGAGTATTTGGTATGAATTTCAATTTAATACCTCTACGCGTTTATGAGGAAATGGGTAGTAAGTTTAAAATTATTAAAAAAAAATATATTATGTGATGTAACTAAAAATTTATGGTTTTCGTAATTTTTCCTTTATCTATGCTATAAGACGTTGCTTCGTACCAAATTTCAAGATTCTGAGTTCACGGGAAGCACCCTGTAGGTTTTGATTCCCTTGCAAGTGTCGAAAATTTGCGGCATAAACGGCTGTATCTTTTGATTGCGTTGGCTTAGAAGTTTGATTTTTTCACAGCTTCAAGGGACAGTAGACCTGAGTAATTGATATAAATTTCAGCTTCATACCTCCACGCGTTCCTGAGAAAAAGGGTCTTGACAGACGGACGGACGGACAGACGGACAACAAAGTGATCCTATAAGGGTTCCGTTTTTTCCTTTTGAGGTACGGAACCCTAAAAATAATAAAATAGATACAGTCGTGGGAATTATAAACATATGCATAGACTAGACTAAAATAAAACCGTGGGGCACGTCAATTGTCTACAATCGTTGATTAAAATGTTTGTTTTGTAATGTTACACTATAATTAGGCAGTTGTTCAACCGATAACGATGGACGTGTGATAAGTAGGGCTAGATTGATAGATTGTAGACAATTGACGTGCCCCACGGTTTTATTTTAGTCTAGTCTATGCATATGTTTATAATTCCCACGACTGTATCTATTTTATTATTTTTTGGTTTTTAGTACATTTATCTTAAACATTGCAATGTATGTTTAACATAAAACCGTTTAACTGAAAAAGTTTTTTTACCTATTTTTTTTTGTATCAGAGTCCAAATCTTTCCAGTGTTTCAATTTTTGAAGAAATGAAAAATTTACATTATTTTCATTCAAAAGCTCGAACCGTTCGTTGAACTTAGTAATTGCGGTGTCTAACAAATATGTAGTAGTAAAAATTTACTTTAAAATGTATTTTCGCGTCTGTTATCGGTTCATCCTCCGCCTCATAATTAAAAAACCTTTTACGAGCGCGAGGGCGTGCAGGTTTGGGAAATTCTACTATTGCCTCGACTTCTTCCGCTACAGTTTTCGCCCGGTTAAGGAGCTCCTCAAAAGCGAATTCGTTACGGAATTCAGACAAACTTATTTTTGCATTATCAATAATTTTCACCGCTTCTGACAATAGGTACAACGTCTGACTTTTGAAGGGCCTTGCTAACTATATTTAACTTGCTTAAAATTTCAAACCAAATAAGCAGAGAGCAGATGAATTTTAACGACTTAATTTTTGCCAGAAAATATAGCTTCAGAGAAATAGAGCTTCATTGAAATTGATCAAAAATGAGTTCTTGATATAATTATATAAATTTAGAGTTTGAATGTTTGGACTCATACAATTCCTTTAAGAACAATGAAAAATTGTGATGTGCTGCAAAAAGTACAAAAAATACCTTTTTAAAAGTACAAAATAAATGATACTCTTTTTTGTACGTCCGTACTCTTTATTTACCTCCTTCAAAATCAGATATACTCTATTTCTTCTAAAAAAAGTTGGCAACCCTATGTGCGCCCCGTCATTGTTTTCATGAAGATTGGCAGGCTTGACTCAGGTTTGCACACGGCCTCATAAAGACAATAAGGTGACTAGAAAGTGTTTACAAACATGTTTTTGTTAAGAAGGAGGTAACCCTGTTAAGGCTCCTACAAACAGGCGCGATACGCGATAAGATCACGCGCGACACAATGGCCGGTGCCATTGTGTCCCGCGCGATTACATCGCGTGTCGCGCCTATTTGAAGGAGCCTTAATCCTTTAAACCAAATTAGTCGTCATGAGGTTGTAAAATTCTACTACGCACGTCAACGGCTGCAGTTACCATTTTTTTTTTTATTTGCAATAGGTTTGCCTTTGGCTCTAGTCTAGGTCAGAGATGACAGAGACAAAGTCTACGATGGAGTGAGCTCACCCAGAAGACCCTTTGCCGTTGACGCGTGCTACTGGTGTGTACGCACACGACACCTACCGTCGTAGAAGTAAACATTTACTTGCAAAGCACTGCGTCACATTCACAGATATAGATACACCTAGATAACGCGTGCTCTTGCGTTAAATGAACAGGCAAAGAACATTGTTTACTGAGTATTGACGATTTCAGACAAAGCCGCATAGTAAAATAGTCTCCTTCAGTGGCGTTAGGGTGGCACTCATGGAGGCTATTTTAAGGCACGACTTAATAAGAGCGAGATAGCTAGACACACCATCTCACATATCCTACGTAGTAAAACTAGTCTACTGACGTATGTATCAAGATTATTGTAGTCAAGAATTCAAGTGATCGTTAGGTATGTGTGACGTACCACGTCGACCTACTCCGGTTTTTCAAGTTATTGGCAATCTCTATGCATGTGTCATTGAGTCTAGAATCCGTCTAAGTAATCGAGTGAGGGAGTGACCACATTTATTGACGCGGAACCGGTTTGAATCGGTCAGAAAGAGCTCTATGTACAGACGCCAGCACATCAACCTACTACAATCTGTCAAATTTCTTTAATAGATTTTCAACTTTATCGCTGAAGCATAAGGTTCAATGTTGATTGGGAAAATTTGACAGTTTCGGGTAGCTTGATGTGCTGGCGTCTGTACATGCAATTTAATTTAATGTTTTGTCGTTCGTAATGTTAATTACTTACTCTTGTATAGAATAAAAACATCGACGGAAAATGATTTTTTATAATAACCTGGGGGCCTAAACAGGCCACTTTGGCAGAATCATAAAAGGATAACATTATGAATCATAATATGGCGAAGACAGTCCGTGTCCGTGTAGGTATAATCAAAGAGATTGGGATTGGATTTGGATTGGATTGATTGGTATTTTAGCACAGACAAAAAAAAAAATAGGTACTGAAGAATCCTTCACCAATCGTATCTGTCCATTATGATTACGGTATACCTAGAGTTCTGTCATCCCTATCAATTACCTAGGTAGGTACTGTTATAATGATCGGTCCGAGTCATTCATTATGTCGTCATAGAGGTATGCTCAAGCCTCCGTGCACGATCCTTACTAAATAATGTTCTAAGAAGTGAATTAGTCAGTGATACCACGCGCCATGCCGTCCCCATAGTGGAAAAATAATGATTTATTCTTTTAACATGTGTCGTATCATTCTTACCTCTTATGCAAGTCATCTAAGCATAATGGAAATGTAATTACTGGTAGGTATGAATGAAAATTGTAGTCAACAGTTGCGTAAAGCGGGTATTAAAGCGATTTGCAAGCGTTTGGCCCGGTTTTCTTGTAGCTCACCGAGAACTCTTTGAGAGCTGCAGAACCCGTTTAATCGTTTCTTCGGTACCTAAACAAAAACACGGACTTATTATTATTAGCCTGTGAGGTCACACTGCATGGTAAAGGCACTTCCTACTCTTTTTGCACCTTTCTCCTTGTCTTCTTTCTGCTTCATTTCGGAGTTATTGGGGTTTATAAATACAGAGATATATACCGACTAGCTAACCAGCCTAACTGTCCAGTTAGGTAGGTCTAACTTCGAGGAAGAGGTCAATCGTCGAATCCGCAGGTAGATTCGGAGGAGATCCAAGGTAATCGACATAACCCGAAGAATTGCCAAACTTAAGTGGCAGTGGGCAGGGCACATTGCTCGCAGAACAGATGGACGATGGGGCCGAAAGGTTCTGGAGTGACGACCGCGTACCGGAAGACGTAGCGTTGGAAGGCCTCCCACAAGGTGGTTCGAAGACCTTGTGAAGGCTGCAGGAACCCGTTGGATGCGAGAAGCACAGAACCGGTTGAAGTGGAGGTGCTTGGGGGTGGCCTATGTCCAGCAGTGGACGTCTTTCGGCTGAAATGATGATGATAATAATAATAATAATAATCATTTTATTTTCAGGCAACTAAGGCCCATAGAAAAAATACACAAAATAATCTTATACAATAATAAACTAATACATATTAAAGAAACTTAAAACTATGATTATAATACACGTAACGTTGTCGGCGTCGTGTTTCGCTGCGTGGTGTCGCGTAACCGTCCTCGGAAACGTCGATATACGACACCTTTCGGCCAAAAGTCCTCTTTCAGACAGGTCTGTAGATGTTGGGTTGGAACACGTACCACGAAAGACTTAAAGTTGATGTTGTGGCGCGATTCCAACCTTTCGACCCTCAGAGTCCAGTTGGTGGACGGTGGTTGGTTGGTTGATGATGACGATGATGACTGCTGGGAAAGCCGACTCAGATTTAATTTGTAGTCAGCGTAGTCGCTGACTACAAATTAAATCTGAGAAATGAAACCTGAAAAATGAATGAATGAATCTGAGAAATGTGAACCAAAAAACCGCCGACTAGTGTCGGCGGTTTTTTGGTGTTGCTATGTTTAAAAATAGATGATCAAAACGAAATCGGAACCTTCATAATCAGTCTTTAGGTTTGTTATATAAATCCCAACTATCTGAAAATCGTCTCGTCCTAACCTAACACTAGGTTCGAAGACTTGTTTTTAAAACCAATGCTTTGTGACCAAAAATAAATTTCGGCCAAGAAGCACAGATTTTTCGAGTTTAAGAAGTATGGAGTACCTATGCTAGGTGCAAACACGTACAAGTAAAGAAACTTATGCGCTTTTTTTTTCCAATAACTGTAACAGCAGAAACGCTTTACAAAATCTTTTGACGTTGTAGATGTCTATACTATAATATTATAACTACTATTTATTCGTTATTTGTAAACCACATACTCAACAATTTTCTACACCCTATATGGATTTTTAACCGATTTGAAAAAAAAAGGAGGAGGTCGTCGCGTATATATTTTTTTATGTATGTATGTACACCGATTACTCCGTCAATTGAGAACCGATTTTGAAAATTTATTTTTTGTTTGAAAGGGTATAGGTACTCTCGAGGTGGTTTTATTGTCATCAAGTTGGAATCTGATAAGAGGCTCGGGAAGCACCATTTGTTGAAGTGGAACTGATTATGAAAACCACAGATGGCCACCGAAACTACTCAATAATAAGTATTTCACGAGTTGCGATTCGATTACTTTAATATGGTTGCTTGCTAAGCAATTTATGCTCGCCACAATGCGAATCGTGAAATGGAGCTGATGGTGAAATACCAGGAGAACTCCTCAACAATTAACGTTCCCTGCATCGGGAAAAGCAATATTTTGTAAAAAGCGATGAGCAAGTTGACACTATGCTATTGTTACTTAGATAAAATTATAAGCAGACCCATAAAAAGCTAGAAACAAAAACATTTTAACAAAAAAAAACCAAGTTAAAAAAAAACTACAAAGTGAAAAATAACTTTAACTTCGGAAGTCGGTGGCAAAAAAACTAAAATACAGATCCAAAGACACGGACTTCCGAAATTAAAGTTATGACTTTTGATGTTAGTGCTATTAAATCTCACATTTTTGGGCGGAAAATAATACTTACTTATTGAATATTATGGGATATTATATCAATGTTATTCCTATCAAAGCAATTCAATATTAAGCCCGAGTGGAAGCAAAAGATTACATCACTTATGAATATAGGTAATAGAGGTATAGTAGGTACCTACTTACGTTAAAAACAATAATAAGTAAGTAGGTACCTACTATACCTCTATTACCTATATTCATAAGTGATGTAATCTTTTGCTTCCACTCGGGCTTAATATTGAATTGCTTTGATAGGAATAACATTGATATAATATCCCATAATATTCAATAAGTAAGTATTATTTTCCGCCCAAAAATGTGAGATTTAATAGCACTAACATCAAAAGTCATAACTTTAATTTCGGAAGTCCGTGTCTTTGGATCTGTATTTTAGTTTTTTTGCCACCGACTTCCGAAGTTAAAGTTATTTTTCACTTTGTAGTTTTTTTTTAACTTGGTTTTTTTTTGTTAAAATGTTTTTGTTTCTAGCTTTTTATGGGTCTGCTTATAATTTTATCTAAGTAACAATAGCATAGTGTCAACTTGCTCATCGCTTTTTACAAAATATTGCTTTTCCCGATGCAGGGAACGTTAATTGTTGAGGAGTTCTCCTGGTATTTCACCATCAGCTCCATTTCACGATTCGCATTGTGGCGAGCATAAATTGCTTAGCAAGCAACCATATTAAAGTAATCGAATCGCAACTCGTGAAATACTTATTATTGAGTAGTTTCGGTGGCCATCTGTGGTTTTCATAATCAGTTCCACTTCAACAAATGGTGCTTCCCGAGCCTCTTATCAGATTCCAACTTGATGACAATAAAACCACCTCGAGAGTACTTATACCCTTTCAAACAAAAAATAAATTTTCAAAATCGGTTCTCAATTGACGGAGTAATCGGTGTACATACATACATAAAAAAATATATACGCGACGACCTCCTCCTTTTTTTTTCAAATCGGTTAAAAATCCATATAGGGTGTAGAAAATTGTTGAGTATGTGGTTTACAAATAACGAATAAATAGTAGTTATAATATTATAGTATAGACATCTACAACGTCAAAAGATTTTGTAAAGCGTTTCTGCTGTTACAGTTATTGGAAAAAAAAAGCGCATAAGTTTCTTTACTTGTACGTGTTTGCACCTAGCATAGGTACTCCATACTTCTTAAACTCGAAAAATCTGTGCTTCTTGGCCGAAATTTATTTTTGGTCACAAAGCATTGGTTTTAAAAACAAGTCTTCGAACCTAGTGTTAGGTTAGGACGAGACGATTTTCAGATAGTTGGGATTTATATAACAAACCTAAAGACTGATTATGAAGGTTCCGATTTCGTTTTGATCATCTATTTTTAAACATAGCAACACCAAAAAACCGCCGACACTAGTCGGCGGTTTTTTGGTTCACATTTCTCAGATTCATTCATTCATTTTTCAGGTTTCATTTCTCAGATTTAATTTGTAGTCAGCGACTACGCTGACTACAAATTAAATCTGAGTCGGCTTTCCCAGCAGTCATCATCGTCATCATCAACCAACCAACCACCGTCCACCAACTGGACTCTGAGGGTCGAAAGGTTGGAATCGCGCCACAACATCAACTTTAAGTCTTTCGTGGTACGTGTTCCAACCCAACATCTACAGACCTGTCTGAAAGAGGACTTTTGGCCGAAAGGTGTCGTATATCGACGTTTCCGAGGACGGTTACGCGACACCACGCAGCGAAACACGACGCCGACAACGTTACGTGTATTATAATCATAGTTTTAAGTTTCTTTAATATGTATTAGTTTATTATTGTATAAGATTATTTTGTGTATTTTTTCTATGGGCCTTAGTTGCCTGAAAATAAAATGATTATTATTATTATTATTATCATCATCATTTCAGCCGAAAGACGTCCACTGCTGGACATAGGCCACCCCCAAGCACCTCCACTTCAACCGGTTCTGTGCTTCTCGCATCCAACGGGTTCCTGCAGCCTTCACAAGGTCTTCGAACCACCTTGTGGGAGGCCTTCCAACGCTACGTCTTCCGGTACGCGGTCGTCACTCCAGAACCTTTCGGCCCCATCGTCCATCTGTTCTGCGAGCAATGTGCCCTGCCCACTGCCACTTAAGTTTGGCAATTCTTCGGGTTATGTCGATTACCTTGGATCTCCTCCGAATCTACCTGCGGATTCGACGATTGACCTCTTCCTCGAAGTTAGACCTACCTAACTGGACAGTTAGGCTGGTTAGCTAGTCGGTATATATCTCTGTATTTATAAACCCCAATAACTCCGAAATGAAGCAGAAAGAAGACAAGGAGAAAGGTGCAAAAAGAGTAGGAAGTGCCTTTACCATGCAGTGTGACCTCACAGGCTAATAATAATAAGTCCGTGTTTTTGTTTAGGTACCGAAGAAACGATTAAACGGGTTCTGCAGCTCTCAAAGAGTTCTCGGTGAGCTACAAGAAAACCGGGCCAAACGCTTGCAAATCGCTTTAATACCCGCTTTACGCAACTGTTGACTACAATTTTCATTCATACCTACCAGTAATTACATTTCCATTATGCTTAGATGACTTGCATAAGAGGTAAGAATGATACGACACATGTTAAAAGAATAAATCATTATTTTTCCACTATGGGGACGGCATGGCGCGTGGTATCACTGACTAATTCACTTCTTAGAACATTATTTAGTAAGGATCGTGCACGGAGGCTTGAGCATACCTCTATGACGACATAATGAATGACTCGGACCGATCATTATAACAGTACCTACCTAGGTAATTGATAGGGATGACAGAACTCTAGGTATACCGTAATCATAATGGACAGATACGATTGGTGAAGGATTCTTCAGTACCTATTTTTTTTTTTGTCTGTGCTAAAATACCAATCAATCCAATCCAAATCCAATCCCAATCTCTTTGATTATACCTACACGGACACGGACTGTCTTCGCCATATTATGAT
Organism: Luperina testacea; assembly: GCA_927399505.1. NCBI lineage: Eukaryota > Metazoa > Arthropoda > Insecta > Lepidoptera > Noctuidae > Luperina > Luperina testacea. Next base: position 3,256,829 of record OV656779.1, read on the forward strand.
TCATAATGTTATCCTTTTATGATTCTGCCAAAGTGGCCTGTTTAGGCCCCCAGGTTATTATAAAAAATCATTTTCCGTCGATGTTTTTATTCTATACAAGAGTAAGTAATTAACATTACGAACGACAAAACATTAAATTAAATTGCATGTACAGACGCCAGCACATCAAGCTACCCGAAACTGTCAAATTTTCCCAATCAACATTGAACCTTATGCTTCAGCGATAAAGTTGAAAATCTATTAAAGAAATTTGACAGATTGTAGTAGGTTGATGTGCTGGCGTCTGTACATAGAGCTCTTTCTGACCGATTCAAACCGGTTCCGCGTCAATAAATGTGGTCACTCCCTCACTCGATTACTTAGACGGATTCTAGACTCAATGACACATGCATAGAGATTGCCAATAACTTGAAAAACCGGAGTAGGTCGACGTGGTACGTCACACATACCTAACGATCACTTGAATTCTTGACTACAATAATCTTGATACATACGTCAGTAGACTAGTTTTACTACGTAGGATATGTGAGATGGTGTGTCTAGCTATCTCGCTCTTATTAAGTCGTGCCTTAAAATAGCCTCCATGAGTGCCACCCTAACGCCACTGAAGGAGACTATTTTACTATGCGGCTTTGTCTGAAATCGTCAATACTCAGTAAACAATGTTCTTTGCCTGTTCATTTAACGCAAGAGCACGCGTTATCTAGGTGTATCTATATCTGTGAATGTGACGCAGTGCTTTGCAAGTAAATGTTTACTTCTACGACGGTAGGTGTCGTGTGCGTACACACCAGTAGCACGCGTCAACGGCAAAGGGTCTTCTGGGTGAGCTCACTCCATCGTAGACTTTGTCTCTGTCATCTCTGACCTAGACTAGAGCCAAAGGCAAACCTATTGCAAATAAAAAAAAAAATGGTAACTGCAGCCGTTGACGTGCGTAGTAGAATTTTACAACCTCATGAAGACTAATTTGGTTTAAAGGATTAAGGCTCCTTCAAATAGGCGCGACACGCGATGTAATCGCGCGCGACACAATGGCACCGGCCATTGTGTCGCGCGTGATCTTATCGCGTATCGCGCCTGTTTGTAGGAGCCTTAACAGGGTTACCTCCTTCTTAACAAAAACATGTTTGTAAACACTTTCTAGTCACCTTATTGTCTTTATGAGGCCGTGTGCAAACCTGAGTCAAGCCTGCCAATCTTCATGAAAACAATGACGGGGCGCACACCAACACCGCAATAAAACAGTCTCGAATCAAAACAACGAAACCTCAAATAGAAACAAAATCGGTTGTCTGTAAAGTCGGTTTACGGACGATAGTTTAACGTGACAATGTCATAACAAAACATTAATGAAATGATTGCATACTTTTATGAATAAAATTATTAATTAATTTAATTCATGATTTGTATATTTCAAAAAAATTACTTGTTTAAAGAAATTAATTGAATGAAAGTGATTGTTTAAATGGAATGTTCAATTTATTTTAATGATGAAAGCACGAATATTCGACAATATATCACTGAACATATATTTAATATCGAAAGAATCATTACCTTTATCGCCGCAAATTATCGTTGCTATTAAACAATTGACACCACATTCACTTTTCACTGCACTTCATACTTGACGAAAACTTGTATTATTGTATAGCAGCTGTCCACGCGGACGCATCGCTCACTCAAGTAGAAGAGAGACAGATGATGTCGAACGCTGCCGAATCGGCCTCGGAAGTCGGTGGCAAAAAAACTAAAATACAGATCCAAAGACACGGACTTCCGAAATTAAAGTTATGACTTTTGATGTTAGTGCTATTAAATCTCACATTTTTGGGCGGAAAATAATACTTACTTATTGAATATTATGGGATATTATATCAATGTTATTCCTATCAAAGCAATTCAATATTAAGCCCGAGTGGAAGCAAAAGATTACATCACTTATGAATATAGGTAATAGAGGTATAGTAGGTACCTACTTACTTATTATTGTTTTTAACGTAAGTAGGTACCTTACATTTCTAAGCCAATGTCTGCATCGCATTGTATCTTGTTATTGTCTTTCCGAGGTTTTATATACTCCTGTTAAGGTCTTCATCCGTTATTATATATTAGGACGTTCTAACAGTAATAGTGAATGTATCTTGGAAAGTGCATGGATTTTTTTTGGTTTCTAAAAGTGACAGTTGATTTTAAATTCTTCGATGGACTTTGATTTGTTTTTTTAATTAGTGAATTTAAATTTTGACTTTTTTAATTAGGTAGTGAATTTTAATTTGACTTTTTACTTTAACATTAAAACTAGATTTTTTCTTAAATTCCTTTTAAAAATTAACGAGGTTTATTATTGTTATTGATTAAATAATTCGTGAGGATAAAATCACACACGCATTCTTTAATTCACGTATATGTGGACATAAGGAAAACATAATACCTACATATGCGCGGGCGCTATTTAAAGCTTGAATGAAATATTGAACATCGCTCATTCGCTCGTCGCACCTCGGATTGTGCGGTCAACTATACAAGGCATCCCACCTTGCAGTTGAACCGGCAATCTCTTATCCTTTAGCCTTTCTAAGGTCCAGGATTCTAAGTTCCTACATTTTTATTGAAGAATTTATAAGGTTAAAAAAATGGCGTCTCTTGTGCTGTGTTTGCTATTAAGTGTTCTGATTTCTGGAGTGAGGAGTATTAATTTCAAATCATGGTGGAAAAAAGGTATGTTATCGATGTAATTATTATTATTTGTTAAGAAATTAAAATAAATACTTAATTTAATTTTTTTTAATTAAATAGTTTTTAATTTAATTTTTAATGAAATCTGTTAAAGTAAATTATCTTATTGTTTATTTATTTAAACGTATTTCGTCTGTAAACACTAACTTAGGTATCAAATAGGACTTTCTTATGCTATGTATTTATTAATTTACAATTTAATCATACAAAAAATGTTAACTTTTTAAGTTTTAAAAGTCAATTTATGCTTTTCATGTGGGTACAAATACCTACTCTTGTATAATGAGAAACAATGACAATATTTGTTGTTTTTTACTTTCATAATTATTAATGCATTATCGAAAATTAATTAAAAGTCGCAAACTACTTATAATAGTAGATAATTGGTGAGATCAATCTAAAAAAGTAATAACTAATAATGAAATAATTAAAGGGAGATCCTAACTGTCCAATTGTAATATAGAGTTCAAATTACTAATACAATGATGCAACAGTAAAATAAACTATCAAATCTGGGTGATATGATAAATACAGCGATACACTGCTCTATATGCCACTTTGATTAAAGGGAAAGAGACAAAATAGTCATATTATTTAATGACCTTAAATATTACGGTAAGGAACTTGTATCTAAAGCTATGAAACTTTTCGTACCATTGTCAAAGTTTGTCAGAAGACCTTAAACCAAAACAACCAATGAATGCTCTTTATTTCATAACGCAATTCAACGTGAACGCCTATTGGACCAATGACAGCCAATGGCGACGTGTTTTCATTTATCATGGCTGTAAACAATTCTGTGAAACCACACCCTAGATAACAAGAAACAATAGCATGCTTTCGTAGTTTTCTTTTGATAAACATTTCTTATCCTAAACTAAAAAGTTATTCTTCTTTTTTTTATTTTAACTAAATTTAAACAACAAAATTAAAAAAAAAATCTAAATTTACTTTTGACTTAGCATTGTAGATTGTTCCATGTTCATATATTTTGTATAGCCAAGAGCCTCTTGCCCACAAAACAAATCAGAATATAGCAAAATACCATAAAATAATATTTGTAAATTCCCACATCGACTTTTCTCAATATTTCCTGCTGTAGTGACGTAGGTTCACTGGTAATTAATAGGTATATCTGGCACGCGTTTTCCTGTATTTGGTCAGAATACAACGCTTACGCTGTAACAATTTATTGGTTCTAGGAAAAGAAAAACCACTGACTGAATTTGTCCTACTTAAGGAAAAATTAAGTACGTTTTTGAAGAGGCTTTATAAATGTTAATGTTTTGGAATAAATTGTAAGAGAAGGAAAGTGTCGCAATCAAGGCCTCTTGGCACATGAGATGTACCTAGGTCCTACTAAACGTTTTCGACAAGATAGGTACTATCTCTAATATTATTGGCAAAAGTAATAAATTGGTAATCGAATATGATATGTGTTGGATCAAATAAGCAGTAGCATGTTAGATAAATCTGGAAAAAAAGTTTATTAAATTTATGTAACATGCGTCAATGATGAAATTAACGGGAAGGAAAAATATGTAATAATATATCAATTACAGTTCAATGATAAACTACGAGTTGTAACTTGTTCAAGTTCATTTGGAAATAAATGGATTTGTTTACTCCAATATTGCCCCTAGTTCATTCATGAAATCATGTTAAATACCTAACTACAAAGCAGAGTTCATTATAAATATATCCCTGATAAATTCAAACCTGACAAGTTGTTATTATTGTTATTTAATTTAATATTATTATTATTGTCATTAGGTTATTGAAGTACATAGTTAATATTATAATTTTGGAAAAAAGAAACAGAAAATTTAACAGGATTATTTATGTATTAGCAACTTCTGTAAGTTAAACAATTAGGCTGTGCTCAAAAATTTTCTGAAATAACAATTTTGATCAATTAATCTCAGAAAACAATGATATTGGTTTATTTAATTTAGGTAAATACGACGTTTGTGGGTAACATTATGACATTTAAAACTCTTGTTACATTTTCTATCGAATCCATATACATTATACCTAGCGTCTCTCCTGTTTATAAACGAGGAAAATAGTTATGTGAAGAATGAAAACAGCTTTATTATACATGTATAATGAACAAGGTCGTAAGCCTGTGTATTTGCCCCTATTTTTAAACTACTTGGTATCTAAATTTCGATACTGTTTTCACCATCGTTTAGTGAATTTCTTGACGGCAGTTTTCGTTATAGAAAACATTCATTTTCTACTCGAAACTATAAAAAGTATTTTTTCGGAAGTAAATAAAAAATATCAGAATCCAAAACGTTATTTATCCGGATATCAGCCAAGTTTTTTATTTAATTTTTCATTGATTTCTTATGAATCTTTCCTTTGTTACAGCCGATGCCAAATGCGGTGTTGAAGCGAGTATCAACCTGGTCCACCACAACCCCTGGTTGGTCTACATCGAGTACTGGCGTGGTGACACTGATACCGAAATCAGATGCGCCGGTACTTTGATCGACAGCAAGCATATCATTACCGCTGCCCATTGCGTGAAGACTCTGAAGTTCAGTCGGTAAGCATCATTTGAAAGTGTTTATTATTATGCCTCCGAAAGTCCGGTAACGAGTCTCGGAGTCAAGGAGTATCGTTTTAATAATTACTCTTGTGGTGAGGATCAGATAGGCAGTTGCTTCATATAAAATTCTGGTATTTAGCTGCATTTGGTTAGACTGGAAGTCGACCCTAACATAGCTGGGAAGAAGCAAGGCAGATGATGATAATTTATTTGTATAACTTGGAAATTTACATTTTGAAAAGTTGGATTTGATAGGCGTTGCGGTTGCACCAAGCAGGACGTTAAAGGCAATAAGCAAAGTCAAGATTCGGTGTTATACGCGCATACTCTTGTTCTAACCACAATAAGCCCCAACTGGTTCCTAGTAGCTCTTCTCGCGTAGTTACGTAAGCAAAACTAGCACATTATATATGCGAAATGGAAGCGGTATTAGTAGCATACGTCTTTACGTCCGAAAAACGCCTTATATTATAAGTTTTAAGTCAGAAATAGTGACCACATTTAGATACCGAAATGTACCAAATTATATGCCACCAAATCTCAGTTTTAAAAATTACTAATGATTTTTTCTGTCTCCTTCCAGTTTAGTCGCCCGTCTTGGCGAATACGACTTATATTCTAAGGAGGACTGCGTTCGGGGTGTGTGTGCTGACCCAGTCGTAAGGATCAACGTTGCTGACATCATCGTGCACCCTGGTTACGGCGACAAGAATCACGATATCGCCATCCTGACGCTGGAAGAAGATGCTCCTTATACCGGTATGTACTTTTACTTTGAAGATAATTTCTTTCGGCTAGATTCTCAATCGCAACTCAGTCTTGATTAAGTCTCATTATCTCTGTCATTTTAAGTGGATTGTAGCAACAGAAAGTTAGCAACGTAGCAACAGAAAAAATTACTGGTCTATCTCTAGTAGTATGGGTAGTATTTTGGGAATACTCAAGTTCAAAATGATCGTTAGAAATGGTCAGTTACGATTCGATTTACATCATCACACTGCTTTTCAAGTATGCCAATACTAATAAAGCTGTCATTATTATTTATAGACTTCATCCGTCCGATCTGCTTACCAACCGGAGACCTCAAGCAAGACACGGAGTTCTACGCAGCTGGTTGGGGTGAGATTCCCAAGAAAGGATACTACGCCCACGTGAAGAAAATTATTCGTCTGCCCTACTGGTCCAGAGAAGAGTGCAAGGCCGCTTATCAATACAACGTTATCCCTGAAAACGTCATCTGTGCCGGTGGTGAAGATGGTATTGACACTTGTAGAGGCGATTCTGGTGGTCCTTTGACCCTGGTGAAGGATACCATCGAATTGTGGGGGGTGACTAGCCATGGTAATGTCCACTGCGGTACCAAAGATTCCCCAGGCATCTATACTAATGTAGCTGACCATATTGATTGGATTCAGACTGTTCTCGATTCTGAAGTGGAAAATTAATTGACAAAGGCTCTGTTTAAATGGTTTGTTGTATACATGTAAATAACACTTCTAAGACAGCAATGTGATAAAATGTAAAAAAAAAGTTAAAGTTTAAGATTTAAAAACTGACCAATGATCTCTTAATTATAAAAAGAAAATATTTTTTATTTAAATTATATTTTAAATAGTACCTACATTTAAGTGTAGATTAATTTTAATTTAAATGAAGTATTTGCATAATATGTTTTATGAAATGACATTCCATGCCAACAAAAATCATTTACTTTTTAAATGTCATATTTTGTTTTGCAAATTATAAACATTTAAGAAATGAATACTTATAACGTTGTTTCGGTTTTCTTTTGTTTGAAAAGCAAATAATGAATCACTTTGCTTTTACATATCTAATAGGTCATAATGAAGCACTTTTACTAAATACTGTTTATGCAATAAAAAAGTTTTTTTCCGCTAATCAGAAAGTCTGACATTCAATATTGCTAATGTTCAATGCCTTTAAATGTTATCTCACAAATAGCTTTAGTACATAAACATTGTAAAATAACTTTATTTTATTTATTAAGACTTTAACATAACTGCCAAAATGTGGGTGTAATATGAGGAATATTACACCCACATTTTGGATAGTGGTTTTATTGCAAAAAATTGTACACTAATAAAGTGCCATAAGTGCCTATGTCCAGCAGTGGACTGCTATAGGCTGATGATGATGATGATGATGAAAGTGCCATAAAATCATCATTACAATAATTACTGTTAGATAATATGTAGATACATATTATTTGTTTGGTGTATCAAGTAGTAGAAAAGAGGAAGAAATAATATGTAGGCAGATTTGGTCTACAGTTTTTTTTTTTAAATTCTTTCTATTTTGTATCGCTAACTTTAATTTAAAAGTTAATTATTAATTGTTTCAGTGTAGTGCAAATATTTATTTTATAGATGCATACCAAACTCTTTTTTTTACTATACTTGCAATTTGCATGATATGTAATTGACATTTTGGGAATATCTTTTGCAAAGTTGAGATCACATTTTAATTTAGATAAAATGTTTCAATATTTTTTCTAAATCCCTATTGTCCATAAACATTTTGACAATCTGTTCCAATTGTTTATATAATAATTAAGAAAAAACATTCCTATCCACTAGATTTAAATTACCTTTAATAAATTGTTTATTAATAATGGTAAATTGGGAATTTAAAATATTCTGGTCAGATGGGAATTGTTTTAAATAATAAAAAAAATAAAAAATTGTATAAAAAGTGCCATAAAAAATGTATGTTATGTAAATTAGTGAAATTTTAAGTATAAATCATTCACAAGTTCAAAAAAGTCCGACCAGAGACAATAAATTGCGAATGTAAAAAAAAAATCTTTTATTTCTAAATAATTTTACTTTCAGCATTAAAAAGCAGTTTTTGACTAACTGAGATAATTAATAACTATACCTATTACACTTGCTTGACTCGTGGGTAAATAATAAAAGCCACACGGGTCCTTCGAAGGTTAAGCAACGTTTGCCGCGGTTGGTGCGTGGATGAGTGATCTGATCATCCATTCGAGTCAGCGAGTTCACATTTCGAGTCGGCAGTCGCTCTTGTAAAATCAGTATTAAAAAAAAATTGTAAGCATTAAATAAATTAAATTTTAAGCAGTTTTTACCATGACAGTCAGCAAGTATTAATTAACGGGAACGACTTAAAAGTTGTAAGTCGTAGGATCGAACCCACACAGGTGGACAGGTGGGTTTGACAGTTCACTTCACCTACATTTTTACGGTAAGATTTTTACAGAATACATCGGCAGGACTTGGTGGTGTAATGTCAATATGCAGTGAGCAAGCGTGGGTGATCAATGTCAGTCCCTTCTACGTATGAGAAATGGCCTACGTCCTGCAGTTTTGATTTCAATCAGAGATTTATTGACTCTGCCTTGTTTGTCTAGTGATCTCAAACGTGACTGCTAGGTTCGATCCCTGGGTTGAGTGAAGTGTAATTAGATTTTGTTTCACCAGAAAATTCTCAGTATGAGCTTTGTCAGGAAACCTACAACTTTACCGTTACGTAGCCATGAATAATTCAGCATATGATTTTATTTCTCCTAGTGTAGAAATTTTTCGTCGCTTTGCTGTTTTTTTTAATAAACGGTGAAAAATTTCTACGCTTGAAGCTTAAAATCATGTGCTGAATTCATTTTTATTTTATTTATTTGGTTCACCAACAATTGAATACACACAAAGATATGAGATACATCCAATAGACTTATAGACTAGTGTACCAATTTCTTACAGGTAAGCACATCATGTATTGTATTGCTTATTTATCGATTGATATTGAGTGCCCTACTTAAAATTAGATGAGTTCTTATACTCACCGAATGTAATTATATATTCAATCAAAATCTAAATTAAAGTCACATGCAATCAAAGTGAAACAGTTGCAGTTTGCGCGTGGATAGATGCCAACCTGTATAACTGGCGAAATATGACTTTATTGTAGGTATACTTCTGACTCTTCTTCTGATTCTGACAAGGTACTCTATCCTCAGTGAAAGCAGGCGTAATGTTATGTTCTAAAGCAGTTGTACCTCCCTCTTTGTTAATTTTAAGTACCTAAGAAGGTACGCACTGATACCTAAGCAGCAGATGACGCATTAAATTGGGCACAAACAGACACTGACGCAATTTACTACGTCTTCTATTATCCATTCTTATTGCGTATGATGCAACTTCAAAATCTGTTGTTTTCATTGGAATTACTATATAACATTGTACAAAAATAATTAATTGATGCGAAACAACTAGATATTACTGGGTAACTCCGTTTCTCCACCACAAAAAATTCACCCTAACGCGGATAGGTACGCGGACACGCATGTCCGAGAATCCACCCTACGCCTAGTTGGATAAAAAGAATTTAGACGGTTCTCGGACATGCGTTTCCGCGTACCTATTCACTTAGGGTGAATTTGTTGGGGGAGATAAATAGAATAACCGCTATTTTTGTTGGTGTTAAAATCACTTACGGTGATTTTTTTTTGGGTGGATAAACGGAATAACCGCTATTTTAGGTGTTAAATTTGCTGTTTACGAAGGTTCCCTTGTCTGAAGCCACTCCTAAGTGCAGTGTGTGAATCAACATATAGGTAGCGTTGATTTGTCGTATTTGTTTTCTCCTCAACCGATATTTATTTCTTCTAACAAAGTTTATTTAATTTATTAACCCATTCCATGCCAGCAACGCACACGCGTGCGTTTTAGTTTTTTTTACCTGTGTGCCTGCAACGCACCCGTATGCGTTTAGTGTATGTTTTAATAAAGTATCATTTATTCACTGTGCGTTGCTTTATTGTTGCCATTTTTTAAATTTACCTCAATCTAGACTATATTACTGATATAGCAACACCGTTACAGTAGTAAAAGTAATGTCACATTTGAATTGACGCCGGTTTTTGTGCTTGTGATTTTTGCTAGTATTATAAACCAAGTTTTTACAGTGATTTAGGTGTTAAAAGGTAAGTAAATATGATTTTTTAATAAAATTTAGTCATTTATATATTACCACAACGTAATTTTAAGTCTACTGATAATATTTTGGATAAATTTTGAAGTCCAAAACATACCAACGCTAATGGTGCGTTCAATGGCATTTATGAATGACTTTGTTCATGGATGGTGTTACACATCGACAATAATCGGTCGCTCAATGTTACCTACTGCTATTGTAACTTTATAATGTTATTTTATAACTTGAGATATTTTACTGCAGTGTTCGTATTACATACCCTACATGGTTCAAAATAAAACCGTTTGTGAAAAAACGCTTTTATTTTTAAATTTGAATGGGATGAATTGTGTAAAGTAACTAATATTTTTATCGTTTATAGGTCTTTTGTTTTCTCCTCAAGCATTATGGCAAATAATAATAGAGGTCGTCGTTTGGTTGAATTGTTACTTAATACTGCGGAAGGTACTAATTTACAAGCTAGAAAAGAAAGTTATTCACAAGATAGGTGAGTTAATAATACAGACAGTTGATTTTTATCTATTAATATGAATGGTTAGAATGATTTTATCTATTTAAAATCAATATATTGAATGTTGTTATTTTTTAAAGATCAACAAATCTGATAATAAAAATGTTTCAGAGATACATTACTTAATATTATATATTATTTTATCTTTATAATTGAAGCTCTTGGCATAAATATTTTCTGTATTTGCTAAATAAATATTTTTCATTTTACTATAATCATTATTATGAAAATACGTAGGTACTTATAATATAATTATGAAAAAGGAGAATTATTAAAGACTGCTTTGATCTTATATGAGTATTTTTATTTCTGTCACCTACCCTACACCCTAACAATTTAATTTTATTATGGGTTCATGTTTCCCAGTCGTGCATAAAGCCGTCCACTATATACTCTCAAAAGTGCGTTCTCGGTTCTCTCGAAAAACTTTTTTCACCATGTGCCACCCACGCACCATATGCGTTTGGTGTTTTTTTTCGTATTTATCAACTATATTTATTTAAAAAAAATCTAAATACATCATTAGTAATCCATTTCCTACCATAAAACCTAATAAAAACTGGTGGCACCTGGCCAACAACTTTTAAAAAAAGGTGGCATCGAATGGGTTAAGTATCTTTGAATTATAGTATTGTATAATTTGTATAGTTATTTCCGAGCTATTTATCCTGTATGTTGCGTCTGCCATGTTTTGTCTCTGCATTACCCTAAGGTTGACTTGACTGGTTGAAAATGCCTCGGGCATTAAATTCACCTTGCAGTATTACTTTCAATTGTGCACAGAGATTTAATAAATAAATAAACCTGTAAATATCATGTCTGTACCACGTAAGCTTATCCAGCTTACGTGGTTTTAATTCAGCTTGCCAGATTCAGCCTAAACAAACTAATAGACAAACATTGCAAGTTAAATAAAAGCTTGTAAAAATTACTGTGTAGGTACGGAGCGCGTTTAGAATCCTGCTAATGACAAATCTGCTGTCAGTGAGATTTTTAAAATCACCGGAGCATTGTAAATGTAGTAGATAGTAATATTTGTTAAATTATTTCTATTTTTTTTTAATATACTACTGCTTGTTTACCTTTAATAAATAAAAATAAATAAACTTACGTTACCATGGCAACGATTATCTGTCAATTCGAACCGGAATTATTGATTTTTCCTGATAGACGCGACGAAATAATCGTTTTTCCTTTATTTTATTTCGGTATCGTAAGGTCGCCGGGAGTCTTATGGTCATACATAATATGACGTAGATGTTATCATTTTAGTGACGTTTTCCGACCATACCCACTTGGATAGGGAAAACCTTGTCCAACTGGTGATAATAGTTTGACAGAGTAACGGTTTGTTCACACATAGGTACCGGTAGGTGTCTTGAAGAATCGTGATTATTTTGGGACTATACACCTAATGCTGGCGTGGCAGCCTTTTTTTTTGGGTTTCTAGTGCTCCAATTTATACACACCTGTATGTAATAAAGTTAATTTTTTGGAACGACGTTCCTTAATGCGGCTTTCGGAAGAAGTTGACTGCTAGAAATCATTACCTACGTAATTCGTAAGGAAAAAGCGTTTTGCCCCCCTAGTGCGACTATCTTCTCTCTCTCTCTGTCTCTTTCTGTATACAGGGTGGAATTTTGTAATGCCACCTGGAGGGAAAGTACTCTTAATACTGCAGTATTCTTTAAATTTTCTACCATTCTTTTCAATACGAACCGAGTTGGTGCCTGTCGGTCTTGATATATCTCTCCATACCACCGCAGAGCTAGATTCACGTTTTTGTTATTTAAAAAATAAGCTTCCATTAAATCAAACTGTTCTTGATAAGCCATTTTCACCGTGAGACAAAATGTGAAACGAGTTGTAAAAACAATCAAATGTGAATAACAACTATGACAATCTAATTTTCAAATTTTAATCTAACATTCCATATTTAAATTACCTCATACACGCAGCTACGAGTATGTCGCAAAGGAGTCTGCATTACAAAAGATGGATGTTAGTTAAAGAGCTTTAACTTGACTCATTGAATTTGTAACTTCAGATTTCCTGGTTTTCCTTTCTTTTAATTTATCATGTTTGTTAGAGAGATTTCATCCTTATAATTGACCCTAACGATCGATGCAATAAAAGTACAGGATATAATTTTTTCAGATTTTAGCCGGTTCGATTCCCGGGTGTGGGAGAAGAGAATTTTCGAAAATCTTTGAATGTAGTTTGCTTTCTATTCAAAAATAAAGGAATGTTTCCTTTGAGTAAAATTTTCTATCTGCAGTATTAAGAGTACTTTCCCTCCAGGTGGCATTACAAAATTCCACCCTGTATATACGAGTGTGTGTATGCGAGTATCGCGTAAGGAATTTCGTTTCTGGCGGGGGTCCCCCGACCGCACAAGTTTTTTTTCCTAACTCGTCTGTCTGGTCTTCATATGGAAAAAAACGTCTCTTTTTCTAATTTGAATATTTCCGTTAATTCCTACGGAAATCGTAACAAGAAATTCTACATCTCAAATTATTAAGTTTTTTCAAAGTTTTGAATATTTGTAATATATATATACCTATATATTATATTGTGTTTTGATAACACAATGTTGTGCAATATTAAATATATATATTATATTATTATTATTTTTATATTTATTATTTTATATATATTTTTAATATTGCACAACATTGTGTTTTAGAATATTAACGCGTTTGAAGGAAAAGGATCGGATGCTATCGGGTGAGTCAAATTCTTTTATAGTAGGTACCTTGTATAATATGCTAGCTCGTTGTCTTTTGCTTATTGCATAATGTAATAGATAAAACGTGTTTTTTAATTAAGGCAACACCATTATAACGAAGAAAGGAAAATATTTTGTTTACTTCCAGTTTAGACCACTGTAGAAGGATCTCTACGGTGCGATGTCAAAAATGGAGAAACGAAATGTCACATCGCACCGTAGAAATCCTTCTGCAATCTGTCATTTTGTCTTTCGTTTCTAACGATCTTTGTCTAGGTCCTTTTTTACTTAGACTATTTCAGAAGAAAGTTTTCTATCCCAAACTATCAAAATCACACTGACAGCTGTCTAAGGTAGTGAAGAGATTATGTAGGTAATCGCTAAAGACAGTAGAAAACTTTCTTTACCCAATAACTAAAACATGAGAGGCTTCACGGCTAAACTTAAAACTAACGTAAGACGGGGCCACCATTTGGACTCTTCACCATTTTCAGAATTTTTACGAAACTGTAGGAAGAAATAGTGCAACAATAAAATATGACCAGTGGTGACTTATTTTTAACAGCACTTACTGACGCGTCACCCACAAGATGGTCCGACGACCTTGTGAAGGCCGCAGGAACCCGTTGGATGCGAGAAGCAGAGAACCGGTCGAAGTGGAGGTGCTTGTGGGAGGCCTATGTCCAGCAGTGGACATCTTTCGGCTAAAATGATGATGATGATGATGACTGACGCGTCATAGGCGAGGATTCGAAGTTAAGCAAGTGCATTCGTTTGTGTAATTTATTTCATCACAGCTGCTCTCAAAACGGTGAAGGAAAACATCGTGAGAAAACCAGCATGTGCTAGAACAAAAACATCGTAGGCATGTGACATCTACCAACCCGAACAGGGCCCGCGTGGTGGGATATGATCCACTCCCTCTTACATAGAGAAGGCCTGTGTTCCAGCAGTGGGTACGATAAAGGCTGATTTATTATTCTTATGCTGCTGAGAGTTTTAACCAGTGAATGTCTAATTGTCCCCATAATCCTATGCTCAAGCAGAAAGTACCTACTCATCAGCGAGGTCTTTAGAAGGTAAATAAATACTTGCATGACGTCAACCTACCAATTGTGACGTGTATAAGTTAAAACAATACATAATAGGTATCTATGTCACGCATGTAAAAATATGTTGGCAAGCAATAACAACATTTTATCTTTAATTGTCAGAATTCGCCTAAAGCTAAGGATACACATGCCAGAAGCTGGCACAAAAGTCTGCAAATAGCTTGCATGCCGTGTGCCATAACAACTTCTGATTGGTGAATACCTAATGACATGCAAGATACTTGCATACTTTTGTGCCAGATACTGACACGTGTATCCTTAGCTTTGTGATGGAAAGGGAAAAGTGGCTGACCACAACAAAACACGAAAATATGTTATTGCGGTAAGATCAACGTCACTGCTTGTTATTTAAGTCATGCTTCCATGTCATGATTCCGCAGAAGTAGGCATGCTTATGTAACCGTGAAAACATCGTGAGGGAACCGGCTTATCCTAGTAACGAAAATTCGAAGAAATTGGACATCTACCAACTCGCGTTGGTCCGGCGTGGTGTGTAATGAGCCACTCCCTCTCACAGAGAGAACGCCTATGTCGCAACAGTGGCGACTTTATCGGCTGATTATGTTTTTTATTCCCAAGCTCCTGAAATATTGTATCGTAGAAGTATAATACGTCACCGAAATTTGCTAGAAGTCACTCAAACCAAGCGATCCATGAACATTATTGGACATCCAATTATTAACCTTTGATCAGTGATTCAAGAAGCAACAACGTTGATAATGATATCTGCTTCAGCCAGTTTCCATTCTCCTATATCGTACCGTAGATACGTCACCTGCAGTTTGTAGAAGTCAATCATTCCAAGCGATTCACAAACTTTACTAGCCGTCAAATTATTCACCTTTGATCAGTGATTCAGAAAGTGCAATAAGTACCTACTCTAAGGAATGTCCCTTCTTTACGTTGAATGACGTTGTTTCTGGATAGTCCCTAGACGACCTAATTTTATAGATGACTCAAATGGCTAGACTGTCTCGTCTAGTGATCGGTCTAGTTGTCGTGGCATAGTGTCATTGGGTTTTTCCATAATTATTTACATCGTGAGAAAACCGGCCGGTACTAAAGGCAAATATTCAAAGACTTGTAATATCCACCACCTGCACTGGACCGCCGGTAGTGGATAATGGTCCACTTCTTCTCACAGAAAAGAGGCCTGTGTCCCAGCAGTGGGAACTTTACCTATAGGCTGGTTATGCTTATGTTTGTTTTCGGTAGCAGATTGTAATTTGAACTTGTGTGTGGGGGCTGTCGTTGCTAGGTACAATGCGTGCCACGAAAGATGAGACTTGACACACCACGTGGTTTTAGGTATCTTAAGCGGTATGAGGTCTGAGTGCGGGACGGGACCGGACGTCATGGGGGCGGCGGAAAGAGCGGGGGAGGCGGGGTCAAGTCTCATCTTTCGTGGCGCGCATTGTACAGACGCCAGCACATCAAGTTACTACAATCTATCAAATCTCTTTCGTCTCATTTAATCAATTCCAACCTTCGAAACTAGGGCTAAGCTGCTAATAGTTCAACAACTATCACAGTTGACTGATGAGTATGATGTGTAATGAGTGGATGTCGTATATTCGTAACCCACCGATGGCTACAGAAGAGACCTTGTCCATTAACTTCATGAAGCCTACATTTTTATATCTATTTATTTTGTTCATGTCTTAGTATTAAGTGAGCTAAAATTGCAATATTGTTGTCTTGTAATTTTTGTTATTGATCTTAAGTTTAAAAAGTATTGTGGCATAATATCTAAATTCCATAATACCTAAATGCCTTTAGTTTTATTATTATTATGTGTTATCACACTTATCACCTATGGTATTGGTGCGATTGCTGGTTAATCTGTAATTGGCGACTGTGTAAATCCGAGTTCTATGTATATATTTTCATTTATCAATAAATAAAGCCCTGGCTGGGTTATCTATCATGTGGATGCCTTATAAATAAGGCTTTTATTTATAAGGCATCCACAGGATAGATAACCCGGTTAAGCAGCTAATATTAAGCTGCATTTATTCCATAGACACGTAGGTATTCTTCTTTTTTCTCAGCAAATATTTTTTACGATAGTATCTAAAGAAAAGGATTTCAATAAATTAATGATTATAAAAAATAATTTTAAAGCCATCTTCTGACTAGTGATGAGTAAAATATATATTTTTTTCGTTTTATTTTTTTTTTCAGACTAGGGTCCGTTAGTTCCAAGAGTGCATGGCCCAGTCCTTAAATCCGATCATGCTTCATCGGCATGGTAGTAGCTTCCAATGTCGTCAGCACTTCTCAAATGTATAAGTGTAGCTTGGGTAACGGATTGCCATTTTCCCTATATAACGACAGGAATACCTATATAAAGGCGCGCAACGATCGAAGCGGACCATTATTGGAGGTAAAATTAACTGAAACTAACGTTATGAGTATTTTAATTGATTAAAAATTAAATAATTGCTGTGGAGATTTTAAACTCATCTATGATTCGTTTATTATTGCTGTTATCATGTGCTGTAGGCGTTTTGGCTTTTAAACTGAAGAACGGTAAGTTTTTTATAATTAAATTTTTTTTGTCTGCTTTTTTCGATTGAAACAAGATTTATTTTTTTTACTTTCATGCTAAATTTTAATTTAAACTCATTAATGTTCTCTAATATTTTACCAAAATTAAGAATAGCTTTTTTTCGTAAAAGGCTTTCTTTCTAACTCAAAGTTAGAAAGAAAACCGTGCAGTTTTACCTAATTTTTATCAGTTTTTATTAATCTTTTATTTTATTTCCAGGCCCTACCTGTGGCGTAGAAGCAAGTTCCAACCTTATCCACCACAATCCGTGGCTGGTGTTTATAGAATATTGGCGCGGAGACCACAGGACTGACATCAGGTGCGCTGCTACCCTCGTAGACAGCAGGCATCTCATCACGGCTGCCCATTGCATCAGGACACCTAAGTTTACAAGGTAATCATTTACATCACATCATCAGATTATTGTTTACATCACATTTAGTAGATTATTATTTACACCACATTTACCAGATAATTATATACATCACATTTTCCAGATTATTATTTACGTACATCACATTTCTCTTCAGTTGCTAAGTTCCGAATTTGAAAGAGAAATTAGTCCTTTATTTTCTTGTTTTTTGAGTCCATCTCTTTTATCTAGTCGCTTGTAATCAGGTCCTAACAGGTGCTAACAGGTATGGGAAAATCCTAGGGGAAAACGTGTTAATAATGATCGGCTGATATTATGCGGTAAATTCGCTACACCTTCCGGGAACTAAATAGTTTCCGATTAGGACAGTGGAAATGATTTTCGTTCTGTAGGTAATTCATCTTCTAAAAATATAAATATTCGATTTTTGGGGAAATAATTTGATTATTTAAGTTCTAGTAATAAAAAAATGTGTAAGCCTTAACTGTAATGATGACTGATTATTCATTCATTTCATTGTTTTTAATGAGCATTCATTTAATTTCATCATGCAGAAAGCATGATGAAAGTTGCGGTCAGTTTCTTGTGTCCCATAAGGTTAATAACCTATAATTCTTTAAATCGTCTTCACAGCCGTCAGCAATGTAACTGTATTATAAAATTACATCACTAGGAATTCCCTCATTATAAATATAACACCGTTACTCAATCATGTGGTTGACTCTTATTCAATAATAAGTATTTTATTTATAGGTAAGTTAACTAGGGTTTGAGAATTCCGTGTTACCATAACAATATTTATTTTAGAGATTAATCATTGGACCGTTTTTTTTTCAAAATTGGGTTACTTAATTACCTAGTTGAAGTACCTAGTTGTTGCTTTCATATCTATTTATTTTCGTAATAATTTCAAGTATGAATCCGAGTTATACTGGCTTCGACGAGAAAGAAAAAAGGTTTGGTGTATCACTCCAAATCTTCTTTCTTTCTCGTTCATCTCATTCTGTTAATCTTATAAGTAAATCTTTTAAACCCAGACCTAAAAGAAGAAGTCCGTTGAAATCTTCCTAACATTACTTTTCTTCTTTACAGATTAGTGGCACGTCTCGGAGAATATGACCTAGCCAGCAAAGAGGATTGCTTCGGTGGAGTATGCGCCGATCCGATCGTCAGGATTGAGATTGAAGAAATCATCGTTCACCCTGACTACGATGGGAAGAGTCAAGACATTGCTATTTTGAGGCTGGAGAAGGATGCTCCTTACACTGGTAAGAATTTCTTTTGATTTGTTTGAGACCATCTTTTCGAAGAAACTGGTCCTTCGATCCTTTGAAAGCAATTTTGACCACTGATGCTAAAAATGCAGATTGTTGAATGTTTTTTTTCTTTGCAGATTTCATCCGCCCAATCTGCCTGCCATTTGGAGAACTCAAACATGACACCGTTTTCGCGGCCACGGGTTGGGGTGAAATTCCCACGAAAGGGTACTACAGCAGTACTAAGAAAATCATCCCTCTGCCGTTATGGGGGAGAGCTGAGTGTGAGGCTGAGTACAAACACTTCAAAATACCTGATAATGCAATCTGTGCTGGGGGTGAAGAGGGCATTGACACCTGCAGGGGCGATTCTGGCGGTCCATTAGTGTGGGTCAAAGGTAGGGCCGAGTTGTGGGGGGTTACCAGTGCAGGGAACAGCCGATGCGGGACGAAAAATTCCCCTGGAATTTACACCAATGTTGCTGATCACCTGGCATGGGTCGAAGATGTTCTTTCCGGGAACTATGAGAAGCCTGAATACGACCAGTTTGATGCCATTTAAGTTATTTATGCAGTTTGTAAAACGGTGAAAGAAAACATCATGAGGAAACCGACATGTCCTAGACCTTAAAATTCGAAGACATGTGAGATCAACCAACTCGCTTTGGGCCCGCGTCGTGGATTACGGCCTCACCCCCTCTCACAGAGAGGAGGTATGTGTGAACATTGTACAGTGGGAACATTATAATTATATTATTATGTATGATTAGGTATTATGTAGGTAGTTTGTAAAAAAAAAAACAAAATGTCTGCCAAAAATCGTAATTTAAGTAAAAAAACAACAAAAAAGCTTTAAGAAAACAAAAAAGTGATAAAAGAAAGAGTGCTTGTAAAACTAAAAAGAAGAATGAAAAATTAAAAAAAAAACAAAAATGATTAAGTTATTTAAAAAAACTATGTAGATGTAAGGAGGAAAACTTAGATAATTCTTGTCAGTTTGGGGTAAAGTTCCTAAAAATCATGTATATTTCATCCATGTTTCTACCTAATACCCCGAATGTATAGATATAAGTGTGATTTTATTAATACATTATGATACGTGTGACTTAAGTAGTCCATTATTGCACGCCGTGCATTAATAGACTACTTAAGTCACAAGTGTCATATACTATCGTGTGACCACCAGCACTTAAGTTACGCTTCTCTTTGGAAATATGGACTACTTAAGTCACAGGAAAGCGTGACTTAATTGCGGGCTTAGGTCACACAGTGCTATAAAAATAATTATGTAAATAGAGCTCAAAAATGTTCGTACTCACTGAGTGAGTTTTATAAATGTGCCAAAATGTTCCCTTATTCTAATAAGTTATTTATTAAAAAAGAAATTAAATTAAAAAAAAAAGCTTGTTTTTAATAAACTTTTTTACACGTAATTTCTGTTTTTCTTTTCTTCATTCACTTCTGGTAGACAACACGTTTCGAAACAAAAAAAAAATATAAATATCTGAGCCTAAGATATTAAATAAACATTATTATTCTCATAAACGAATTGCTAACAGTCGTATTCTTCGGCTTGTTTGCACTAAACATTACTAAATACGTTTAGCGCTAAATTAATCTATAACATCGTTCTGTTTCTGTCAATCGTTTGAAGATGACAGGGACAGAAAGATGTTTCAAATAATGTTTGGCGCTAAACGAGTTTAGAGATTTGTGGTGTAAGCGGGGCTTAGGCCCAGCAGGGTAGGTAATGACGTAACACACTAACAGTAGGTACCAATGTTTTTCATTTTGACATTTTCTTAACATTATTATTCTTACAAATGAGAGCCATTGCGATGAATATCGCGTTATTTACTTTGATAAGCGCGGACAAATTTTTCGAACAAATGAAGCAATCATTAGCAATACCTATCCTATAAAATGAGTTGGATTGTGATTGAAAGTGTGTTACGCAATTAGGATGCTGTTTCTCGAGCGAAAATGATCACAAAATCAATGTGACAAATTGTCAAGCAAACTCGAAAACTGCTGCGATTGGTTGACTGATTTATCAAAAGCCAAACATTTTATGCGATAATTTTCGTCCGAGAAACTGGCTCTTGGTCTATTTTTAGCAAAATTTCATTGAAACCAACTCCAAGATCATAATTCTTTTTTCGAAAATCTCGCTATGATGTAAATTTTGACAATCTTGGAATGACTTCAAAAGGAGTCAGTTTTTAAGGAAACTTCTCCAAACATGAGTGTAGGACATATTCTTCGGAATCCAGGAATTTCGAAGGGTTGTTTAAAATAAAAATTATTAGAGGACAATGGAGGACAATAATCAAATACAATAGTATTTAACTAACATTTATTCGTTTCATGTCCATCAAACTTGTATAGAAACGATAAAATATTTCGTTAAAAAATGAATATTATAATCAGTCTTTTTGTAGATATACATACATATTTTTAGCAGTCATCGCTACAATTTTATAAAATTCGACTTAAAATAGAGATGGTTCGCTTAACAAGTGACTACCAATGCGACCAGGCAAGATTTGCGACCATGTGATTCTTAGTAGGTAAGTATCAAATTTCTTTGACACATTTTTTTTTTGCTATTCGATTCACGTAAAATCGGCCGAAATAAATTGATAAAACTAACAGCCGGTCGATTCTGTAAAAATCTCACCGTGAAAACTTAGGTGAAGTGAGTTTGTTATTGTTAGGAACTCACACTATTGACAGCTCACTCTACGCTCACTTCACCTAAGTTTTCACGGTGAGATGGTTACAGAATCGCACAGCAGTCTCGATAATATTCGATTTTAATAAAAAAAAAAAATCATGTCTTAAAATCAATTCTAAATCCAAATTATAATCAATAGTCAATATAGACTTTACGTATTGCAATGATTCATCAAATGAAATCTGCAGGGTACAATGCGTGCCACGAAAGATGAGACTTGACCCCGCCTCCCCCGCTCTCTCCGCCGCCCCTATGACGTCCGGTCCCGTCCCGCACTCAGACCTCATACCGCTAAAGATACCTAAAATCGAGTACTGCGCATGTCAAACCACGTGGTGTGTCAAGTCTCTTCTTTCGTGGCACGCATTGTAAATTGCATAACACAGTATCAGTAGGAATTGCTTTAATTTTGACAGTTCAACAACATTCATTGCGTTATTTGCGTTGTTGAGCAGACAATTTTTTTTGAACATATGAAGCAGTGGTTAGAGCAGTGGTGGCCAAAGTGGTAACGGCCGTGACTTACGAGTTGTAGGTCGTAGGTTCGAACCCAGACGGGCGCTTTACTTTGTGTAAATTATTTCATCACCACTGCTCACAAAACGGTGAAGGAAAACATCGTGAGGAAACCGGCATGTCCTAGAACCAAAAATTCGAAGACATGTGACATCTACCAACCCGCACTGGGCCCGCGTGGTGGATTACGGCCCACTCCCTCTCACTGAGAGGAGGCCTGTGTCCCAGCAGTGGGAACATTATAGGCTGATGATGATGATGATGATGAAGCAGTGGTTTAGCAATAAAGCTTCAAAATTAGTATTCAGATTGTGATAGATTATGTGTTACACAATTTCGCAATATTTCGAAACCTGTATTAATATTGTGATGACTCTAAAGAAAAGTGACATCATAGGTTAAATATTTCATAAATCTACAAATAATATCAAGCTTCAATAACCAAGAATGGGTCCAACGATGACGAGCCAATTAATTTGTTTAAAACAGACACCATTTAGCGGTGTAAATAAAAAAAGTGATAGAAAATAAAAATTGCACAATTCTTAATTATGTGAAAAAGTTTTAAATAGTTAAATAAAGTAGGCGTTTCTTTTTTTAAATATTTTTACTAGCTTCACCTCGCGGTGTCACCCGCATAAAGGCTCCTTCAAACAGGCGCGACACGACACGCGACACAAAGGCACCGCAAGTCGCGCAGCGTGCGGTGCCTTTGTGTCGCGCGCGATTATATCGCGTGTCGCGCCTGTTTGTAGGAGTCTTAAGTCTCGATCCCGTGGGAATATCGGGATAAAAAGTATCCTATGTCCTATTTACCCATATGCTTAATTTCATCCAAATCCGTTTAGCAGTTTTAGTGTGAAAGCGTAACCAAAAATACAAAAAATCAAATCTTTTCTCTTTATAATATTAGCTAATATAAAATAGAGGAAACAGTAGATTTTTTTCGTGTTTTTAATGTCTTATCCTATAATATTTATTCTCACTGATGAGTACAATGACCCCTTTTCGGGTTTTCTATTTAATTAATTACAACTTTTATAAATACAGGGTGTTACCACCTCGCTCGCTGGACACTTTTAACGCGTACGTCTTTTTTACATCGTTCTCACATATAATTATAAATTCACATTATTGATGTAACTAATATTTTTGTAAAACTATAATTTAAAAGAGTGTCCATGGAGTTTCTTGCCCGTTCTTCTCCATAGGTACCTACGCTTTGGAATGGGCAACTAGCTTCATATTTTCTGACTGACCGACTTTTTGACAATTCAAAAGTGCCTGTAAATGGTTTAATTGAAATAAATGTTTTGAGTTTGAGTTTGAGTTTGCTAACTGTCAAATATTTCGTATTATTATGATTCGTATTTCTCGGATTTTGAATAAAGGCAAAGCATTCAGAATTCCTGAATTGCTGGGCCGATTTGCGTGTTTTTTTGCGACTACTACCTAGGAAAAAAACCAATAAAAAATTGTTACCTAGAAGTATGTGAGAAGGAAAATCCAATAAAATTACACTTATTTTTCATTTCATCAAAAGTAGGAATCGTAGACATTTACCGGTTAATGTACGTCATTGGCCGCGGTCGAGTGTAGTCACTTCTTAAGCAAACATTCATATATAGTAAAGTACATGACTAGATAGATACAGCGTTAATAAGACTATAATATTTACAACTATTTACAATGTATTTCAGCGTTAGTTTTTCCAGGATGCGTGAAAATTGACTGTCTTTAAAATGGTTAGAGGTGAGGTGAGAAGAAGGTGATCTTTGAAGATACCAAGATAAAGGTACGGTCAGCAACAAAAATCGATTAACACTTCAGTTTTTTTAATCTCAATTAATAAGCAAAATATTTGTTCAAAATTGCATTGTACTCCTGCTGCAATTTTAAACAAATATTTTGCTCAATAACTGAGATTAAAAAAACTGAAGTGTATATCGACTTTTGTTGCTGACTGTACCATCATCAATATCTACCTACTTTATTCCTAACTATGTTGAGGTTGGCTTCCAGTCTAATCGGATGCTGGTGAATAGATATCAGTATTTTACATGTAGCGTAAGTAAGTAACAGGAGACAACAATACGAGATAACAAAAGGCCAATAATAAATTAAGGATTTCTTTCACTTTTTTCCTGACCATATTTCGGGTATGCTCAACTATTTGCAAACTCCTCACAGACTCATTTATAAGTTCATCACAATGTGTTGTCATTTACCTACAGAGGACTTCCCATATTTAAAAACAGTTCAGAATCTATTCGCAATTCAAAGTTGTCAAACTCGTCGTATTTTTGACAGATTTACACTGATATTAGAATGCGAACGTTTGCCTTTTGACCGCCACAGTCATGTATAGATGACAAACTAGATTCAACTTTCTGACTAACTGACAGACTATTTAATTTTGACAATTCGAAAGGGCCTGTAGAAGCTTTAGTTGAAATAAATGCTTTGAGTTTGAGTTTTTGAAACCAAAATGTGGCCAGCACGCCACGGTTCGACTACATGACAGACTTTGACGCCGAGGGCACGTTTTTGATTTTTTGACGTGTGGCGATCAAAATGTTTAAAATACGAGGATTGTCCCTCTGGTTCCTGAATATTTTTTGTGCTAAGCACTTTCAAAAAACCCAAGCTACAATCTATTTGCACAGCACCGCTGCAAAACGCGATATGTTTTCAAAGATTAATTTCCATTTTGTGGCGGTGTTGGATAAAAGGCGTTACAGACAAAATCCACGAGACATTTAAATATACAATCTAGTTAATAAGTACACTACCCAAAGTTATACAAGCAAAGTGGCTCGTTGTAATTATACTACATATATTTGTTTCAAGCTAAACTAAACTAATCAACACGTTGTGGGACACTAAACAGCTCCAGATATTGTTATAATAACAATAAAACATGTGATATTTATTCCTCAATGGTCATGATTGCACCTACCACTGTTTGTCTCTGCATCACCCAAAGGTTGACTGGTAGAAAATGTCTATGGCATTAAGTCCGCCTCTGTACATTTATGTGCTTGAAGTATTAAATAAATAAAACTTCTTTTGTGTCACGTTCAGAGTCCATCAACCGATTAAGCTATACTTACTTATTATTGAAATTATCTGGCAAAAGTGGATAAAAATTCATCGAAATTTTGTCTGTAATAGTAAAACTTAGAATTAATATTTTTTCACATTCCAAGGCTCAATTATTTTACGATTTTTTGTTTTATTTCATTTCGATTGTGGCACATTTAGGTATTGTGTATTTCTTAGCTTAATTTAATTCTAAGCACAATTTCGGAATATTTATAACAGTATTAATAAATAAATAATATTGTATATCTTAAAATTATTTATAGGGTAGGTAACAACAAATTCTTAACATCTATATTCTATAAAATAAACAATTGATAAGTATATCTAACAAAACTCAATAGAATATGATTGATTAATAATTTTATTCTTACATCTTTAAAACAGTTTTTGGTTTGAATTTTCCGAAGCTCTATCCAAACTGAAGTCAAATCCGGGTGGGATGCGGGACGAAATTCGTTCGCGCCGATTATTTCAACTAACATAATTTGAGGTCTTTAAACAGCGCGAATAGGCGTCTGAATTCCTTACCATTAAAAAAATCGATGCTTAAAATACTCTGTTGGATTTTCAACTCCCGGCGCTTTATCAACTCTAAGCAGTGCGTTGAAAATTAAGAGCACGAAAAAATAATCGTCGCGGGAAAAACGCGCTTATGCGAACCCTGGGCCCTGGGCTGAAACAATCGACGCGTGCAGTGTTGTCTCACGCAGGATTCGTCTCAGTGTGGCCTTATTTATTTTGGGTCTTATTTTGGAAGCTCAGTCAAGCTTCGCTTTGTCATACATAATTATGTTTGGCTGGGTCGACTGTCTTGTTTGATGAAACTCCTTATTTGTCTGGGTTGACTAAGCTGTACTTCTTATTTTGATACACTTTGAGACACGATTTTAGGCATCAACACATTCGTTTCAATACTAAAAAAAAATTAACACCAAAAAAATAATATAAATACTTAAATATGTTTACCTATTAATGTTAGGCGGGAAACCGCTGGATGCGGGAAGCACAGAATCTGTCGAAGCGGAGGTGCTTGGGGGAGGCCTATGTCCAGCAGTGGACGTCTTTCGGCTGAAATGACGATGATGGTGACCTATTTATTCAACGCGTTAGAAAATATTTATTATTTTAGGCTATTCTATTCTATTATTCAATTTTATCCTGTTTTTTAAGTGACATGACGATGACGTAAAAATTGTGAAAGTTGACATAACAAACATGTATTTTTCCGTAACTACTGTCACTTCTGTAAACACACTATCAACGTTTGACCTTTGCCCGTTTAAATAAATATTTAACTCACTAATCAAGATTTTAAAAATGAAAGTGTTGGCGACTTTTGTCATTGATTGTACCCGCAGATCCCTCAAATTTCATTGAAGGAAATCGTGAGTCGCCATTGTACCAGTGTTGTCTACGAAATGCTTGATATTACCTAGTGTATGTGTGATTCATTGCCAAGTAATTTATGCTTATTAAGAATTAAAGACGTCATCACAGACGCATGGTCATTAAGTATCTCTAAGTAGTCTGTGTGGCCATTTGAATGAAAAATATGTTTTCACATTCGGTACCGTTTTACAACTTTTTAAATGAAATAAAGTCATTTAATAAAAACGTGAGCCCACATGCACCACACATCACTAAATGCGTTTAGCGCTAAACGTATTTACAACGTACGAAATATTAATATTGTGACATCCTACATGCTTAAATTGCATGTATACGCATGTTTTGACAAATAAAATTATCTTTACTTATCATATAAAACATCATTCTGTCTCTGTGTATTTGAAACTAAATATTTAAACTTTTTTTAGCTGGGGTGCCTGAGCCGCTTGGCGGTGGTTTTATTTCAATTGCCTTTTTGGTAATATTTTAGGCATCAGCATACTATAAGGTTTCGTTAGTATGAATACTAAATTAAAAATATAAATATGTATTCCTACCTACCTAAATTATTAATTTAACGCGTTCATCATCATCATGATTTCAGCCGAAAGACGTCCACTGCTGGACATAGGCCTCCCCCAAGCACCTCCACTTCGACCGGTTCTGTGCTTCTCGCATCCGACGGGTTCCTGCGGCCTTCACAAGGTCGTCGGACCACCATGTGGGAGGCCTTCCAACGCTACGTCTTCCGGTACGCGGTAATTTAACGCCTTAAAAATACTTATTATTTTTGGCACATCCTGTTATTTATCCTGTTTTGTAAGTGATGACATATTTGTGACGTAAAAATTATGAAAGTATGATGAATGATAAATATGATAAAAAATATAGTTCCAGCACACATCACTAAATGCGTTTAGCGCTAAACGTATTTAAAACATCATTCCGTCTCTGTATTTTTTTTTAAATTGACAATAATGGAACGATATTTAAAATATACATTTAGGTAACGCTGAATGAATTTAGCGTTTTGTGGTGCAATTGTGTGGTCTTAAGTGTAGTGCCGTTTGAGAACTTTTTAAATGTAAATGCAGACTTAAACTCTGCATAGATATGTTTTTTTTTTGTAATACATGGGTTGTTTTTGCGGCTCTGGCAGTGTCTAGTTTGTAGTAGATCCTACTTAAAAGTTTTTGATTTTACAGAAAGTTCTTGCTTGTCTGGTTATCTATGGTGTGGAGTTCTGCAGACTTCTGTAAAGAGAAAAATTATGAACCAGTTAATTTAAATAACAACTTATTCATATCAACCACAGAAAATTTAGCATAATATCCATAAATCGTTTTGAGGCTTCAAAATATGTTTAAAAGATACGTATGGCTCGTTTGCATCACAAATCACTAAATGCGTTTAGCGCTAAACGAATTTAGAACATCGTTCTATTTCTGTCAATCGTTTGAAGATGACGGAGACAGAACGACGTTTTATATATTTTTAGCACTAAAGTCATTTAATGATTTGTGGTGCAAGTGGGCCTTTAGAGTTTTGAGAGTTATAAGAATGATACTACTTACTTCTTGGAACACTTTTTAGTGTAGATTTTGATATGCTGTCACTATCTTCAGACTCTGAACACACTTGGAAACTTGTTTCTGAAAACAAAATATTATTTTAAGAAATTGTGAACATAACTTCTGTAAGGGAGCGCCCATTTTGAAAAATTAAATGCTGTTTAGATTTATTGAATGTTGTTTTATATTGGATACTTTTTGTCGACTTGTATGCCTTTGTCAGCACCTCTATATTGTCAGAGCAGTAAGGGCTGTTTTCAATCTTGCGTGCGGCAAAAGTCCTAAAGACTATGAATTTCCTTAGTTGTAATGTGATAAGTACCTGTGTCATATCTATTTTTTGCGTGTCGTTTAGGCATTTCCTGGTTCTCCACATGACCGAAAGTTCTGAAGCCCACTGCGAATTGTGCGTATGGACTTATCTCGTACAGTTCTGAAAGTAAATAATCATCTATTATATTTTTAGGTATTATACTAAAACATTCTCATATTCTCATGTTATAGAAAAGGTTGTTCGGGGCACCCTCAACAACAATTTTGTCCGATATGTATTCGGTAAGACATGTTATAGGTACCTTTATACCTTACCTTACCGATGTGACCGTCTGTCACTTACTCCTATTTAATAACAAAATATTATATTCATTTTGAAATCGGCATATGATTTGCGCCGGATAGAAACACATAAACTCTCTATTCAATGGAAAGAAAGAAAGAAAGAAAAAGTATTTATTGCGACTCGTACAGGAAGATCACAAACTAAACTAAATACAGCAAAATAAAAAACCAAGTTATGGGATACAATCTAGGAAAAATAACTAGCGGACAGTGCGAATGCAATAATTCAACGAATTCAGCGAATTAGGTACCCCTTAATAATTAAGGCGGAGTAATATTCATTACAATTAGTATAACTTTAAAACGTGGACACAGTCGAGTTGGTCCACAAATTCAAGGTCGCTCAGATCGCTGTGGAGCGGGCTATGTTTGGAGTTGCTTTGAAGGATTAAATCAGTAATCATATTATCCGTAAAAGAACCGGTGTAATTGTATATAGCTTGTGGGGTAAGCAAGCTGAAGCGGGGTAGCAGCGCTCCGCGGTTTCACTTGCATAAGTGTCGATCCCGTGGGAATATCGGGGTAAAAACTATCCTATGTCCTTCCCCGGGACTCAAACTATCTCTATACCAAATTTCATCTAAATCGGTTTAGCGGCTTAAGCGTGAAGAGGTACCATACAGACTTATAGGGAACCCACTTTCGCATTTATTATTAGTATGGATTGGTTCTACAATTTAGCTTAAAAACGAAAATTCACCTAAACCTAATTTTCTAAATATGCAACAATGCAATGGTAGGTACAGTCAGGGGAATGGGGGGGGGGAAGGCAAATTGGCACCCTACGTAAATTTTCCGACTTATATCCATTTACATGCAACTGTCAAAGAATGACAGGTGTGTTTTGAATATACGGGCAATTTAAGTTGGTAGGTAGTAAATTGGCTAATCAATTAATTCCCTTGACTTTGCACATAGCAACAAAACGATTTTTTACCTGCACTCTATCCCGTATTTTATGCGTCATAATTTATCAATTCAATTTAATTGAATTATTTCATCATTTACCTTCAAGCAGTGACGTTACAATATGGACCTGGACCACGACTATTAACAATAACCAACTTATTTTATAATTAACGATTTGCACTAGACTGATTAAGAAAGATTTTCCTGTTCACATGTTTGGTAATGCCCGTGTCTTTTCATAATAATGGGGAGTTAATTATTTAGTTTGTATTGACCTTTATAATCTGATATCTTAAGTAGGTACTATTTTATTTGGCATCTGTATAAAAATCATTTGTAGCTTTGAAAATAAGTGCTCAAATTTAGGTCATAAGTCTCAATCAATTATCTACGTTTTGTTTAGCTAGCTGCAGAATGAACTCTACAGACATTCGCACGCCACAACACGCGCGTGTCTGTGTGGCGCTCGCACACCGCCGCGCAATCTCTACCAAATAAATAAATATTGTCATCAAAACCGAACGAGGAAGTTCCTCAAAGATCAGCCGGTCGATTCTGTAAAAATCTCACCGTGAAAACATAGGTGAAGTGAGTTTGTTTTTGCTAGGAATTGACACCATTGACAGCTCACTCCACGCTCACTTCACCTAAGTTTTCACGGTGAGATTATTACAGAATAGCAACGCTAACCAGGGGGCCTAAAAGGTGATAATATGGCGAAGACAATCCGTGTTTTTCTTTTATTCGCTGCACTATGTAGGTAGGTATAATCATAGAGATTGGGATTGGATTTGGATTGGATTGATTGGTATTTTAGCACAGATAAAAAAAATAACTGAACAATCCTTCACCAATGGGATTTGATACGTTTAACTTAACGGTTAACTGTCCATTATGATTCATAATGTTATCCTTTTATGATTCTGCCAAAGTGGACCTTGTAGGGTCCAAGGTGTGGACTTGGTTAGATTTACGTTCAAACATAAGTAGTATAGCATCATCAACCTCTTCATAAGCCTTTCTATTTTGCCAAACGTCCCATTTCCCTTTCTATTTTGCCAAAGTTCCTAGCATGCGCATGATTTTCAACCGCAGGATATCAAAAAACATGGCAGAAGGTCATCTTTGAAAGTGATCCTTTGGGAGCACGCCTAATTCAAGTAATGCCAATTAACTCCTACACCTCCATACTAATTAACTCCTTTGAATCATTTTCATAACTCTTTTGAATCATTTTCACTAATCCAGTAAAATAATATTACAAATGCGAAAGTAACTCTTGTCTGGGCAAAGTCAAATCATTTATCAAATAGGCACATAAAAGGCATTTTGAACGTCAAAATTTACAAAAAAATAAAATTGATTCAATGTGCCCCTTCCAAAAGGTAGCACATAGATAGACCATAATCTGGGTTAGGACATAAAATACTTTAATATCCCGATAGTACATTCCAGTGGGATAAATTTCATGGCCTCCATGTGAGCTAAGCCGCGGGCAAAAGCTAGTAAGGAATGCGGATAAAGGAGTATGAACCTGGTGGCTAAATAATCCACTTACCATGTTTGCTGTTATTCCTCATATGTATAGGAGCGCTGTATATCCTATTCTGTGCGTTCATGGAGTTCTCTTTAACGTTGGCTAAGTTGGTGTGCGAGGTGTGTCCCGTCAGGTTACCGCTCTCCGATTTGTTGTCCACGGTTATTGAGTCGCGGTAGTCTGTTAGGATGCCTGTTCTGGAATCATAGATAATAATAGAAGAAGAATTTATGTCACACACAAGGCTACCGACCGCACTGGGCCCGCGTGGAGGAACACTGACAACTTGCCACAAAGAGGAGGTATGTCTTTTAGTTCCGTACGCAAAATACGAGCATCGACGTGGGGTTGCGGACACCAGCCCGTATCACCTATGTGTTTTAGTAGGTTATAAAAAAAAACAGCTGTTTCGTAGAAAGCGTACCTACGTGGTCAAAATGCATAAAACAACTTATTTTTTTTTTAAATAACCGTCGTAAAATTTCTACGCTAGGACCGCTAGGGATCTAGAATCATGTGTTAAATCCATGATTACAGTTTGCGCTTCGATGACCTTGCCACCTTGTATTTAACTAAGGATAGAGTTAATGTACAATGCGTGCCACGAAAGATGAGACTTGACACACCACGTGGTTTGACATGCGCAGTACACGATTTTAGGTATCTTTAGCGGTATGAGGTCTGAGTGCGGGACGGGACCGGACGTCATAGGGGCGGCGGAAAGAGCGGGGGAGGCGGGGTCAAGTCTCATCTTTCGTGGCACGCATTGTATGATCTTTAAAAATGCGTCAGATAAATCTGCTTTGAGAATTTAGAACTGGTATTTTGATACGCTGAAATAAAATGCCCAGCAGGGGCATTTTTATACACTTGTCCTTTTAAAATTATCCAAAGATTAAAGATGTCAATGTCGTAGGTATGGAATAACAAGGTTTTTAAAGCCTTCTTTTTAATCTTAATCAATAGTGTGGCGATTAGGTTATCACATTAATAAGGGTTTTCTGAAATGACGTTCGCTAGGTGGCAGCACTGGCACGTCAGGTCCAGGCATCTGTCAAAGAGCCTATATTTTCTTTAGTCATGACTGAATGATGAACGAATGAATGAATCGAATGATGAACGTCATCATATATTTTATATTGGAAGACCTCTTGTCACAGTGGTGCCAACTGGTGTCGTAAATTTTCACGAAAACCCTCATTTAAACCGCATGTTATTTTCGATTACGAATTTTAAGCATACACAAGTAAAATAATTCATAACAATTAGCATTCTAACCGGGGGATCTTTTTTCTCTTATAGTATTTAACAACATTAAACTTAATTTGTGATTATTTGGTAACAATAACATGAAGTAGGTATGTGATGAATTGTTGATACCATCGCCTCACGCGTGTCTAGTGTCTTTATTATAAAAGGTGGTTTGTTTCTTTCTTTTTGCCCGCTTTTTCAAATTTATTTTGTTTGAAATATGTAGTTTTCTGTTTTTTTTCAACTTGTAATAACCGCTGTACTATTAATGTGAACCTCATCGCCCCTCTAGTACCACAAATGGTGAACGTACCTCTGCCTCTTCACAAGTATGTAGATACAGCTCAGAAGACAGATTGTGAGTAGTATTGAACTGCAGATAATCACTAGCACGTTCAAGTCGAACAACTCTGACGGGGGTCCCACTTCACCTGGATGCAACATTTAGAATTCTTAGAACATCATATACATCATCTGCCTAGACTTTTCCTAACTACATACGAGTATGTTGGGGTTGGCTTCCAGTCTAATGCAAATGGATACCAGTATTTTACAGTACCCGGCGATAAATATTGCATATCGACCTTTTTACACAAAACCATTTTATACAAAGAATAAAAATAATTATCAATAGAAGCAAATCATAATTGTTTTAACAGCTCCTAATAGATACCGGACTGTTTGTATTTCGTGCGACAGAGATAACGCTCTACGAAGCCGAAATTAGCCGATTGTCTCTTTCCAAAGGTCGATGTGCAATATTTATCGCAGGGTACTGTACATTAAGGTGTCCCGTTCATGTATGGGGGAAAAAAAAATTGAGCTATGGCTACGCAAGAGGTATCAAAAGTTGCGTTTTGACACATATATTACGATTATTAAAATTTAATTAGATATCCGGCATCTTGAGGCCTCTACCAGTCCTTGAAGTTTTTCAAATTTGCTATTTTTAGGGGTTCCTAATATAAACTATAAATCATACAAAAATAACATTTAAATGGTTTTTATTAAATTTAAGGGTACAGCAATGAGTTAAAGCAAGGTTTAAAATAGTTGAAAGACAAAATAATCAATGGCAACTTTAAAAACGGAACTGGTTTTTGTGACCAAAATTAGGCATTTCTGAGCGAGATTTTAATCTGTTCCTAATAAAACCATCCCGAGCTGTAGCGTCCGTGACGCTTTGAGAAGCCTCCGTCACTAGTTTTACACATCTTTCCACTGACTGTGTCAGTCCGCGTTTTTCTTTTTTTCATTGCACTACGTAGGTATAATCAAAGAGATTGGCATTGGATTTGGATTGGATTGATTGGTATTTTACACAGACAAAAAAAAACAGCATGTGTGCAATTCACACGTGGTAGAAGTGAAACCTTCAAAAACACTGTAATGCTTCCTATCTCATTTTCTCCCATGTTAAATCTTATGAATTTACATGTCTCTAAAAAAACAACAAAACAACATGTAAAAACTGTCGCTTTTTCGTGTCTTAAACTTTCAAATCACAACGATGCTAAAGAACATCCTGATGATTCAGATCCAGATTCTGATCCAGATTCTGATTCTGATCCAGATTCTGATCCAGATCCAGATTCAGATCCAGATCCAGATTCAGGTTCTGATTCAGATTCAGATTCAGATTCAGATCCTGATTCAGATCCTGATTCAGATCCTGATTCCGATCCTGATTCAGATCCTGATTCAGCAGTGCGATTCTGCAACCATCTCACCGTGAAAACTTGGGTGAAGTGAGCGTGGAGTGAGCTGTCAATAGTGTCAATTCCTAGCAAAAACAAACTCACATCACCTAAGTTTTCACGGTGAGATTTTTACAGAATCGACCGGTCCTGATTGTGATCCTGATTCAGATCCAGATTCTGATCCTGTTTCTGATCCTGATTCAGATCCTGATTCAGACCCTGATTTAGATCCTGATTCAGATCAAACTCAAACTCAAAGCATTTATTTCAATTAAACCATTTACAGGCACTTTTGAATTGTCAAGAAGTCGGTCAGTCAGAAAATTTGAAGCTAGTTGCCCATTCCAAAGCGTAGGTACCTATGGAGAAGAACGGGCAAGAAACTCCATGGACACTCTTTTTAAATGATATTTTACAAAAATATTAGTTACATCATTACTTTTGATTTTAAAATTATATAATGTGAGAACGATGTAAAAAAATTAATAAAAACGTAAGTGTTAAAAGCGTCCAGAGTACAACAAATAGTACTTAACAAACTACAATCCAAAAAATATAAATTAATTAAAAATAAGCCGAGGCAGCTAAGTGATGACCAGCCCCAACTGACTGCGCCCGTTCACGAACATGACGCATAAATCAGCACCATTTAGCTCAACCATTTTGAAGGTAGCTAAATGATCTAACACACACGCCACCGTCAGCGAGACATTTGAGTGAACATGACATACTATCAGCTGCCAGGGCACATTCGAGTCAATGAAAGACATAATTATTATTACCCGGTAAATGGTAGCTATAAGGTACATAAATAGGGATCTTGATTCAGATCCTGATTCTGATCCTGATACTGATCCTGATTCAGATCCAGATTCAGATCCTGATTCAGATCCTGATTCAGATCCTGATTCAGATCCTGATTCAGATCCTGATTCAGATCCTGATTCAGATCCTGATTCAGATCCTGATTCAGATCCTGATTCAGATCCAGATTCAGATCCAGATTCAGATCCAGATTCAGATCCAGATTCAGATCCAGATTCAGATCCAGATTGAGATCCAGATTCAGATCCAGATTGAGATCCAGATTGAGATCCAGATTCTGATCCAGATTCTGATCCTGATTCTGATCCTGATTCTGATCCTGATTCAGATCCTGATTCAGATCCTGATTCAGATCCTGATTCAGATCCAGATTCAGATCCTGATTCAGATCCAGATTCAGATCCAGATTCAGATCCAGATTCAGATCCCGATTCAGATCCAGATTCAGATCCAGATTCAGATCCAGATTCAGATCCAGATTGAGATCCAGATTCAGATCCAGATTGAGATCCAGATTGAGATCCAGATTCTGATCCAGATTCTGATCCTGATTCCGATCCTGATTCAGATCCTGATTCGGAATTCTGATTTTGATCCTGATTCAGATTCTGATTCTGAACCTGATTCTGATTCAAATTCAGATCCAGATCCACATTCAGATCCTGATTCAGATCCTGATTCAGATCCTGATTCAGATCCTGATACAGATCTTGATCCAGATCCAGATTCAGATCCAGATTCAGATCCAGATTCAGATCCAGATTGAGATCCAGATTGAGATCTTGATTCAGATCCTGATTCAGATCCTGATTCAGATCCTGATTCAGATCCAGATTCAGATCCAGATTCAGATCCTGATTCAGATCTTGATTCAGATCCAGATTCAGATCCAGATTCTGATCCTGTTTCTGATCCTGATTCAGATCCTGATTCAGATCCAAATTCGGATCCTGATTCAGATCCTGATTCAGATCCTGATTCTGATCCTGATTCAGATCCTGATTCAGATCCTGATTCAGATCCTGATTCAGATCTTGATTCAGATCCTGATTCAGATCCTGATTCAGATACAGATTCAGATCCAGATTCAGATCCTGATTCAGATCTTGATTCAGATCCAGATTCAGATCCAGATTCTGATCCTGTTTCTGATCCTGATTCAGATCCTGATTCAGATCCAAATTCAGATCCTGATTGAGATCCTGATTCAGATCCTGATTCTGATCCTGATTCTGATCCTGATTCAGATCCTGATTCAGATCCAGGATCATGATTCTGATCCTGATTCTGATCCTGATACAGATCCAGATTCCGATCCTGATTCCGATCCTGATTCTGATCCTGATCCAGATTCTGATCCTGTTTCTGATCCTGATTCAGATTCAGATTCAGATCCTGATTCCTTGAATCCAAAAAAAATAAAAAAAATGCCGGTAGAACCCTCAAGATATTTTTTTTTTATTATTATTTTTACGGTAATCTAAAACTAATAATGCAACTTTTGAGGGGGCTTGAGTAGCGAAAAGCGAAAAAAAAATTTTTCGGGACACCCTACTGTACATGGAGCGACTGCCTATCTGAACTCCAGAACCCAGTTGTACGATACCCTTGGTAAGACTGGTTGTCAGACATTCGGGTTTCTGACAGCCCGTAAAGAAAGACTGGATGCAGAAGGCGGAGGACGGTGTTGTGTAGAGGCTTATGTCCAGCAGTGGACTGCGATAGGTTGGGTTGAGTTCTCAGCCAGTTGTACAGACGCCAGCACATCAAGCTACTACAATCTGTCAAATTTCTACAATAGATTTTCGACTTTATCGCTAAACCATAGAGTTCAAAGTTGATTGGGAAAATTTGACAGTTTCGGGTAGCTTGATGTGCTGGCGTCTGTACCACTGGGTAAATATTTTGCTTCATTTGTCCTTCCTTAATAACATGATCTAAACTAATATTATAAAGAGGTTAAAGTTTGGTAGTTTGTAAGAGATAATCTTTGGAAGCACTGATTTGATTACAAAAAAACCTTTGATTAAGAGCGACGACACGGTTGGCGCAGTGGTTGAGCGATCGACTGCTGCGCTGCGTGTCGCGGGTTCGATTCCCGCACGGAACAAATATTTGTATTGCCTACAGGTAGCTGGCCGTTTGTGTATGTGAATTTAAATGTTTGTAAACGCACCCACGATACAGGAGTAATTCCTAATGCGGGGCAACGTTTTTTTTAAAAAAGAAAGAAACAAAAAGAAAAGAGATCTACACTGTCGCCGAGATCCATAGAAAAAATAGTATCGTACACTTAGTCCACTTCGATGTGGACGAAGTCTCGGGCAGAAGTTGGTGTAAACTAATATTTTAAAAAGATTTGATTTTTGTGTTTGTTTGTTATACTTTCACGCTAATACGGCTGACTTTTCATCCTGGATCACAGACAGAGTCGCAGGCAACAGCTAATAAAGTACAAAAAAAAACAAGAAGATTATATTTATAAACTTACTGCCATCCTCATTCTTAGTAGCATAGCTGTAGGTCGTAGTGACACTACCAGCCTCATTGGTAGCTGTCACTCGCAGCTGGTACCACGTGCCGGGGGAGAGCTCTGATATCGCGTACGTCGGGATCTTCGTCTGGTAGAGGGATGGGAGGCTCCAGGGTGAGAGGTCGGAGTATGGCTGTGGGACACAAAGGACCAACAATTATTATTATGATTATTATAATATGTTCTCATTTTTAGAAATATATAGTTAATGTGGGCATTGGATAGCCAGTTTTCTTTTAGGTACCACTTGAACTTTTGCTTTGATGCTAAGTGTTCACTCGACAATTACAGAAAGTAGGAAGTTAAAATTATTCTACTATACCTACGCTATTATATTCAAACTCAAAGCATTTATTTCAATTAAACCTTGTACAGACACTTTTGAATTATCAAAATTCAACGAATTCAAGTATCACCTTATTCAATACAACATGACATTCACTGCTTCTAACATTAGGTAAAGCGAATCTAATGCATTTAGTTTTTTTTCTCATTTAATACCAAATTATTTACAGTAAACCAATTATGAACCACAAAAATAGCGTCATTTACGTCGTCAAGCTCCTGTGCACGTCTACTTACTTTAAAAATCAATGATGTGTCATCAGCAAATAACACCATTTATGGTCGGTTTTTCAGTAAATGAGGTAAATCATTTATATATACTAAAAATAGGAATGGTCCCAATATTGAGCCCTGCGGTGCTCCCATTTTGACTTTTAAACCCGATGAATTTACACCGTTAATTTGAACTTGCTGAAATCTATCATTTAAATATGATTTTTATTAAGCTAAGAGCAAGTTTACCTAGTCCGTAATGCTCAAGTTTCAAGAGCAGTGTATCGTAATTCACGCAATGAAACGCCTTGGATAGGTCGCAAAAAATGCCTATTGCATCTTATGCCAAATGATAAATGCAAAAACAATTCTTACCATATTATTACGAGCTCTGATCCACGCCCTGGCACCAAGCTGCTTATACTCCACGTCCAGCACTGTAAGCGCACACCCGGCGTGGTCCCAGCCGGCTAGTTGTACGTACATGTGTGACGCGTTGCTCCACAGCCACTCGTTTGTGCTCGGTGGGATTGGTACTGGAAAGTACGAAAATAAAGGAATAGTAAGGTTAGATAAGAGGGCGTACTATGAGGTCGTATTGAAGACAGCACTATGTTTTTGAGAAAAGGAGATGGTGCTATTTATCCTGTATAGCTCATCTCTTTCACACATCGAAGATTGATATAATTATTGGCAACTACATAGCTACGTCCCACGGTTTCACCTGCGAAAATGTCGATCCCGTGGGAATATCGGGATAAAAAGTAGCCTATATATTAATTCAGGCTGTCAGCTACCTCCATACAAAATTTTATCAAAATTGGTCGAGCCGTTTGAGCGTGAAGAAGTAACAAACATATAAACACACACACACTCACAAACTTTTGCCTTTACAATACTAGTGTGATTAGTGTGATAAAAAAATTGGGCGCAAGAAAGAGAACATCCATAAGCAAAATATTGTGGGTGACACAGGCCAGAGAATTTGTTTTAAATTGGCTTGATTACTCATCAATTCAAGAGTAAGTAGAATTTCTGGAATACTACTTGATTAAAAAATGTGATAAGATGGCTTTTTAACACTGGTGATTGATTTTAACCGTATTCTGGATTTTTAAGCAGCTGAAACTAGACAGTTTTTAACTAAAAGTCCTTACAGTGAGAGTTACTTACCTCCACCCAAAGTGCTGACATCCAAATAAGCAGGCTGTGAGGTCCCAACTTTGTTAGTGGCAGTGATCCTCAAAGAGTACTTGGTGCCACACTTTAGACCGGTCAAGACATGTTTCTGGACGCCTGATAAGTTGGGCAATTTGTTGGCTGGCCATGCTTCTCTCCAGGGACTGTTGGCTTCTTTCCAGGTTAGACTATAACCTGCAGAGTTCCTTGATTAGTAGGTATAAATTAGTAACATATACATATTTTTAGGTACTTATTGAGAGCGGGTTGATGCGCATTTGATCCTGTGTTCCGAATACAACTCGCCAGAAGAATTATTTACTGAAGCGAAGTTCATTACAGTGTAAACAAGCTGGCTTCACTCAGACTTCATTTTAGTTCGTCATCGCCACTAAATTCGTCGTCGTCAGTTAATCACATTATTTTTACATTACCCTACGAGGGTGATGCAAAAATCATAAAAAAAGGGAAAGATGAAGAGCTGAGTCTAAGAATTCTATGATGGTTATAGAGTGTTGAGTGGAACTGTTGTACGCTAGTGATGGTGCCAAACACGTAGCCAAATTTTGGGCCGAGTTCATTTAGATTGCCATCGCTAAGAAGAAGATACATTGTTCAGAATGAGGGCCATCTATTAAAAAATTACAGTGAATGATTTACAGGAAATTCTCGTAATTAGAACGACAAAAAATATCTGCTTCAAAGATATTGTCTAGAAACAAAATTACACTCTTTGAGTAGGCCACAGGTTGCAGGCGTATCCTTGATTAATTACATTACACGAAACGACATGATTCAACTTACTAATCTTCTGACTAGAACTTCTATTGCTGACAGTATAATAAGGCTGCTCCCACTCCACCAGTATCGAGTCTTTATACGGCGTCGCTCGAAGTATCGGCGGCTCAGGCAGTGGTAGGACTATGACCGTGTATACTACCTGGTCAGAGCCATACAAGTTCTTGGCTAAGCAGGTGTAGTTACCGCTTAGGGACTGGTCTATATCTGTAAATAGCAAGATTTTTAATTAGTGATTGGTAAAAGGGGTCAAATAAGTCGTTCTTTTTTCACTTGTTTTAAAAACTCAATATCCAAATCTACATAAGAATCTAAAACCGCTGTAAATTCAGAAGATGCCATCCTGGGTTGTAAGACTTTCCAGATGACAGACCAGCGGATGAGGCATGGGGTAAACATGTGAGTGCTTACTGCTTGGCTAATATTGCGAAGATGGTAGGTTTTAACCAACATGACAGTAAAGGGTTTTGACGGTCCTTGGCATACCTACCTATCCATAATTTTGTTTTTTTTTTTCAAAAGGCGACAATGCATGTTGTGTAAAAAGATCCTCGTACAATACCTATAGTTTAAAATACTTGCCATGATACTTACTGTTAATCAAAAGACTGTCATCATGGTTCCTCGTGAACCTAGGATGGTGGGTGATGATGTTATGTTTGTGATACCACACGGTGCGAGGTGGCGGCACTCCCACACACTGACACACTAGGAGGAGGGAACTGCCCACTCCTACTGATACTGTGCCTCCTAGAGAGGCTACTCCGGCCACAACTGGAAGGAGAAAGGTTATTTGATAAGTGACATAGATTAAATTTAATGAACATATACATCATCAATGACCCTGTGTTACTATTAATCTCTTCAATTTATTTAGCCCAATGTCGATCCCCAGCATCAGGTGAGATTACAGTTTACTTCAAGCTCACCTCACCTAAGTTTTTACGGTGAGAATTTTACAGAACAGACCGACAGAATTCGTCGTCTTTATTTAGTTAAGTTAAAAACATTGCAAATTCGTTTCTCCTGATTATGCTTACAAAGACCACTAACGGTTTTCAACTAAACGCCCTTTCAAATTACATAATTCAAACTAAAGATTGTAGTTACCTCTTTGTGTGGGCGTATGCGACACCCTCCTGGTGGCAGCCCCCTCCCCAGCCGGCGTGCTGGCAGTGAGCCAGGCCTCATACGTCCTGCCGGAGACCAGATCCTTCACCTCAGCCGCGGAGCGACCGAGCGAGTCAATGCGGAATGTCTGTGGCGGACCGTTGCTGCGGTAAAGTTGAAGAAGAAGCTGAAGATATTGAACTAAATGTTTACCGAAGATTCTGGATAAGTTAGAAGACTTTTCAGCGTTTTTGCTGCCTATCTTCAGAGTCAAGTTTGTTGTGTGTTTCTAGCGGAGCTGCTACAATCCAGTATTGCTTTAGACTGGACTAGGTATCCCTTGCGATTTTGCCTATTATTTTATTTTTCCAAGATTTTTGTTATATGTGTCTGAGTGTGGAATAACTGTGAGTCAAAAAACTGACTGTAGTATGTTTAGATACAAAGCGCCTATAAAAAGCCTATAATAAGCGTTATATTGAAACCCTTTTTGTTTTTTTTTTTGAGGATGGGAAATCATCAAATGGCCCCTCCCGCTCTGGGTGGAGCGGAAGGGAGTGTCAGACTCTTACTGACTAAAACCCACCCGTGTTCCTTCGGAAGGAACACGGGTGGGTTCAAGGAAGGAATCCTTCCTTATCCCTTTATGTTCTGGGCCAGCGGTAACCCTTTCGGACAATCCCACTGACATACTGAAGCCCTTAGCTATTATTTTTTTCTCTGAATCAGAATCGTTAATAGAACCTATCAATGATTTTGTCGTAATATCCCAGTTCCCGAATAATATAAGAAAATTGGACACTAAGTACATATAGCAAACAGAATACACTATTTAGTGAATCAAAATAATGATTAGGTATTATAATATTTAGAAATAAATTTAAACTGACCTGGACGTGGGCTTCACATAGACAGTGTAGTACAGCAGTTCTCCGTTAGGATGGAGAGGTTTCTTCCAACTGACGAGGAGTGATGATGATGATAGTACTAGGACTTTGATGTCTGCTGGTGGACCGGGCACTGAGGAAGTTAAAATTGGAGGATACATGGTAAACAATGCATGATAAAAATATCTTAAGAAAACGGATTTAGTAAGAATTTATCTTGTCCCCGATTATGGGTCCTACAGTACACAAACGTAAAAAAGGCAAAAATAAAGACTAATACGGTACTACCCAACTAACATTTAGGCGTCAATTAGAGCTTGTTTTAGAACTTAACGTGATATAAAGGCGCTACAGCAGCAGCACTTACATCTTTTAGCGACAAAAGAGTGTAGACAAGCAAAATATTTCACTTAGAGCTATACTACAGAGTTACAAGGGCGATAACAGGAT
The DNA here is from genome assembly GCA_927399505.1 of Luperina testacea. Taxonomy (NCBI): domain Eukaryota; kingdom Metazoa; phylum Arthropoda; class Insecta; order Lepidoptera; family Noctuidae; genus Luperina; species Luperina testacea. Next base: position 3,299,303 of record OV656779.1, read on the forward strand.
GAGTTTAGTGGCTAAAGATATACAGCAGCATTTTTTAACACTATACTACGCGCTAAGCATCTTGTGTTATAGCTTTAAGTGAATCTTACAACTATAGCATCTAGAGAGGAAGTAAACATTAACTACAATCCCCTAAAGTGCTATGCAAGTGATAATAAACTCTCGTCAAGACCTAAAAGTGGTACAAAAGCAATAATTACCGCTACCAGATCTACAATGGTGGTCATAAACTCTTTTGTACCACCAGATTACAAAACTCTTTTATGTTACTTTACGTGGAACAGTAGGAATATTTTTCGCTATCATAGAACTTCTAGTGCCTAATGTGACTTCTGTATATCTTTAGGTCGAGTAATAGAGCTTAATACCTCTTCTGTACCCCTTATTCATACAGTTGTTGTTGATAGCAATATGGCGAAAATCATAAAAATGTGGAACTGAGTTCCGTACATGATTTTCAAGAAAATGTGTTTGAACGTGATGCTACAACTACAAGCGATCACGAGGAAGTGTTGTTGAGTGTTTTGAGTGTGTTGAGTGTTGTTGAGTGTTGTTGAGTGTTGTTGAATGTTGTTGAGTGTTGTTGAATGTTGTTGAGTGTTGCCGAGTGTTGCGGAGTGTTGTTGAGTGTTGTTGAATGTTGTTGAGTGTTGTTGAGTGTTGTTGAGTATTGTCGAGTGTTGTTGAGTGTTGTTGAGTGTTGCCGAGTGTTGCCGAGTGTTGTCGAGTGTTGTTGAGTGTTGTTGAGTCTTGTTGAGTGTTGTTGAATCTTGTTGAGTGTTGTTGAGTGTTGTCGAGTGTTGTTGAGTGTTGTTGAGTGTTGCCGAGTGTTGCCGAGTGTTGTCGAGTGTTGTTGAGTGTTGTTGAGTGTTGTGGAGTGTTGTTGAATCTTGTTGAGTGTTGTTGAGTGTTGCCGAGTGTTGTCGAGTGTTGTTGAGTGTTGTTGAGTGTTGTCGAGTGTTGTTGAGTGTTGTTGAGTGTTGCCGAGTGTTGCCGAGTGTTGTCGAGTGTTGTTGAGTGTTGTTGAGTGTTGTTGAATCTTGTTGAGTGTTGTTGAGTGTTGTTGAATGTTGTTGAATCTTGTTGAGTGTTGTTGAATGTTGTTGAATCTTGTTGAGTGTTGTTGAGTGTTGTCGAGTGTTTTGAGTGTTGTTGAGTGTTTTGAGTGTGTTGAGTGTTATTGAGTGTTGTTGAGTGTTTTGAGTGTTGTTGAGTGTTTTGAGTGTTGTTGAATCTTTTTGAGTGTTGTTGAGTGTTGTTGAGTGTTGTCGAGTGTTTTTGAGTGTTGCCGAGTGTTGCCGAGTGTTGTCGAGTGTTGTTGAGTGTTGTTGAGTATTGCCGAGTGTTGTCGAGTGTTGTTGAATGTTTTTGAGTGTTGTTGAGTGTTGTTGAGTGTTGTTGAGTGTTGTCGAGTGTTGTTGAGTGTTGTTGAGTGTTGTCGAGTGTTGTTGAGTGTTGTTGAGTGTTGTCGAGTGTTGTTGAGTGTTGTTGAGTGTTGTTGAGTGTTGTTGAATCTTGTTGAGTGTTGTTGAATGTTGTTGAGTGTTGTTGAGTGTTGTCGAGTGTTGTCGAGTGTTGTCGAGTGTTGTTGAGTGTTGTTGAGTGTTGTTGAGTGTTGTTGAATGTTGTTGAGTGTTTTGGGTGTTGTTGAGTGTTGTTGATCACAACAAATCACAAAAGACGTTAAGCCGCGTCCCCACTAGAGCCATGCGGCTTAACGTCTTTTGGCGCGAAAACTGTTTGACGCGCTAAAATAAGAAAAAAAAAAGACTTATTTTGTTGGTTGACGTATTAATTGTAGAAACAATTTTCTTGGTAAAGTTTAAAGTTTGGCGGTGTAAATCACAAGTTAAAATAAGTGATTCCAGTGACAATTATAGCAATTTATTAACAACAACTCCACAAGTGTAGTATAAAGCAGTATATATCACTCGAGGGTAAGTACAGATTACTCCCCTTGGTGAATAAATAGCTAATATATCACACCTTATTCTCTTAATTTTGTCTTTTTTTTGATGTTGTCACTTATGATGATGACCTATAGTAATAAATAAATAAATAAATATAAAGCAGTCTGATGAAGATTCATGAAAAGGACAAAAAGGTCCGTCTGAGTGCCGTGGTTATGCGTATTCATTAATATAGATGGCGCTTATGACAATTACGTACTGATGCTTGAAATATGTAGTACCTGCTCTTCGTATTGTATAGGTTTTCTTACCAAAATTATAATAAAGATTTTAGTACTACTAACAACCATTAACAACAAGAAAATCAGCAAATCCCTCAGTTGGCAGTTTTTTCATACGTTGTAAATCTGTGGGCTTGCCCTAATTTTGACCCCTAGGCACGCCACTGACCATGTTTATAAATTAGATAAATATTTACTTTTTGTATTATTATAATTTTATTATGATTATGAATCTTTCTCCGTACTGTTTTGTTAACTTTTTGGGTATTATATGAATATGGTAGGTAATATAATAATAATAACAGTCACAAGTCAACCTAAAATACAAATAAACACACCACTGTACATTTAGTAATTTACCTACATAGAAAACAGTAAACAACAAACATACTACTAAAAGTATAAATAATTTCTATTTACTCAAAATTGTAAAGTAAGACTATTTACAGTACATACTAGATTTGGTTGTGGTTTTGGGCAGTTACTACGGATCTCTAAATTCATTTTGCCCGCCATGTTAAGGTTACGAATTGATTTGACGAAGGTTAGAAAAACATAAGAAAACACGGTTTAATTGAAGTATTTTGCTTCATTGTGTTCTAATACTACTAGCACGATACCTTAAACTAGAATAAGCAACGTTTTATTAGATAATTACAAAAGTTTTATGTTACTCCATATCTAATAAAATATTTATTTTCAGTAAATAGACAACAGACATCGGGCGCTTGAATAATTTGTTAATAATACATATACTTATTCACAGTGTAATTACCTTCGCAGTAACAAAGTTAACTTCTGTGTCCACTAAGTTGTGTAAACTAAAAGATTACTTTTTCACTAACGAATGGCGGCGTTTTGGATCCGACACATACAAACGAGAGGTTAAAATTATGTTGATGAAATAAAAAATATTCTTAGATGTCTAAAATGTTAGCACCTGGGTTCGTTTTTATAGCCTTTGTGGATCTATTTTAGAGTTCAAAGCGATAATAATCACCTATTTGCCACCCTCTTATCACTTAAAAATATAGTAAGCGCCATTGTAGTTCTACCGTATCGCTTAAGGAGATAGTATTCACCTGTATGCAGCCCTCCTAGCACCCATAGAGTTAATAAGCGATATTTTACTCTATTGTACCACTAAAGGAGTTAATTTTCGCCTATTTACCACTTATTATTTACTTTATCCCTTGTAGTTTCAGTTATCGCTATAATAGCTCTCTTATTGCTCTATTGTACCACTTAACCAATTCTGTAACTCTGCTGTATCGCTATCAAACAACCTAAGGTGACAAAAAAGTGTGCCCATTTAGGGGGTATAGTAGAGTTATAGCGCGCTCTAACTCCAATGCGTAACACTCATTTATAACTTTAGAATCTGGTAAGCGCTCTAATAGATTTACTATAACTCTTGTCTTAGCGCCTAAATGTTAGTTGGGTAATTTTGTCAAGTGAAATTAAGTTTTTCACTACATTCAAGGCGGTTAATTGAACCACCTCTCTCTCACTCACTCATAACGGTTTTTGTCTGTTAAACAATCTCACCATATATTCTATTATGTCGACCGTCTAGGCTACCTACTCTAACTATATGATGTGTTATATTTTCAAATAAAATCTCTTACTCACCGTCTTGCAACGTAGCACAAACAATCGGGTAGGAATAAGGACCAGCTCCAAAGTTAGAGAACCCAGCGACCTTCACTGTGTAGTTGGTGTACTTCAGTAGACCTTGTAGGTAAAGCTCCGAGTGTAATGATGTCTGGTTCTGCCAGGCCGCTTCTGGAAGTTTATGAGAAAATAGTGTTCGCGCCGTTCCGTCAGTCAACGTCAAAGTTGGAAAGAGATGACACTACTATGCATACCTCATTGCATTTATGTCATGCGGAAAGTTCGAGGCGCCATACCACGAGCCTATATACGTATAGGTTTACTCACGCTCGAAAAAAAACGTCAGTCTACATTACCGCACCGCTAATTAATAACAGCTCGCCAAATTGACACCCTCGTCAATTTTCGGCTAGAGACGCATCAAAATTTGATATAAAAATTCGCAAACTAACATCTCGCTAAGCCTGACCCGGGTCCCTTAGCTAGAGTACGCGAGATTACCAAAATTAAACACATTTACTCGGGGGCGACCCTCAAGCGTCAAGAAAACCCTCAACGGAACCAGCAGCGCATCGAAGATTGTCACAGAAGAACATAAAGGTTAGTTAGTGGATTCATAATTCCTTCCTTTGATTGTGTAATATCGGCTGGTCATCCTTTATTTCTTATTATGTACTCCGGTCCCACAGTGATTGAATATAACCGGTTATAAGGTTCCTTAATTTTTAGCATTTTCCTTTAATTTAAAATAACTTTCCCGCAGTTATAAATGAAAAAAAATTACCCGCATTTATAGTCCATCGCGCGACTAAATAGATTTTCATTAAATAAATCTTCGGTATCAAATTCATGATAGGTTGATAGGCAACATCGAGTTTTAGAAAATGTTCGACAATATAAGGCGTCGCATCCATTGACTTTACCTATATATTACTTTTGAAATCATTGGTCGCCTTTGTCAGCCATTCTGTGATAATCTCTATCTAAGACTCAATGATATGCAATAAGTAATTCAATTACTAGAAATGCATTTCGCAATATAAATAATTTATTTGGTTCTTTAATTCTCATTCAAATTTAAAGGACATGGCTAAATAAAAAATTTTCTATGGATAAAATTTCTCACTAGCTCCTAAAATTCAAATATTCATTCGTTAATTATTACGTATTTATTATTCTTGTAGAACTTATATGGACTGCCTAATCGAATAATAAAAGTTTTTTTTACTTATTTTTCCATGTTTTTTGTTTAACAAGGAGATTTTAAAGTTTCGTTTTACGAAAAATGTGGACAATAAACCTTCATTTAAAAATATTTTCATAACCTGAGATAAACACTATTAAATATTATATTATTTATTTTTGTACCTCTATACATACTTCTCAAAACATTAATTTTAAAATGTATTGATAATCAGATTTCATTGACTGTTCATTCCAAATTTTAATGATCCTAGGATTCGCATTAATAATACATGAAAGAAAATTTCGCTGTGGATTTGAATTTGTATTTGATTTAAATTGACGGATTGAAATAGATACCTACCACCATCTTTTCATAATACTACAAAGTTTCATGTACCACTTACCATCAGTAGCAAACAGCACAGTGTATCCTACAAGCGAGCTGCCCTGTCCAGGTAGAGCGATGGGCTGCCAACCGATACGAAGAGATGTAGAGGACACTGCTGTACATTCTACTGATGATGGGGCTTGCTCTGGAGCTAAAGATAGTTATGGATTAATAAGATACAACGTTGTGAAGCTTTGACGGCAAATGGTTAAACATACACTCTTTCTGATGAATGTCTCGAAATATGAAGAAGAAAATATATAGCGTGCGTGTCTAAACTCCAGTTTGAAAAAGCTTCGTCAAAATATCGTTTTAGTGATTTTGTTTTCAGTCTCTATATTAACGGTTAAAATTGGTTTAGACAGAAAAATAACTATTGTTAAATGAAGTAATGCCTTTTAGCATTCATCCAAAAGATTAAATTGATACGAGTTTTGCCAACATTCTTACCTCCTTCTCTTGTATCTTGAAATACTGGCAGTGAGAATGGACCCGAACCAGCGTTGGTGAAGGCTGATACTGACACCGCATACCTAGAAAAAGTAGTTTAAGTCAAAACAAAATTTTTGTTAAGCTATTCGTCCCTGAAAATAATGGTAGCTTCAAAATATGCAAAAAACTACGTTCTATTAATTCACCATTGTACCTTGTATTCTTCATAAGGCCGCTCAACAAAGTTTCCTGCTTGCCTGACAGCTGCGAAACTTTTATAGTCCGCGTATCAAATTCATCTGAAACTGAATTATGAAGTCAATTAACTTTCAAGTAGGTACTGGTAGGTTGTATTTTCTGGTGTACAATAAAGTATATATAAATAAATAAGTACTCTTAGAATCTTGGGACCGAAGTTCATTTAGGGAAACTTGAGTTATGTGATATATTATTAATGATTAATTTAATAATAGCCTATATTGATGTCAATGATTTTGGGTGGATATTTTAGATTGTTTTTGATTCTTGAATAAAAATTAACAAGCTGGAGTTAATGCTTTATAGGTATTACGGTTTGACTGGGTTTAACGATTACTTACTCATGATTTAACATAGTATTTTAACAATTTGTCGGGAATTAAGAGCGTTTACGACGTACGGCATTTCATACAAACTTTCAAGCCCTTGTTTTTCGAAATGAATGAACCGATTTTATTATTTTTTCTTTTTTTTATTATATTAATGAAACTTCATACGCATAAGCAGGATACAAAGATCTAAAAGTTACAGCCTGCTTATGCGTATGAAGTATATAAGTTATTTTTTCAGCATTACTTACGAACGGAGCAAAATTTTCTTCCAATCTAGAATTTAATCAAACATCTACATCATGGCTCCTCTTTTCTACTCTTAAACCCAACCCACCTGCTCCCACAGCCTGCGCCACGGCCTTCACATGGTATCCCACGATGACTCCGTTGTGTGTCTCCTGCAGCGGCGCCGACCACGACACATGCAGCTCGCCCGGACTGTCTGTCTGCTCTACTTTCACGTTCACTGGAGCTGATGATGGCGCTAGGAATGATTCCAAAGGTTATGTTATATGTAAAGGCTATTCGGGATTTTTGTTGAGTCTACCATACCATGAAGAAAGAAAGATTTTGGGGAAGCCTTTGTCTAACAGTGATGCTATATAAATATGAATGTTAAAGTTATCCTTGAGATTTATTCGCTACAGCAAAAGCTAGCAATACCTTCTTCATGTGTAGTAAAGTGCACGGGTGCTGTATACAGTGACACACCGACTTGGTTGCCCGTAGCGACGCGCACGGCGTACGGCGTGGCTGGTCGGAGGTTCTGTAGCTCGACAGTCTGACGGAGCTCCTGCTCTTTTCTAAAATAAGAGAAATATAAATAATGATGGCTCAAAACTCAAACCGGATGCTGAAATGTAGTAGAAATGACACCGACTATTTTATAAATCCCGTACCTGGTAACATTCATGGTAGTAGCATGTTCCCACAGCGCGTCACTGTAGTGCATGTGTGAGTACTGCAGCGTGTAGTGTCGTGCGTGTGCGCGGAGCGTGTCGCGCCACGATACTGTGGAGGTGCGCGAGCGGACTGTCTCCACGCGCACGTCTGAGGGCGGGCTGGGGGGCTCTGGGATACAGTGACAGACGTTGCAATTAATAGAGGCAAGAATCTTTATGGTTATGTCAGAGAAATTAAATGTTCAACAAATTGACTACCAACAAAAAAAAATTGTCCATGTATTCAAATCACAACTGTAATTTTTGGGCAATTGTATGAAATGGCTATATCACGGCAAATTGATTTCACAATTGCTACGGCAGTCAAGCTTTCTCGACGTAGTCAAATAGCTACTTTCATAAGATCATAATAATATTTTATGTTCTTTAACACTCTACCCCAACGAAAACATCACTTGATCTAAGGATACTAAGCAAAATATAGTGTCATTAAATCCAGGTCTGGAATTACGTCATCAGTGTCGCTCACGGTTAAGGATGATAAAATTGAAATACAGGTCTAAAATCTTTAAGAACAGAGAGATTTTGAAAAAAAATGTCACAATATAGACTCAACATACACTCAATATAACTCAATATAGACTAAGAATACCTAAGTACATGATGTTGATAGCATTATTGAAAAGTTAGGCGTAAAAAATTTTGATCTTGCCTTGTATTTGTTGAATAATATGATCCTTTGGAGGAACAACCAAAACAATAGAAAAATGCTTACCTAGTATAGTAAGATGCACACTAAAGCTAGCAGTTCCATAAGGGTTGGTAGCTCTGCACTGATACAGTCCCGCGTCACCTGTCTCTGAGTACTGCAGGCTGATGCTGCTCAGCACTCCGAGCGCTGTCTTCGATTCTGATATCTTGGCTCTGGAATCAGAAATAGCAATAATGACAGAACATGGATGGATGCTATTTTTGTATGATTGGTGGTTCTCATTTTGGTCAACCAATCCAAACAGCTTACGTGAGTGTTGACAGAACGAGGCTGGATGAGGCTTTTAAAACAATGTACCAAGCTGGTGTTATCTTTTTATTTCTCCAAGTTTTGAATTGGAATACTGGTCCTGAAGGAAATTGTGTACCACTAACGCCCACCTGAGATACCTGCAAACCTTCATCATACGATGTCAATAATAAGATACAAAGTTCAAATGTCTATTTGTCTATTACATAAAATTATTTAAAGTATTACTTCACGTTTAAGCCTGGACCTGGACATTCGTCCAATACGATATGGTTACCTCCTCACAAGAACACATTTATAACTCGCTTTACTACTATTTTGAAATAAACAAACCTTTGGCTCATAAAATCCAACGCATTTCCATCATGTGTCCAAGTGACTCTGATAGGTTCATCTCCTAGTGGACGACATTCTAGCGTGACTGAAAGACCAAGTCTCGACGTCACATTAGTTGAAGATGCTTCGAAGTGAACAGGCTCTGAGATCAAAAGAAAATGATATTAGAGCTGCAGAACGTTATTGTTTAATAGTGTTCACAAAAGTTTTGAGTATGAATGTGGATGGTTATAAGAGTAGGTACTCTAGCTGCAGCGATCCACTGCGAGTACCACGGGCGGGCGAACTAAAAAAAGCCGGAAAGTTTTATCCGGCTCGAAGGACCAATGTTAAATAACGAACACCAAGGATGGTACTCAGTACTTAAAAGTTGACCTTTTGTGTATACTAATAGGGTTGACGATCTAAATTAAACAGCCAATCTGTATACTGTTCTATAGCTAGTAATATATTTGCTAAAATTCACAAGAGCCCCACCAAATCGTTGTAACACAACGCTTGCGAGTTCTAATTCGACGTTAACGCCATCTAGTCACGTCTTGTACAACTCTTGTTAAATACAAAGTATTTTGTTGAACTGATGAGCGGCTTTTGATCATGAATGATCATTAACAGTAGGGAAGCCCAAAACAACGATGGATGGACTGTGTGAAAGATGATATGGCTAGAAAGACTACCAAGATAACAACAAAAAAAAAAACATGTTGCGCCGATCAGACAGGTTAGTTTTTCAAAGCACCACACTTTGTTATTTGAAAAATACTCACTATTGACACTCATCCACACAGTTTTGCTCAGCGGTTGTCCCACTCCATTTTCTACATTGCAGGAGTACAACCCCTCATCTGTGAGAGACACTTCTTCAATGATGAGGGTCCCGTTTGGTAGGCTCAAGATCCCACCGCCAGCCAGCTCTAGGACCGGTTGCCATGTGCCGAGGAGAGCTGGAACAGATTTAAGAAACTTATGTCATATAAAATTCGCTTCTGATCATAATTATGTTTATTTCAACGCTTGACTAAAAAGAAAAACCTGTTAGTAACGAGAGTCAATTTCATTGTGATGCTTAATAATCAGAGATTCAATACCGGTGAAAGGACTGTAGCATGACTTACACCAAAACTAGGAAGGTAAGTAAGGCGGAAAAGATTTAATTAACGTCTTGCAAATATGCTTTTTCAAACATGGTCTCTCAAACATGGTAGCTAGGCTATAGTTAACATCGATGGAGACCTTACCTGCAGTACAGACATAATACAATACCGAATAAGGCAATACAGACAGGATAATGCACACAATAATATCTGCACTTTGTGATGGAGAAAACACACAGTGAGAGAGAAAACAGTACACGATCACATTTTATTATTATCAACGCCATACCATCTTTCTTCATCCAATGCACTTGCGGCTGCGGGTAGCCGCTTGCACTGCACGACACTGTACCTCTTCTGCCGAGGAGGAGCGATGAGTTGTGTGGTTCTTCCAGCCATTTTGGCGCGACTGTAGTGGAACATTGAGTGGATGGGTGGAAGGCAACTAACAAAAAGTATTTATAAGGCACATATGAGTAGAAACGCCGAGAGGGGACCCCTTAGAAGAAAATAATAGTCCTTATTGGTGATGTTCTTCAGAATGGTCAGGTGTGTAGTACTTGCAGCCGGCGTGCGCGTATGAGGTGTATGAACGTAAACGAAGCGAATGAAGTGTGTACGGATCTTAGCAGGTGACTTTCTGTAGTTTATGTCCCGATGGAAAGAAGGCGTGAGTAAATGTATGTATGTGTAAAGAAATAAGATACCTTAAGAGATAGATTTTGAGAAGATAAATTAATAGGAATTTTTGAATTAGAGTTTGTTGGAATCGACTGCAGACACCCATTTCTACTACACAGCATTGTTGTGTCCCAGTTTGGTCTGATGCTGAAACAGTTACTGGACCATAATAACTTTCTACTTTGGTTTTCAATATTGGAAGTAGATTACAGAAGTTACCTTTGATATACAACTCAGTAGATCTATTGACTTTAGCCACGTGGTTTGACGCGACGCATGTGTAAGTACCACAATGTTCTAATGACACTTTCTTGATCACTAGCGCACTGAAGAGTTCCGAGTTTCTTTCTACTACCTGTAACATAGTAAACATAGTAAACGGATGTTTTATCTATTTCGTTAAGTCGCACTTGAATTTGTATGGGGTTCGTTTGAAGTAAACCTTTCAAAAAGTATAAAATTCTATACCATACTTCTATGAGAGACATAACTAGCAATGCACAATAGGTAGGTCCAAGTTGAATCCCCAGGAATTGCTAAGCTGAAAAAGCTGTCTTCACAATAATATTTGGTAAAAATAACTTATATAGTTTCGATCTAAGAAAATACACAAAGATCCAAAAGTAAGTTCTAAATATTTCTATCGCTAAAGCTCTTACCTTCAAACCACTAGGAATCCTCTTCCCATCCTTCAACCACTCAAAATGTATCGGCAGGTCCCCAGTCCTCAAATTACAATAAATGTTCACAATCTGACCTTCCTGAACATTAGTTCCCAACAACAGATCATCTAACACTGGAGCTTCTATGACCTGAATCTCGAAGGCTCTTCTAGCCATTTCTCCTGAAGGACTGGTTACTATGCATGTGTATACTGCACCATTGGACTCTTTAGATATTTCTGGTATGGAAAGAATTCCATTAATGTTGACGCTTGGAGCATTTCGTCTAGTTTTACGTCTTTGGTGCGATCTCTTGTAGCGGGATTGGAAGATCGCGTTCGATGTTAGTAATTTGCCTTTGAATTCCCAATCGATTTTGCTGAAATGTGAAGAGAATTGGTAATAGGAACTTTTTAGGGACAGATGAATTATACTCTCGACACTTAGCAAGATGTTTTTTTTTTAAATAAACACATCTGAAGAAATAAATATGTCGTCCCTAAAAATTATCAAGACAGTTTTACCAATAAACTTTGAAGACTACGCTTCAATACTGGCAAAATACTGGAGAGATAATTTTCAACAAACGAGGTTCAAAAATTTGGAAATTCTGGAATAGTATTCAATCAAGTTTTGCTGCTGCTGCGAAGAGTAATATTTTGCAGGCACTTCACTACTCACAAGCATAATACAAAGTTACCTTATCGGATATCCATAAAACGGACACCTCAAGTTAACTGATTCCCCACTTTGCACTTTCACTGGTGGAAGAGATCTAATGTATGGTGGTCCTGAAATAGAAATAATAGAATGTCTTTATCACAAAAATGCAGTAACTTCGTATGACGTCAGTTTTAACGTAACCAGTCGTGATTCGCAATCTAATTTTCGCCAACTATTTTGAAAAATCACTATCGAATGAGTCCGCTTTTGGTTTTGATCTCAGTCGCCACTCGTCTGAATGATCAGAAGCTGCCTATTTACTCTTATGGTGCGCTAACATGTGACTCTTAAGTCTTATGGTGCACTAAAATTGCGCAATTTCTGGCAATATCTAAACAATCTTGGTATTACAGTTAATTATTTGGTCCTGCCGAGACGTCAAAGTTAACCAAAATTGCCAAGTATTGCGCAATTCAGTTGCCTGTATGAGCATTTCTTTATATTGAGTCGCTGTTGGGAGTTCCTCATTTTGCCTGTTCAAATAATAAAGGTTTAAGAGTAGCACTGAGATCCACTTATCAGGATGGATAAAGATAAAGATAAAGATGCATTTATTTGTATAAACATGTGTGACATGATACATAGATATGCACATATGGATGGAAAACGAGTTTGGAAGATTGTTGGTTCAACATGTTTTGCCATATTCGGCGTACAAAATAGTTTATAGAAATTACAAATTAAAAAAAATAATTAAATTACATTAGTCAAATTACATTAGTCAAAAAAAATACAATAGTCAAAATTCAATTAATTAAAATACATACATAATTACAGTCAATGCAAAAATAATGTAAAAAAAGAATAATTAAACAATAACATTAAATAAAACTTAAATTACATATTAAATTATATAAATTCAAAATTTGTCATTCAAAAACTCCGTAACATTATAGTATCCCTTAATAATAAGCATTTTTTTTAGTTCTCTCTTGAATGAATTAATATTCAATATCTTAAGGGAATTAGGAATTTTATTGTATATTAATGGGGCCATGCATATTACACTTTTTTTTAGAAATGCTGTTTTGGCGGAGACTGAATGAACCCAAAGTCTATACTTCTCACGTCTATTTCTACCTGTATTATTTATCAGAAGGGGAAACAAATTTGGATTACTTTTTACAAATATTGATATTTCTAATATGTAAAGTGACGGAAGTGTTAGCATTCTGTGCTGTATAAACATTGGTTTGCAACTGTCCGTAGATTGCAACCCGAACATAGCCCGTATACAACGCTTTTGCGCTTTGAACGCAGTATCCTTCCGAGTTGAATTGCCCCAGAAAATGATTCCAAATCTTAATACCGATTCAACAAGCCCATAATACGCTGTAAGTAAAGTATCTACGTTGACAGTCGGTGCCAACTTATAAAGAGCGTATGACGAAGTACTAATTTTTTTACAAAGTTCATTTATGTGAGTTTTCCAATTTAATTGCTTGTCAATTATCAATCCCAAAAATCGAGCAGTTTCTACTTCTTGTATTATATTTTCTTTATATACTAAATTAAATTTTGCTGTATTGCGTAGCTTTTCTCGTTGACTAAAATGCATTATATTTGTTTTATTGAGATTAATTTTCAAATTATTATCATTAAGCCAGGTAATTATAGAATTCAATGACTCATTAGTTTCAGAATGGTAGTTAATCGTATTTTTCGATGCTATGGTAACAGTACTGTCGTCAGCGAACAATGACATAGGTTCCTTAGTTGCTTTTGGTAGATCATTAATGTATAGTAGGAACAATGGAGGGCCTAATACACTTCCCTGGGGAACACCATATGTTATATATCGCTTATCAGAGGAGAAAACTTGTTCCCTTTTAGTTTTAATATCAAATTTTGATATTTGGGTTACTTGTTGGCGGTCTGATAAATATGATTTTATCAACTCAAGGACATTCCCTCTTATACCATAAGCCTCAAGTTTTTCCAATAGAATACTGTGGTCAACATAATCGAATGCTTGTGACATGTCACAATAGATGGAACAAACAGGTAAAGATTTGTCAACTTGGGAACAAACTACGTATAAAAAGTCATAAACCGCCATATTAATGTTTTTATTTTTTCTGAAGCCTTTTTGTTCATCACACAGGATTACATTTTGGTCTAGGTAACTATTAATTTCACTATAAATATATTTTTCCAAGATTTTTGAGAATACCGAGATTAGTGCTACGGGTCTATAGTTCTCCATTAAATATTTATTATCTTTTTTAAATATAGGTTTAACAATTGACAATTTGAGGTCTTTTGGAAATGTCCCACTTTGTATGCAAAGATTCAAAATATGGCTTAAGTGATGAGAGATATCTTCATTTACTGCTTTGATTACTAAAGTCGAAATACCATCATTCCCTACACTGCTAGTGTTTTTGAGATTTCTTATAATCTTCTGGATATGATAAGGTGAACAGGGTGATAAAAACATAGATTTCAGTTGGGGATTAATTAGGGCCGTGGGTTCTTTTCCAGCACCTGGAATGGGTTTTACTTTTTCAATGAAATAGTTATTAAACGCATTGGCAATTTCTGTAGGATCTGTTGTTAATTTATCGTGGATATCAACTAAGTTTCATTATGATACACTTACCATAAACATTCAGCCTGTTCTCATGTGAGGCCACATGCTCACCTTCCCTGGCTGTGCAGGAGTACAGGCCTCCATCTTCGACCCTCACTCGAGTGATGTTCAGCTGAGACGCCACTGAATTGTCTGATGTCATCAGCTGGCCTAGGGCGTATCTGGAAACGAACGGTATGTTGGTTTATACAATATATGCGGGTTAATTTAAATGAGGCAATAATCATGGTAAAACACTAATTAATTGTTATTCTTAAAATAATATAAGTTGCAGGATAATTGGATAAAACATTTTTTTTAAATCTAGGTTCTTTGGACTGCACTAAGAAAGATTTCGTAAAATTGCTTCTTAATGCGAGGTAATAATCAGGATTAGGTATTGCAAAAAAACCCAGTCTGTCTAGGACAATTGGAAACTGGATAACTGCTTGGCAAATCTTAATCAATTTGTAATATCTTTATTCTGGTTCGGTAAAACAAGGCTCGAATGGACCTATTAACCGATTAGCGCAACCTTCAGGCAACAAATACTAAGACTTTCACTACAAAAACAAAAACGTTTTTTTCAAGTATCTTGCGACATAAATATACAAGCGAGACTCCTGGGCAAGATACTTGTTTCAAAAACTTGGATTATTTTATAATTAACTAAAAAAACAATTCCATGATGGTTTTCTTGGTCGACATGATGACGTGCATTTACGAAATCAACTAGAGAGTAGGAACACTGTTGTACCTAGAAGACACCCTTGTAAGTTTTTATCGTCAATAATGCTAAAATCATGATGGTTAACGTTTTATTCCTTGAAAATCATGGTCAAAAATTACCTCGGATCAGTGTTACTCGACACAATAATGCCGTCTCTTTCCCACACGAACTGTGGAGGTCTGTCACCGCTGGCTGCACACTGCATGCTGATCTAGAAAACGCAGACATGGACCGAAATAGTGTAAAACACTGAGGAAGGAAAAAACGGTGGCCTTCATCCAACATTAGAAATTGAACAAAATATGGTTTTGCTTTTTCTTTGGAAGCCATATTGGATGTAAATAACCACTTTCGGAACAATCGTGGGCTTAGGGTCAGCGCAGACAGAACGGAGCGCAGCGGAGAGGATTTTATTAATGCACTTGAAAACAAACTTTAAAATTATTACAAAAAAGTGAGCTTGGGATTCCCGCATGTCTTCGAGGACGCGCGAGCATTTTTTATCAGGTTCAAGCATTTATGAACTTTATTGTAATAATTTTAAAGTTTATTTTCAAGTGCGTTAATAAAATCCTCTCCGCTGCGCTCCATTCTGTCTGCGCTGACCCTTAGGATGACCGCGCGGAGTAAACGTAACGCAAATTCGAACGACTTTGAACTTTGAAAATACTCGTTTAGCACCTCATACTTAGTTAGTTCTAAGACTCATTCATTTATAATTGTGCTTGTCGCAAAAAAACAAACTATAACAGGATAGTTATAGGTTTTATTAAAAAATCGTTCGACTTTAAGCAACGTTTACATCACGCATTCGTTCATGATTCTGTGCCGTTTCTTTTTTGATCTGTAGCTTAAACAATGCTTACCATGAAGATTACTATTAAAGTTTCCAAATACTCACATCGCCCCCCGGTGTGACTGTTCTTTCCGTGAAGTGCTGTGTGATAACCAACCGCATGTCTGCTCGCCTTTTTCTTCTATCAAGACCTGAAAGAAATAAAAAATGATACAAGACTTAAATCATCAAGAAATGTTTCTTAGGTTCTTTCTTTGAATAAAGTCAGATTTTGGTTGACTGCTAAAGAATCGTCTGATATTCTATTTAAGATTTTAAACAAATAGATTTCTCCAAAAATCCCATCAGGGTAAAATATCAATTATGTTCCCACTAAATAAGAAACTCCAAAGGGTAGGGGCGTTAATAGCCATTAGTGACGTCACGAACTATCTAATTTACATAAATTGGTGTCTAGTTTAGGCGTTGCTAGGCAACGGTTACGTCATCAATATGGCACCGTTATACAGGATGGCCGTAAAACGTTGATTAGAAGTTCTTGCTCTAGTAAGTTGGGTGTACACTGCAGGACAGGAAAATCGGTGAAGATTTTTAGGACTTTATTATTTTATATAAAAGTATTTTTCTAAGCTATACATAAAAATGTTATCTTTGTAATGAACCATAGATTGAAAGAGAAAATAAGAAGGGAATTTCAATTTTATTGCTGCAAAAAGGCATATTAAAAAGCGTAGTTTTGACTAGCCTAGGGGTAAGGGTAAGGAAGGGGTATCGTATTACCCAGTAACTGGGTTGTGGAGGTGAGATAAGCAGTCGCTCCATGTAAAGTACTGGTATTCAGCTGCATCCGGTTAGACTGGAAGCCGACCCCAACATAGTTGGGAAAAGGCTAGGCAGATGATAATGAGTTTTGACTAGCCTAGATTAATTGAAACTTTTACTACAACCACCTAAAACTGTAGGTACAGTCGCCAGCACATCAAGCTACCCGATAATTTATTGATAAAAATTATTGTGTAGTATCTAAGGTTTTTACACCAATCCATTGTACATAGTAATGAAAAATTTAATAACTACATCACATCATTGTTAGTTATTACAAAATTAAGGTAAAAAAATTTGATTTGGTTTTTGAGTAACTTTAAATTCCTACGATGTATAGCTGTCTCGAAAAAAAAAAACTGAGAAAGATCGGCAAAAAGTGATTTTATAAAGATTCCGTATATACGTCTTTTAATATCGGGGCCTAAAGAATAACTAAAACGCCACGCCGCGTCATGTTTGCCGCAAATAAACGTATTTTCTTTCTTTCTTTCTTTCTTTCAAAACTCATTTTGCCCTCTTCTCACTAATAAATACGACGCCCAACTAACTTGCACCTAAGCTGTTCCTGTTAAAATCTAAATATAGTTCTCCGAACATTAATTGGCACCAAATGTGTCTTCGACTAATTAATCGCGGAAGTGAACGTTGCCGACAGCGATAAGCAAGTATCAAATCAGTTTGGTGGAACACACCTATCCGTGATATAGGAAAGATGGAATTTAAAAATGGTATTTCTGATGAGATTTGGGAGGGATTCGTTGTAGGAGTGTGTGTTTTTTTTTAACAGGAATATTAAGTGTCTTACGGCTGCGATTTTAGCATTTTAATGCCAGACAGATGCTGTCTGACGCCTGCCAATAATAGGCGTATTGCTATTTTTCGGACGCTCCGAGCCTTTGACGTGGTCACTCGGAGTGGAAACTGATGGGGTTTTTAACTGGTGAGGATAAAATAATTTTCAGTAGAGACGTTGCTTATTTTGAGGACGTTTTTGAGAAATACTGTAAGTAAGAAGTGTAGATATAAGTGTATAATGTATTGTTATGTTTATGTATGTGTATTGAGATTATTGTTTAGTGTAAGATAAATGTGTGGTGGCATCGCCACATACTTATTTATAAAACTTGGATTATTTTATAATTAACTAAAAAACATTTCCATCATGGTTTTCTTGGTCGAAATGATGACGTGCGTTTACGGAATCAACTAGCGTAAGTCACCCTTATAAGTTTATATCGTCAATATTGCAAAAGTCTGTGAACTCAATTTCAGCATAAACTTTTTTCGGCATGTACGAGTACCTACCGTTAAAACATTAACAGTTAAATCCACATCAAACACCCAACATTTCGCCCGACAGTTTCCGACAGAGCACGATATTTCCGACACATCCAGCCACATTCGAATCTACGCCGCGCGACGGTCCGTTTAGCCGCTGGACCGCAAACTTCAATTATCGTAAATGATTGCCTACTGGTAACGGTGTGCCTTCGCTCTTCGCACTAAATGCTAATATTTCTACCTAATATGCAGGTGGGAAACAGTGTCCATGTTGCAAGGAATATACAGTACCCGGCGATAAATATTGCACATCGACCTATTCGATCCTATCGATTTTATACAAAGAATAAAAATAATAATCCAAAGAAGCAAATCATATTGTTTTAACAGCTCCTAATAGATACCGGACTGTTTGTGTTTCGTGCGACAGAGATAACGCTCTATGAAGCCGAAATTAGCCGATTGTCTCTTTCCAAAGGTCGATGTGCAATATTTATCGCCGGGTAATAAGCTCTCCTGTATTTTGACAACGTTGGCTGGAGTTCCTATACCGTTAGAAAACGAATCGTTCTAGTTAGTAGTACCTAACTAGAACGATTCGTTTTCTAAAGGTAAACGTATACGGTCTAGGATGGTTTTTTAAGATTTGTTAGCTATTTCTACTAATCTTAAGCTTCTTATTAAAAGAGCCTTGATGGTGATCACTTATATACTGGTCCAAAAGTGCCTGATGAATGTATAAACAAACTGTGATTAAATTCATAAGCTATCTCTCATTAAAGGGAAGTAATACATTCATCCGTATTTAGAATAAGGTTCAACTTTATATCTTAACTCTTTTGCCGACAATTATTGTTTGAAAAACATTATCAAAATTAGAACTAACTAATAACATCTTTTTTGGACTGCCCCCAATCCATACTAGTCCATATGTATACTACTACTATAATTACTATAATATTATAAATTCGAAAGTAACTCTGTCTGTCTATCTGTATGCTACCTTTTCACGCCTAAACCACTAAACAGATTTCGATAAAATTTGGCAGAGAGATAGATTGCATCCCAGGGAAGAAAATAGGATAGTTTTTATCGACATACCCCGCGGGCGAAGCCACGGGCGGAAGCTAGTGGTTGAATAAGGCAAAGACTTGTTCAGCAAGCTAGCTGACCTACAATCCATTATCATAAAATATTATTATCCAATCACTGTTTAAATACGGTTAAGAAAAATAGTCTACACTCAAACAAAATACACGTGCGACATTTTGCACTCTCAGAGAAATACAACAAAAACCATACAAATAAAAAAAAGGAAAACTCGTACATACAAACTATACGAGGGTTAGGCGGGCTTCACACGGTCGTATTCAATTCAGACATTTGAGTCGGCTCCCGGAGATAAATAATGGCAATAAATAATCTGGTCGTGACACCGGCCGTGTGGAGTGGGCTTTACTTCGCGTCACCGACTGTGAGTGGACGCTTGTCACACGGCGAGCGAAATATTTATGAATAAATATTAAATTTTTTTGTTCACATTTTTTTTTAAAAGCACACGCTTTAAAAAAAAAATGTGAACAAAAAAATTTCACACTTTTACCGGCGAATTAAATTTTTTTGCTATGGTTTAAAATGGTTATTGTCGCTTATCAATGGCGTTTGGAAGCCTATACCACCTTTTCGGGAGTTTTTACAGTGTTGAAATGTGAAATTACAAATGCGTAGCTCGTAATTTTACCGGTCAAACCAGGAACGATAAGTATACCGTACCTTCTAAAGATTGCACTCGCATCTTATCGCTACTTTATATTTGTGTGTATTTTAATTCGAATAAACAACTTTCTTATTTTCTTTAAAAAAGAGGCACAAGAATGCTTAATTAAGCAGCTACCTTTGTTGGTTAAAATTTATTTTTAATCATACAATGTTGGGTTAAACAATCTTACCAAGGGGTATCATATTGCCCAGTAACTGGGTTGTGGAGGTCAGATAGGCAGTCGCTCCATGTAAAATACTAGTATTCAGCTGCATCCGGTTAGACTGGAAGCCGAACCCAATATAGTTAAGAAAAGGCTTGGCAGATGATGACAATGTTGGGTTGAGTTGCAAAGAACCATTCATGACACCTACAACCTGAATTATTTATTCACAAGTCTGTTTATTTTTTCTTCCTATCCTACTCCGCTCGCTTACGTCGGTGTAACAGAAGCCGCTATTTATTGGAACGCCTTTTGTTGTTGGTCGGTAGATGGTCGTTTGTTTTGTTTTACGTATAACGGTAATGATTCATGGCGTACGCTCCGACGCCTCTCTGAGTTGTGTAATTCACTCTGTTTAGGTTGTTTAAAGGGATAGCATTGTTTATCCCGTGATATGCTTTGATCATCGTTTTGGATTAATCCAAACCTTTTGTACTGCCTGTTTTATTTTAGCCAGTACTTTGGATGCAACTGAAGGGTCAAAGTTTTCGGTAAAAGCTAGCTTATGTCTATGAAGCAAGTTAGCAAGGCACTAACCCAAACTTAAGGCTGATTCTGAAATTGTATTTATGGACATGATATGGTTCAACCTGGAGATCAAATCCTTGCAACCACAGAAAAAATCGGTTGTCTGTAAAGTCGGTTTATTGACGATAGTTGAACGTGACAACGTCATAAGAAAATACTGATGGAATAGTTGCATTGCATTTGTTAATATTCGCTTGCACTTCAAGCCGCCATGGAACGCTACAGAGCGAGGCCGCGAGGTAACGCTACATGAGTCATGTTTTTTCGTGAGTGCAACCGGCTTCATCGATTTATTAGACGTTGTCACGTCAAAAACCTTTCTAGCAAAATTCCGCCGAGAGGCGTGATCGACACAGTTTATTCAGTTTCCGTGTATTCAGTAGTTGAACATTATCATTTTGTTGCTTATCAATACATTTGATTGTTTACTTTTAGACTCACTATGTCGCTAAGGCCAGACATAGCTTTAAATACACAAATAAATACCAATTTTATAATATGTGGCACGGGTATTTGAGCATATGGTGTATAGGTAAACATGTTTGATGCACTGATGCTATACGGGGTATAATAAATAAAAAGCGTCCGTGATCCGAATTGATGAATATCTAATGTTCCTTTCTTATACATTGGTTGCTTACATCCCGTTATGTAGACACACGAATATGTCACAAATGTAATATTAGGATCAAAACAGAACGTGCTTTTCATGCTACGTTTGATAAAGTAATTGTTGGGGCACTAAAAAGTTGTATGTAAAAAGGTTAGTTCTGTACAAACAGCTTAAGAAGGGAAGGCAGCATTTGAAAGGTGAAAGTAAGGCAGATGAGATATTTCAACGTCGTCTCTAATTTTGGCAATATATGGGTGTTCGACTGCGTTGGCAATGTAGATGTCTCGAAATAGCGATAACCACTTTTGTCAGCCTATTTGCAAAAATAGTTAGTGATAGTAGGGCAGGGCTCACTACTTATTCTACACTAACGACCCGCCCCTACATACATCCTAATATTATAAATGTAAAAGTGTGTCTGCCAGTTACCTCTTCGCGCTTAAACCGCTGAACCGATTTAGATGAAATTTGGTACAGAGATAGTTTGAGTCCCGGGAAAGGACATAGGATTTTTATCCCGATATTCTCACGGGATCGACACTTATGCGGCTATATTCTCTAAAGAGAAGGTGAGAATGGCATCAAAATCTATTGTGTTATGTAGTGTAGAAGAACACAGCAGACGAATTTGTAATAGTTGTCTTATCTATGTAGTCTATGTTTGTTGTGGAAGGCCATTTTGGATTTAAAGTTACATAAGTCATAATATCTTTGACTTAACTTTAAATTTGTAATGGTCGCTACGTGCTACGATGCTACACGCTACGATACTACGCGCTACGACGCTACGATGCTACGACGCTACAACGCTACCACGCTACGATGCTAGGTACGCATACGTCCATGATGCATAATTATCATACTTTTTAATGTACCTATTTCATTTTATCTTTGTCTCTGTCACCTCTGACCTAGACTAGAGTCAAGAGCAAACCCATTTCAAATAAAAATAAAAAGATATTTCTGATAGATCTTTCTCAGTGGCCAGAGTTAAATGTCAAAGCTCATAACCTCGCAACTGATTGCACACGCTCGTTTCGACGCATACGGGGATATTGTGTTTGCAGGCTACAGAGAATGAAATTATACTGCGATATGAAATCATAATTATTGATATGGGGAGGGTAAAACTCTTTACTGAAGACTACTACGGTAGAGTAAGTGTCTTTGAGTTGAGAGGTTGCGTTTTCAAACTGTGGGCCTAGCACGAAAACGCATAATTATTTTATTCGAAAATATTACTATCATAAAGCATTTTTGTTATTTTTTTTGCGACGTGTACAATTAGTTAAGGCGCTACCTCGAAAATCTAAAATCCTAAAGCGAACGAAAGTGATGCAATTACTTTTGAAACGCAAAAGAATAATGATGGCTATAATGTGCGTGCGCTCGGAATAAACCGACGTATGTGCCAAAATAAATTTACTCCTTTTTAACAAAATAAATGAATTAAATTTGAAACTACTGTGAGTAAACTGTGATATGATAATTCTCTATGTTTTAAAGTAAATTCCATTGAATAACTCTCAAGCGTTACGCCGTGATGTCGAAAAAAGTGAAAAAATAGAGGTAACATTGCAATATTTTTGTATTGAGAAAAAATCATTGAATCGTGTATTCCTTTTACATGATACTAGACCATATATAGAGTCAAAAATCATATACCAAAATGTTATTTCCCTATTCCACATACTTACATGCAATTTTAAAAGGATATTGTCATAGAATTAACTTATTGCCATAGGCAAATTGTAAAATTGGAAATAATGTTATTATTAATATTATTACTTAACAAGTTACACGAAATAGAAAAACCACATTTTTTCAACATATCACCTTAATATTATTTGCGAAACTAAAATTCTCACTTTTACAATTGGTAAAATTCATGTTACGTTTACTCTTCTCGTTCGTGCTAGGCCCAAAGCCCTCTGAACAATTTTTTCATAAGGTACTTAATGTTATTCGGTTCACAAAAAAATAATTTTACACTAACTCCCTTACTAATAAACGTTGTATAGCGTCTGTATAGTTAGACAACGCGTTGTCTTCTTCTTTTGAAAGTCAAATCACTGACGACTGAAAGAGAAATCGGTGTGTAACTATTCGTCTGATTTAATACGTTTATTAGTAAGGGAGTAAAAGTATAACAGTATCCTAAAGGTTAAATAATTAAAATAAACTAGTAATTATGGCTTTCAAAAAATTGTTTATTCTCTCTTAGGTATTATTAAAAAATGTAAATACAGAGATATCACCAATGTTTTTTTAGTTTGTATCAGGATAGGTACTCAATATTCATTATTTCAAACCAGTGAATTGTCAAAATATTGAAAATGGGGACTGTAAAAGTCCAATTTGTGAAGACTTCTCATAAAATTCAATCTCTGCTGTTAGAGGGCTCAAGATAAATTAGTTAGTAAAATCACAAAAGTCTGGTATAAAAGGATGCCTGTATTTCGTAATATAAATAATTTCTTTGGTAGAAAAATACTTATTTCAATAAATGATCTATGTCATTGACATATTATTTGACACACGAGTGAATTGGGCCTCATAAAGATAACTGTCATCTTTAAACGCTTTAAAAATATGTGTCCTTATCATTTACAAGTCAATGAAGTGAGAGGTAAGATTAAAACTTCACATAACATCACGCTTGTATTCTTCAAAGGGGTAGGCAATATGAAATATACACACCTCTCCAGTTATAAGTCCCATGCTTTAAGGGCAAGCATTTTGCCACAGACAGACTAGGACTAGGCTGTTACTGAGAATTTCCTAATTGCCAAACAGCCGGGCGGCAAACTCGAATATTTTGCCACCCGGCTGTACCGAGTCGTGTCGACCCGAACAAGTGAGTAGCTTTCATGAAGAAGAGGGACTGTTCTCCATGAAGTATTAAAACACAATCGGTAAAAGATAATCGGTCATGCACTCGGAACATAAAATCTTTACATACATTGTATGTGAAAGCGAACGTTACCCGAATATTAACGAGTTTGTCCGAATTGCTTATTGAATATTTTCACTGTGAAACATTTTATTTTTGTTCATTATTATTCCAATACGATTTTATGTACGAATGCAGTTTAATGAGATAATTAAAGATAATTCTGCACTTTTCAAATAAACAAATGTTTTTGTAAAGCAATTATTTTAAATTTGGGGAGATATATTTTTTTTTAATTTAGATAGTAACTGAGCAAAGCGTGGGTGAATAATCAATGCTTGTCATTTCTCAGTAATAAAAGCTGCAGCTGTACTCTGTCCAAAATATTACATTTAGGTACAAACTGATAAAATTATAACAGTCGACTATTGAACAGCAAACATATAAAAAAGCAAATACTCGTACAACTCTGTATAAATAAAAATAACGTTACTCCCACGAAATACCATCACATAATTTCGAAATAAGCAGCCATTTCATATACGACAGACTTGAAAGGACAAAATTGTGGGAGATGCCACCAGTCGCCGCGTGAGGGCGCCACAGAGCCGGTGGCCTGAATAATTCATAATTCAGTGCATCTTCGGCTTTATGCACGCTGTAAGTGCAACACCAGCCTTTAATAGTAAGTCGGAATATTAGTATTTTATGATAAGCAGAGGAATATTTTAAACATTAATCTATATGGATTGTAGAATTTGTATATTTGTGGCTGTAGTGCTTGGAAATGATTACTTCGAGGAAATACTATAGTTACTGTGTTTGGTTTATGAATTTTGATTTGTTTCATATTTATTGTTTAGAGCTGTGGAATGGCACAAATTGAAAATTGTTTGGTAAAAATAACGCGAGTATTTTTGTTACAAAATCCAATTGCTTTTTGTTAAATTCTGGAATAAGCACCGTTATTTTGAAATTTGACACTCTTAACGCTACTTCAAACTCGTTGAAAACGAAATTGGAAGCCTGTATTTGGCGACCCCACTTAAATTAACAAAAAAAATGGAGTGTGGCTGTGTCATGGACACGGCCATGTGTTTTACGTGAATACGTTTACGTAACGGGGTTGATCCGCATTTATTCTTTTACGTTCCCGGCACTGCTTGACTCGGTTATAATGGGTTTTTTGGTACCATTCGAGTAGTATGGCTCTTGAGAGGCCGACATTACCTATATATTTTTGCTATTATTTTTCTTTTAATTTTAACACATTATATTCACTGTCACTATTTTACACTAATGTTTTGTATACAATCGATAGATTTTGACGAGAGCTGACGATTGAAACTTAAACGGATTTTGTTATCGTTGGTTTTTATGACTTGCCTCCCACAATGGAAGCAATTTCAAAGACGTATTCACGTCAAAAATATCACAGGTCTTTTTTTTGTTGCAAAAAACGGAATCCAATAGGTTTTTATTAAATTCTGGGATATGCATTTCCCGGTTAGTGTCGGCGGATATAAACTGAGGCCTTCTAGTTCAATGAAGCGAGAACTCCACGGGGCGTATCGGCTGTTTTTTATTCCATATTTATGAAATATTTTTATTTACGAGATTTTTCAATGCGACGAGCCTTATTAAAAATATGATAGTTATTAAAATGTTTTCATCGGTTTGTTTTTTATGTTTCTAATATTAAATGGTGTTTTCATATAAAGGAAAACAGTTTTTATACTAAATATTTGTTTTATTTGAGTTTACAGTGATTTTTAGAAGCAGCCTAAGCCATATCCGCAGAAATATGGGTAAACTATTATTAATACCTATACTTTTGCCTACCCATTCTGATAATATAAGAGTGATGTTTCCGTTATGTGTGATCGAATCAAATTATGAACATTGTTTCCTTTGTTTATGACCATTGCTTAAAGTTTGAACGTCAAAAATGTTTAACATACATTTTTGACGTTTAAACGGTACTAATTTTCTTTAAGCAACGTTATAAAATAAACCCCTCTAAGTTCGAGATGGCCTCTATTTCTAGACAAGTCTAAATCATCGCTAAATGCATCAAAACTTAGGCGTGCTACATACACGTTTTAGGATGCCGCATTGAACGGCACAGCCGGGCGACACAATAGAATATAATTATTGAGAATTGCTTCGAGTCGGCTTTGTTGTTCAAAAATACTGCTGAACCCGACTAAGTGTGTTATTTTAGTTCAATCTCAGATTTTGATGCTATCGACTGCATAAAACTACTTACTTGAAAAGTAAGCTTGTTTTGAAATATTTTAATTGCAGTCAGGTTTTTTTTTTCTATTATATTATGATTTCAACAGTGAATCCCTTCGGTGTTAAAATAATTATAATCAGTGGAATGGCCCAGCTATATCTTTACTAAGCTCTGTAGGGTAATTCCGTCGCGGCATAGGACTGCTGGACATAGGCCCCCCAAACACCTCCACTTCGACCGGTTCTGTGCTTCTCGCATCCAACGGGTTCCTGCGGCCTTCACAAGGTCGTCGGACCATCTTGTGGGAGGCCTTCCAACGCTACATCTTCCGGTACGCGGTCGCCACTCCAGAATGTTTCGGCCCCATCGGCCATCTGTTCTGCGGGCAATATGTCCTGCCCACTGCCACTTAAGTTTGGCAATTCTTCGGGCTATGTCGGTCAGTATTTTACATAGAGCGAATAAATGGAATATTATTAAGTAAGAGTTCAAATTGAAATTCAAACACTTTAATTCGAGCGAAGACTCATATAGGGTTAGTAACATTGTGCTTGAAACTATCAACAACAACAATGCATGCATGCATGTTCTATATGCAACATTATTTTCATCTCTAATAATTGACACGAGAGGTATGATAGACATTTCATGTATCGGTTAGGATATTAGGGCAGACAAAAAATTAATGTCGTACGTACTTATGTGGTTCACTTGAACACTGATTGCAACAGATAGTTGGTTATGTTTACTGATAGTACAACATGTACCTTAATATATGTAGGTATTACGTTATAATCGAATTCAGTTCCAAATCACATAAAAATAACATCCTTTCTCAAGAATCTTTCAAAACAAAACCCTCAAAAGGCAACAATATGAAATAGTTATTACTGTCCCTCATATGTTATTTTTCACATCACCGACTCCATATCTGCTTTGTCCGTCTGTCCGTTCAACACGAACCAACAGGCTTGTAAATTGGATATCACTTTCTGACCACCGCTTCGCTTCGTAACGTGAGCATTGATATATTGAAGCCGAAGTATGTTTGTGTTGAGAAAGAAAAAGAAATTGGAAGTGGATAATATTTATAATTTTTGAAGAAATTTTGAGGCGCAGGGGGAAAGTACTTCATCCTCCGTAGAAAAGGGAGAATTCTCCAACCGGACGAATGTTGTTTCGGGTTTCTGTATACATGTTTAACATACATTCTATATACAAAATATTTGCTAATCGTGCAAATCCTGCATCACGAAAGCAAAGTTACCCAGTTTGCTTTAGTGATGCAGGATTTGTGTAACGTGAAACGTCAAGCTTGTGATGGGTGTTCGCATGTGACGTTGTAGATGCCGCGACGGAATAATTTTATTGAAAGTTAAAGAATGGGATAATAGGAGTAATGATAAAGAGAGAAGGCTCGACTATAAAGCTTACAAAATAAATCAATGATTAGGTAAATGCAAATTGCTGTTTATGAAAAGACCGTGATATTATACTTATGACCGCAGAATTTGGCTAGTACATATAGTACTTAAAAGCATTACAAAGGTATGTGATAACAGTCGCTTTGCGAGTAGCCTGATCAAAATATTGTGAACTAGCTTTTACCCGCGGTATCACCCGCGTTGTAGTCGGAAAATATCCCCCGGACTGCTGTCAGTCCGGGGATATTTTCAAAGCAAAGCAGCTCTGTAGCTGCTTTCGCATTTATGGTATTAGTATGAGAACCCCCTAAAGTCTACAAAAACTAAACAAAAACACATTGACCTAAATTTTAATTCATCGTAGTCAGTTTAAAAGCACCAAAGCAAAGCTCGCACTCAAAAATATATGCTGTTGAAAACTGGAAAGCATAATACGTACCTAACTTTGTTTCCAAAATCCAGAAAAGCTAACTAAAAACTGATGGACGCAATTTTAAAATCGAGCAAGCGGAATCGTGGAATGTAGTTCGAAATAATTGGGAGCACCGTATTTATCCAACATAACAAGTTGTTCGGAGTTATGCAGGCGGATCTGATGCCTGTACGGATTTAGATGATAATTTTAAAAGGAAAACCGGGCTGCACCAAACATGTGACCGGTTTGACCAAACAGTTTCGGCTTTTGGTTGGTTACAAGTTTGTTGATGTAGACGAGTTGACATGGTTTTTGAGCACTATACACTCAGCCTTCAGGTGTATTTTTTATAGACTCAAACCGAAGCTGGAACGTGGTTAGCGAAAAGGTTTCTGTTTATAAAGCAGTTCTTTATTTAATTTGGGCTATTAGACTCCGTGTTCGATAAAAAAAGTGTACAACGCCGCTGAAGAAGTTTTCACTTCAATAACTAACAAAATGGTATTTCCTAACATAATAAATCAGATGTAGCATAGCATAGCATATGATAATTACATTTCGCAACTAAAAATACGCGTATTTTGGTTTTAAATAGATCTATATCTTCAATTTACATGATGACTGTGTTTAAGTACTTTATTGTAAATTTTGGGTGCCATACCTAAAGATTTTTTTGTGAAAATAGCTTTTTTATGTGATATGCGCATATTTTATTTTTGTATCGTAAACTCTTTGGGTGGTTATATAGGTGCATATTTGCTTTAACATAGCTTGCTACTTCGTAAATGTAAAGACAAGGAAGTGTAAGTAGTTGAAGCTTTCGGAAAAGTGGCTTACAACTGCTTTGAATGTCACATTTTGCCTTTATGCATTTCTTTTGTGCTTTGAACGTCATTTCTCTATCAGTCGAGTTCCCCAAAAACGTAAGTCCGTATCGCAATGTTGATAACACATATCCGTGATACGCCATTAATAACATAATAATATTATATTTTATTAAATAAAATTAATTTTAATAATTAATTATTAATAATAATTATTATTATTTAATATTATATTATTATTATACATAATAAGCGGTGGGGAATAATAATATCTACTGAGTGTGTTCCTCAGTAGACTAATTTTGGTTGTCCGCATCATTTGTATAAAAGCATTTACCATTTAAGATTTATTACCTGCTAGCAACCCGTGCTTTGCTGCCACAAATCATTATTTAAATATACCTACACATTCAGGGATACTTTTAAAACCATCTCCATCAGTGCAGTCAGGTGAAAACCTGTAGGTGTTGTTGAAAATTGTTTTCACATTATCTCTACCGTGTTTTTCCTACCAAGTAATGCGTTCTGGCATAGAATAGTATCTACAGAAGGTTGGCTCCATACAACGAGCAAACACGCACGCATAAATTGACACGCTTCACGTTCCGCGAGTGCAAGCGCACTCGTGGCTGGCATTCAGTTGAGCTAAAATATGATGAGGAGCAGTGGTGGCCTATTGGTAATGGTCCCGACTTAAGGCTCCTACAAACAGGCGCGACACGCGATAAAATCGCGCGCGACACTAAGGCACCGCTCTTTGCGCTGCTTGCGGCGCCTTTGACACCGCTCGTCGCGCGCGATTTTATCGCGTGTCGCGCCTGTTACCTGTTGCCTTTACAAGTTGCAAGTCATAAGATTGAACTCAGGCAGACACTTTGTGTAATTTATTTCATAACCATTGTGAGGAAACCGGCATGTACTAATACCAAAAATTAGAATACATGATTGTAACGTTCATCAACCCGCGCTGGTACCACGTGGTGGATTATAGCCCACTACCTCTCACAGAGAGGAGGACTGTGTCCCAGCAGAGGGAATATTATAATGCTAAACTGAGATAAAGATAAAGATAAAGATATATTTATTTGAGATCGCTGTACATACGTGTCTATGTGTGCATGCCTTTTCGCTCTATGTATGGAGCCAACCTTCTGTACCTATGTCTTCTGTGGTCTAAGGTAAGACGTGCGGAAGAATCTCTCCGACGTTTTCAGTCTCCGAACAAAATGTTTTAACAAAAATAAATTTAACTTTTCGGTGACCTACATTTTATTTGACTTATGATCGTAATGGCGTTTTTTGCATGAGGAGAGTTGAAAATTTAAATGGAGAGAGTGCGCTAAGAAATAAAAGAAAAAGAAGATAAATACAAGATTTTAAAGGGAATACAATGATTTTTTTTTAATTGTTACACAAGAAGTTTAGCACTACTGTGGCTTACTATGAAAATTGCTACGATCAAAACGTAGAAAAAACTGAATATCTGCTTAACCTACAGGTGTAGCAATCAACGCATTGACTTATGTTAAAGTGCAAATCTCGCACAAAACTGTAAATGCATCGCATGTTACCAAAACACTCAGATTTAAGCCACCACCTTATATGGCCTTGAAAAGTCACTTGGTAGAAAGACCCTGGCGGCATCTATAACGCTACATACGAATTACGCATTACATATGACGTTACGCAAAAATCCTACATCACGCAAGCAGAGTTATTCACGCGATTAAAACATAATATACAGTACCTACCCGGCGATAAAATATATTGCACATCGACATTTTTTACACAAAACCATTTTATACAAAGAATAAAAATAATTATCAAAAGAAGCAAATCATAATTTTTTAACAGCTCCTAATAGATACCGGACTGTTTGTATTTCGTGCGACAGAGATAACGCTCTACGAAGCCGAAATTAGCCGATTGTCTCTTTCCAAAGGTCGATGTGCAATATTTATCGGCGGGTACTGTAAAGAAAACCGACAACAATCGTCGGGCAGTAGTCCACTAGACCAGTCTGGTCGGAGTCCGTCTGAGGATCCTCCCTATTCAAAGCAGAATGAGGAACTTTTCACCCTGTTCCTCGTGCCTCAATAATATATTCAGAAATTCATATTTTTCAATGAATTTAGCTTAACTACTTAGACAAAGGTCAAAACAGGATAGTCCGTCTAGAACCCTGGTGCTCACACTCATGCTGTTAACCTCTCAACGTCCAAGTTCTCGAACTGCCACCCACACCAAACTGTTTACACAATGCAGGTATAACAAGGAAAGTTTTAACACACGTACCGTGGTCCAAACCTCATTATACGAAACACCTATTTTGACAAGCAAATTCGGGAACAGTACTTTAGAAGTTAAAGTGTTTTTTGAATATAAAAAGTTGTTTTATTTTGCTTAGTATGGAGTTTAACTCGTGTATTTTGGGAGAATGTGTTTTATGTTTTGTGGAGGGGAATGGAATAGGTAGGATTTGCTTGGTTGTAGAAGTAAAGAATGATGAGGTAATTTTAGAATAAGTGGAGCTAAGAATTTTGACGAGATTACTGTTAATTAGGATTTTGAGAAAGGAAAGATTAAATAGCATAGGATAGCAAGACAGTGCTGATAATGCACTAACTCTGGCGTCGTGTATTCACAAGTATCCTCATCTTTTGCAAGTGCTAAGCCAGGATACTAGGCTTGGATATGACTCTCTTGCTATCCTATCCCCTTGTATCCCGGACATAAAATGATGCAGTTGAAACATATAACCTCTGCTTAGTATTACAAGCTTCGTAATATTTTCACTTGTACGTAAGTTTAAGTTCAAGGCAGCATCAGTTGCCACCGCACATGGATTAAAATCGCTTGACACTTCGCATGACACAACATTTTGTCATAATTATATTAGTATTGAGTGCATGAGAACCACTCTGGATTTAATCAATTCTTGTAGGTAATCGAAAAGGCCATGAGTAACAGGAACAGGATACCGCAAGTACAAACTCAAACTTACATAATCAAGACGTTTTGCTAGTCGAACTTGAACTGCGAGTATATTTTATACGGTTAATATTGAACCGAACCAAGGAAGAGAATACACGGAAGTACTGTATTTTACTTTCATAGCAACGTTTATCATAAACTCAAACTCAAAGCAATTAAACCGCACTTTCGAATTGTCAAGGAGTCGGTCAGGCAGAGGGCTGAAGGTAGTTGCCTATTCATAGCGTAGTAGGTTCCTATGAAGAAGAACGGGCAAAAACTCGATGGACACTCTTTTAAATCAAAATATTGATTACATCACTCACGTTAAAATTATGCATAGTTTCTGAAAAGTACAGTTTACAGTATTCATCATCTGTCTAGCCATTTCCCAACTATGTTGGGGTTGGCTTCCAGTCTAACCGGATGCAACTGAATACCAGTATTTTACATGGAGCGACTGCCTACAGTTTATTATCATGCCTTTTTATTAGAAATATTAAATGGCTCAGGTGATTAACGGCGATCAAAATAGTAACCTTTGGTAATTACAAAAATTCCTATTTTGTTTAGACAAGGCCGTATCATAAATTAAAAATCTTTTTAATTGTTTTTTTTCGCTTCAGTTAATTTATCTACATAAGGTCTACATTAACAACCTGCTCTAGTAATTACAACACTAAAAAATTAACCTATTCCATTGAAACCTTCCTGATGGACACATTCACATTAAATTTTCAAATTCAAACACGTGAAATCCGGTACGGCTTTCAAATATCACTTTGTCGGTTTCATTACCTACATTTAGTATTCCGTTTGAGCAGATGGATGGACTTATAAAATATGCAGCGCACTAGCTGTAACTGTGGCTGTGTTTATGTAGCGCTTTCATGTATTCATGTAGGTGGAGTTGTGAGTGATTGGCAGATTTAGTATCGATTAGAGATGTTTCGGGTTTGGTGGTTAGGCTGTTGAATTAAACAACTGGGATTAATTTTGCTTTCAAACTGGATAAAAAGGAAAGATTTGCTTTGTTATCATCATCAATGGCCTGTTAGAGTTGGATTTTTTGTTCATAGTTACAAAGCTGCGTATCATACTTGTCTAAGGCGACCCCTAACACTACAATATTATTGCGCAATGTCATAAATTGCGCAATGTTTTCACCGTTTGCAGTAAGTATTGAAGTCTGCACAATTATTGTACAAAATTTTCAATTTTATTGCACAATATCTTCATTGAATAGTGTAGGATCAGTATGGGTCAGTATTACGCCCTATTTTACAATACTCTACTGCAGTTCTTCACGTTAAAATATTGAATCTTATGGCCCGTCAATGTTATTGTGAGAAAATAATTGTTCGTTTGAGTGAAAGGGCTGAATTGCGCATATTGCGCAATAAGAACATTGCGCAAACTTATTGTAGGTGCAGGGTTCGCCTTAGCCACTACACTCGAGGCTAAGTCTAGGCACGTTTAAACGAAGTAAACTAGAATTAAGTAGTACTTTTTAAGTTTCATTGCTGGCTTTGAAAACGGTCTTAAATCTGACTGGTAGATTCGCGAGCTTGCCTATAAATGACCTTATTAACGAAGGTTTTTCAAGCCCGAGGCTAGTTAAGAAATCTAGAAACGTGCAAGTAAACAGAAATGTAAAACATAATCAATCTCGACACTATAATTATTATAATAAGATTCAAGTTGTCTTTCCAAAGAAAGCTAGAATGTAATTCATCTGAATCATTCATACTTGCATCCGACGCGCATATTACATAATATATCACCCTGATGTATGAACGTGGGTGAAACAAGTTGAGTACGAAGTATGGATGGTAAAATGTTAGTTTCTAGATATCCATTTGATAAATACGCGTATGTTTATGTATGAATCAATTTTAAATCAAAATAGTAAGAAAAACGTCGACCAAACAAGGCTCCAATAACAAATATTTAGTTTCATCACCATACATCCATTTTTCCTTTACTAAATTCGTTAACAATACTGATTGACAAGCAGCGTTAGCTAGAAACAAAGATGTTTCATAAATCATCGGTCGATGTTACTCTCACCAGATTATGTTGAAACAAAAGGTTCATTTGTAACAAACTGATTAGAAACTAACACATGAGTCGATAGATATAATTATATCTTTTTGTTATAGGCTTAAATCAAGACATATACAAAAAGACAATATCAGACCACTGAAGTCGATAATTGAATGAATTATAATTCATTATCCCAATCGACACTGCCCATTGTTGGACAAAAAAAGATTAATAGGAAGAAAGTTCACAATTTCATCATCATCTTATGAGCCAATTGACTTCAACTGCTGGATATTAGGCTGCACGATCTAGATACCACAGCATAAAACATTTGGCACCTGCTTATTACTTTATTCAGTCACCGTTTCTTTAAGGCTCCTACAAACAGGCGATAAAATCGCGCGCGACACAAAGGCACCGCAAGTCGCGCAACGAGCGGTGCCTTTGTGTCGCGCACGATAAGATCACGTGTCGCTCCTGTTTGAAGGAGCCTTTAACAGGGTGGTTTCCCAGTTTTTCGTATTTCATTGTGGAGAATTGTGGTTGGATACTTATATACTTGGTGGTTGCTATCGCTGTAAATTATCGTTTCAGCTTTCGCTGCAGCAGTACTTTGTTAAGGTTCGTTAGCAACTGAGAGTTAGCATTCATTAGTGCTTCAATGCCTTGTTTGGGAGTCACCGTCTATTCTATTCTTGTACAAATTGTGATTTAATACATCAATTTGAATTGTTTTACGGGCTAAGCAATAACGTAAAGGTGGTTTTAAAAGCCATTTTTGTTTGTTTTTGACGATTTTTCCTTTAACCAACCATATCCTTTAAGAAACCATAGAAGTATAAAGTTTAATCAAGTAAACTACATAGTCAAACTGGGCGTAAATCTAGGTTAGTATTGAGAGTCTGACAAGACTTTGCCCGATATGGACACCAAACCGAGATACGCAAGCGGATAAGACAAATGAGGCAGGTGTTAAGTATCTGTCTCTCCGCATATCTTATCCGCTACTTTCATTTTACGGCGTCATTTCACGTAATTTAGTGATGAACTCAATCCATTAATCCGTTTGTTGATATCCCATTATCAAGGAGTTCGTTCTTTGCATCCAATTTCAATTTCATTTTCCAAGTTTCTATGTTCTTTTTCTGTGACTTTTTATTCATTTTCTTTTTTTTATTAAAAAAAAAACGTTTGACTCTGAGATCTGTGTAGATTTTTTCTTCTGGACAGATCCTTATAATTTTATTGGTATGATAAAAAATACTAAAATATGCCTTATTCCTTAGCCAGAAAATGTTTCGGTAAATATGTAAATAATCAGGCTTTTTACGCGAAAACACACAACAGATAACAGACCCCAAACATCACATGAAAACCCAAAAACCCTTCTTTATCAAAACATTTTGCATGTTCTTAGATATAAACCGACACCCAACCAAACATAGGCATACTGTTGATACTGTATACCAAGTATAGCCCGCAATAAGATTATTTTGCAAATGAAACCGCTGGGGACGTTGTATACACAGCAATTTTCGGCTTCACTGGCGCGCGTAATGTTATTTATTATTAATATATTTACTCAAATGACAAGATTCGATACGAGATAAATAAGCAACATTATTTGTATGATACCGTAAAGTATTGGTTTGATAAATATTTAGATTCCGTGATGGATTTTGGAAGGATACTTTTTATTTGTGTGTCTTCTTTAATTTGTTTTTTTTTTGGAGGTTGAATTGATACGGGTTTCGGAGATTGAATTTGCTGATACCGATGGCTGATACCTACCTTACATTTTGTATCATGTTTTTTTCTGTAACATTCCCGGTTAAAGAGTAGACTGATGATGACATGGAATTTTCAATTAACATACATACAAAACAGCAAGTTTAATTAAAAGCAATACATCATCTTTATCAGAAGAGGTCTTGCGGGCGAGGATGTTGGATTGGTTTGTTTAGTTAATAACCCTACCGTTATGTATTCTGAGGAATACGAATATGAAAATACATATCCAGCGTCAGGCACCAGTTGTCTGGCATTTTTGCTGAACTGGGCCTTTTTGGCACAGCCGTGAGGCACACTTTCCTGCTAATTTCTTACATCGGACTTTGCACTTTTTATTTTTATCTTATTTATTTCCTGATGTACGACTATAATTATCTAACTATCTGGTGTATTGTGTGTCTCTTAGTCTGTGCTAAATAAATGTATTTTCTTTCTTTCTTTCAAAATCATCTGCCTAATAGCCTTTTCCCAAATATCTTGGGGCTTCCGGTATAAACAGATGCAGCTGAATACCAGTATTTTACATGGAGCGACTGCCGATCTTGCCACCACAACCCACTTATTGGATAATACGATAACCCATGGAAAGACTGGATGTCAGCCTTTTGAGATTCTGACGACCCATACGCCAGTCAAAGATCTACGTACAGTACCCGGCGATAAATATTGCACATCCACCTTTACCTTTTTTTTTGTATTTCATACAAAGAATAAAAATAATTGTCAAAAGAAGCAAATCATAATTGTTTTAACAGCTCCTAATAGATACCGGACTGTTTGTATTTCGTGCGGCAGAGATAACGCTCTATGAAGCCGAAATTAGCCGATTGTCTCTTTCCAAAGGTCGATGTGCAATATTTATCGCCGGGTACTGTATGACAGCCGGGACCAACGGCTCAGCGTGCTTTCCGGGCACGGAGGGGTCTTGGTATGTAAAGATAGTCACCCTTTCACGGACTAACCGCAGCAAGCGTCGCTTAACCTGATCGATCGATTCATGCGGCTGTTATTACTTATTGTTAGTAACAAGCCCAATTACTTGGCAACAAACCCAAAAACTATACTTGTAAAGACAATAAATTATTCTATTTCTGTTTACCTCTTGGTCATCTTGTGTTTTGTCTAACTGTTCATACATTTTCAGCTGAAAATAGGAAGAACAGTATATGCTGTAGCCTTTGTTAGGGTCTAATTCTCTTGTAAAAATACACTTTTTTGTTTCTCTGTTATTTCGTCAGTGTTTAATAGTGTCTCTTTGCTGAAGCTATTTAGAACCAACACTATAGGTACCTATTGGAATGTTTCAATTTTGGAAATACATATTAAGCATCTAGGTACCTACGCGGGAATAAACATATCAATGTCACTGAAAAGTAATGTTTACGACGTTTTCTTTCGTCAAACATATAGTTTTACAGTTTTTCATTGCATACCCTCATTTTGGGAAATCTTTTTTGTTTTAGTTTTGTTTCATACTTTGCTTTTATAAAACTTAAGCCGATCTCAAAGGTAATAAAGCAAAGAGTATTATCACTGACAAATTCTAGACAGATTTGCTATACCTTCCAAGTAGCTACTGCAATTTTCCGTAAACACATTCCATGCAAAATCACACTTACCTCCTCTACATAAAGTCCAATTTCATTTAACCTTTTTTTCAAAATAACCCCGAACAAAAATGATCTATATTTCGTGGCGAATAAAGATTAAATTATCGTGTAATTCACAAGAAGACGTTTCACTACATCTGACGGGGATTTTGTTTCGAGATTTCGTTCCGTACACAAAGGGTAGGAGAAATATTGCTGGCTAAATATGAGAAGACAGCGCTGTTGTTTGTTATCCAAATAAACGGTAGCGTGTGCAGGGTTGGTGAACGTTTTTTATTTTATTTTTGGGAGGAAAGTGGCCAGTACTTTCAACAGGGAAACAGGCAATTATGGGGGTGTGGAGGGCAATTAGCTTTCACTGTTACTGACGGTGCAACGTGTGCTGTCAATTTTGTCGTTTCGAACTGTTGGGAACGTATTTTTTAAGTGACAAAATGGTCGACGGCATTGTTTGACGCCTCTGGGCACAAGCAAAATGCGGATTTTTACATACGCTTTGGACGTTTCATGCAAATAAGTTGAAAATTCTCATGTGATTGTTTTTCAACTACTGTCCAATTACAGTAATTTCAGTAAAGT
This sequence comes from Luperina testacea, assembly GCA_927399505.1. Lineage (NCBI taxonomy): Eukaryota > Metazoa > Arthropoda > Insecta > Lepidoptera > Noctuidae > Luperina > Luperina testacea. The sequence goes on from OV656779.1 coordinate 3,337,243, forward strand.
GGTGACTCGACGATATCTGGGAGCCGTTGCCATTTAACAATTGCTTTAAGTAAACGATTAAAGTAATTTAGAAGTAGACAGGATATTCTGATCACCAATTCACATAACACCTGTTTTACGGAGTATTATTTGAAGGACCATACATGAAAACTCTTGTCCAGTGTAAGTAGATACACGAAGTACATAGGTAGCAATTCAATTCAATTCAATAGCTAGTCATTTGTTTTGATGGGAGCTCAAAAAGATACACCTTGACCAAAGAATGATTTCCACCAAACGGCTCGCATCGCATCGGATTGGAACGAATTTTACAATCTTTAAACGATATTAAATCGTGTATACAGTATTTAAAGTCTATATTACCTAGCCGCGCACAGCAGCTTGACTGCGGGCGTCGTATGCTGCGACGCGCGATCGGCTCCGTTCGCCTGTCGTCGTATCCGATCGAATCCTTTCGGCTGTCGTCCAAATTTTTATTTTCCACTTCTGTGTTTTATGATTATTTTCTTCTTCTAATGCAATAGCCAACAATAGATACTGCGTCAACTTCAATCATATTCAAAAATTAGAACACGTCAACACGGTAGGAATGAAACTATTTGACTAGGCGCAGAAACGGATACGTTCACAAACGACGGTACGGAGTCGATCGTATGCGTCGTCATGCTGCTGAATATGATCGGCTGTCGCCGCATCCGTTCGTATCCTTTCCGATCCGATGCAATGCGAGTCGTTTGGTGGAAATCATCGTTTATCCAGGTTTCTTAACCAGACTCCAACAAACAAAAACCAGCCTTTTGGCAGCCCTACAAAAGAACAACATTACCTTGAATATAAAACTTTCAAATTATACCATCAGGAGTGTAAGGTTGGCGTAAATTTAATTCATAGAGAAATCATCCCGCTTCCTTTAGATGGGTAGGCAGGGATCTTAAAGCGGTGCTATCAAGCAAGGGAACGATAAAGGGCTGTTTTTGATTCATACATATTTATGTTTTTTGGCAAGGTGGCCGCCCTGTCGGATGTAGTATTTGGTACCTATCCCCACTCGTGGAGGCAATGTTAATACTAAATGTGTTTCTATTGATTTTAAGTGCAAAGGCGATCACTTTTCTTCAGTTTAGCAATTTTCCCATCATTCTATAGGCGAAACATTACGAGATAACATCTTAATTTCCCTACAGTCGTGTTTTCGCATTTGGGTAACGTCCAATAAACGTAATTTATCGGTACACTACCTTTAGAGATAAGTCATAAAGAACAGGACTTGGAAAACACTTTTTGGATGAGTTTTTCCAAGAATTTCTTAATATGTATCTTCAAGGTGTTTATTATGTTGTCTTCATTTGTTAAGCTTTGATATCTCTGGATAAATTGTCATAAAATTGACCAAAAATTTATAAAAGAGAGGTTTCTTAAAACTTATAAAGCCTTTTTTCTTTTTCTCTGCGTATGTCATGGAAACTTAAACAAGTTTTCAGATAGAAAAAAAATATTAGGATAGCAAATTATAAGTTTTTGCAGCTGCTTAATTCTGATCAGCGTAACAGTTATTTTCCAGAACTGCCAATTACAAAAGAGATTGATAATAATTTTATTGAAGCTGATATTTTTAGCCGCTGTGTAATATTTCTTCATCAACCAATGTTTGCTCAACCACAAATTGACGGGAGCTTTATCAATAATCACTGGTAGAAGCTCCACTGTGGCTACTGAGACACAATTGAATTTCTATTTTCCCACAGTTGAGAGGGTAAGAACGAAGGCGATAATGACTATTCTTGGCAGACAGATTGGTACCTATGTTTCTGTTAGCAAATAGAAAGACACAACTGAGTAGTCGCGTCTGAACATGTCTTGTGTCAGGAACATACCATATTATATTCTTCACATAATACTCATATTCTTGACTATTGATTGTTTGATTGATTAATCTCTTTATTATAATTTTCAAAAACCCACAGATGAAGATGTCGTACCTATATCGACGCCTTAGAGTGAAAACCTCGTAAGTGTAAAAGAAGTAACTTTTCAGGAGGAAGAAAGAACTGCGTGCTGTAAAATTTTTGTACGGCGTCTTCTATGTTTTTCTTACCGACTTCTAAAAAGGAGGTTCTGTATTATGATTAATTAATATGGAAATTTAACCCGCTTTTATATCCAGAACTGTTCCATACTATAAGATTCTCCGAAATGCATAAAACGCTACTTACATTCCCGAGGTTTTCACTCTAAGGCGACGATATACTTTTACTAAGCACATGAAACCATCCATAATAATTCCATAACCATATTTCACAATCTTTTCACAGATTAACACGGAGAAACAATTAACAAAAATACAAGATTTTAAGCAACATCTTTTCTTCAGGCAAAAAACATGGGCCCACCTAATATTACCAAAGAAAAATTGGGATGGCGGTTTAAAATTTCAGGGACTACTTAGCGTCTTGAATATTTCAGTGACTACTCAGAACAGAGAAACAGCTGTCGCAAACTCGGGTCTTGGATCGAGAGAAAAGCGCTAGAAGCGACGTAGAACCGCGGATTTTCTTAGCTTTTTCTTTTGGCTTTTTTGGTGCGAGTCAAAGTGAGATGAGGTATTTTTTTTGTGTTTGAAGCTTCTTCGTGTTTTCGTAATCGCTTGAACTGTTGAGAGGAAAAAATAATTCGTTTTTTGAAACAGTTAGTTTGAACTTATGAGGTCTGTTATGTTCTCATCAGAGGCCTTTGCGGTTATAACGTAATTTGAAGTAGAAGACCATTATGTATTGCTTCATTCCCAGACATAATGTTTATAATGAAAAAGTACCTTTCTTATAGGATGATTTCTGACCTCTACGTAGCGCTAGTCGGGCGAAGCCGCGGGCAAAAGCTAGTCAATTTATTAAGGGGACTATTACTTTCTTTTATTATATTATCTTTCTTTTTTATGCAGTCTGACAGTGACCGCGCTGTAGGTCATGTAGTCCCCTTAAGAAAACATAGGTATTCCCAATATATCATAAACCAGCTTCCGCCCGCGGCTTCACCCGCGTGGTATATCGATAAAAACTATCCTATGTTCTTCCCCGGGATACAATCTACCTCTCTGCCAAATTGTATCGAAATCCATTCAGTGGTTTAGGCTTGAAAAGATAACATACAGACAGACAGAGTTACTTTCGAATTAATTATGGATGTATGAACTAAAACTCAAACTCAAAGCATTTATTTCAATTAAACCTTGTACAGGCACTTTTGAATTGTCAAAATTAAAATAGTATGTCAGTTAGTCAGAAAGTTGAAGCTAGTTGCCTATTCCAAAACGTAGATCTCTATGGAGAAGAACGGGCAAGAAACTCCATGAGAACGGGCAAGAAGCTCCATGCATGAAACATACACATTGCATTAGTCAAATTCCCAAGTAGGATGCAAGACTATAAATCCAGAGCCCAGTTAGAGAGAGAGGAGGCCAGTTAACAATATAATCCAGCCAGTCAGTCACAATCCCAAAGGCAATAAAGTGAGTATTATAAAAACAAGAACTTCTAGTTTTCTCAGATGTGAGGTCAGAGTTCCAATCAAGCAAAGTGCTCTCCTTGCGTTGTTGTAGTGTGACCATATTGTGTTCGGAGAACTTGGAAACTGGTGTTATTAATTTTAAGTGGTGTTAAGAATGTGAGTTTGTTTGTGCTTTTAGAAATAATTAGCTGAGTATTTTCGTAATTGTTATACTTTTGTTTCAAAGCTTGCATTGTGTTGCAATTGAAGCAGTTTTCTAGAAGTGGCTAGTTTTGCATGTTAACGTGCTATAGCTTCAATTATTTTGTCTTTGCACAAGTAACGAATTGGAGTCTCAGGCATAATGAAAATGAACCAATGTGTTTACACGAGACATCTTTGTTTTAAATTTATGATTTTTTTTGTGTGCAACGTTCCTGCGCAGTGCACCAAATCTTGCATACACTACTATCTATACAATATCCGTGATACTAATTGATACTAATTTACATTCTTACCCTATCGCTGTAAAGCCAAGAAGCGGCAAAGTTAGCCTAATTGTAGGTCACCCACAGTATAAATTCTTCAACTAACTCGGGCAAATGACCGTATGTTTTGTAATTACTCTAGCTAGACTTTATTAGATTACGTCACGCTAAATTCAAAATGGGTTTCTGACAAAGAGTCTGAAACTGAAAAGGTCAATCATTTTTTTGCAATTTGTAGATCAATATCAGATTGTATGTTGATCAAAATATGGTTCGTAACCCTAACAAATATGTATTTACAGAATTAAAATCATAACAACTCCCTAGTGATAGACAGTTATTGCATTAGAAAGAGCTATGCGCTTATTTCAAGTAATCTAGTGACATGATATCATATCTATTCAGTTACTTGCTATACATAACGGGGCAGGTGTCTGGCATCTTTTAAAATCCATCGTATGCGATACATTGTACACTACAGGATGCTCTCAGTGGTATATCGAAGATGTCAAACTTGCAATCTGACAAAGTGCTTTTTGTACGTCGCTGTAGAGTGCATACGTTTTGTGGAATACATCGGAAACTTTCATACATAAGATATTTTCATTTTATCCGTACTTATGGCATACTCATCTTTAGGAAATTAGTAAAATACTCGATTAAGCATTTCAATCGTTAGTCATCTGTATATTAAATATGGCGGGATGATGTGCGTGTGAGACTAATTTATTGTAAGTTATAAAATGTGTCAAGGGAACAGAGATAAAAAAAAATTGTTTTTATTTCATATTTAAGATAGACTAGCTAAAAGCAGAGCTTTGTGAGGGCTCGCGTCGTTTTTCTGCGTGGTTATCTATAAGGCAGTTTTTTTAATATTTTTTTTTTCGTAATTTAAATTATTATTTTTTTTACTGATAACAATCTACATATAAATAGAAATTATTATGTTAAAGCACAAATCAATAGGCGTAATAGTTTTTCCGTAAAGTGTACCACAAAATGCTCAGGTTGTGGGATATAGCAGGGCTCGCTTCGCTCGCCCTGATTACAAATCTAAAAGTATAAGCATACTACTTATATTGAGTGAATACCTATCTAACTGGTTAAATGGGATTTCAATTAAATTGGTTAAAAATACTGCAGTTAATATACTTTAAAAAATCTTATCCATCCCAATTCCTAGCCACCCTAGCAACATTCGGCGTGAGTGATAGATGTATGGCACACCGCGATACCGGCGAGTGTCACCGTACACCTGTAACACTCACTAGATGGCGCTGTCACCAATCTTCACACATGTGCGTTATATCGCCAGTTTGTCTCTTGTTCTCGTGCGTAACATTATACGCGAGCGTCGAGACTCGAGTAGCAATTACTTAGCATTAGATTGCATTTGTTTTACTAAGTAAGCAAAAGTAGTGACAAATTGCCTTAATTACTCAGTGTTATCGCCAAAGATTACTTACACACGCAGGATTCGCTTCTGCTTAATTAGAGCTTTATAAAACCTCCAAGACGAGTATAATAAAATGTTATTTTATGTGTTTGGCACATCTTGAGTAGTTACTCCCATCTACCACGCTGCTGATGTTCCTACCAAGGTATGAATTATTTTCATATAGAAGATGGCTGCTTCTTGGCTAACGTCAAATATTAAAATATCAGCAAACATATGCTTCAATTATCATATTATTATGTTGCTTGACATCGATGAATGTTACGAAGAAAATGTTTGAATAAATCCGTTAAAAATGACCGTTTCGTCTATCGTTGTAATAAAACACCGCACTAAATAAAATTATAGTAATTAGGTACTCACACTCACACACACACTCACACACTCACACTCTTCACTCACTCTGTTGCCAATAGGTCATGCCAGACAACAGTAATTATACCGATTGTTAGGTAGTATTATAAATTAACCATTAAATAAGTTGTTAATAGTTAAATGAGTGTGAGTGAGTTAATGATTTATGAGTATTAATTAAAGCTGTTTATTATAATCGTGTAATTTAAGTTTGTAAATGTATTTATACTATTTAATTCATTATTTATTGGTCACTTTTGACTAACGGTTCTCCACTGCGAGTGGTGGGGCAAATTGCATAAAGATCGCTTCGCCCGCCATTATAGGCAGTCGCTGTGGAACACTGAGCAAAGCAACAACTGTGAATTTGTGCTGTAGTAAACATTGAACAGTTTTTTGTGAATTTATGTTGTGTTCTAATTTATAACCGTTATTCTGTGAAAGTGTTAAGTGAATTAATAAACTGTTATTTGTGATTACGTCGTTTCTACGTGTTTTATTCCTGACCTAAAAGGTCAGAAGTGGGATAACCAAGAAAATTCCACATTTTCTTGTCACGTTCACGGCTCGGAAAAACGTAAGTAAACGCATTCATAATTCTTTTTGAGGTTTAGGTAACCTAATCATGTGGTTTTATATTTTTTTTTCACCAAAGTTACGGTTGAATTTGAATTTCATTATTTTATGTAGCCCTAATCGTGATATACCGTGGTGCTTTTTGTAAATAATTATCTTCATTGCTGGTTAATAAAAGAAAAAAAAATGAAATTAAATGAGAAATGATTAATGAGAATCAAGATTAAAATTTACTTTGTTCAAGGAGGTTAAATAGATAACTGAGAGAAAATAATCAACTATCAATGGTTAATCATTGGTTTGGACTTGTAAAGGTTCGGTTGATGGAAAGAATTTTTTTTAATTGTTGGCGTAGTTTTCCCTAGTTGTATTTTTTTTTTAATTTGGTTTATGTACCTGCGTAGGTAGCTATTATACCGGGCGTTGAAGCGTACTTAGCAAATCCGAATATCACGTATTGAGATCAATTTTTTCGTATTAGGTATAAAGGTCAAAGTTTCAACTTTTCCGTTTTTTTTATAATGAATACCAGTTCTGCCATAGTACCTGTGCTTTTGTAGGCACATAGGGTTACGCACTAGCATAAAACGCGAATATTCGAAACGCGAATAATTAATCACCAATACTAATATTCGATTATTAACGGCTGTGTGATGGCCTGATGGGTACTTTTATACCCAGTATAATACGATGAAATGAAGTTAGATGGAATTAATTAAAACGAAATTGTATTTTATTTATTTTATTTTATTTATTTTATTGTATTTGGGTGGCTTACAGCTATCAAATACAGAAGTAGAAGTGAGGTATTAAAGAGAAGTCTGCCAGGCTTCATACAATAATCTCCCAAAGCCATTATTGAGTTAAAATTAACCTAATGTGCCTACTTAGTAACTGGGATTTCCAACATAGTTTCACGGAGGGTCAAGTTTAATATTTTTGTAACCGCAGTGGGCCAAAAGTAATGCAAAGTGACCTCTAAATTTAAAACAAACTTCGTCAAACTAGACTGCGATGATGCGGTTTGCATTCGCGGGTAGGTGAGGTGGGGCCGGTAGGCTAGTATGGCGCAGGAATAACTAACTTTGGGGCAAAATTTATTGATGTCTTATAAAGTTTTAAATAGCTTACGGACTAGATGAAAGACCTATCCAGGCCGCTAGCTGACCCGGGGCCAGTATGTTAGACGGGCCTGGTCTAAGTGGTATGAGGTGCGATTGCTAGTGAGGTGACTTGGGTCCAACATCCAGGTTGGAAAATGGGCTCTCTCCGTTATTGGAGATTGGATAGGGCTGATGATATTTGGGGCTGCCATACGTTTATTCCAATCAATTCGCACAATATAGGCATCGTGTTATGTTATGGTATGTGTGACATGGCAACACGTGACAGATACTAAGCTTATTTTAAAGTTTCAGATCTCACTGTGATGGATGGATATGAAGGAAATGCTCGAGGCGAAGGGCCTTATAAAAAGGGAACCCGAGGTAAAGGGTCTTATAAGGAAGGAACCCGAGGTAAAGGGTCTTATAAGGGAGGAACCCGAGGTAAAGGGTCTTATAAGGAAGGAACCCGAGGTAAAGGGTCTTATAAGGGAGGAACCCGAGGTAAAGGGTCTTATAAGGAAGGAACCCGAGGTAAAGGGTCTTATAAGGAAGGAACCCGAGGTGAAGGGTCTTATAAGGAAGGGACCCGAGGTAAAGGGCCTAATGGAGAGGGAACCCGAGGTACGGGCCCTCATGGAGACCAACCCCGAGGTGAAGGGTTGGGGAATATTTTTGATGTGACCAGTCGAGGGGAAGGACTGGCACATGCACAGGAAGAAGTGCCCCAGGTTATGGGTCAAAATCAGATTATAGACGATTTAAACTTGGAAAGGAGTGCACAACGCTCGAGGCAAGAGCATGAGCACACAAGTTCTGACTGAAACCAAAGCATTGTACTAGGGATTCAGAATCAGATGGAAAATGAAGAATGGAGCGAAAGGATGGAAAGTCGCGGTAGGCAGTTTTCAAAACGGACATCATTGCGACGGAGGAAGCGCTATTACTCCACGTCTTCGGAATCTGGAGGTGAGTCACCACCACCAAAAAGAATAAGGAGTAAGTTACCAAAATACTGTACTATTAATTTATAGTGATTTTGTGATTTTGAATATTTTAATTAAATAAACTGATATAAAGCGATGGGACTCGCTTAAAACAGGATGGCCGAGCTGTTAGGTAGTATTATAAATTAACCATTAAATAAGTTGTTAATAGTTAAATGAGTGTGAGTGAGTTAATGATTTATGAGTATTAATTAAAGCTGTTTATTATAATCGTGTAATTTAAGTTTGTAAATGTATTTATACTATTTAATTCATTATTTATTGGTCACTTTTGACTAACGGTTCTCCACTGCGAGTGGTGGGGCAAATTGCATAAAGATCGCTTCGCCCGCCATTATAGGCAGTCGCTGTGGAACACTGAGCAAAGCAACAACTGTGAATTTGTGCTGTAGTAAACATTGAACAGTTTTTTGTGAATTTATGTTGTGTTCTAATTTATAGCCGTTATTCTGTGAAAGTGTTAAGTGAATTAATAAACTGTTATTTGTGATTACGTCGTTTCTACGTGTTTTATTCCTGACCTAAAACGATATCATTAAAATATGATCTCAGTAGAAATTGCTGCCATCGAGAACATACCTAACTGTGATTTCGCCCTTATACAGGATATTCGTTATTTTTATACTTTTTGAACAGGATATTCGTTATTTTTATACTTTTTGGCAATTTTCGAAATCGGGACATAATTTGAGATTACTACTGGCATTTTAATAAAAAAATTGGTATATTGGTATAGTGTTTCTGTTATATATGTGTGCGAGCGCTAGGTAGGTGAGCGGGCTGCGCCCCTCTCCTCCCCACGCCGGGGAAACATTTTATGAGAATAAACCAGTGTGCAACAGGCTAGCGACTTTGATTGGCGAGTGTCGTCCTTCCGCATAATTAAGTACTTAACACGTGGCGACGAGCGGACTCACTTTTATAATAGTAAAGGAAAATGTTTACGGGAGCGACTTATGGCGTTCTTTCCACATTTGACCACCAGTCGCAAGAGTGGAATAGTTACAAGTCGCGATTAAATCAGTGGTTTATCGCTAACGACATAACATCAGTAACGGACAAAGCAACAATCAAACGGAGGGCGATATTATTAACGTCATTATGTGAATCAACGTTCAAGCTTGCTAGTGACCTGGCGTTACCCAACAAGGTGGAAGAAATAGATTACGAGGCAATAGTAACACTCCTCGACGAACACTTCACACCAAAAAGGTTCGGGTTTGCAGAGAAGTCAATCTTCTATTCAGCATCACAACGACCAGGAGAAACGCACACTCAATGGGCGGCCAGGATAAGAGGATTAGCGACTCACTGTGCATTTAAGAATTTGGAGGAGGCTTTGCTAGACAAATTTATCATGGGCATGGCGGCAGGACGAGAGCGGGACAAACTTTTCATGCAGGATCAGCGGGAGCTGACCCTTGCAAAGGCCATCGACTTGGCAGAAAGCATGCGCTGCGCACGCGATGCCTCGTCGCTGGCAGCGTCGGGCTCTAGCGGCATCGGCGCAGCGGCCCCGGACGGCGTCTTCAACATTACCAAAAAGGAAAAGTGCAGTGTTTGTGGGTTCACTAATCACAAAGAAAATCAGTGTCGTTATAAAAGTTATAAATGTAAAAAGTGCGGAAATAAGGGCCACTTGCGAAAAATGTGTCCAAACGAGGGCAAAGTAAAGTTCGTGCAGGAAGGATCTGTGGACGGCGGAGGCGACGACGGTGAGTGTTTTTACAATATTCGGTGCGTGAAAGGGAAACCTATGACGGAGCGTGTAACAATCAGTGGTCTAGCTTTAGAGTTCGAAATCGATAGTGGGTCAGCAGTAAGCGTCATCTCAGAGAAAACATACAACTCGAATTTTAAACGATTACCATTGTCAGTCACCAACAAAAAGTTATTTAGTTATACGGGGGAAAATATTGAAACGATCGGAGTTGTTTATTTGCCGGTATCGTATCAGGGCCGAACGCATACTATGAATGTGTACGTAGTTCGCGCAGGCGGACCACCGCTGCTTGGTCGCGACTTCATTCGTGAGTTCGACCTTGAGTTGGCGCCTGCACGTGTACATGCCGTGCTCGACCAAGCGCAAGAGCTATGCGGGTCTACCAACCATGCCAATATTGACAAGCAACTCCTTAACATGTTCCCTAAAGTTTTTTCAGGCAACCTCGGATCGTTTAACAAACATAAAATTGCTTTACATTTAAAATCCGACGCTAAACCGATTTATTGTAAAGCACGACCGGTACCTTATGCGCTAAAAGAACTGTTAGACAAAGAGCTCGACCGATTACTGTCACTAGGCATTCTAAAGCCAGTGGAACACTCCGAATACGCGTCGCCAGTTGTGCCTGTTTTGAAAAAAAATGGTAGCATCAGGTTATGTGCAGATTACTCAGTAACAATCAATAAACAATTAATAATCGATCAGTATCCCTTGCCGACGGTACACGATTTGTTGGCCAAGTTACATGGAGGAATACACTTCAGTAAAATTGATTTGTCAATGGCATATAACCAATTTATTTTAAATGAAGAATCACAGAAGTTAACCTGCATTAATACGCACCGCGGTCTTTTTAATTTCACTCGATTAGTATTTGGGTTGGCCAGCGCACCCGCCATTTTCCAGCGGGCAATGGAATGTTTGCTATCGGGTATTGAAGGAATAATATTTCTATTAGATGATATCTTAATAACGGGTACAAATAAAGATCAGCATAGGCAGAGACTCATCATGGTTTTGCAACGTTTAGACGATGCCGAATTAACGGTACAGCAAAATAAATGCGAATTTTATAAAGACGAAATTTCATACTTAGGTCACGTCATAGATAAAAATGGAGTTAGGAAATCGCCAGAGAAAGTCAAAGCTATTTTACAAGCTCCTAAGCCAACAAATGTGTCACAGTTGCAGTCATTTTTGGGTCTAACTAATTATTACCGGAACTTTGTGCCGGACGCGTCATCCGTACTTAGTCCATTATATAATTTACTAAACAAAAATACAAAGTGGGAATGGACCCGTAATCACGATGACGCGTTTGTCCGAATAAAAAACATTTTAGCATCCGATAAGACATTAGCGCATTTCGACCCGAACGCTAAGTTAATATTAACTGTAGACGCGTCACCAACGGGGTTAGGAGCTGTATTATCACAAATAGGTGCTGAAGGATTAGAAAGGCCAATATCATACGCTTCCCGGACGCTGTCGTCAGCTGAAAAAAATTACGCACAAATACAAAAGGAAGCAACAGCGATCATTTTTGGGGTAAGACGTTATCATCAGTACCTATATGGTCGGTCGGAACCCTTCGTGCTAAGAACAGACCATAAACCCCTGTTAGCTATATTCGGGCCCCACAAAGGCATTCCCGAAGTGTCCGCCAATCGTCTACAGAGATACGCTATATTTCTAGCTGCTTATAACTATACCATTGAGTATATCAGCAGCAAGCATAACAGCGCGGACTATTTATCGCGGGCGTACGGGGGTAGCGGGGGAGAGAACGGGACTAAGGCACCGGACGAACTCGCAGACTGCGAGGACCGCGCGACCTATGTCAACTTTGTAGTGGAAGGGGACCTACCGGTGACACTAAACGACATGCGTCGCGAGACGGCTCGCGATACTCACCTGGCTACTATTAAGCACTATATTTTAAACGGCTGGCCCAGGAAAGTTAATGACGGAGGCTTAAAACCATTTTTTAATTGTCGTACACAGTTATCTTACGAAAGGGACATCGTAATGCGTGGACATAAAGTCGTTATTCCCTCAACATTGCAAGAAAGAGTATGTAGGGAATTACATAGTTCTCATTTCGGGATAGTTAAGATGAAGGCAGAGGCTCGCAAGCGGCTGTGGTTTCCAGGCGTAGACGCGGCGCTAGAGCAGTTAGCGGGTGCTTGTGGCGTGTGCTGTGCGCTGCGCCCCGCGCCCCCGCATGCCCCTCTCGCGCCATGGCCATTGCCGCCGCATCCTTTTTACCGAGTTCACATAGATTTCTTGGGCCCGTTTCACGATTACATGTTTTTAGTTATTGTTGACGCGTATAGCAAATGGGTGGAATGTTACGATATGTCCTCAACTTATAATTCAAAGGCAGTTATAACTAAATTAAATGATTTTATGTCGCGGTTTGGGATTCCACACACGTTGGTGAGTGACAACGGTACATCTTTTACTTCGTTGGAATTTAGGGATTTTTGTAAACTAAACGGTATCGAACACGTCCTATCACCTGTATATCACCCAGCCAGTAATGGGCAAGCCGAGAGTTTCGTGAAAATTGTTAAAAAGGGGCTAAAGGCTATAATTTTGGAGGGTTGTAATAAAAAAATAATTCAAGGGAAAATTGCAAAATTTTTATTCGATTACAGGAACTCTAAAAATAGCACCACTGATAAAACACCCGCGGAGATAGTATTCGGGCGTGCGTTGCGCTCGCGGCTGGATCTGTTGAACCCGGCGGCGCCGCCGTCACCTTCGTCCACAGACCTAACTCAGACCGTCGCTTGCAATCAGTCCTTACAGGCTAAATACTACCGTGGAAGACAAAGACCAGAATTCAAAGAAAACGAGAAAGTTTGGATAACGAAAAATACAAATAATAAAAAATACCAATGGATACAAGGAATAATAAGAAAGAAAAAAGGCAAAATAATGTATGTGGTATACGTGCCACATTTGAGATGCGAAGTCACAAGGCATATTGACCAAATAAGGTCAAGACAAACATCATCATCAAACGACAACCAGGACTGGGACCCAGACGTGATACCCGACTTAACGACGCATATCGGCAATCATCCTCAGCCCGTCACGCAGCCAGAAGAGGGAGGAGGAACGGCAGCGGATCCCGAACAGGGAACTTCGGCGACACCGCCGACGACGCTAACACACAGGCGCAGGCGGCAGGAAATTAGTCCGGCCTTCTCGACACCAACGGCGACTCAATACGCCAGTGATGACGATGAGGACGATGATGAACAACCGGACCGAACATAGATTAAGTGTAGATTTTTAAGATAATTAGAATAAGATTATTGCCTAGCTTAAGGGGAAGGGATGTTATATATGTGTGCGAGCGCTAGGTAGGTGAGCGGGCTGCGCCCCTCTCCTCCCCACGCCGGGGAAACATTTTATGAGAATAAACCAGTGTGCAACAGGCTAGCGACTTTGATTGGCGAGTGTCGTCCTTCCGCATAATTAAGTACTTAACAGTTTCCTTTGTTATTTTTTTTTTTTGTGTCTTTTTGTTTATTTTATTTTTTACTAGTGGCGGCCGCGCCGCCCTGCCTGGCACGGTTTAAACAACTTGACAAAACGTTGAGATTTCTTTTTATTTAAATCTATGTGAATTGGATATGTTATACAGAAACCTTCTGGAATAAATTTTCAAAATGATGGTAAAAACCGCATCAAAATCCGTTGCGGCTTATGACGCGGTCAATAGAGAGATACGGTGGATACCACCTTAAAATTACAATTTTCGCAAACATTAATCAACATTTTAATACCGGGTAAAAAAACTGACAGACCATCCATTACACTTAAATAAAATCAAAGTTTCCAATCGAACCTCGCTCTTGATTTTATAACCCATGTCAGATTTATTCAAACTTGAAGGAAAATGAATGTCTTATGAAATCGCGCTCAAAACTTATGCAAGCCCCCTTGTAAGCGGACTATCGGTTATCAACGACAAAGATGGAAATAAATTTGAAACATGTTTTATTCATAAAAATAATGTCGCGAGGCTATAATGGCTTTTCAGTAGACGTCACTTTTGAAGTGCAACACAGATTTAAAGTTACTTGAAGGGGTAAAAATGAAATTAAGTGTTTTTTTTATTATTGTTTCTTTTGCATTTACTGTTGAATTTTGTTTACGTTTGGGAAGTTACTTCATAAATGTTTATGGTTTACGGAAACGAAGATTTTTTCTTGAAATTTAACTTCCTGAGATTACTTGAGTTTTTCAATCCTTTGGATTTATTAGTGTAGTGTTAATAGAGTAATTTCCAGACAGTCTTAAGTTTTATTTTTGGCGAAAGGATAATTATCATTTTCAATTATATTTTAGATCTCGTTATTACTTTCGACGTATTTAGTCTTAAAAATATTTAGTGCTAAGGAGTCAAGAAATAAATTAGAAACTTGAAATATCAGGTACATTTTTGGTCCCTAATGTTGTTATTTGTAATTTATTCAAACCTTGCTACACTTTATAATTACTTAAGAGTAGCATCTATCATAGTAAAATCCTTGCTTGAAAACTTGTCTTTTACCTGGTAAAAAGGATATAAAAGTAGGTAGTTATATCAACAAAAAGGAACAACTGCTGACAGTACAAATAGGTACAAAGTAACACGAAACGACATGTTCCATAATTAAATTCAAAAGTATATCACCACCCTCATCCAGTGAAACTCTTACGTTGACATAAAAGTGATTTTACGTCAACGTAAAAGTATATTGAAATTTCCCGCCAACTTCCGCTGGTTGGGCTCGCCTGACGTTTGACATTTGCGGTTCGTAATTAAAACTGATTTTTGGCCGACATTTTTGGAATTCCGATCCAACAATATTGGCTTTTTCGGAGACACTGTCATGGCTGACTTTTTTGATGTCGTATTACATTTTAAATTGAAGCTGGGTTTTTTTTTATGTATCATTTTTAGGGTTCCGTAGCCAAAGGGTAAAACGGGACCCTATTACATACTAAGACTCCACAGTCCGTCTGTCTTTCACCAGGCTGTATCTCACGAACCGTCATAGCTAGAGAGTTGAATTTTTCACAGATAATGTATTTCTGTTGTCGCTATAACAACAAAAATAATAAAAACTGAATAAAATAAATATTTAAGGGGGGCTCCCATACAACAAACGTGTTTTTTCGGCGTTTTTCAGTGTGTGTGTTTTTATATGTTTGCTACTTCACGCTCAAACGGCTGGACCAATTTTGATAAAATTTTGTATGGAAGTAGCTGACACCCTGGATTAAAATAAAGGCTACTTTTTATCCTGATATTCTTACGGGGTCGACATTTTTGCGGGTGAAACCACGGGGCGCAGCTAGTTGTAGATAAATGTAACTCCCTGTCGCGTCGATAACATTTAAAGACCCTTGTCACAAACCATGGCGAAATGTTAACAGGTTGAGATAAAACAAATTGCTTTGAATGGGTCTGACTGTTACACCGTACTACAGTACCCGGCGATAAATATTGCACATCGACCTTTGGAAAGAGACAATCGGCTAATTTCGGCTTCGTAGAGCGTTATCTCTGTCGCACGAAATACAAACAGTCCGGTATCTATTAGGAGCTGTTAAAACAATTATGATTTGCTTCTTTTGATAATTATTTTTATTCTTTGTATAAAATGGTTTTGTGTCGCCGGGTACTGTATTTTAGTTAAACATCTGTTAATTTTTTAGAAGGATCGTTTCTGTTTTACCTACCTTGTTATACATCCACCTATGCACGTTGCTGTGTTAATATGCTAGTTTATCTCTGGCAGCTCTTATTTCATGAACGTTTGGAGACATAGGTGGAAGGTGTTCTACCTGTCTCCTCTTACGCGTCTTGGAGGTGAAGTTGTGGTCGAAGAGCGGAAGTGAAACTCCAACTTGCAGTTAATAACATTGTAATTGCCACACGTATTAAGGCTCCTTCAAAGAGGCGCGACACGCGATAAAATCACGCGCGACTCAAAGGCACCGCAAGTCGCGCAACGAGCGGTGCCTTTGTGTCGCGCGCGATTATATTGCGTGTCGCGCCTGTTTGGAGGAGCCTTTATAGTTTACAGTTAGATACACTATTTAACACATATAACTAAATAAAACTAGTAGGGACAAAATAAACTAATGACATTAATCTAGTCCGTGTCCCGTGACGGTTGCAAACAAGTAAAGGACGCGACGCTACATAAGGAACGCTGTGGTTAGCGCCCCGGGTCGTAGATTCGTGTTGCCACTTAACAAGGGTGCGTTCCCGACGATCTTCTATGTATATACTTATCTAAAACATAGAGGCGACGCCACTTATTCTAAGGTGCGTTCACAAATGCACAATACGTGATGCCACAATAGTTATATTATGAAAATAAAACTGTTTTCTTGGGTATTCTAGACCTTTGACAATCCAGTCTCGCGGTACACATTATTTTATTAAGCTCTTATAAGGATTGCTGAAAGTTCAATTGATTCTTATAAAAAAAGGTCTAAAAATAACACAACAGCGCAAAACGTTACACTACAGTGTGATAGTCAGAATCCGTTTGAAGTAAAATTTAATATCGTGTATTTGTAAAGGAAGGGTCGCTTCGATTGAACCAGCAGCTGTTATTGTGTTAATTATGTTGCAAGAGTAAATAATTAAAATTTGATGGCTCTGTAGCTGAAGAGTAAAACGTCATAATACGAATATAAGTGCCTATAGCAGACGTTGAGAGCTGCCAGAATTATGGTAACCTGACAGTAATTTTACGCTTTATCAGAAGAAACGCATGGCAGCACACCTACCATGAACATTTGAATCTCTACTCTGCGAAGAATATTAATTATTATTATTAATAATTATTATTATATTAATAATTAATTAATATAATTGTTGTTGTTGTTGTTTTAATTATTAATAATTTTTTTATTATTATTAATCATTATTATTTTATTTAATTATTATTATTTTTTATTTTATTATTCTTATTAATAATATAGAATTCTGGGGAGTTTGTTGCGTCACTTCTTCTCATCTAAAGCACTAAGAAGTGGTGAAGGGCAGGTGTTTTGGGAGACTGTCTCATGTCATTTTGATGTTCACAAAGTGCTGATTTTCAGCTTAATCTGAATAAATGACTTTTGATTTTGAATTGACAACCTTTTATACAAAGTGACATTTTTTTTGCTTTATTTTTGACATGGTGCCGTAGTAATGTTTCTACAACCTGTCATTTTGTCTTTTGTTTCTTGCGTTGCGTTGTCTCACGTGCCTGTTATTACAGCCATGTTGTTTTCCTGTACCACTTTAAGCAGCTTATGGTGTGGTAAATAGATTTGCCAGTCAGCCACGGTGATTGCTGACCTAGTCGTAACTGTTAGTTGCACCAGACGTACAGTAGTGACTTCACTCTTACAGCCTGCTTTATAATAAACTCGAGTGCGATCAACTTTAACCTCTGAATCACTAACCTGTATTTGAGCCAAGCAAAACTTTTGATAGCAAAGTTAAGCATACTCTCTACATATTAATGGTGCGGAGTGTTGTGGAAAGGAATGTTTTGAAGCTGAAGAGATTAATAGTAACTAGGTTTAAGCTGTTTACTAGTATATTTTGCCTGTTGTGAAGGTGTCTTTAAACTTTATAGATATAAATAAACACCCTCCTGCAACAAGAATCAGTAAGCCAAACAAAATTACTGATTTGTTCTAAGTTAGTATCGAACCCGTGACATGTAGTAGCCTGTACACAAACACTTATCGCTAGTGGCAATAGTGCCCAAAACACACCAATGATTAATGAGCGACAAAAGTTGATAATTGATTTATTTTTAAGTAACGCCTCCGAGTTCGGCGGTTAGGGTTAAAATGTTTACATCATTAATACTTTAATTATCAAAGGAAGCATTCTAGCATAGTGCTCTTCAAACTGGTTTCTTAGTATTATTGTAGCATACTTAAACATCTTTGATCTTCAATCGGAAACATGAAGTGCCCGAACCAGAAGCATCAAGACAGAAAGTTTGTTTTACAGACCACCATCAAAGGAAACAATCATTTCTACCAAACAACTTAACCTAACAACATCATTACGCCGCTTTATTTCTAAAATAAAAAAGTAATATGACTTAAGGCATAGTTACTACCTCTCTTTGTCCCAAACGGCCTCACATTCGCCACTTCTCGCAAATTGTCACTTTACAACTCTACCTTAACAAGCTAGTACAATGGCGTGCATAGAAAGTGGTCGTTTATTTGTTTTGCGACGTTAGAGGAAAAGGTACCTACACGTATACAGTTTGTAAAGGATGTGGATTAATTTTGCATGCTCTATTGTGCTTGTGCGCTCGTGGGGCCATGAGGGTGTGTATGAGTACCAGAAAGAAAAAAACAACCGACTTCCAAATAAGACACTACAAAATGAAAAATGACTTTAAAAGTCGGTGTGGTTTGGTTCGTATGTTTGTTGTTTGCCACTGACTTCCGAAATTAAAGTTATTTTTCACTTTCTAGTGTCTTATTTGGAAGTCGGTTGTTTTTTTTTTTGTAAAAAAGTTTTTATTTTTCACTTTTAAGTTGTACAGACGCCAGCACATCAACCTACTACAATCTGTCAAATATCTTTATTAGATTTTCAACTTTATCGCTGAAGCATAAGGTTCAAAGTTGATTGAGAAAATTTGACAGTTTCGGGTAGCTTGATGTGCTGGCGTCTGTACTGACCTCACACAAATTCGTATAACACGACTTGCTATGTAAATATCAGTGACAGAAAGTTATTATAACATCATCAATTTAAACTAAGTGGCAAAAATACGTATTATTGAAGCTAACTCAAAAACTACCCAAGTAAAGTTAATAAAATTTATATGGGACCACCCATGAGGCATACCCCCCTACCTTATCCAGTAAAAAAATAATTTTTGTAATGATTTACAATAATTGCCGGAGATATCACATAAAAAACATAAAAAAAAACTTATGGTCGAATTGGGAACCTCCTCCTTTTTTTAAGTCGGTTAAAAAGAGGAGTAGTTAGTATAATCTTCACTACACTACAAGAGCCTACAAACCGAACGCGACAGTCAACGGTCTCGAGAGAATTTGCTCTTAATCCCTACACAGGAATGATGAACGTGATTTCAATCATTTTTTACTATTGCTACCTATCTTCTAGATTATTCCTTGATTATCTTAAAAACAGATTATTAGGACATGAATTATTTTTTATTTTATTTTTATCATTATTTCTTTACCATATTATATTGTAAGGTGATTCGTTAACAAAACATTATTTTTTCCTATTTTTATTCTATCCCTTAATATGAATCACAAAAGCAAAAAACACACTGTTCTCTAAAATTGGTCCCAAAGTGAGATGTGCTCGTTACATGACGAGAACCCTACAAACAAAAGCGCTCTCGTTTTTCTTAGAGATGTCAATTTAACTTGCCTTTGTGCCAACCCTATACGCTATTATTAGAGGACTTTACTGATTAGGGAACAGCCCTGAGAGGAGTGCACTAAACATTAGTGCAC
This sequence comes from Luperina testacea, assembly GCA_927399505.1. Taxonomy (NCBI): domain Eukaryota; kingdom Metazoa; phylum Arthropoda; class Insecta; order Lepidoptera; family Noctuidae; genus Luperina; species Luperina testacea. Next base: position 3,356,976 of record OV656779.1, read on the forward strand.
TCCTCTCAGGTAAAGAGGTAGATACCTCCGGTAAAGATGTTTTGATACGGTAGAAAAAAGGGTGGCTTTTTCCGTTGCGAGTTTTGAACCTTTATTAATGAGTAGGTATCCGAGAATACATATTTTATTTCTCACGTAATAAAACGAATTATAATTCTGAGAATATAAACTAATATTGTAAGTCGTGTTTGATAAGAATGAATAAATTGAAAATAAAAAGTTGTGGTAAAAAAAATCTTTTAGCAACAGCCCCGCGGCTGATCATGCACTGCAAAATTATATCCATGTCTGCAAGACATAAGTATAATTCTGCAGTGTCTTATTCTATTAGTTGACCCTATTTTTTTGTACCTGAAATTCGTACTGCTAAACTGCTAGGAATAGTCTTATCTATTCTACTATCTATATATTATTTAGACCTTCCAATCATATAATCGGGATCACAAAAATAAATAAAATACAAAATTGACATCAGATTTGCTGCCTGGAAAATTGGCTGAACTTTCAAAACTTTAAAAAATAAATACTAATAAAATATACATAGGTACAGACGTCAGCACATCAAGCTACCTGAAACTTTCAAATTTTCCCAATCAACTTTGAACCTTATGATTTAGCGATAAAGTTGAAAATCTATTAAAGAAATTTGACAGATTGTATTAGCTTGATGTGCTGGCGTCCGTACAATGATTACAAGAAAAGGCTTATTTCACTAGCTATATAAGCTTCCGTTAACTGGAACAACTAAAAGGAAATAGGGCGGAAATTAAAAAAGTTCATTGTGACTATGACAGCCGTGTAATCAAATGCCCTGCAAACGCTCTTTCCTATAAATGATGCATGGAAATATGATTTTTGCTTTTGATGTAAATCATGTTGGGGATCTGTGGTGGTGTTCTGTAAAATGGAAAATTCGATTCGATTGTCAATACGACCGCATGATATTTGAAAGCGAACTTTATTGCTAGTAAATCCATTTATCCTGAAATGTATACGCAGCGTCGTTATTACTTTACCACTTTTGACAACAGCTCCCAGAAAATTGAATCTTCACTAGGGTTGAAACTATCAAAATGTTACATAGACAAATACACCTTTTCGTTTAAATACGTGCATGTGATATCCAACCTTAGGATGACACAAGGAACATAAGAGCTTGTTTATTTTAGGTTCCAGTGCCATAGGCATCTTCTGGGCACACTCGTTCCATCATAGACCTCACCCATTGCTTTCCATCAGGCGTGATCGAGGTCAAGAGCTGTTGTTTTTTTATTCAGCAATAAAAAAATAAATAAAAAAAATTATTCTAAACATAAGTTTCAAATTCAAATCTTAATATATATAAATTACGTGTCACGATGTTTGTCCGCGATGGACTCCTAAACTACTTAACCGATTTTAATCAAATTTGTACACCGTGTGCAGTTTGATCCAACTTGAAAGATAGGATAGCTCACATCTCCATTTATAATCGCAATATTATTTTATTGCACAAAAACGTTAGCCACAGCAACGCGTGGCCGGGTCAGCTAGTGGGATTATAAAATAAAATAAGGTGCGTAAGTAAAATTTACACTAATTTCAAATTTTAATTGTAATCTCGTCCTCTTTCTGTTGTTAAGGGATGGTAGTATTTGATGCCATGTACGCACCGACTCGATAATCATCCTCTGCTTAGCCTTTTCCCAACTATGTTGGAGTTAGCTACCAGTCTAACCGAAAGCAGCTGAATACCAGTATTTTACATGGAGCGACTGCTATGTACGATTTAAATACTCATATCCAAACCAAACCCGCATTAACAACATCGAACCACCTTTAATCTGCCTTCCCTTTATTCTTTCCAACCTTCAAAGGCTCGCTGATTCAACACATAAGATATCCTTTAATGATAAAAGTCTAAAACGCGGTCCTCGTTAAGGCTGCTCTCTCGAAAAAAGCTTGAAAAAAGCATGCAGATGAAGCCATTTTTTGTCGGCATTTACAGAGAAATTACATCTGAAAAAAATCCATAGTAATCTTCATGATATAATACGTAATTTGGTTTAGCCATAATTTTTCTACCGATATCACATAATTTAAAAAAAATCACCAAATCACCTCCAAATCATTGAGATGAAACCGTTTTACTCCTTCATTTTTTATCAAAAGAGTGTAAAAAAATATATCTACATCTTTGCAATACAAAGGAGAATAATTTGGTTTTGTTACTTTTTTAAAATATGTATTATTTTTATGATAATAAATTAAAAAGGCCTCTGATAAAGGACTGCGTCTACATCACCCCCGCACTCGTCCATAAATTTAGTGCGGGGCGCATCGTGTTGCTAGGTGGACGTATGTCGCGCTGCGAGAACTCCGCACTACGAAATAAAATCGAAAAATATTACTGCAAAAACAAAAAGTGTACCTACCCAAGCGGGGTTTTATGAAACTTATGCGCTGTCCATTACTCTGTGTACATAGGTACTGTTTATAAAATACCTACCTCATTCAAACGAAAGTTGTAAGTACTAGTAGTGAATGATCACAGAAGGTCCACGTCCACGAAATGATTCAGCCAATATTATAAATTTTACTTTTCGGTGCCTAAGTAAAGTCTATTATTCTGATGCGTTGCGATTATTTGTGACATATTGTGACACAAAACTGAAAATGCTCCTAAAGTAGGTATTAATTATGATTATAGGTTACGTACTTGCTAATAATTTGTCAATTTATTGATTACCGGCGTAATTATTTTCAAATAAAAAAATCAAATCAAATCATTTATTTGCATAAAACAGGTTCAGTGGATGTTAAAAAAGGTCAAATGGTACACTGTTAATAACCATATAAGGTGTGCAAATATAAAACAAGAATGTTAACTGTTAATTTCACTATTCAATAAAGTACGGACGCCAAGCACATCAACTTACCCGAAACTGTCAAATTTTCGCAATCAACTTTGAACCTTATGCTTTAGTGATAAAGTTGAAAATCAATTAAAGAAATCTGACAGACTGTAGTAACTTGATGTGCTGGCGTCTGTACAATGTCATTGAAAATAAAATTATCGTAAGTACAGATCAGTCAACAAAATAAGGAATTAAAAATAATAATGTCATAAAATAGTAAAAAGTAGTAGTTCAATAGTATATATGTATATACAGGCTGGATTTTTTTAACCTCACCTAGAGGGCAAGTACTCTAAACACTGGAGATAGCAAATTTTACTCAAAGGAAAATCCCTTCATTAAAAAAAAAAACAAATCTGCATTCAAAGATTTTCGAAAATTCGCTTGCCGCTCTCGGGAATCGAACCGGCTAAAATCCGAAAAAATAATACCCTGTACTTTTATGGCATCAATCGATAGGGTCAATCATAAGGATCAAATCTCTCTATGGCAGATCGAAAGTCGAATACTTTTTACTCGACTTCTATCGTCGCGGGTGACATCAATCAATCAATTAAATCAGCCTATCGCAGACCGCGGGTGGCACAGACTACATAAAATTAGAAAAACAAATTGGTAGTCATGTTTCTTATTATAATTATCACTTATCATTACTAGATCCATGTGGGCTAAAGTGGGTCAATAATATTATTCAACTAATTAAATCAAATAAAAAAATCGTAGTGAATCAATTAGTTCTACCAGAGAAGTTGAAGGTGATTCTGTTGATTTGGATGTGAATGTATTTTTTTTTTACAAATTATGAACCTATATTTTTGTTTTACTTGTAAATATATGTATAACTGCATTCATTTTAGGAACAAGATGATTTGGGCATTCAAAAACTACGGTCTCTATTGGATGACATGGTGACTCACAAGCATCTTGTAAGGTCTGTCGAAGAACTTGAAGATTATTCAGCTGAATTTTAGTTATAATATATTTGTTTATAAAAAATATAACAAATAATATGACATACACTAGTGATAATTATACTACCTATACCTACCTACCTACCTACCCTACCTGCCTACCTATCTACCCTACCTTCCTATCTGCCTTACCCTAACTACCTACCTACCCTACTTACCTACCTACCCTACATACCTACCTACCTATCTACGTACATGCCTACCTACCCTTCTTCTCTTCATAGAAACCTTCCTAAGACTTCAACGAATATTTAAAAAAAAACCGAATTGGTCCAGCCATTCTTGAGTTTTGCGCTTAGCAGCACATTTAGCCATTAATTTTAGTTAAAAAGATACATTAAGTTGTTTACCACATGGCAAGCCAGGCTGATTTATATTAAGGGTATAGCTTCTACTCACGGCCTCGAAAGCTTTTAACAATTTCATTCGTAACCATAGCCCGAAAAGTACATCCATATCAATAGATAATACCTAAATAAAACCAAAACTGGACCATTGTAAATACAGGGTGTCCCAGAACTCAACGTCAAGCCGAAACGGGGTGACAGGATTGATCATAACCATCACGAGAAAAATCTGAAAAAAAATCTATCCCATGCAGTTTGAAAATTATGGGCATTTTAAGAAAAACCTAGAATTTTGATCAAACTGTAACATTTTTCGGTTATTGTGGTTATTCTTTTTTATTTTTGTTCATTTGAACTTTGGAAACGTAATCCTAAATAACATTTCTAGAATCCCAATAAAAAATAATGACACAATTGCCTCAAGTTTCCGAGAATTGAGACTATTCGTTAAACTACGAATTTAAAATTTTCAAGATTCGTCGACTTTGATAGGCCCTCCTTTAAAAAAAAATGTACTAGAGTGCCTTGGCAAGTGGCATTAAAAGTTGCCGCATTTAATCAGAATTCTAAAATGGTACAATACTTGTTAGTTCCATACAATAAAAAAGAGTAAAAAAATTAAAACCTCAAGTAACCCGATTTTTGCTATCTCAGTTAAAATGTTTTTGATTCGCACAAGCTCTAGGTAGGTTCTTAATTTTAAGGCAAAATGATGAGAGAGATGGATAGTGGGTATGTTTGCCATGAGTGAGCGAGACAGATAGTGACGCCACTTTTATTAAAGTGAAAAAAGTGAAAAAAAGTTAGTAAAATAATGAAAAATCTTGATCTAGTTTAATTTAGGTTTGTTGGAATAAAAGTCAGATAGAGAAATAACGTTTTTTATTACAATAAATGTTCAAATTGTTTACCATCAGCCTCAATTTTTTTTTAATTTTTTTACTCTTTTTTATTGTATGGAACTAACAAGTATTGTACCATTTTAGAATTCTGATTAAATGCGCCAACTTTTAATGCCACTTGCCAAGGCACTCTAGTACATTTTTTTTAAAGGAGGGCCAATCAAAGTCGACGAATCTTGAAAATTTTAAATTCGTAGTTTAACGAATAGTCTCAATTCTCGGAAACTTGAGGCAATCGTGTCATTATTTTTTATTGGGATTCTAGAAATGTTATTTAGAATTACGTTTCCAAAGTTTAATTGAACAAAAATAAAAAAGAATAACCACAATAACCGAAAAATGGTACAGTTTGATCAAATTTCTAGGTTTTTCTTAAAATGCCCATAATTTTCAAACTGCATGGGATAGATTTTTTTTTATATTTTTCTCGTGATGGTTATGATTAATCCTGTCACCCCGTTTCGGCTTGACGTTGAGTTCTGGGACACCCTGTATATGTGGTACACATAATTATTTAACTTTCACGATGACTTGACCTTCTGTGATTTCGATACTCTGTGACGAGACTAGGCGAGGCAAACCGTGGTGGCGGCGCACACAACCGCACATTTTCTGTTGCATGCGGGTAGCGGAGTGGCGCGGAGAAGGGGTCGTTAGCTCCGCCCAAATGCTCAAGGTTATCGGCATTAATACAGGCCTTAAGGTAAGGCTAGGAACAATGAGAACGTCGTACGTCATTAGTGAACAAAAAATGCCTATGTATTGTTGTTTATAATGAGCGTGTGTCAGACTTTTATTGAAATTGGAACGGGTTTTGTGATTTCTATGTGGGTACATAAATTGTGATTTTGATAGAGGATGCGGCTGTTTTTTTAGTTCCACGGTGAACAGGGTTGTCTGTAGTTACGTAGAGTATTATAATATCTGTGCTGTAGTTTATAGAAGCAGTTTGTATTTCTGATAGCTTATTGGTGGAAGTTAATGCGGTAAAAATCTAGAAAAAATAAAAACTTTGCCCCATAATGGTATGGCAATAAATTCTTTATTCAAAATCATTTATGTTTTAGGAAAGTCGGTAAGGTAGCCCCGAAATAAAAAATGTTCATACGTTTTATGCCCATTGAGTGAGTTTTTTATGAAATCATGACATTCGAGGCCCATTCTAACTTAGAGCGTGGTATTGATGATTCTAATTTTGTAAATACATATTTGTTACGTCTAACTTTTTTTTTACACATCCTGATACTGAGCTGCAAATTGCCAACGTAAGACAATTTCGTGGGCTGCCTTAGTACATCAATGTGTAATGAAATACAATTATTATAATTCTAGATCGAACGCAATCAGTTCTAAAACAATCGTAACTTATAAACTGATTCGACCCTCCCATAAAATCACTATTTGACGGCGAACCGAAACTGTTGGAAATATTCGTGTCTCCAATTATTTAGTTTCCACGCGGCACTACGCCGCCGCTACAATTGGGAGACAAAAAGTTTCGCAGGCGACATTTTAACGATGACTGTATTATATGTATATACGAGTATTATATTGGGTTGTACGTTGTTTAATGATAACAGTTTTATAGAATTTCGTTTCACATAAAATTTTTCTCATATTATCATTTCATAGAATAATCAACACGCAAAAAATATTGAAAATATTTAAATAATTGATTTTTGTAACAAATAAATTTAATTTTTCAATATTCATATCATATCAAAATCAAAATATTTTATTTCACATAACCTACATGGGCACTTATGAAACGTTAGAAGCTAGGTGCATGGTTCCCCCACCAAGTGACCCCAGGGAAGACGGTGGCACAGTGATTACGTGCTGCCGTGCACAGCGAGGCTCAGGGGAGGCCCCTTTACAGTCTCCCCAGGGATGTGCCTCACAGGCGTTGCACGGGGAACCCCCCCGGAATTGGTCTTTTAAGAGGAACCGGGACCACCCCTATGTGCTGAAGGTGATCACCGGGGCGGTTTTAGTGAGATAAAAATCCCACACTCCCCGACCCCCGGAGGTCGGGTGCCTTTAGAAGGTTTCCCCCCAACAAAAAAAAAAGGTGCACGGTTCCAATTGCTCCTTTCCTATGGAGAAGAGCCAGCAAGAAACTCCACGGTTATTCTTTTTAAAAATAATTGGCTTTTACAATGTTTTCAAATAACAGTAGATGGGAGGACAGCGTAGGCCTGTCAACAAGTACCAGGTACTTGATAAAATAAAAAATGGTCTACAGATCTAAAGTCTATAAGGCCTACAAAGTCCTCACATTAACAAAATAAGAATCTATCAAAAGGATACATAAAAAATAAAATATAAAAACCTACTAAAACCAAGTGATATGATTGCCATTACAGCCACTAATAAAAAGGTGAAAAATTATAATTGTCTGTATATAAGGTCAAATAATAAAAAGATCATGTCAAAGAAGTAAGTATGTAATAAAGAGTACTCTATTCTATTCTATGTAAAAAATAAACATCGTAATTTGAGAGCAGTTTATAGACATTTACATAGTTATGCCGTTAAGGGGGAAGCGCTAAGGTAGCCCGCGAAATTCAAATTTTCTTACGTTTTTTGCAATTTGCTGGTCAGTATTAAGTTGTACGTTGATTAATATATGAATCGCGGCCGTAACTAACATGTATTTACAGAATTATAATCATTAAAGTCATCAACACAACTCTCTAAGACCACGTAAGTCCGAAGAATGATAATTTCATGAAACAGTTATTCTTTGGACTTACGTGGTCTTAGAGAGTTGTGTTGATGACTTTAATGATTATAATTCTGTAAATACATGTTAGTTACGGCCGCGATTCATATATTAATCAACGAACAACTTAATACTGACCAGCAAATGGCAAAAAACCTAAAAAAAAAACAAATTTCGCGGGCTACCCTGGCGCTTTCGCCTTAATGAGGTGCCAAGGAAGCCACATGTGCAGAAGGATTTTTTGCTGACTCGACAATGTGTGACCACGGCATGCTTGAAACAAGCTGTAGGTATGTGATTCTCTAACTAAACATAATTGCTAAAGCCAAACGGAGTTGACATGTAAATCGGCGATGATTTAATATTCAAACGGAGGCTCCGTTTGAATTTAAAAATAATTAATTATTTGTTCTTTTTAATCCGTCATGATTAAAAAGAACAAATGAGTTCGCATTCGAATTGCGTGCTATCCACTTGAGTGAGGTTCAAAGTGAACGTTACAGAATAGCACATTCTACATCTAGGTACATTTTCCGACCTCGATGTCGAACCTAGTCACACGCATTACGTAACTCCTATTTACTTAAGCCCTTCAACTCGTGTAAACTCAAACTATGTCAGTAAACGCCCCAACCATAGCTTAGACACTGAACATAAGCAATTATTAAGTCGCCAGAGTGCTTAAGGTGGAAGCGCTAAGGTAGCCCGCGAAATTCAAATTTTCTTACGTTTTTTGCAATTTGCTGGTCAGCATTAAGTTGTACGTTGATTAATATATGAATCGCGGCCGTAAGAAATATGTGTTTACAGAATTATAATCATTAAGGCCAGGACTCTCGGAAATCTCGGAATCGACCTATTTTTGATTCAACATTAAACAATCAAATATTCTTTGTTTTAATCTGAAAAAAATATATGGCATAGTTTAACTAACATTCTTGATTATTCTATGGTTCAAAACACGATATTTACAACTTCACTCGATCATAAAAAATCGCAAACAAATCGAAAACAGCGAAGTTTTTAATCGTTTTTCAAGTCGCATTTGAAGTAGACTTAACTTTTACTCGCAAAAAATATATGAAAAAATAGGCAATGATGTATAGTAGAACATTCTACGGTTAATTTTTCTCAAAACTGATTTTTATTGTCTTAACAAGATATAATCTAAAAAGGCGGCCTGCGCGCTTCACTTCAGTAGCCCGCCGGGCGTTACCGAGGTAGGACCTGTGTCGCTTTTGCTGGCTCGCCGCGTTCCCGCTAATCGATCGAAATATACGTTATAATATTGTTAGTTAATTTCCGTGTTTGTGTATTAGTTTCAAAATTCAGTCAGTAAATATTGTTTAGGTTCTAGTATTAATAATTAAACTAAATATTAGTTTGTTATAATATAGTTGTAATATAGTGATAATTAAGATTAAATTATGGGGAATAAAAACAGAAGAAAGAAAAAAAAACGTTCAGCATTGAACTGCAAAGCTTAAAAAAAATAAGGTAATTTTGATTATTATTTTTCTACGTATTTATAACTACCCACTTATAAGACGACGCGACAGAATAATATTGTAGTTGTATAGGTTCTCTTGCTTTCGTCACAGTACTAGCAGTAGCAGGTCGGTACCATAAATTTACAATTATCGTAATATCTGTAATAGATTTTCAACTTTACTACAACGGAATAAGGTTTATATTCAATTGCAAAATTTGAGTTTTTGAGTTTGTGTTTCTAGTTTTGTGATTGTATAGGTAAAATATTATATTTTTTCGAAGTGAAAACTTCTTTAGCATTATTGTGATTTGAAAATTTTATGAAACGAAAAAGCTACAGTAGAAAAAGCTACAGTAAAAAGAGACATAAGATTTAACGTGGGAGAAAATGAGATAGGAAGCATTATACAGTGTTTTTGTTTTTTATCATTACCATCCATCACCATCGCCATCGCCATCACCATCATCAAATTCCACATCACCATCGCCATCACCATCGCCATCACCATCACCATCGCATCACCATCATCATCATCGCCATCACCATCGCCATCACCACCACCATCGCCATCACCATCGCCATCATCATCATCGCCATCACCATCGCCATCACCATCGCCATCACCATCATCCTCATCATCATCATCACCACAAATTAGTAGCATAGGATTAAATGTGATGTCATTTGTAATAATAAAAAACAAAAACACTGTATAATGCTTCCTATCTCATTTTCTCCCACGTTAAATCTCATGTCTCTTTTTACTGTTGCTTTTTCGTTTCATAAAATTTTCAAATCACATCACAACGATGCTAAAGAAGTTTTCACTTCGAAAAAATATAATATTTTACCTATACAATCACAAAACTAGAAACACAAACTCAAAAACTCAAATTTTGCAATTGAATATAAACCTTATTCCGTTGTAGTAAAGTTGAAAATCTATTACAGATATTACGATAATTGTAAATTTATGGTACCGACCTGCTACTGCTAGTACTGTGACGAAAGCAAGAGAACCTATACAACTACAATATTATTCTGTCGCGTCGTCTTATAAGTGGGTAGTTATAAATACGTAGAAAAATAATAATCAAAATTACCTTATTTTTTTTAAGCTTTGCAGTTCAATGCTGAACGTTTTTTTTTCTTTCTTCTGTTTTTATTCCCCATAATTTAATCTTAATTATCACTATATTACAACTATATTATAACAAACTAATATTTAGTTTAATTATTAATACTAGAACCTAAACAATATTTACTGACTGAATTTTGAAACTAATACACAAACACGGAAATTAACTAACAATATTATAACGTATATTTCGATCGATTAGCGGGAACGCGGCGAGCCAGCAAAAGCGACACAGGTCCTACCTCGGTAACGCCCGGCGGGCTACTGAAGTGAAGCGCGCAGGCCGCCTTTTTAGATTATATCTTGTTAAGACAATAAAAATCAGTTTTGAGAAAAATTAACCGTAGAATGTTCTACTATACATCATTGCCTATTTTTTCATATATTTTTTGCGAGTAAAAGTTAAGTCTACTTCAAATGCGACTTGAAAAACGATTAAAAACTTCGCTGTTTTCGATTTGTTTGCGATTTTTTATGATCGAGTGAAGTTGTAAATATCGTGTTTTGAACCATAGAATAATCAAGAATGTTAGTTAAACTATGCCATATATTTTTTTCAGATTAAAACAAAGAATATTTGATTGTTTAATGTTGAATCAAAAATAGGTCGATTCCGAGATTTCCGAGAGTCCTGGCCTTAAAGTCATCAACACAACTCTCTAAGACCACGTAAGTCTCAAGAATAACTATTTCATGAAATCATCATTCTTTGGACTTACATGGTCTTAGAGAGTTGTGTTGATGACTTTAATGATTATAATTCTGTGAACACATATTTCTTACGGCCGCGATTCATATATTAATCAACGTACAACTTAATCCTGACCAGCAAATTGCAAAAAACGTAAGAAAATTTGAATTTCGCGGGCTACCTTAGCGCTTCCACCTTAAAGTTGTATAGCCAACTCGCTAAAGATTTATTGGTCGACGTTGAATATGGATATTTTTTTAAATTACTTTTTAATTGGTGTAATAAGGGATTTGGTATTTTGATTGGTATTTGTGATTTAAGGCTCCTACAAAACAGGCGCGACACGCGATATACCTAATCGCGCGCGACGCAAAGGCACCGCTCGTTGCGCGACTTGAGGTGCCTTTGTGTCGCGTGTCGTGTCGCGCCTGTTTGAAGGAGCCTTTCGGCGCAGAATGCCCCTTCTCAAAATGGCAACTGAGTCTCTAATGGACTAATTCTCAAAATGGCTAATTCTATAAATGACTAATTCTCAAAATGCCTAATTATTGTTGGGTTTGTCGTTTATAGTTTTTGGGTACAAATCCAGACGGCTGATACTAATACAAAATCCCTGTAAAACTTTACCATACTTGGGGGTCGAACCACGCTCACCAGTCACTTTAGACCAACAAGGTATTTGAGTAGTCAGCTTATTATATAAATTGCTACCGAGAAATAATCATTATCAGAAGCGCAAATCTTCACAACATGCATGTGACTATTATTATTTCCTAACAAGCTCCCGAGAATTTTGTTAGAACAGTTTATAATTATTCTGAGAAAGCAGGTGGAATATGCAAAGCTTTGCTTTCATTCAAGTTATAAAATAAATTCCTAGCTTTTTAATTATTGCGTTGCATAAACACCATATTAAAATTTTGTTTATTGGCTTATTGTCATTATTAATTCTAGTAGTCGGTGACCAACATTGTCTGACCCACCGGCATATCTTGTTAAACCATTTTAATCATTATCTTCTTGTAGTTAAAGTTGAAAAGCTTTTTAGTAACACGGCAATACTTACTACCTAATCTGTAATTTCGAGTTATTGTGGCTTCGCGGTTCGACGCTGGATTGGCGACGAACAATGTGTGTGTTCGAAAACATAATCCACCTATCAATCTTTTTTTTAATTGTTTTCATTTATGGTTTCTACAATATTTCTTGAATTATTAAATTACTTAACTTAGATATAGCATAGAAAACTCGATGTTTTAATATGTCGCAATATCAGTAGATTGCACCAGTGCAGTGCAGTGCGAGGCACGGGGCGGATTGCTATTATATTTATAATTTTAAGTTTCAAAGTCATACAGAGGACCATATTCAGCCATTTCATATTCGAACACATTGTAAAATCCTATTCATTCCAGAATTTTTCACAGCACATTGCATTCACAGCGAACGCTTGTTCCGTCGCGTTTTTCGTTCCAAAGCATTGTTCAGTGTTCATATTTAAAAAGTTTCGTCAATAAACTCTGTGCCTCCTGTGTTGATATGAAAGTTAGTTCCGTGTTTTACGAACCTGTAATGTATTCTTTTACGTTCATTTGTTTTAAATATATTTTTGGCTGTGTTGAGCCTAACAATTGCATTGGCTGACAATTTCCCAGCCAAAAACATTATCAAGTTTTCGATTAAAGACGGTACTCACCGATTGCATTCGCTTCACGACTTTGTTTAGCATGCATTCGTTACGCAAGCTGTTGCGCAAGCGCAACAAAATTCATTCGCAAAACTGTAAGTAAACTTCATAATTTATTTAAAAAAACGAAACAAATTTTGAATTTCGCGGGCTACATTAGTTATTCTAAAGTAGAGTTTGGCAAGTTCTGAACTTGAAATTCTCAACTCAGAAACCGGGTAATAGTCTAGTCGCTTCTCGGAAGCTTGATTCTCAATTATTTGCGGTGATCGATCGCTGTAACTCGCCAAAACATGATGCAGTTGCAAAATTGTCGATGTTAAAATTACTCCGTCTGCTAGTGCCCTAAGATACTTTAATTGCCTTTGTGACTCTACTCATCCACTACTGGCTTAAGTTTTAATACATAAGTACCTATATATATTTATCATTATCATCATTTCAGCCAAAAGACGTCCACTGCTGGACTTGGGCCTCACCCAAGCACCTCCACTTCGTCCGGTTTTGTGCTTCTCTCATCCAACGGGTTCCTGCGGTCTTCACAAGGTCGTCGTCCACATATATATTATAATCTCCATTAAAGCCCTACTGTTGTAGTTATATTCCTTCGATAAACTGACTGTATAAACCACCGGTAAAATAGCTTTGCTACAAGGGGAATGAAGGAAATGTTGTGGGTACTCACATGGCCGTGGAGTGCTGCTCACTTAATCACTTCACACCCGATTATCTTCCACAGTGCACTACGTTTATATGTAAAATAGTCTGGGACGTCCCTTGATGATATATCTCACAATTATCTTGAGGGTTTCTGGAGTTTTCTCTGTTTTATACGGAGTCGGCTTGCGTGCCGCCTGTTTGATTTGGTGTTTGAACGAAAAAGGTGTCTATGTGTATGTGCGCGCTAGTGAGGTTCGCGCAGGAAAACGGAAAGAAAGACGAGAAGGAATAGGGATGTGGTGACTCGTGCAAAAGACTAAGTTACCGGTTTTCTTTATGCTGTTTTTTAATACTTTAACACCTACCCTAACACAACCTTCACGGGTTTACGGTCCAAACCCTTGAGACTAAGTATTTGATTTTCAACAGTATCGTTCAGAAACCAGATCTTAAAAGACAACATGACCTAAAATCTTGAATCCTGTAAGATCAGAATTAATCTAAATAGACCACTTCAGGTTTCCAAGTACCTTGGTTATTGTGTTTATTTGTGGGTAGATAGATATTAATGGTGATTATCTTTAATAAATAAATATAAATTACAGGATATGCAATGCAATATAATACAAGATACAGATCTTAATAATTTCATACCGAACATTGAAAAGAAGAACAAATTATGTTTTGTTAAATATTTTAATAACGTCTTCCACTATCAGGATGTTGGTGAGTTTGTTGTGAAACCATAATAGAGGTGAACATCATGATTTGATGGTTCGCCCTCATAAGGACGAACCATAAAATCAACGTTTTATCTTGACTTAGATAGTTAAATTAAACGTTAAGTTAGTTTAAGCGTGGTTAATGGGTGAAAATTCGATCACATTAAGATTTAACTGTTTGTTCGACGAATGTGCAAATGTACAAAATTGAAATTAGTTGTTAACACCAAGCAAGGAAAGATGAGTAAAGGCTCCTACAAACAGGCGCGACACGCGATATAATCGCGCGCGACACAAAGGCACCGCTCGTTGCGCGACTTGCTGTGCCTTTGTGTCGCGTGTCGTGTCGCGCCTGTTTGAAGGAGCCTTAAATCTTTCCTTGCTTGTAAAAACATCACAATCTACTTTATACACTAAAATAAAGGAAAAACCTTCCGCTAAAAAAAGCCTTAAAGTGAAAACCTCAAACCCACTCAGACTCGGGTCCAGGAAAGACCTTACTTATAAATGCTTACACACACCTACCTAGGTACTCGTTGTCTGACCCTTCGTGAGATTAGGTGACCGCTGCCCAAAACTTTACTAATTAAGAGTATACCCAACCCAACTCAGTGTCTGTTAATGTAAATACATGTATATGGGTTTAGAGTTTTCGATTAATTAATTGCCTAGAGGTCGGAGTAATGACAAATATAGGAGCAGAGAGGAAGGAAATTAATTCTGTTTATGGTCTACTAGGTCTATGTTCTTAAGGGAAATAACTATACTTTCAGTATCGGTAAAAAAAAGAGTAACCGTGAAGTTTACTGCCGGCTCTCCATAGAACCAATTGGAACCGTGCACCTAGCTTCTGACGTTTCGTGAGTGCCCATATAGGTATAAATATTTTGAATTTGAATATGGATCACCGATTCGGCGACTGCATCAGTGTTGTATGACGAATTGGGGATTGTTTGCTTTCGCTTGGACAACGCTAAGCATGACTTCAGCCAACGCTAAAAGTAGCATGTCAATGAATAAAAATGTTTTATTGTGTTCTTAGTTTAAATCTGTCATAGTTTAACACTGCAGGGCAAAGGCGTTCCTTTTCTAAATATTTGTCTCAAAACTTATTTTTTAATAATATGCTGCTTAATGCGAGTTGGCATTTTCTGTGTGAAAAATGCTCATGTTGTAGTAAAAGTTTAGCTAGTCAGCAAGGTTGGTAGCGAGGCAAAATATCCGTTATCAAAATAAATCTTAATTTTTTGATCGCAATTTATATGTAAGTATTGTAAAAAATGCAAGCTCAAACACTCCACCAAACTATTAAAGACTCACTATCGCCTTAAGCGATGAACCTTCTTCCAAATACAAAAAAGAAGAAAAAAAAAATCAAAATCAATACATAGAGCCCGTCTCGTCTTACTACAGAATCAATTTACCTGTATCTACGCGTCTACGAGAATTTCCCATAGGAAATAAGTTAAGTTTGAACTACCAAATTGACTTGGAAGTGGCACGCATAACAAAAGGTATACTTTGGACGATCCTTTTGTTTGTTGTCCTAGTTGAGTGCGTGTTGATATGCGAGGCCATGGAATGAGGAAATTGGACGCTGGTAACTTTCTTACTTTGAAATGTTAGTGAGAACTTTAGCTCATGCCGTGGTACAGACGCCAGCACATCAAGTTACTACAATTTGTCAAATTTCTTTCATAGATTTTTAATTTTATCGCAAAAGCCTTATGTTCAAAGTTGATTGGGAAAATTTGAGATTTTCGGGTAGCTTGATGTGCTGGCGTCTGTACAAGATAAACCAGTCAGCAGATTGGTAGTGCTGCTGACTGTACGGAGTGTGCAGAAAGTCCGAGCCTAGTGCTATCTACCGAGAACAAATCTGGACATAGGGTTGCTATTGACACTGTTCAAATATGAGAACAAAATATCAATTCGCCTGATTCAGGGAAATAACCTGGGACCCAGTCAGTAGGCGCACTGGCAGAGAACGAGGCAGTCTTGTTTAAGTATCTTAAATTGACTTCGACTGCGGAAAATGCGTCGGTACTGTCGATTCACATAGCATAGTATCAGTTTTCATTCCTCAGGTACAAAATAGGGAGCTCTAGTGACACGTTACGAGGTTAAGGTGGGACTCCCGAAAGTGAGACTTTCTTGTTCTTTGCAATTTACGGGGTCGTGTTACGTAAAAATGGATATTCAGGGGTTTACGTGTCTGTTTTAGGGCCCTACATTTTTGTTTGTAAACTAAACTGTAGGTTACACTGGGCTTGTAAAAATATCAAATCGTAGGCCGCTGGCCACTACCTACTTTACATCGACCGTCTAATGGAAACGGCTAAACATTAATTTGGATGTTTTGTTGGAAAACCTTAATGAATAATCAATTTATATCTCATTGTGTCAGCTTTTAGCAAGAAAAATATACAGTACTATTAAGCTGGATAAGTACCCAGAATACATTTTCATATTTTATGTAAATATGGAAGTTTATTCGGTCTTTGGCTACATTTATACTGAGCTTGGAATAATTAAAAAAGGTTTATTATTCTGCTACCAATGATTTTTTGATCAGCAATTTTTTTGTCCAGCAAAAAATGTTATTGCATATCGGTAGGTACTAAAATAATTAGTTTTATTTTACAGACTTTAGTGCTGACAAGGATACTCTACAAATATAATTATATCTTAGAAAACCATCAACGGATTAAAAAAAAAACTGTGGGAATATTCACAAACACTTTTCTTTCTTATAGATTCAGACTGCGTAGATAGCGAAGTTTAGTTCACCTACATAAATTCAATAGATACCCCCTCCCTTCCTTCCCTTTTCCAATAGAACATAATAGAAAGAAAGAAAGAAAATACATCATAACGATAAATAAGCTTTAATATTTGCTTTTGCTGAGTGAGTGTGAACCCATAGTTACCGTGGTTTAGAAAAATATAGACACCAAACGCGAAATATAATCTTCAGACCCATTTTAACATTCCCAAGATTTTGTTGAGTCATTACGTCCTATAAAAGGACAATTTTTACAGGTATTTCTGATTTACGTCAAAGGCATTTCGGGAGCAAGTATTTGGAGAATTTATCCTTAAACTCCTTTAATCTTGCTTTCGGATGCCATTCCGTTATCAAGATAGAGGTATCAAAGGTGACAATGGATCTCGAAAACTTTTTGGGGCACTTCACATAATTTGCTTGGAGACTGTGAGAAAAGTAAGCCAGTAACTTTATCCGTACCTCGGAAAGCACGTTAAGCCGTTGGTCTCGGCTGTCATTCGTGGATCTTTGACTATCGTTACGGGTAGTCAGAAGCCCGAAAGTCTGACAACTAGTCTTACCAAGGCGTATCGTATTACCCAGTAACTGGGTTGTGGAGGTCAGATAGGCAGTCGCTCCATGTAAAATACTGGTATTCAGCTGCATCCAGTTAGTCTGGAAGCCGACCCCAACATAATTGGGAAAAGGCTTGGCAGATGATTACTGTGAGAAAAGTAATTGAAGGATCAAATTCCATTTTTTCGAGGAATTTTAGCGTTTGCTGTTGTTGCGACGAGTTTTTTTGTGGTATCGGTGGTAATATTGTATTACTCAGAATGATAATAAAGTTCAATTTGATATCAGTATTTGTTGGAAGTAGGTACGGTTGTATCGTCGCCATTCTTGACTTTTCTCAAATCAGTAGTGGACTTCGGCTGAATAAAGTGTTTGGGAAAACTTACTTTTTCGTGAACGTCCAATATTATTGACCTTATTTGACACATTTTAGTACAACCAGTTGTGGATGAAAATCTTTATTTAAATCTAGACCCGAAAAAAAGTATATCGTTTTTCTGATATTCATTTTCTTCTTTTTATTTTATTTTTAAATTCTAATATATTTTTTTAATTTTATATTTATCATTAAATTCTGTTGGTTCCCTACTTCTAAAAATCTGATAGCTGAAAATGCTCATTGGATTATAAAAGAACATTAGGTCCAGAAGTGTTATTAATTCATGGTTCGTAAAGCCGTTTACACATTATGCCGCAGCTGCAGCGGTACCGCCGCCGCCGCGGCGCCGCTGCATTAATTACCCTTGGATTTATATGAACCCTTGCACACGGCGCCGCGGCGGCGGCGGCGGCGAGTTTTTATAGGTTAAGGTTTATAGGTTAAGGCTCCTGCAAACAGGCGCGACGCGCGACGCGAATCGCACGCAACGCAGAGGCACCGCTCGCGATTCGCGTCGCGTGTCGCGCCTGTTTGTAGGAGCCTATAAGCCAAGAGATTACGCTCGCCTTCGTGTGGTCAACGAGAGGTAAATCTGTCGCGAATTCGATACCTTCGCATCAAAATTGCATGAAATTTCGAACATAACTGTCTAACATATTCACCCTGCGGGAACCTATATAAAACGTACCTACAACACATAAGAAATTCGTAAATACTTCAAAGTTTGAATTTCACATACAAAAGTTATCTATGAAAAATGTGTCTTACAAAACCATCACAAACAGAAACATCTTCCTTCAAACCCAAACAAAAACCGATGAAGCCCGAACACAACACGAAACGAAACTTCGGAACCTAAAGTGCATTTAGCTGAACTAAACGGACGGTATCGTCCGAAGTGTACCGAAACTCCTTGAGTCATTGTAAGATGTTTGCTTTATCTCGGAAACAATTACTTTCCGCTATCGCCTTCGATCGCCTCAAGATGTGAAGAGTTAGTTCGGTATTGAAGAACAACAGGGTTTTTGGTTACAGAGATCTTGAGACTTAATTCACTTTGTGAGAAGAGGGTTCGTCGGTTTTGAGACAATGATTAAGTTTTGAAATTGTAACAGCATTTAATTAAAAATAAAATGATTTGTTGAAGACAAATTTTTACGAGTTTAAGGCTGCGTTTCCACCAGAGTAAAACTAACCTGTGTAAAACTAACCAATAACAACGCAAAACTTAGTTCAAGCTATGAAAATGAAGCGATGTTATTGGTTAGTTTTACACACATTTCTCGCTACGCATCCTCGCTCATCTCTGGTGGAAACGCAGCCTTATAACCTTGATCAAAGAGCAGTTTATGGGCAACTTATTCCAGTCTTCTGAAATTACCTTTTTAGGAAGAGAGGGTATTTTTAGAAAGCTTCTGTACCTATCCATTATAGTAAATCAGTGTTACAGCCAAATTAGACCGATTTTAAATTTTCCATAGAAACAGAGATTTCCAGTTATCTTTTTTTAAATAAGACATTTCGAAAATGTTCTCAACTAACTTTTTAGACCTTTGTATCCTGCTTATGCGTATGAAGTTTCATTAAAATTGATTCATTCATTTCGAAAAATAAGGGCTTGAAAGTTTGTATGAAATGCCGTACGGCGTAAACGCTCTTAATATATAAGATATAGTGCGAAATAGACGGACGTATCGCGGCCTTTCTTCTTTTTAATAAAACTAGTTTTAGGAGCCTGACTTACTGAATGCGATAACACTTATCTGAATTCAGTAGCTGTGGCCTGTGAGCCATTTAGACGACTTCAAGCCAAGTGGAATGATCCATTTATGAAGGGTAATGCTAGTCTTATTATCAGGAAAACACAGCTCTGTTTGAGCCCGAAACAAGTCAGGCGATCCCGATCCCCACTCGGTTCCTGAATTGAGAGCTTGTCATGTTCTACATTAGCATTACTTAAGGTGCAATGTAGTCCCCAGAGGGTTATGGCCGTCCGGTTAGTCCCGATACCGCACGGTCTCCGGTGAGACGGCGCACTATGGGACCAAACAGCGTTTACCATCTCAAAAAGGGTTTAGACAAAAGTAGTGTTATTGAAACCGTTTTGATTATTTTATATTCTGAAATACACGTGCTATCCGATATGATAATAAAAAAAAAACAGTTTTACGTTATTTAGTTCCACTTTAGTGGGGAGCGGTCGGTGATTATTTATTTGGGCAGCAACAGCAAAGGATCGGAAAGTAATATACAAACAATTCTCATACCTTTATGTGACACATCAAGCTTTAGAAAGAGACACATGACTGGCATGACAGAGACGACACTCTACAATAACATCACACAAATATTATAAAGGCAAAGTTTGTGAGTGTGTGTGTGTGTGTTTATATGTTTGTTACTTCTTTACGCTCAAACGGCTAGACAAATTTTGATAAAATGTTGTATGGAGGTAGCTGACACCCTAGATTAACATATAGACTTTTTATCCCGATATTCCCACGGGATCAAACTTATGCGGGTAAAAACTCGGGGCGCAGATAGTAATCAATAATTTTGCATGCTAGTTTTAGCGAATTGTTTTAGGAACTGTTTAAAAAAAAACCCGACCATCTGTAAATTACTACAATTCTTGCAAATAAATTTCATTTCATTTACAAAGGTTAAGTTTTTCTAAAACTATGTCTTATTTAAGCCCTAGTACTTTACATGAATGTCACTTCTATTATTATTATTTTTTTTGTACTATGCACTTACCTAGAGCTATATCCTGTAGGTCTCTGGACTCGAATCTGTAAAGAACAAAAGAGGATTTATTTATTGTTTTCTTTTACAAGAGGGCAAGAAAAAAACTGATTGTCCTGCAAACGTTCAAGACCAATTAGACCTGTTTGCCGGTCAAATAGATCTTGAAAGTTCAAACTTGACAGGTCTTCCATTGAAAGCTAAATGTGCCAACGGCTCCTTCCGCGTAGACTAAAAATATAAAACTAAAATCTACTAAAAGAATATCAATGGATTAAAAGCAAAATCATGAATATTCGATAAGAAGTTTTTGAGTTTTAAGAGCACTTACGGTCAGACGGAGATGTATTACTTTAATATAATTAGATTTATTACTTTATGTTACATTATATTTTATCGATATTTATTTTATTTAGAAGTATTTATGTATGCAAGTATACCGTAGACATGTTTTATATAAATAAGTGAACAGCATTTTTTTTTTTTAATTTTAGAAATGAAGGAATATTTTTATTAACCTGTATGTGAAAAAGTGTCATTATAAAAATAAAATATGTTAATATTTAGAAAAAAAAAAGGAGCTACGTCTGCCAACAAACTGCTTTGCAGTTTAGCGGAGGTAAATATATTTTGTAAACAATAATTTCTGTGAATAAACACTTTTTCATTTCATTTCATTGTTTTTATGTATTTTGTTTTCTCCTGTACTCTCACACATGATGTCAACCTAATTTCCTATCGCAGCTATGCCAAAAGAGATATCTTTACAAATAAGCATCACCATTGTACGTATTTTTCTGATTCTTTCATCTTGTCTGTTTATACTATGTTTGTTCATAAACTGTTAAATATTTTTTTTTTCATTATAGTTTATTTTTGGTCCTCAAAACCATTCGCTAATTTTTCACCCAAAAAAGTCTAGTGTTACCAGTTCAAATAAGCAGTCTCGTCATGCTAATTTTAACTTTTGTCATATTTTAATCACCCGCATTGAACGCCAGTGTCGCGTGTCCTCCAGTGGCTTTTGTAGGAACTTTTGCGTCTGATTCATAAACTGTATGTGGAGGTCCGTCAGTATGAAGGATAAGGCCTAAGGGCCAAGGAATATGGCATAATCAGCAAACTCACCAGCCATGTTACTACTTCTGGGGTACAGGCCTTCTCTCAGAAGTGAGTGACATCCACCACGCGGGCCCGGACGCGAGAGGTCGCCGCCGCTGCCGATCGCCTCAATCCGAATACGTATTTACTTTATATCATCCACCAACACTCACTGGGCAGGTTCAAGCCATGGTCCGGGGCGACAGGGAGTGGGGGGCAGTCGCCTCCTTCTGCGAAGCAGTCATTCTAGCGAAGGAGGCGGCGAGACGGCGGAGGGAGAGAGCCTCCCGTCCCAGCCGCCGCGGGAGACGCTCCGGGCGTCGGGAGCCGCGCGACGACTCCCAGCCACCGTAGGCGCGGGCCTGCGGGTGGTGAGTAATGGGTAGCTCACCGTCCGATCAGGACCAGGCCCGTGCCGGACAGCGAGTACGTGTTCCACGCGCGCCTCAAAGAGATGTCAGCATCAGCAGAAGGGGCCCGTCAGGGCCGAAGCCTGCCGGGTCAACGGGATTGTCCGAAAGGGTTACCGCTGGCTCGGAACATAAAGGAAAAAAAAAAATACGTATTCGGAAAAAAAAGAACATTCGAAATCAAATAGGTATGTAGTTATTAAAAGCAACACAAAAAATAATAATAAACCATTACTATTTTGAAGCCGGAAAAACCACTATTAAAATACTAACACCAAAAACAAAACTTGACACGCCCCCCTCCTCTTCCTTAAGCGCAAATATTTTTCTTCTGTAATAGAGCTAAGTAGGGTTTCATGTAGTGTGAATACGCTCCGCAAAATAACATTTACTCAGTGAAACGCTATATTTTGTGCAGGTAGCCTAATAAATCTAGATTATGACCAGTGAGCTTCGAGGTTTAGTCTGCAGCGTCTGATAAATTAGGCTTGAAGCTTTTTCTTTTTTTGAAGATTAATAATGTGTTTGCTGATTCTATGGAAAAAATAGTTTGCTGTAAGTCGGTACAAGTTTCACACGACTAATATTTCTCACAATTATTTCACAAAGGACCTGTATTAGCCAGACACACGGAAAATTCGTCAATTTAATTGATTAAAAATGTCCCTAATTGCGTTAGCGTTGGACATAATTGTAACGTGTAACGATTTATGTGACGGTTTCAAAATTGTATCCAACTGAAATTGTATTATCGATTGGGAACTATAAGTTTGATGGAATTGTAAAAATTTGGAGAGATTTTAATTTTAGGGGAAAAGAAAATATGTATGTATTAATTATATCACGTCCAATTTTCACGTCGATGTTGATGAGAAAAATATAGAGAGTCTTTATTTTTGCTTGAGTTTTCAGAAACGGCTAAGGCAATAATCTCTCTTCTTAAGTGCTGAAAGTGAAAATACAGTTTTCTGTGACAATAGTTAAGTAAGTAATAAACGTACGGGTTGGCTAGCGAAAGGTAATAAAATCGAACACCTGGATTTTCCGTTTCTATTTGGCAAATACGATCCAACTGTTTATTTGACTAAAAATCACAGATAACAAAATATTAAAATCTAGAAGGACATAAACTTTTCATCTTAGATTTCACGAACCTAATAAACAGAAGCTGAGATATGATACAAACACTGAAAAGTGATGTAAAATATAAATATTAAAATTGGAAACAAACACTGACTTTTACGTTCTCTCTGAACACAATTTATGTGCCTTCTTTAAAAGTATCATCCTCACGGGCGCGTGTTACACCGTAGCATATCAGAAGGCCAATTCTCGTAATTTAAAACGTTCAAAATCTAGTCGCAGTCTCATCTCAGCGACAAAGAAATGTCAAAAACTTGTCAAAATGTATGGAAATTTGAAGTATTTTTTGACAGATTGAGACTGAGATCAGACTGTGAACGTTGTTAAAATTAGTAGAATTGCCCCTCTGTTTTATGTTATCTTGACTAAAAAAAGTTATGCGTGGTCATCATCATCATCATCATCATCATCAGCCTATAATATTCCCACTGCTGGGACACAGGCCTCCTCTCAGTGAGAGGGAGTGGGCCGTAATCCACCACGCGGGCCCAGTGCGGGTTGGTAGATGTCACATGTCTTCGAATTTTTGGTTCTTAGGACATGCCGGTTTCCTCACGATGTTTTCCTTCACCGTTTTGTGAGCAGTGGTAACGGCCGCGACTTACGAGTTGTAGGTCGTAGGTTCGAACCCAGACAGGCGCTTTACTTTGTGTAAATGCGTGGTCATATATAAAAAAATATATACGCGTCGACTTGAGAACCTCCCCCGCTTTTTCGTCGGTTAAAAAATGATGTTGCGTGACTATCGAATATCTACCGTAACAAAATATTTAACCTAGCATAAACAAATCATACGCATTTCTGCCCATTGTTTACAGCTATTTTGGAATAGCAAAAAAACCATTTTAGGGTTTCAAAAAACATTGATGAAATTCTTCTTATGTTATTTACTGCTATCATCAAGTATTTAATATATGTATAGAGATCCATCCATACTAATATTATAAATGCGAAAGTGTGTCTGTCTGTCTGTTACCTCTTCACGCTTAAACCGCTGAACCGATTTAGGTTCTCAGATTGACAAAATCCGCAGAATTTTCAGTGAAAGGTTGATAATATATAAGCTATTAATTGACATCACTTTCATCTTCTTACACCTGGGCCCAAGATTGTATGAAATCGTTTCAGTCTCCTTTATTATAGAGATAGTTTGAGTCCTGGGAAAGGACATAGGATAGTTTTTATCCCGATATTCCCACGGGATCGAAACTTATGCGGGTGAAACCGTGAGGCGCTGCAAGTATTCAATAAATATGTGTTGACTGTCTTGTTGGCCTAGTGTACTCAAGCGCTACTGCGCTGTTATTGAATTTTTCCGTTTGGAATTTCACAGTAGCAGCCGGAATGTAACATTATTAATTAATTGTGTTTTGTGAAGTTTGAAATTTATATCATTTTTACAATTTGACTTTCTTATATTTGACATTTTATTATAATTTTTTTTTATTTGATTCGGACATTTTTATAATTTTATTTATTTTTTGTCAAATTTAATTACTTATTATTTTTAATTGATCACAATTTTATTCTGGGTTTTTATCTGTCTTGAATTTAATATTACATTTTATAAGTAATTTTAATGTATGAGTTTGAATCTATGGACTAGAATTATGTCTGAAATAAATAAATAATTATTTTATTAGGAGTCTGGATTTTTGCCTGATTGATGGTAATAGGCTCGACCCTGTGATAACTAAATTACTGGCGAAATGTGTGTGTACTGTAGGTACAGACGCTAGCACATCGAGCTACCCGAAACTGTCAAATTTTCCCAATCAACTGTGAATCTTATGCTTTAGCGATAAAGTTGAAAATCTATTAAAGAAATTTGACAGATTGTAGTAACTTGATGTGCTGGCGTCTGTACATCTCTGCCTATCCCTTCGGGATATACAGGCGTGATGTTATGTTTTATGTTACTTACGAGAATATCTCAAAACGTTGTATAAATATGAAGCAGTCAGCAAGGTTTGTCAGTCAAGGAAGTTAATACACCCCACTGGTTAGAACTAAATTAATCTATGTTACACTACGGTGTAAACAGCGCTTGTACCGATCTTATAACTTGGCTTAAGCTAAAGCGAAACGTAAACCAACATATCGGGACAGTAAACATGTCTTTCCGTGTTGGATACTGCTCGATTCCTTCGAATATTCGTTTCAAATCGATCTCTGTAATCGTTTTAGGAATAAGATATCGTGTTATTGTTATCGGGTTTTGGTGAATATGGGTTAATAGATCGGTTTAGTAAATGTATGACCGTATTTCAAAATCACCATGCTTGACGAACGGGTCATTTTAATCCGGATAATTATATTATGAATAGTGGATAATCCTTTTCATACATAACACACAAAACGTTTCAGAAAGACTCTGATTGTGCGAAGAAAACTCGCTAAGCGAAGCTATTTTCCTAAAGCTGAATCTTCCAGTAACGAATGAATAGGTTCCTGTTTCTAAGCAAGTAGATATGCACTGTCACCCGCTGTTTGTATCCAAATATGAAAAGTTCGCAATATATCTAGAGAGCAACCAGACACTTCCTTAAACGCATACCTCCACGCATTTGAAATAACATTTACTGACACAGCAAAAAACTTCCCGCGTACCCAATATCCACTTGTGCTGACAATAGGTGTCTTAAACAATTAATTATACCCCGACTACATTAGTATTAAGGCAGTATTTAAGGCTTAAACGAAGGACACATTGATGGTATTCAGTAAGACTAATCATTCTATTCTCTTTCCAAATAATAGGATGCAAAATTGTGGACACTATCCTAATCTTAGTTTAAACTATGAACAGACCGACCATGACAGTACCCTGCCTCATCACAAATTCTAGTCCGGTGCAGATGCCCAA
The DNA here is from genome assembly GCA_927399505.1 of Luperina testacea. Taxonomy (NCBI): domain Eukaryota; kingdom Metazoa; phylum Arthropoda; class Insecta; order Lepidoptera; family Noctuidae; genus Luperina; species Luperina testacea. Next base: position 3,383,195 of record OV656779.1, read on the forward strand.
GCAAGTGTGCTAACACTTCATCAATCATAATGAAACAATTTAATAAAGTTAATATTATAATTTCTAATGAAAAAACCTAATAACACGCCCGACATAGGTATCTCACGATTTTATCAATTTTATTTGGTTTATACTTGTGACCGATAGAACAATTTCTAATATACGATTGTTAGGTTTTTTTTTAACTATTACAATAATAAACTTTATTAATTTATATAAATAACAAAATAAATAAATGAAATTCACAACTAAAACTATACAGACTATTAAAAAATAGCGTCGAAAAATTCATCCGCATCGCTGTCGACTGGTAATGTACCCATATACGATTTAAAAAAGTTCCAAATAAAATGTAACACGACATGAGAGCACATAAATTATCAGATTCATAATGTATGGCCTTTGTTTACCCAGTCACTCTTTATAACTCTCTTTATACTCTTTATAAGGAAAACGATCACTATCCAAACTGTCCCTTCATCAATCTACTGCCCCTTCGCCTTTATTGAAAGGGTGTCTTTCAGAACAGTTTCAATAGCCGTCGGGGACGTTTAGTTTGTTAATTATGTTAACACGTATTAGGTGTTGATTAGGGTTTTAGTGTATAGAGAATAGTTTAGTGTTTATAAGTATATTGGAATGATGTTTCAATAAGCGTAGCTTAGACGAAGGTTGTTGTGGAGCAGCGCCTTTACTACGTCCGTACGTACGTTACTACGTCGTTATAAAGGGCAAAGGTTTGTTTATAGATCGAAAGAACGGGCTTTAATCATTAAGTTTTCCTACTTCTTTTTGGCAATTTCAAACGATTAGATCCACGTATCTGGTTGATCTTTTTATGCAAATCCATATAAATCGCGTAAATGAAAGGATTTGAACCCATTATTGGCATCTGAGGAATGAAATGAAATTGTTATTTCTGTAAATATCGGATATCGGAATCACTTTTACACGTCTTATTAAACAAAATAAAATATAAATTGCTAGATGAGTTCGGCGTTTCCTATCTACATTTTCTACTCTCGAAACAAACTCAGAGGTCAAGAGGCCAGTCAGAACAGAAATTTAAAAAATGATATCTTTTAAAAAGTTCAATAGACTGTAGCGGTTACAAATATAAATATTCAATGTTACAGCATTCGTCCCAGTTAGGTAGGTCATTTTGAATTATTATTATTAAGATAACAACCATATAATTACAAGATGCTTAGTTGCCCGAAAAGTGGAATTTCTAAGTAGGTATTATAATGCAAACTAGTGAAATACGTTGACCTTACACTATGAGCAACCCGAGAAGATAAAGAGACGTCCCTAAACCATCCCCCCACCTCCTTCGCTAGCATGACTGCTTTGCAGAAGGAGGTGACTGCCTTCCACTCCCTCTCGCTCCGGACCATGGCTTGAACCAGGGCAGGAGGTCGCCGCCGTTGCCGATCGCCTCTACGAGGACACGGCGGTGCTCCGCCCAAGCGGGGCAGACCTCCACCGTATGCTCCACCGTATCCTCTGGGCGATCCTCGCAACGGTGACACCCGGGCGTTTCCTCTTGCCTGATGATCTGCAGGAACTTCCCGAAACATTCGTGTCCGGTGAGGACCTGCGTCAGGCGGTAGGTGAGGGCGCCGTGACGCCTCTCTAGCCACTCCTCAAAGAGGAGTTTTATCGCCACTATCGTGGTGTGCCCTAACTTAGGACCCCTCAGGTAAGTACAAATCTGAGTGGTCGTAAATGCATATTGATAATTCTGTCGTAAGTTGGGAATCGAATCTGTAAGGTATTGATGGAAAGTGATATATTCTTGGAATTGCAACTGTGTTTGAGGAGAGAATGGATTGTGAATGAATAAATGGATGAACTGAATAGATAATAAAAAAGAACGGGAAGTTTAAAAAAACTTACTTTTCTAAATGTTGCGTCGCAAATCTTACCGCATCTTCATAGAGTGTCAATGTTGTACCTGGAACAATTCATAAAATTTTCATTATAACATGTATATGCTTATTTCGACTATAGAAGAAATTTACTAAACATTTTTAGCGCTAAATAAGGGGTATCTATCGTGTTACTAGTTGCTGGGTTATGGAGGTCAGATAGGCAGTCACTCTTTGTAAAATACTGGTATTCAGCTGCATTCGGTTAGACTGGAAGCTGACCCCAAGATAGTTGGGAAAAGGCTAGGCATATTGGTTAAGGCAGGCAAACTTAATAGTCAATCTACCTAGCCTTGTCTTGAATAATTTGGAGAAGTTTCTGTCAGCTGAGCTTCATAAAAATGTAGAACTTAGTTTGTATTTATCGACAAAACGACACCTACTATAATCTCACCTAATGAAACAGGAGAGAAAACCCAATAATTCGTTACTCGACGAAAAAGAACATTTATTATCGCAGCCAACATCAAACGAACTTCCAACATTCTCCATAGAAAATTGTTTGAGCTAATTATGTTTATTTTGTATTTATGTACACAAACCATCTTATATAATACTTCAAAGGTAAGTAATGAGCACAAATGTTCCCATGGAACTTTGAGCGAAATTCAAATTTTCTTACGTTTTTTGCAATTTGCTGGTCAGTATTAAGTTGTACGTCGATCAAAATATGATTCGCGGCCGTAACAAATATGTAGGTATTTAGAATCATCATCATTAGAATACAACTTGTTAGGTTAGTATAATCCCAAAATGTCAAGATTTCATGAAATAGTAATTCTGTGGGATTACTTGGTCTTAAAGAGTCCGAGAGAGGTTGTCTAGATAGTTTAAAAAAAAATCGGTTGTCTGTAAAGTCGGTTTTCTGACGATAGTTGAACGTGACAACGTCATAAGAAAATACTGATGGAATAGTTGCATTGCATTTGTTAATATTCGCTTGCACTTCAAGCCGCCATGGAACGCCTCCACGCTACAGAGCGAGGCCGCGAGGTAACTCTACATGAGTCATGTTTTTTCGTGAGTGCAGCCAGCTTCATCGATTTATTAGACATTGTCACGTCAAAATATTTTAACCCTTAAAAGGCTTTGCTAAAACCAATTTTTCATAAAATATACATACATCGATTATCATTTATCAATAGCTCTGTGACTTACAGACAGACTGCGCGGGGTCAACACGCTCTTGACTGGTTTTTATCAATAACAATTCTTTTCTCGGGGTGCCGGCCGGTGGGTTATTTTTTTGTTAAAAAGTAATTATTTCCATTAATTGGAAGAAATAAAAAACCGCTTTCTTTTTATTCTGTTTGAAAGCAATTTTATATCCATTAGTAAGTGTAGCTTTTTGTCTCACAATAATTTTCATTGCATTTATTTAAGATCGGGATTATCTCCAATTATGGAAAATTCATGGTACCAAAATTCGTGGTGGCTACTGAGCGGATTATAATAATGCTGTTTGCAACAATAGAGCCATATTAATTTTGAAGTGAAAACTTCTTTAGTATCGTTGTGATTTGAAATTTTATGAAACGAAAAAGCAACAGTAAAAAGAGACATATAAGATTTAACGTGGGAGAAAATGAGATAGGAAGCATTATACAGTGTTTTTGTTTTTTATTAGTACAAATGACATCACATTTAATGGATGTGTGGATGTGGATGTGGATGGATGGATGGATGGATGGATGGATGGATGGATTGATGGATGGATGAATGGATGGATGGATGGATGGATGGATGGATGGATGGATGTATGTATGTTCTTTAGCATCGTTGTGATTTGAAAGTTTATGAAACGAAAAAGCGACAGTAAAAAGAGACATGTAAATTCATAAGATTTAACGTGGGAGAAAATGAGATAGGAAGCATTATAGTGTTTTTGAAGGTTTCACTTCTACCACGTGTGAATTTTTGTTCATCTTTCGGCGAATAAGTGGTTGGTACAATAATAAAGACTATACTTTTGAGTACCTATTACGTTAAGATTTTACTTTTCTAGTACTAGTAGTTACAGCCTTGATGATTTCATGCATTTACCATCGGTAAGGAGTTTCATTATCACCTACCTAGCCTTTTCACAGCTATCTTGAGGTCAGCTTCCAGTCTAACGAGATACTACTGAATATCAGTATTTTATATGGAGAGGCTGCATATCTGACCTCCACAACCTTGGTAAGACTGGTTGTTAGAGTTTCGTAACGAGCAAAAGAGTTACTATACCAGAATCTATATACACCTGATATTCAAAACCGGAGGGATTGAGTTAGATAGAAGCATCAAAGCAAATCCGCTTTCAGTGTAGTTATAATGTAGGTATGTATCTACAAACCTATTCACCACAATTATTAATGAAGACGCATTTGCGACTGAGCCCTTTTGATAAATTATTCAATAGGTAATGAGATAATATTGAGCTTCAAATACAGCCGTGGGCCCCGATTGTCATACGAATATCTATTATAGCTGTAACAAATAGTAGAAACCCGGAAATGTGTCCGAATATGTGCATATCATGCATAAAACTGGACGCAACAAGATACGCCTAACTGGCCTAAAGCTAATTACGAGCGCAAAACTGAGAGCATGTGGCCGAAACCGTTTAAATGCGCGCTCTGAAGCATTTTTTCCATAGTTAATATGGCCTGATTTTATTTACTAGTCTTTATCTTAATTTTAAATTTCGAACGGTGTCTTTGATTTACATTAAAAACAAATGAGTTCCATTTTCAGTTTGTGTGCGTTCAATGAGGGTTTTCTGAAATGACGTTCGCTAGGTGGCAGCACTGACACGTCAGGTCCAGGCATCTGTCAAAGAGCCTATATTTTCTTTAGTCGTGACTGAATAATGAACGAATGAATGAATCGAATTATGAACGTCATCATATATTTTATATTGGAAGACCTCTAATCGTCACAGTGGTGCCAACTGGTGTCGTAAATTTTCACGAAAACCCTCATTGAGTGCGGTCTCCAAGTGAACTACAAAAAGCCACTACTGATTTACTTACCCTTATGAGGAGGGTTAGTAACAGGGCTATGGAGTTTAGATCGCAGTCGTTCTGTGCAAAATATTCTGTCGGACTGCATAGAATGGAAGTTGACCTCAATTTCGTAGGGAAGAGATACGTAGATGATCTTCTTCTATCTTTGAATTTCGTGCTAAATTAATCATTATAACGTAAGTATTTATTAGCAGCTCAAAAGTACAGACGCCAGCACATGAAGCTACTACAATCTGTCAAATTTCTCTAATAGATTTTCAACTTTATCGCTAAAGCATAAGGTTTAAAGTTGATTGGGAAAATTTGACAGTTTCGGGTAGCTTGATGTGCTGGCGTCTCTACATAATACTACCTTACTTCAGTCTATGTGTAGTCAAGTGGTAAGCTAAATGGCTGCTTTTAAATTCAACATTTTAAAGTAACTTAGGGTTATTAACGATCTTCACGTGAAGATCGATGTATTTACATGTCATTTGAAAAAAAAACACAGTGGCACTCCGGGAGTGCCGACAGAAGTGAAAACTTGAACAATTACGTGTGTATTTTGTAAATCGTCTTATAAACAAAACACGCGCGGTACCGGCTACCGTACGGCCATCCGTCTTACGAATTTATCGATCAGGTCACGTGTCCTGACGCGAGCTTAACAATTTTTACCCATTACAAAAAAAGTGTACAACGCCGCTAAGAAGTTTTCACTTCAAAAATACTGATGTGCTTTTTATGTTATAATGTAGATTAGAGTAGGCTATTTTGTTTTATTTTATTTAGAGAATTTAGTGCATAATATTATTTTTAGATGTTAATATTTATACTAATAGTTTTTAAGTTTTTCATAGTTTTAAATTGTAAGGTAGGTACCTACTCAAGTTAATTTTAAGACCACGCTATCGCATTAGGTATACACCTGTAATGATAGTGGTAAGAAGATTTTGATAAATAAATAGGAATACAAGTTTTTTTTTTTTCAAATTACGTTTTGTAAGTACGTGTAGTCTTTATCCGAGGAGGTAACTACCTACTAATACATCAGAAGGCCAATTTTATTCTCGTAATTAAATTCTTCTCATCTTAGCGATAATCAATGTCAAAAACATGCCAAAAATGTAGAGTAATTAGAGATATTTTTGACAGATTGAGACTGAGATTAGTCTGTGAACGTTCTTAAAATTACTAGAATGAGGGTTTTCTGAAATGACGTTCGTTAGGTGGCAGCACTGACACGTCAGGCACAGACATCTGTCAAAGAGCCTATATTTTCTTTAGTCATGACTGAATGATGAACGAATGAATGAATCGAATGATGAACGTCATCATATATTTTATATTGTTAGACCTCTTGTCAAAGTGGTGCCAACTGGTGTCGTAAATTTTCACGAAAACCCCCTCAGGTGGCCTGTCAACCTAAAACTAATATATAATAATCCATAATTATTTTCGTCGCAATTACCGTTAAAGCGACACATGTCACAATACCTACATTCCGAACTGACGCGCGGTAAGCCGGCTGTCAAACTAAGCTGATATATCGGACGGCTGCGGAATTACACGGATTATATTGTCAATACTGTACGCCGATATGTTTTATTGCTATCCCGGGATTCGGACTAAGTACGCCTGATTAATGCCTCCGAGAAGTTTGCTCCGAGAAATTCTTTTTCGTGTGAGTACGGTAGGTAGGTACTACGAATACTACGATTGGTTGATTGCTCGGAATTGAGTTAGTTTTTCTGTTTCTGTTGATTGTGGGTTATGTTTTATTTTTCTGTTGATTTGTTGTTGAACGTTATGTTGGCATTTATTTTTGATTAGTAAGTATATGTGTTGTGTTTGATTGAGTTTGGTTGGTAGATAGTATTGAAAGACAAAAAAATAATCAAAAACACATGTGCTTTGAGAAAAACTATAACAATTTTAATTGTAGAAAAAAAGTAATTCAAAATCTGATCAAAAATTTTCTAGAAAAACGCTAAAAACATTCAACGTTTTAATTTTATTCGCTGAAAACAAATAAATGTATATAAATAGCTATTACAATCAAATTATTGGTCCCTACCAATATCTTAGTGTTACCCCGTGAATAGAGCGACACACTCAAGCGATACGCGTCGTGCGACAGCAACTGCAGAGAAAACACATGAAATTAGATATTTGGGGCATGCCACGAGTCACGGCGACGTACTTGCTGAGCGACAAACTGAAACAAGTGACGCGCTCACTTGTCGCTTGACGCAAATCGCATCACTCGAGGTCGTGAACGGGGCCTAATAGCTAAGCCAGGATCACGTCTCCACTGACATTACTCTGTCTGCTCACCCTGACGAGGGTATATGATGTTATTCTGACAGTACGGCTGTCAAAATATCTGGAATATATTATTGAATGGTAAACTAGCCAGCGGCCTATCTGATTATAAAGTGGTTTCCGCATTAAGGGCTTCTGCGATACCAGAGACAAAACTAAACCGTCTCATCATCGGTGTTGGCAAAGTCAATTCGCAGTCCTCATAATAGCCACATTGACATTAAGTAATAAAAAATATATAATAATAATAAAATATATATAATAATAATATAAAATATATATTTATTTATATAATGTTTTATAATATATAAATGAGACTCAAGACCCCTATGATCACTTATCCAAATCATTCAAGCCCATTTTGAAAGCCTTCAGTTCAGGGATGGTGGTTACATTATTATAACTCAGAAAACACCTAACTCTAAGTCTAGGCCCCGCAAATGATTGATAGAATTCATTCCCCACACTCTTTTACAAACAGCGATCAATCATTTAGACATCTAATTAATATTGTATTTAAATGTATCATATGATATAAATATATACTTTATTGTACACCAGAAAATTCATAATAAAATATACAATTATCACTACAAAACATACAATGGGCGGCCTTATCGCTTTCTGGGATCACTTCCAGGTTATCTATCACTATTTTAGAAGGTAAAACTCGCGTCGTAGCAGCGTAGCACTTGCGTAGACGGGTCGTAGACACTATATTAATCTAAGAAAATGTTTCATGAAAGTTAGCAGATGAGCGGCTATTGTATAAAGAAGATTATTAATTTTATTCTTGAGTAAAGTAGAGAAAGGTTTTAATAAAAATACTGGCATTAATTTTTTTGCCATCTCACCGTGATAGCGTCCCAAGATAATGTTTTTTTTTTATTTATTTTTTTCAACAAACTAATTTGCTTTATGATACTGCTTCAGTCTGGTTCTCTTCATGATATTCCTTAATCGGTGTTGGAAAAGTGTGGCATTTTCTTTTCTTTTTACACTATAATGTTTATACAGGTAAACTGGCTGTTATGTAACTGTTCTGTAACTTTGATTTCAGTTAAATTAAAGTCACTTAAAAGAGTATAATCCAGAAAATATTAACGCACTTATATCAGTAGTCAATCCAGAACAAATCAGTTTCAGGAATTGTACGATATTTCTTTGTACAGAATACAAAAGTAAAACATAAAATGTCACATAAATAACTCTTTTTATTCCAACTGTCGTTTCACATTCCATTCTATTTTCAAACACAAACAATCACTCATATCATCATCATAATCAGCCTATAATGTTCCCACTGCTGGGACACAGGCCTCCTCTCGGTGAGAGGGAGTGGGCCGTAATCCACCACGCGGGCCCGGTGCGGGTTGGCAGATGTCACATGTCTTCGAATTTTTTGTTCTAGGACATGTCGGTTTCCTCACGATGTTTTCCTTCACCGTTTTGAGAGCAGTGGTGATGAAATAATTTACACAAAGTAAAGCGCCTGTCTGGGTTCGAACCTACGTCCTACAACTCGTAAGTCGCGGCCGTTACAACTTGGCCACCACTGCTCTCAACAATCAAACAATCACTAAATCAAAATAAAATAAATAGGTCCACTTAGTAAACCCATCCTGTTTCCTATCAAACACAAAGAGAGATCAAACAAAGAACTACTTAGGAATATTAAGATGCTCCTACAACCTACATGTATGTATGTGTATCGATAACTAGGCACACAATCCTTGTAAATCCTCTTTCAATCACAATCAGGCTGCTTGTTTTATTTACTGGGAAATAAACGTATATGTTATTCACCATATGTAAAAGTCAGCGAGTGAAGTGTGGTGTAAGTTAGAAGAGGTAGACGTTTACATTTGTTTTTTTTTCTCTTGTGTGTGTTAAGGAAAGTTAAGTTAAATCGATTACAGAAAACATAAAACTGAAACGCATTATAAAACATAGCGTTTGAATACAACTCTGTGGTTTGAAATAATAGGTTCACTAGGTTCAGTTTGGATAAAGTCAAATCTAATGGTAATACTACAATGTTATTGGTGACCGCCCTTGACACAACTGTTTACTAAATCATTATCTTTGACAACATCGAACGATTACAATATACCATTATGTCTGACTGTCGGTCTTAAACTGATGAAAAAGCCCATATATCTATCTAGATAAATTTAATTTTAATTATGAGTGTTTAGTCATGGCAGGCACACCAAAAATTATTTAAGTACAGACAGCACATCAACCTACCACAATCTGTCAGATTTTCCCAATCAACTTTGAACCTTATGCTTTAGCGATAAAGTTGAAAATCTATTAAAGAAATCTGACAGATTGTGGTAGGTTGATGTGCTGGCGTCCGTACATAATCTTTAAAATACTCACAAAATTATGGCTGTCGCTTCCGTAAACATTAAAGTGACAGAGAAAACATGGTATAGAACTGAACTGCATTTGATTATTCGGCCGTAAGTCTAATATTGTGCTCTAAACATTAAACCAGTTTCCTCTGCCTTCAAGCCCCACTAAAACAATTGCGAACGGTAGCAGGCCGCTTCCCACAAACCTACTGATACATAATGCAGGAGAACGTCTAGCGCCTAATGTATTAGAACATTGCTAAATATTTATATATGATCCTCCAATCTACTAATGAGTGTTAGTGCAGCAGAATAATTGTGATATCAAACTTGTGTTCATGATGTTATTGTATTCAGTGCAATTTGTTGGAATTATTTCGTGGCAGGTGTGGTTTAAATTATCTGTGAGAATGTGGTGGGTGGTGTTGTTTCTTTGTTTTTATTTGATAAATAAGACATGAGTTTTGATAGAAATACGTTGACCCTTGGTAGTTCGTAAAGTCAAGGAAATTAATTGCTAAGCAATTTGACTACCAACTTAAATTGTCCGTATATCCAAATCACAACCGTCATTTTCTTTCTGTTGTTTGAAATGGCTTTAAGACACCACAAAAACAATGACAATTATATAACACCACAACAATGAACGCGCTCACTGTTCATAATTATGGTATACAATACAGAAAGAACTGTTTCCTATAGTTTAAGTAAAGTTTTGAATTAATAATGTTAAAATTAAATTGGGTTGTTTGAGTCGGAAGTCTGTTTATTTGGTTTTTCGTTGTCGGTACATATTTTTAGTAAGTAGTAAGTACTATGTTCTCGAATGAAAAATGATGATGGGATGATTAATTTTTGACTTTTATGTAATTCATGAAAAAAAGAACTGTATTATGTTTTTATTCTAAGCCCGTGTTGTTCCATTGCAGAGCAAATGCCTCCCTTCCCTCTTTCCACTTTTCCCGATCTACTGCGATTGTGGGCCAATCTTTTAAGAAGGAATCCAACTCATGCCGCCATCTTCTTTCTGGGCCTGCCGCGCAGTTGTTTTCTGCCATTGGAGATCTACTGAACGGTGGTGGCTTTTGCATATTGCTGCTCCGACATGCGACAGATATGGCCAATTGGCCAGCCCAGTTCCACTTCAGTCCAGTAAATGTGCGGCCAGCGTCCGCTATTTGTGTTTAAAAAAAACTTTAATTTTATTTGTTTTATTGATTCGTTTATTCATATAATCGAAGTTTTGGTAAGTAAAGTAAATTTATTTGCATAGATTGCAGGTATAGACGCCAGCACATCAAGCTACTACAACCTGTCAAATTTCTTTAAAAGATTTTCAACTTTATCGCTAAAGTATAAGGTTCAAAGTTCATTGGGAAAATTTGACAGTTTCGGGTAGCTTGATGTGCTGGCGTCTGTACATAAAATAAGATGTTACAATAAGATGGGTGAGCCTTGTACAATCTACCTTATATAAGGCATGTAAACATTATTAAATGTTGGTGTCGGTACAATCTATAAAATGTATGTTATATAAAACAAAAAAACGCATGTCGTGTTTCTCTGTGACCTCTTTTTTTTATTTTTTGAGGATGTGATATCATCAAGTGACCCCTCCCGCTCTGGGTGGAGCGGAAGGGAGTGTCAGACTCTTATAGACTAAAACCCACCCGTGTTTCTTGACCACATAGTTCCACTGTATGACCACTTAGTTCTTCTAAACTGCACAATGGATTTTGATGTGGTTTTCACCACTATTAAAAGAAATTCCAGAAGGTTCATGTGTAATGTATTAATTTATTATACATACCCGGAATGAATCCATATTTAACTTAAACATAATTTATAAAATCTCCATGTTTTGTACTGTCGTAAAACCCGTGCGAAGTAGGGTCGGGTCGCTAGTCAAGTACTTATACATTCCAAGTATCTGTCTCTATCTACTTATGTCGCACGCGCCTGTACAATACACGTCTTAACATTCACACCGCCTTCACAATAGGACGGGACAAACAAAACACGAAGAATGTCAAGTTTTGATAATAACAAACTTGGTGTAATAAACAGCTCGTAATAACACATTGTCTTTTAGAACAAAAGATAAGTTCGCGTAAAGTTCACTGTGAGGCAGACGTGCCATGATTTTATGAATAATACTGTAAGTAGTTGGAGAGTGAGTTTGAGGGAAATGTAGCTTTAATATTTTATTCAACTCTTCCTGTGTTTGCGAATCTGTTTGCCAGGAAATCATTAACCAGCATTTCAGGTATATGCTGGTTGAGGTGTTTTCAGGATGGGAAATCATCAAATGACCCCTTCCGCTCTGGGTGGAGCGGAATGGAGTATCAGACTCTTACTGACTAAAACCCACCCGTGTTCCTTCCTTAGCCCTTTATGTTCCGGGCCAGCGGTAACCCTTTCGGACAATCCCGCTGACCCGGATATTAGTATGGATTACTGCAACTACAGATCCGGGCGTTGACACGACGAGCTTTAGAAAAAGACAATGACACCGTTATGTGTGACAGAGAAGACGCTACGAACTTTTTTCGATTCTATCAACAATATAATATAAAGGAGCTTTTCAATAATCCTTTTTCTGTTGTAGGTACACATAAATAAATAAAAAACACATTAGACAAAACATGATTCTCCAGTTATTATCACACGAATAAACAGACAGACAGACAAAGAGACGTTACGTATTATATAATAATGTAAGGAAAATGAAAAATTCCTAAAAATTTAAACTCGGTATGAATTTGACTTAAATATTAGCTCACTCTCTCATAACACTAACTACCCGTAACGTCTGTCAAAGATCTACGACTGACAGTCGTTACCCATAGTCACCCATCCACGGACCGCCCTCGCTTAGCGTAGCTGAACCTTGATCAATCGATAGATACTTTTTCACGAGAATTGTAAGGATATACGAAAGTGAAACATACATTTGCCTAAACCTTCGAAGACCAGAGGTGTGATGTAATGTCAAACGAACTGTTTTCACGAAGATTTAAGCTAAGGCTACTGTCCCATTTTAACGAACCATCCTGTATACCATAGAAATATGCTGTATACACTATACAGGCGCAAACGTTAAGCTAACGTATAACTACTTATAGTTACATTGCCAGGTGCACACCTGCTGTGAACAGATTTGGCGGACCAAATCCGATTGTATTTGCCTAATTCCCTATCCATATGCAGGCATAAACATATATGTACATATGTATGCTGGTAGGTATTATAGCAATAGTATTAAATTGACGGGTAAAGCTGATGCTGGGAAAATTGGGGATTACTGTCAACAGGGCCTCAATACTGTAGTATTCCCCGCGAAATCTGACCACGTCAACATCATGTTGTTAACGGAATTACGGCAAGAAATCGAAATGTCAACCGTACGGACTACATGTAGTTTGACAGTTCAAACCACGCCATTGTATCATAGAGAATGCGTTAATAGTAGATGTCGTGATAATGTAAGGAATGGACGTGGTTTCGAAGTAAGGAATCGTTATGTGGTCATGGCCCTAATTCGACATTCTGTGATGATCTCAATGATACTTTGTCTCACTTTGCAAGCTGACTACGAAAATTGTCAAGTTTATTTATTTAAATAATTTGGGAGACTAACGGTTAAAACAAGGATCAAGGACAGTACTTTATAATATCAGATGAATTTAACCCACCGATTTCTCTCTTTCAGGCGACAGTAATTTGACTTTCGAAAGAAGAAGATAAAGCGTTGTGTAACTATACAGACGCTATACAACGTTTATTAGTAAAGGGTTACAATATAGTAACATGCCGGTCGACTCTGTAAAAATCTCACCGTGAAAACGTAGGTGATATGAGTTTGTTTTTGCTAGGAATTGACACTATTGACAGCTCACTCCACGTTCACTTCACCTAAGTTGTCACGGTGAGATGGTTACAGAATCGCATTGCTGGTTACAGTTGATTGTAAAATGTTTTTATGTTTTTCTTACATCCTACACGTCGTACTAATTCCATGGCCATGTTTACGACACAGCCCGGTTTTAAGGGTAATAACTCGGGTAAACACCGGATTAAGGCAATTTAGCAGTAGCGTTTTTATGTCGCGCAGTTTGTTCCGCTTTCTTCCAAGCATCTTAAGATCACTGACAAACTGTTCCTAATTTGTAGTGTTGTAAAAGGCTACATATAGAATAAATAAGTAAACGGTCACTGGGGGCCTATTTATTAAAGGTGACAGGCGATAACCCGAATTTTTAGGGTTCCGTACTGCAGAAGGAAAAACGGACCCCTGGAACCCTTATAAGATCACTTCGTTGTCCGTCAGTCAAGACCCTTTTTCTCAGGAACGCGTGGAGTTATCAAGTTGAAATTAATATCAAACACTCAGGGCTGCAATCCCTTGCTTTGAAGCAGTGAAAAAAATCAAACTTCCAATACAACGCAATCAAAAGATACGGGGGCTTTTTTTTTTCAGGTTGGGAAATCATCAAATGAATCCTCCTTCTCTGGGTGGAGCGGAAGGGAGTGTCAGACTCTTACTGATTAAAACCCACCCATGTTCCTTCCTTAGCCCTTTATGTTCCGGGCCAGCGGTAACCCATTCGGACAATCCCGCTGACCCGGTAGGCTTCGGCCCTGACGGGCCCCTTCACTTGATGCTGACATATGCGCTTATGGCGCTTATGTTCCGTTTATGCCGCATATTTTGACACTCCCAAGGGAATCGAAACCTATAAGGGTACTTCCCGTTGACCTAGAGTGATGAAATTTGGCAAGAAGCAATGTCATGTAGCACAAGTAAAGGAAAAAAACCGAAAACTGTATTTTTATAGTTACATAACATAAAAAAAAATCCCGTGATAAACTAACGGGCGGGTGGCGCAAAAGTAATGTCATAATGTGAATGTGCCTTAATTCTTGCAGGTGGCGCCAAATGTTACTGCGCTTTGACATTTATGTTGTAGACATATAAAGAATTAAATTGTCAACAAGCCATGGAGCGATACACACCTCAAGAGCTCGCAATTATTGTTACTGCTTATTTGACAAATTTTCAATCGGTTTTTTAGTTCCATGTGCTCGAACAATTAAGTGTTTGGCCGAGCACCTCATGTTATTGGGTCCACTACAGATCTAGCAAGAAGTGGCCAATTTGGAACCAGATATTTTGCGAGCAACAATTCAAAATACCGTCAAAAGATGCACAACGTAAAACAAACACAATTGTGCATCAACTCGAGAGGTGGTTTTTACCAATTAATGTATGAATTTTACACTTTCAAATAAACTTTTCATGAAAACAGAATCCATTTTTTTTTTTCATTTCTAACAAAATGGCAGCCAATTCTCAATGGGTCATGTATGAAAATATTAAATTGTCTCTATTTTTTTTCTGCACTTATGAATAAGCTAATACTATCTACAAAAAAAGTATCAGATTTATCTGATTAGTATTTCCAGAGAAATAAATTAAATTCTGTTAGAGGCGGCCATCGACAGTAACCCACGGATTTTTATTCAATTTCCTTAGCCTACTCAATTAAAAAGTAAAAACTGTAGATAATCTGTACCGTCTGACATCCATCCATCATAACTTGTCAATTTGTCATAACATAACCTCACTTTTCACCTCTTGCTTTGTGTTTGTTTGCGATTTTATGGATATATCTTTACGATTACGATACGATTTATCTTTATTTTATTCAAAGCGTGAGGGTCGTCGTAAAGATATATCCATAAAATCGCAAACAAACACAAAGCAAGAGGTGAAAAGTGAGGTTATGTTATGACAAATTGACAAGTTATGATGGATGGATGTCAGACGGTACAGATTATCTACAGTTTTTACTTTTTAATTGAGTAAGCTAAGGAAATTGAATAAAAATCCGTGGGTTACTGTCGATGGCCGCCTCTAACAGAATTTAATTTATTTCTCTGGAAATACTAATCAGATAAATCTGATACTTTTTTTTGTAGATAGTATTAGCTTATTCATAAGTGCAGAAAAAAAATCGAGACAATTTAATATTTCCATACATGACCCATTATGACATCACTTTTGCGCCACTCTGTATTTACATACCTATAAATTTTTGCGGAACCCTCGCACTTGACTGGTTTGCAGCGAATGCAGTAAAAAGATACTATAAGCCACACGATTTTAAAATACCGTACGACTTTTGTCCACATCCCTATATAAGAGCAGTTTTTTCCGCTCATCCGTCAACAAAAAACGGTGGAAAACAAGTTTATGACGTCCGTTTGTATGTCATATGAACTTCCGCACTGAATAAGACACAAATAGAATTCAGAAGATCCATTTTGTCAGAATGGACCAAAGAATAGATATCGGTACGGATTGTGTGAAAGATACAAAGGCCTTCAAGAGGATAAATACTGAAATGACGGAAGAAGATGACATGCTGCACCAACTAAGTTGACGAATAGTGTCAAGATGAAAAGGTGTTTTGTGCAAACATCTCCTGTCTGTTATTGCCTGTTGCCAAAACTTCACTTAAAATCGAATGGGTTCGAGGTGTGAATCTGCGATGATTTACTTAAAAAAAAAAAATGAGCTTGCCTTCGAATTGTATGCGGTCGCTTGCGTGAGGTTTGAAGTGTACGTGTGTGTGTGTACAGAATAGCACTAACACTAACCGTAGTCAAAATCTTAACATAGTGGATCTTCTGTTTTCTTTCTACTCAGTGGCGCCGTCCCTCTTAGATTATTTATTAAGTTATGTGTCCTCATAATGTTCTAGGGAAAGTAAGGCTGGTTCTCGTATACATTGTGTTTGTAAGCAAATATTGTGAGTGTTGACAGTATTTTCCTTATTTATTGTGTGTTTTGTTCCGCCGTCGCGCAAAGCTTCTTCTTAAGCAGAACATAATTGAGGTTTGTTCGCCATGCTTGCTTACTGCGTGTAAGCAATTTCAGACCATAATAAAGCCTGAGTTCCCTCACAGCCACAAATCAATGGTACCTACCTAAACTACTAAAACATAGATATGTCTTCATTCAAACCAAAATTAAGCTGAATATTCGTTATCAGGTTTTACAGCCGCTATTTTCGATACCGCCGTGCACCGGTTGCGAAACACTACAGTAATGTCATAATTATAGCCGCGCTTGCCATTGCATGTTTTTAAACTGTATGGAAAAACAATAAATTGTTAATCCCTAACGGGACAGATATATATTTTTTCCGACTTTTCACAAATAATAATCACTAAAAAACCTCTTCAAAGACTTAAAAACAACAAAAACAGTTCTGCAATAACCAAAACACGTAAGAAAGGTTTTGCGGCGCTCACGCTCCGAACGATAAATTCAAGGTTTAGTGCCTTGCAAGCCAGATTTAGAATAATCCCTCAGTTCCACCTAATAGCCTGCATCGTACAAATGCTATGCTAAATGCATAGTTTTCGGTGCATTCTCGTTTCATATTGCATTTTGAATTGATTCAGGAATATTTCGGGTGAACATAATAAAGATGGAGAATTGTTTTAAAAACGAATCATGAATGTTGGTATAGAACAATGGTTTGGTGTTTTTAGGGTTCTTTACCCAAAGGGTAAAAATGGGACCCTATTACTAAGACTCCACCTGTCCGTCTGTCTGTCTGTCTGCACCAGGCTGTACCTCAGGAACCGTGATAGCTAGACGGTTGAAATTTTCACAGATGATGTATTTCTGTCGCCGCTATAACGACAAATAATAAAAATGGAATAAAGTTAAAATTTAAAGAGGTATAAAAGAAAGGTTTTTTCGGCTTTTTATGCCTTGTGGTACGGAACCCTTCATGTGCGAGTCAGACTCGCACTTGGCCGGTTTTTTATGTAATTATGTAGGGACATATATAAAAGCCTTTATTGCTTTATGCCAAAAGACTGTTTAATAAAACCGACAGCCAGCAATCCAATCCAATCTCATAATTTTACATGCTTCTTTGATCAATTTTCTACCTTATTAAACAGACCTGTCGTGAAAATGTGCCAATTTTGAATATATTTTGACAAATAGGTACAGTACCCGGCGATAAATATTGCAATCGACCTTTGGAAAGAGACAATCGGCTAATTTCGGCTTCGTAGAGCGTTATCTCTGTCGCACGAAATACAAACAGTCCGGTATCTATTAGGAGCTGTTAAAACAATTATGATTTGCTTCTTTTGATAATTATTTTTATTCTTATTCTATAAAAAGGTAAAGGTCGATGTGCAATATTTATCGCCGGGTAACTGCACTTCTTTTACATCGTATTCGTATTATATTTATTTGAAAGACAAATCTTCTAGTTATTAATTTAACTTAGCTCGAAATATGAGGTACAGTAACTGTTACATAATCATTATAAAATTGTCCAAAATTTAAAATATTTCTTTGCAAAAAAGTAAGACATTTGAATTTCGCGGGCGATTTTGGGGATCCAGCGGAACACCCGTATTTTACATGGAGTTACGCCTGTCTGTCCTCCACAAGACTAATTGCATAACACGTTACTCCTAGATAAGACTGATTGTTACGATAAGAATTATTGCATTTTATAATAATTATTTATTAAAAATAATTAATCAAAACAGTAAAATAAAAATGTAAAATACTGGTATTCAGCTGCATCCGGTTAGACTGGAAGCCGACCCCAACATAGTCGGGAAAAGGCTAGCCATAAGCTTACTATAATATTGAACATGCTAGTGTAATGTCTATACGTAACTTCACAGTAATTTCTAGCTAGCTGGCTTCCATCAATTTCTAGGAACACACCTTGTGTATCGCATACAATCATTGCATGACATACCACCAACGTCGACAGATGAATAAGGGCGTTCCACAAACCATTACAAACAACAATTTGGAGAGATACACCCTGTAAGCCAGGTGGCAAATTGCCAATTTGGTTAGTTGGGATTCCGAGGTCTTGGCGGCCCGAAAGATTAAAGACGATGGTCTTTGGGGCTTAACAAACGCTTGAGGTGCATTTAAAGCCACAATAAATGGCGTTACTGATATTCTATCAGCGATAAAGATGATAGAAAAGCCAAAAATGTATGGGATTGACATAAGGTACCGAAAGGCTTATGTTAATCCTGTTGAAATTGTAGAAATAAGAAAAGTTTCAAAAGCGATTGTCTTGACCGTTTGGGCAATCAATCCGTTTTCTGGCTGGCCAATATTATTAAGTACAACTGGGTGGGCTGGGCTGATGATGAAGATTCCGCCCTTTGTGTTACCCTATGTAAAATTTATACAATAGGTATCTATTACTATTCTATCTATCTTGGAAAACGTGTTCTTTTTTTTGAGACCAGTAAGGCATGTTCTTGGTTGCTACGGTCAGTAACAAAAGTCGATTAACACTTCAGTTTTTAAAATCTCAGTTACTGAGAAAAATATTTGTTCAAAATTGCAGCAGTAGTACAATGCAATTTTGTACAAATATTTTGTAAAAAATATTTGTACAAAACTGAGATTAAACTGAGATTAGCTTTAATATTGAGAAAAACATGTTTGGTCTCATCTTGTATTGTAACATCTTTTAATACCGTGTTTTTTAGTATTATTATAAAAAACTGACGTGTTAATATTTTGCTCAATAACTAAGATTAAAAAAACTGAAGTGCTTTTCGACTTTTGTTGCTGACTGTAGAAGTGTTATGTATATGCATAATTATATGATGTCCTTCTACGGAAAAGCTAGAAGGAAGTATTTACAGGCTAAAATGGCGTGTTGGTCTAGTGGTATACACGGCGGCTTAGCAATGTGATGGTCTCGAGTTGAAATCCGCGCATGAGAAGGTTTATTTCTCGGAAAAAAAAAGAGTATTTACAGGCTGTGTTACTAATTCAGATAGTTTATAAAGCATACACTGCTGAAACTATTTCAACAATAGAAGTGTTGCCATTGCCGTCACTGGAATTAGAATTAAACGTACACTACACTACACGACTACATGTACTACGCGTACTATATTAAACGCTCATAAAAATATTTTGTGTGCGCTTACCCATAACTGCGCCAGTACGCCAGTACGACATTACGACAGTACGATAGTACGCCAGTACGACAGTACGCCACTACGACAGTCCGCTGTCTAATTTCGTTTGCGTAGTAATTGGGCCCACGCATAAATTTGGAACACAGTGACGTTTAATGAACAAATTGGTGGTACTTATTTATGCTAGATGTTCCATGTAAGCCTGTGGTTTAGAGTGACGGACGATTTTATCCGACTACGCCAGAAAGGAGAGCTATGTTTTCAAAAGTTACACTGAACTGTTATGACTTATGAGCCCTTCTAAAATGTAAATCGAGGTTCTTAATAAAAAGTTAACAACAGAAATGTTCTTTATTATTAATTTAAAAGAATTATGAGCTTTTAATTACGATTTAGGTACCTACTTTTAGTTTTCTTTTACTCTTAAAGCTGTTACTGGAAAATAAGACATTAAGGCATAGGCCTGCCTAAAGCGTAATAAAATGAATCATTAATTTTATTTAATTACTCCGAAACCGGGAAATACTTCTATTTCGTACCATTTCAAGTACACACTAACTAAACCGTAAATATGAAAAAAGTAATTAATATTAATTTAAATTAGCTGTAATCACGCAATTACCATTGTTTGATTAAATGATAAGTGTTTCCAACAATAAAATAAGGCTTATCCTAACTAACTGGGATTAGCGATCTCTAATTGGCCGTTTGCCGGTAGCGAGCGCCGAATTTTCGAATAATGTAAATGTAGCGATTGTTATACTGCGATGAGTATTTCGCAAACGTTTTTTTACGCTAAACTGCATTTTAGGAATTTTTCACGTTCTATTTTTGTGTTTTTGTTAAGGCAGTTTTCCGATAGCTTTAACAAGTCAAGTCATTTATTTTAAATAGGCACATAAAAGGTACTTTTGAACGTCAAATATTACAACAAAAATAGAAATGATTCTAGTCGCCCATTCCAAAAGGTAGTTTTCGTATGGAGAAGAATGGGCAAGAAACTCCACCGTTACTCTTATAAATGATTTTACAATATTTTGCATACATTAATTATATAATAATAATATGTGAATACGATTATTTTTTAGACCTGTAACTAACATATGCCCACAATAAAATATTTTGAATTTGAATTTGATGCATCTAAAATAAAATTACTATAACACAATAGGTAAAAGAATTAAAAATGAAACCATGACATATAAATTAATTATCTGATAGATACATGGTGCTCACATATTTACAAACATGGTAAAAGCAAACGATTTAAATTTAAATAAAAAAAAATAACAAGTAATAAGTCAGGGTGTGAGTTAAAGTAATTACAGAATGTAAATCAATGTCAAAAAAGAATAAATTTTTCAATTAAATTAGCTAAAAGTTTGATTTTGTCTAGACTCTAGATTGACATAATGCTGTGAAAGTAGCTAAAATAGACTAAACGCGCAGTTTCTACATCAGTTAATTGTCTTATCTTTCTAAGAGCATAAGCCGCCCTGCAAGAGATGTTATGTTAGGTCCCCATTGTAATTTCTCGTCTAGCGTGATTCCCAGGAAAACCGTATGATCAACAAATTTCAGTTTTTCTCCATTCAGTATGATCTATGTATCATAATTTTTATAAAGTCTCATATTTTTTGCAGAAAATCTCCTAATTATAACGAACTAAAAACATGAGTTTTTTTTTATTCTTTGGACTTTATTCATAAGTTATTACTATTACGTTTGCTTTTTTGTCGATATCTAGGTTTTTTAAATATTAAACTCTTATGATTCTCTGCCGAAATAGTGTCATCTTTTTTTTTGTGGATGTCGGTAAGGCGACTTAGGTTTTATGCCACAAGGATAAACCCCGCCTCAATGCTTGAAAAGTCTAGTATTTATTTTTCTTTTTTCTTCGAGGTAGAATACTAATTTAGCTTTTCCATTAGTAAAATTAATTGTATATTTATTTTTAAGACAAGGATTGAACTCTGCTCCAAAGATTAATTCAATGAATTAGAAGCGGACATATAACTTATTTCTTAAAATCTTTTACAATTCCAGTATTGGTAAATCATAAATCTTTAAATTTTCGTTCCCAATGAACAAAACACTAAACCGTCTGCATTTGTTTTACGTTCCATAAAACCACAAACAATTGAAAATCAACTGCTTTCAAGTTGCCATAAAGTTCGTTATTCATACGTTGATTCTTTAATGACCGCCAAAATTCGGCTTCTGTTGGATCTAACCAAATTTATGCAGTTCAAACTGGCTTCAGACTTGAGACGGGGAAAATGCAAATACGGATTTAAAGGTAGATCAACGGCGGAATTGTTGAAGTTTTATGTTGATCTCCTTAATGCTCATCTTTTTAGATGTTTTGGTTAGGTTTGTTTTGAATCTACATATTTTTAAAGTTAGAGAAAATTATACTTGTTTATATAGACCTGAGTTATACGAAGCCGTTTCATAACTACACACTTGTACGTACCAATCTCACTTTTCAAAATGAATATTGGGTTGATTATTCTTCGTATGAAAATAAGTTTTAATCCTGCAGTTATGGTTAGTTAACCCTTCCGCCGCTTGACGTCATTTTTTTCGTAATACGACACCCGGCGTGCGTGCGCGGAAAATCGCGGAACTACTGCCGCCAAAGTGCGCGGTCACAATAAAATGACGATATCTCCTAAACTATCCAATGGCTAGTAATACAACATGCGACTCTATTCTTTTTTTTTTCAAGTATTTATTATTCCATTTTGATAATTTGGCTTTCCCGTGACTCATAGTGCTCGGTCCTAAGTTTTCTTTTTTTGAGACAAATTCTATAAACTCCCTTTATTTTTCTCTCAGTTTTTTAATTTAGAATTTGATTAGTTGTTCGAAATCAAAAAACTAAAAATAGCGGCTTTTTGTCCCTTGCCAATTTTTGTTCTGTCTATCCCGGAAGCATTGACTGCAATAAAATTTGGTTTCCCAAAGACCCAATCTTGAACGTCATTGCTATTAATACCTTTCATGGTAAACGAATGATTGGAATCAATTGATCGATAGAGCATTATAAGATAATAAAACTTTGAGCGAAATCCATTGTTAGTTTAATAGAGACTTACCGTTATTTTCTAATCTTCGAGTTTTTAATCTGAAAACAGAAAATTCTTTGTTAGAAAATGATCAACACTTTTTAAAGAGGTAAAAGTACTGTATTGCACCCAATTTGTTTACTGAATAAATAAATAAGTATATTAAAAATGTTTTTTTCATAACATCACACCTTAATAAACCGACTAACCGACCAGGCATTATATGACCTAAAGAAATGGTTTTAGATACTTCATGAGGTTAATTATTACTGACCTGGTTCTTTTATCATAAGTATTTATTGTTGTATTCCGAATTAGTATTATGACCTGGGTAATTTTACTATTATTATTTTTCTTTAATGTATGATTATTCAAAACTTGACATGTAATTTTTATAATTATTAATAAATAGACTAAACTAAACTAATAACACTTGTATTTCCCGAAGAAATAAGTAGATCTTTAAAATAGTAAGAATCAAAGTTATTGAGTTTTTCATGAGATATTCTCAGTAGCACCCCGGAGTAATAATGTTTATAGTGCTATAATTTATTTGTTTACCACTTTATTTAACCCACATAAAGACAAACGTATTGTAAACTTAATAACTCATATACTATATAATAACTTGATAATGTATGCATAGTTCCTCTACCTATCGGAGGAGACAAGCGTGGATCTGTACTAATAGAAGTAAATACCCAATCTTTCTAAAACTGTATTCGTTCCAGTCAATAAGTCCAAAGTCTTAACAAACAGTAACGAATCACAATATTTGATCTAGAACCTAGGTAAATCCTATTACCAAGCACAGGCGAGCTTGCAACTTTTTCCAATCGGCTTACAGGCTGGTACCGTTGTATAGAAAAGTGTTAGCGTTCGACCGACAAGGATTTTATTCCGTGCTCTGTTTTATAGTCCATTACACGCTTTAAATGTTTTGCTAGATAGTGTTTGGAGTATTATTTTAAATGTATTTCTTTTAGGTTACTGAAATACATTAAAGGTATGTAGCTTTAATGTATTTCAGTAACCTAAAAGAAATACATTTAAAATAATACTCTTGAGTAGTCTTGAGTAGTAAGCTTGAGTAGTCAAGCGACGATTGCCGCATCTTAGGCAGCTCAGCATTACTATCGAACTTGTCCACTGGCTAATTTCATTTTTTAATGGCGTTGTTTTTCTTTTGGATGGACTGTAGACGTCTCGGTGTCCTTGCGTCAATTCCTAATTTAACCGACACCGCAAATATATAATGCATTATGCATTTATTTCCCATCCTGTAATTAAAATCCTTCAGAGACGAAATAATTCACGTCCGTCCATCCGTCCGTTCGTCAATGTTAGTTTTGGTAATGCTCGTCTAGTGGCAACCTGTGATCTTAAATTAATATGTCCTATCTGCGGATAATGTAGTGGACGTAACATTACTTCGTACACATTTGTTACAGATATTCTATTTCACGAAGTCCGTTCGGCTTTGATTGTAGTAGTGACGTATCCTGACAAGCGCGCTCCCACAGCGGCTGCCCCTTGCTGCCGTCGCATGAGGCTATTTCCGCGAATGTGTACCGTTTTACTTCACCCATTGTTGAGTCTCTGTTGATCACAATGTGCATGTGCACGCTTGACAAAATTCATAGCCAAACGGACTTCGTTACATAGAACATCTGTAACTTTATGTATCATAGTATATGTTATTATTTTTTAATAATCCCTTAATAAATAAAATGAAAATAAAATAAAAAAATACCAGATGCGTTTTAAAATTCACACAAAACTGTTCACATGAAACCCCATTACTTTAATTTCACGTTTCATTTAAGCAGTAGCTTAAATGAAACGTGAAATTAAAGTAATGGGGTTTGTATGACGGAAAGGAGTACCTTTCCGTCATACAAAAAAGGAGTTTTAAACAATGAACGTAACTTTCAATCTTGTATTTTGTTGACCCTGCAGAAACAAACAGGGTACAATATTGTCACATACGCGAAATACGACCTTTAACTTACTTAGATAAAGTTGAAATTCGACTGAGAGTTTGTTGCAAAGAAAATGGGAATCTCGGCTTCTCATTTTCTTTGCTGCACTTTTCTCCTGTAAATTGTTCCTTATGCTCTAAAAATAAAGTCCATAATCAAACTTACGTGTTGAGACGATATTTCGTACCCGTTGCGTCAACATTGGCCAAGTCATGTGTGTTGGAGACAAGCAACGCATCTGCAAACAAACAAAATATTATTACATATAGATAGTGGGATTTACGTTAGTCTAGCATGGCCGAGCTTGGCTGAACAAAAAAAAAACAGAGTGTACACAGGTAACTTTATCTCCTGTTATTTATTTATACTGGAAAAGTTGAAAATTGTATAGAGGATTTTTTCACGGTGTGTTTTTATTGTGTTGCTTTGGAAAACTGACGATCGTTGTTACTACTGTGTACAGTCAACAAAAGAGATAAGTATACAGGATCGTCGGATATAGTTGAAGTTTAGTAAGAAACTGATGGATATTCTCAAATAACATTTTATTTTATTAATAGAAAACAAACAGCTCATTTCAATCGCGCGCGCGCAGCCATGCGCGTCGTGTGTATTTTGGTTGCGCTGTAGATATTAATTCTTCCGCGATGGCGTCTACACTAAAGTGTAATAATTGTAATCTTGTCGTCGATGAGATGCTATCATATGTGCAAAACAAGTTGTCAATTATAGATGAAGATAGTCTTGTAAGAATATGCTTGTCTACATTCACGAGTGCGCAGATTGAAAAATCTAAATCATTGTTGTTCGAATCTTTGCCGTCGGATCAACGTAAACCGGCAAGAAAAGGACAAGGGAAGGATAACCGAGTGCTAAATGATATTGTTAGTGTGTTCAAAGTGACCGAGCCCGATGTGATGCCTGTGTTTGTGGCCCGTGATTTAGAAAAGCTACCCCCCATAACATTTGATCACTTGGATGTTTCTAAGTTGTTAAAAGATATTTTACTGGTGCAATCGGAAATCAAGGATATTAAGTCATCATATGCCACTGTGAGCCAGTTGGAAGACATAAAAAAGGATCTCAAGGCCATGTCGATGTCTGCTTCACCCCAGAACGGCAACATGAGGAGAGGAGCGCACCTGGATAGTAGGCCCTTATTGTTATCACCAACAATGAGTGGTCAAGCAGTGGAGCGCTGTGAAAACCTTGATAGTTCGGTATTGTCGGTCAGGGATTATACCAGAGCGGTGCAATCAGTTCTGATCATAACAAAAATCAGTCCGGGGGTAGTCGCTGTTGTGCAGACATTATGAATAAAAACCCGTTACTGAGCTCGCCGCGGTGCGTCACTGGCAAGCGAGCTGTCGTTGTTGCTGTCAATGACTCATCGCAGATTACCGATAATCAGCTGGGCGACTCGATGCAAGTGCGATGTCAACAATCATTTGCGGATACAGTCAGACAACAATCAAACTTCGAGAATAAGGTGGCAAGTCAAAACCATGAGTGGACCTTAGTGCAGAATCGTAAACAAAGATTCAAGGAACGTTTTATGGGGAAAATGGGTAAAAATGTTGTTAATACTGACGAAAAGTTTAGAGCAGCAGATCGAAAAGTACCTATGTTCATAACTAATGTGCACAAGGATACTGCAGAGGAGGACATTGCTGATTATATTCTCAGAAAAACGGCAATAAATGTAACACTAGAGAAGATAAATTTGAAAAAACAAAGTGATTACAACGCATTTAAGTTCTTTGTGCCTCATCATACTGTGCATTTGTTCTTAAATAATGAAGTATGGCCGCTGGGAATTATGTTTAGGCGGTTTGTGAATTTTCGACCGAAATCTGTGAACAGACCGTATACTGGCTCTGTAGGCGGTTCTTCCACGGAAATTAATGGATAGTAAACTGCACAAGTTGGCAACATTTAATTGTAAGAACGTTAAGCGTTCGATCGACAGCATACGTGACTTGTGTGAATACGTTGACGTCATAGCCTTACAAGAAACTTGGCTACTGTCGCATGAAATATCGTTCCTTAACTCGATTAGTGACAATTTCAACTGTACTGGAACGTCGGCAGTGGATTCCACTACTGGTATGCTACGAGGAAGACCTTTTGGTGGTGTGGCGCTATTGTGGAGGAGGAGCATATACACAAACGTAACTGTGATTCCGAGTGATAACCCGCGTATAAGTGCAATTAAAATAGTAATGCAGGAAAGATCAATGTTAGTGTTTAGCATTTATATGCCGATTGATGCGGTATGTAATTTGGCAGATTTCACGGACGTCCTCAGTGCGGTGAGTGCTATTATTGATTCTAACAGTGCTGAGTGCGTTTATATACTGGGGGATTTTAATGCTCATCCAACAGAGCGTTTTTATGATGAGATGATGGTTTTCTGTAGTGACCAGGACTGGTCGTGTATAGACACTGAGCGTCTGGGTGTAGCATCAAATACGTACACTTTTATAAGTCAGGCGCACGGGTCGTCGAGGTGGCTTGACCACTGTTTGGTTACCAGGGCTGCGGCTCAAACTGTTAATAGGGTGTTTGTTCAGTATGATGTAATGTGGTCTGACCACTTTCCTTTAATTATTGAATGTAATTTGGATGTAATAGTACCGAAAAGATGTGTATCTGCTGAGCATTTAAATAACAGGATTATGTGGGGTGATCGGGACTTGGCGCAAATTAAATTGTACAATGCTGAGTGTCATAAGCGTCTGAGATTAATAGATTTTCCTATCCAGTTTCGCTATTGTTGTGATCGTATGTGCACTGATTTAAATCATAGACGTGTAATCGATGAGTTGTATGGGCAAATTGTTGGGGCTTTATGTGAATCATCGGTGGTTGGCCGAGATAGTAAGATGTGCAAACGAAAAGTTGTAGTTGGATGGAATAGACATGTTGCCGACGCGCACAGGCTTGCTAGGGATAAGTTTATGTTGTGGTCATGCTACGGTAAGCCTACTTCTGGCCGTTACTATGAAGAGATGTGCGAGTCGAAACGGATATTTAAATCTCGGTTGAAGTGGTGCCAGAGCCATGAGGATAAGATAAAAATGGATATCCTAGCGACAAGTCATTTGAATAAGGATTTTCGTGGGTTTTGGAAGAACACAAACAAACTTAGTCATAAGCCTAGCGTGCCTGTGTGCGTTGATGGTGTGAGTGATGCGAAGGGAGTAGCTGAACTGTTTAAAGCTAAATTTGAGGTTAAGTCGTCGTTAGGACCGTCGCAGGCGGTGATCGATGTTGAGCCCAAAAGGGAATTAGGAGTCAGGGTCACTGCCAGAGACATTGCAAATATCATACAGTCGATGTCAAGGGGGAAGTCTCCTGGCCATGATGGGCTCAGCATCGAGCATCTTCGGTATGCGGGCCCTCATTTGACGCGTGTTTTGGCTTTATTGTACAATCTTTGTCTGAGTCATGCGTATATACCCTCGGATATGTTGAGAACAGTTGTAGTGCCCGTAGCTAAAAACAAAACTGGTCTATTGACTGATAGGGATAACTATAGACCTATTTCACTGGCTACGGTTGTGTCTAAGGTATTGGACAGCGTGCTTAATGCGCAATTAAATAAACATGTTCAATTGCATGACAACCAGTTCGGGTTTCGACCTGGGTTGTCTACCGATAGTGCTATATTGGGCCTTAAGCACGCTGTGGAGTACTACACACGGCGTAACACTGCGGTTTACGCTTGTTTCCTCGACCTGTCGAGTGCTTTTGATCTGGTTTCGTATGACACTCTTTGGAAAAAACTTAGTGATGCGAAGCTACCACCCGAAATCATAAATATATTTAAGTTTTGGTACGCGAAC
This sequence comes from Luperina testacea, assembly GCA_927399505.1. NCBI lineage: Eukaryota > Metazoa > Arthropoda > Insecta > Lepidoptera > Noctuidae > Luperina > Luperina testacea. Next base: position 3,411,704 of record OV656779.1, read on the forward strand.
CAGGTCAATAGTGTTAGATGGGACGGGGCTTATTCGAGTCCATATGGTCTTGAGTCAGGTGTGAGGCAGGGGGGTCTCAGTTCTCCTACACTCTTCAACCTGTATATGGACCAGTTGATTAGGGAGCTGAGTAGCACCAGAGTCGGATGTTATATTGATGGCATATGTGTCAACAACATTAGCTATGCAGATGACATGGTGCTGCTCAGTGCTTCAGTCTGTGGCCTGAGGAAACTGGTGAGTGTGTGTGAGAGGTACGCCAGTGCTCATGGCCTGTTGTATAATGTCAAAAAGAGTGTCGTGATGGTGTTTGGGGCTGGTGGGAAATGTCCTGAAACGGTGCCTCCAATAATGATAAATGGTGTACCGTTATCGAGAGTGCACTCTTTCAAGTATCTTGGGCATTTTTTGACCACTAGCCTTAAGGATGATGACGATATCGAGAGAGAGCGGAGGGCACTGTCGGTCAGAGCTAATATGATTGCCCGCAGGTTTAAGCGTGCTTCTACGGAGGTTAAAAAAACACTTTTTAGAGCTTTCTGTTCCTCATTCTACACCTGTAGCTTGTGGGTACATTTTACGCGGAGATCGTACAGTGCCCTTCGCGTGCAATACAATAATGCTTTCAGGGTGTTGATGGGGCTGCCTCGCTTCTGTAGCGCATCAGGGATGTTCGCGGAATTGCGTGTTGATTGCTTTTATGCATTAATGCGTAAAAGATGTGCGTCCATGGTGCGCAGGGTGCGAGCCAGTTCCAACAGCATCCTGGGAGTTATTGCTGATAGACTGGACTGCTGTATTGTAAGTCGTTGCTCCAGTATCTCAGCTGGAGTGCGGAAGCAGTGATTGTCTTGTTGTTTTGTTTGTGTAATTGTATCACTAATATAGATGTAAGTTTATTCTATTGTTACTAACACTGTATGAGTCTCATAGTTACTTGAAAATAAAGAATTTAATAATAATAATAATTTATCAAACTAAATTTCAGTCGATAACATCCATCGGTTCCTTACTAAACATCAATTATATCCGACGATCCTGCATACTTATCTCTTTTGTTGACTGTACATTAGGTATGGTGCCAAGGTAACTTGAAACATAAAATCAGTGTCTGTTAGTCGAAGTTTGAAGTTTGATGCTATCATAGAATATGACGCTAATTTTATTACGAGTCTTGTTGAACAACTCTAGTCTTTTATAAATTGCTTTAAAATATTCCAGAAGGTAAATACTTAATTTTTAGGATTCCGTACCTCAAAAGGAAAAAACGGAACCCTTATAGGATCACTTTGTTGTCCGTCTGTCTGTCTGTCTGTCAAGACCCTTTATCTCGGGAACGCATGGAGGTATCGAGTAGAAATTTTAACTATATACTCAGGTCTACAGTCCCCTGAAGCTGTGAAAAATCAAATTTCTAAGTTAACGTTAAAAAAGATACGGCCGTTTATGCCGCAAAAAACGTATATTTCCACAATCTCAAAGGAATAACTTATAGGGTACTTCGCGTTGATCTAAAATCATGAAATTTCGCAAGAAGCAAGGTCATGTAGCACAAGTAAAGGAAAAAATCCGAAAACCGTAAATTTGAAATGACTTTTTTTTTAAATCCCGTGATAAATAATCTATTTACTTACATACCTACCTACAAATTTGTACGGGACCCTTGGTACGCGAGTCTTTGTTTTCTGTTTAGGGAGAATTCAACCAAAGTTTTCCACCTAGGTATAAGTCTTATCCTGCTAGTAAATTAATTTTCGACAATTCTTCCATACTAAGACTGTCAGACGTCAATTTTATTTCACGGATAAAAGATTTCTGACTTTGGTAAAATCAGCGAATTGTGGTCTAGTTCTACAACATTCATTCAACATATTCCTAGACTTTTTAGGTTTGTTACTGTTTCGATAAATTAATGATCTCATGTCTGAGCTTCATTCGAGTTTGAAAAAGCCGAAATAAATACATCAGAAGAACTGTAAACTTTTATAAACATATGGTCTCACAAAACTTATAATGTAAGGAAAAAATCTTTTCCAAGTAGCTAAAGTCTCCAAACTTTTTCTTTTAAACTCCCAAAAAGCAACAAAATAAAATTTTCTGAAATCTCATTTGAAGATAGTACGAGTATTTAATTACCTCAAAACCGACAAGTCGTAGCAAGCAAAGTTGTTATAATTCGAACTAAAGGGCTCTTTGTTAAGTAATTTAAATAATTGTTGTTTGGTGAAAGTTTTGAAGCTATTTTCGTGAGGTGTCTTTAGGTCGTTTGATTTGGTTTTGAGAATAAGAGTGTGTTATTGTTTGATACATTACATACTATCACGTGTGCATTCTCAAAAATATGAAGCAGAAGACTGTTTGGCATATGGTTTATATTTTTTTTACAGAGGTTAGGTTAGGTTAGGAAATTGTCGAAAACAGAAAACGAAAATCATCCGGTCTCTAAGAATAACACACATACATATGTATATTTATAAAGTACGCAGAACTGTAACTTGAAGAGATACAAATGTAACTTGACGAGAGAAGTTTTTCTACGAACTTGTTCAGAAAAAGTCAAGTAAGACGTGTAGGTATCCTTTAAAGTTAAGGTTCGAGAGCACATTCGCAAGAAGCTGGTATCATCATCACAACGGTAATAGTTTCTCATTGTTTGTCTTATTTCTTTTTAGTATATTCATGTGTTGATGTAAATTTGTTTGTGCTTATATTTTTATGTAATTAGATATATATTATATTTATCGTTTTAATAAGTTTATGTGTATCTTTATATTTAAAACTAGCTTCTGCCCGCGAGTTCATCCGCGTGAAATTTCACCCTCTTAGAGGTAGAATTTCGACAAACCCTTTCTTAGTGGATAACTACTCTTCACAAAGAACACACCCTCCAAATTTCATGTCACTAGGACCAGCGGTTTAGGCTGTGCGTTGATATATCAGTCAGTCAGGACTTTGAATTTGATATAGATATTTATTCCTCAATTTTCATGATGTACTTACCACTGTGTCTCTGCATCACCCAAAAGTTGACTGGTAGAAAATGCCTATGGTATTAAGTCATTTATGTGCTTGAAATATAAAAAAATATAAGGTAGATCATTGTTGGCTGTCTTGTATAATCGTACGTACAAAAACAGTTGTTACTATAAATATACATTATAATGAATGAAAATAGAGTTTATTTAAATTACATATTTCTTTAGCTATCAGTATATTTTTAGAATAAATATGAAAATCTCTGAATAGAAAAAAAAAACTTACATAATTATTACGACACTGAGACGAAAGCAAACTAGGACAAGTTAAGGCTTCTTCACACCATTCAAATAAAACTGGTTCACTATAAGAACACTCATTACGTTGTACTGACACGTTAATAAGAGTGTAAATCTCCCTTATACAAATTCGTACTCAACGCCGGAAAAAAATACTAAAAAAGTTCCTGACTACACAAAACAGTAAGGCAACGTATTCAGTCTGTTTGCATACGGACGATGCTCTGTGTTCATTAAAATGCATGAAGTGACGTCATTTTGGGTCCTAGACTAGTAGTTGCGGTGTATTGTGTCTATGTGGGACGTGCCTCAGTGAAGCGGTAAGTTATGGTGACAGGAAGATTGTGTTTGTAGCTCAAGCTGGTTCATTATCATCATCTTTTCAGCTGAAAGACGTCCACTGCTGGACATAGGCCTCCCCCAAGCATCGCCACTTTGACCAGTACTGTGCATCCCTCATCCAGCGGATTCCTGAGGCCTTCACAAGGTCATCGGTCCACCTTATGAGAGGCCTTCCAACGCTACGTCTTCCGGTACCCGGTCGCCACTCCAAAACCTTTTGAAAAGCTGGCTGATTCTTTATTATTAGGATTTAAATGACGTAATGGGAGCATTTTCTTTATTATTTAGATAACCATAATAATCATACGGCGCTAAAGCCAAAACATCAGTAACCTACCACGTGTTGTGGCTATTTTATCGTAAAATGTTCCAAGCGCTCATGGAAAGCAAGTCCACTGTTCGGTCCAATGTTTATAATCATTCTTTCGACCAATCGTACATCGGTCAAACGAACATTCCGGTACATTTCCTTCGGATAAGTGAAATGCGGGTTAACATTACGCCCCCGAGATATTTACCCAGCAAACTAGCTATTACAAAGCAAACATACACAGCGGTCTACCAGCCTTCGCTAGTTATAGAGGTAATGGTTAGAGCGTTCGTGAACGGGCGCCCTCAGTAGATACTGGTCATCTCTTTGCTGCCATGGCTTATTTTAATTGAAAAGCATTCGTTCATAAGGAGATCTTCATCTACTACTAAAATCAAATGCAGATCTTTTATCTGTATACCACAAATATCTATGAATAATCCATGAAAAGCGCTTAGAGAAAAACAAAGAGCATTTCCAATGAGTTTCGCCTTCAAACTGCTGAACAAACATTGCACACGTATTCATACGTAATTCATAAAAGCATTCATTCCGTTTTATGTAAGATAGCATACGGAAACCATTTGAACTAAAATGTGCTGTTTTTTGTGCAGCAACTTGTTTTTATTACACATCGTAAAAGAATCTCTCTTAGCCAGTGATAAAAGCGCAGTAGTAGGTAAGTAGGCAAAGATTAGCAGACCTAGAGGCGATGTTCTTTTCTTTTCGTGTGAGTGCCGCATCATCATCATCTGTCTAGGTTTTTCCCAACATGTTGGGGTTGGCTTTCAGTCTAACCAGATGCAGCTAAATACCTTGTATCCGTATATTTTACATAGTGACTGCCTATCTGATTTAAACAACCCAGTGTGTGTTGCTAGCGCGAGTGTGACATTATATTTATATATACTTTATTGTACACCAGAAAATACATTAAAAAAAAAAATACGATTATGAATACAAAACATACAATGGGCAGCCTTATCGCATTATGTGCATCATTTGAAACGAATGTTGAAATTCGTTGAGCTATAGTAACAGTACGTTTTTTCTCTTTTTGGAATATTCAAACTCAAAGCATTTATTTCAAATAAACCAATTACAGGCACTTTTGAATTGTCAAGGGGTCGTTCAGTCAGAAAGATGAAGTTAGTTGCCCATTCTAAAGCGTAGTATGTACCTGGGGCGAAGAACGGGCAAGAAACTCCAGGGACACTCTTTTAAATCAAAATAATACGGTTACAGAGTACTGGTTACATCATTCATATTAAAAATTATGCATGTGAGAACGATGCAGAACGTTAAAAGCGTCCGTGATGAAAAGATAAAAAAAAAACAATTAAAGAAGTATTTTCTACCATAATGTTTATTTTCCAAGCAGCAGTGTGGATATTCAGTTCATTAAGTATGGGTGCCAGTTAATTTCAGATACATAGTGACAGTTATATGCTTCACACTTCAGAGCAGACGTTAAGATTCTGGCAAAGAATGTCAGACTGTAACTGTTCTACATCGGGGCCAACAATGCAACAACAATCTCATTGTGATAGTACAAGCATAGAACACTAAGCTTACATACTCACTGCTGATGAAATCAGACCTTTAAAATAATGGAAAAAGCTAGATACGGGAAACATGTAAAGAAGCTTAGTCTAAATAAATTGAAAGTGCGTACTTTTGAGTAGTTTAAGCTTAAGGCTCTTTCAAACAGGCGCGACACGCGATAAAATCATGCGCGACACACAGGCACCGCAAATCGCGCAACGAGCGGTCCCTTTGTGTCGCGCGCGAATATATCGCGTGTCGCGCCTGTTTGAAGGAGCCTTTATACTTATACTTATCAACAATCTAAGTATACCCTAACACCAAAAACAAGCCCTACTACTACATTAGTCGCCTACAGCTTATCAGCTCAAGGTATTTAGATAAATGTATAACACGGTCGGGATCGTCAGTGTATGCTGCCAATTAGACTAAATAGTTAGTAATGCGAAAATCAATATGTTTAATTGGACTTAAGAGTCATTGCGTAACACACACATATAGTATATACCAGGGGTGGCCAACTTGGTTAGACCCAAGATCTACTGTTCACTGACGACACCTTGTGCGATCTACCAATTACATACTTCTTGAAATTTTGAATGAAACAGCATAGTTCAGTACACAATTATGTAGTATTTTTTTTTTTATTTTATTAAGAGGGAAAGTATAACTCGTAACCACTTGTAACTCCGCTAGTCTGTCGTCAACTGACTGACGGATTGCCAACCGCCCGCGCTCCACTCCTGCGTCCCACACGCTTCCCGCTTATTGTTATCGCGCACCGAAAACAAAAGAGAGCTATACTGCATAGAAGAGAGGATAAATAACGTGACGGAACAGCGATTGAAAAATGATACAAGATGATGCGTGCAGCAGTTAGTGATTAGGTACGTTGCGCAGTTTGTTCTACGTATTTATATTTTTTTCCTTGCCACGATCGACTGGACCAATAGTCGCGATCGACCGGTTGGCCACTCCTGGTATATACAGTAGAAATGGCTTTCATTATGACATTTCAACCATATTCATTGCGTTATTTACGTTTTTGAGCAGACAAATTAGTCGAATATATGAAGCAATGGATTATTAGCAATAACCTTTAAAATGATTCAGATTGTAATTGAAATTGTGATACGCAGTTACGGTGATGGTTGTTAGGTAGCTCGGTCAAGTTCATGATCACTGGAGTATTAACTAGTAACTAGATTTGGTGTTGAAACCCCTGTTTCGCCCGAATTTTATTTTTTACAGCACACTTTTCAAGACAGTAAAGGCAGGGAAGATCGTTTAACTGCTGTATATAGACCTGAATAGATTTTTAAGGTATTGCTTTTTACTCGACTACGGCGAAGCCAAAAGGAAGGGTTATGTTTTTAGCAGTTCATGTAAGTATGTATGTCTGTTTGTATTTACGGGGGTTCCAGGCTATATAAATTCTCCCAAAATTTTATATGGTGGACTTTACAAGTAAATTTCTGACCTCGAAAAAATTACATTGAGATAACCATAACATGGTTGGTACCAAAAGAAACTTGACGAGCACATTACAAATATGTAAGTTATCATATTGCTTAAGGAAATAAATATTTCATTAGAAGTTTGTTAGATTATAAGACCCGCTTTCTGACAATCAAACGTTTGAAGATTTATTTTTTAATTTTTTATTGTTGAATGGCCCCGCTCTTGACCTCCTTCACGCCTGATGGAAAGCGATGGACGGATACCGGGTTATGACGGAGACAAAATAACCATATTACGATATACCTAAAAGCTCCTTCAAACAGGCGCGACACGCGATAAAATCGCACGCGACACAAAGGCACCGCAAGTCGCGCGACTTGCGGTGCCTTTGTGTCGCGTGCGATTTTATCGCGTGTCGCGCCTGTTTGAAGGAGCCTTTACGAGTGGCAGGTCGTGCATTCGAAACCAAACAGGCACTTTACTTTGTGTAGGTAAATTATTTCATAACCACTGCTCTCAAAGCAGTGAAGGAGAACATCGCGAGGAAACCGGCATGTCCTAGAACTGGAGACATATTGTGACAGCCGCCTATCCGCACTAGGCCCCCGTGGTGGATTATGGTCCACTCCCTGTCAAGGAGAGGAGGCCTATGTCCCAGCAGTGGGAACATTGTAGGCTGATTGTTCTAAACGCATTTAGTAATTATAGGCTTACTGTTACAGATATTCTATTTCACGAAGTCCGTTCGGCTTTGATTGTAGTAGTGACGTATCCCGACAAGCGCGCTCCCACAGCGGCTGCCCCTTGCTGCCATCGCATGAGGCCATTTCCGCGAATGTGTACCGTTTTACTTCACCCATTGTTGAGTCTCTGTTGATCACAATGTGCATGTGCACGCTTGACAACATTCATAGCCACACGGACTTCGTGACATAGAACATCTGTACTAGAAACTTTGCCACTTTTGAAAGATTTTAGCTTTTACCAATAGTTCTTATAAAAGAATCCCCTTTTACTAATGTAAAGGGCATTATTTTAAAACCAGAATAATCGCCGTATTCTAAAACCGAATATAAATAAGACTGGAATAAGCATTACGTCTTTAATCTCACACCCAATTGGAAATTCCGCAACCAATTTCCACTATTTGTATTCGATTAAGGCTGGTACACAGGGTGTTACTGAAATATATCGTGTTCATACATCAGCGTCACTCATCGTAAGAAACGTATGAAGGAATTGATGTGAAAAATGACGAGCATTTTATCATAGAGGGAAATATAATAACGCGCTTTTAGAACCACCTGTGTGTGATGTCTCACTTGGTGAGTAACGGGATCCTATAAATCACTGACCGTTATTGAAATAATGGCTATTTCTGCCGTCATCATCATCATCATCATCAGCCTATAGCAGTCCACTGCTGGACATAGGCCTCCCCTAATGAGCGCCATAGCGCCCTGTCTTCAGCTTGACGCTTGAGCTTGATTTCTGCTGATTGTGATGAGAATCTTCATTAAAATTCATAGTCGCAGTTTTTTGTCAAAGAACTTCTGCTTTGTACTCAATATCGAATTAAATTACCTAGCAAAACTCCGTAGACGTGATGGATCGATATCTAAAGGCAATTACACAAAAAAGTTTTTCGTAGCTTATAGAACTTTTTTTTGTTTCTTTTATCGTCACGAGATATAGATACCTAACACGTCTACGGAGTTCCGTTAGCTAATTTAATTTGACCCGCACAAAGACAAATCCATAAAAGTACAAGTGTTTTCTTTCGAAACATAAATAGATAAAGTTTGATGTAGCAAGGAACAATTTAATAATAATTCCTGTCGCCATATGGAGCATCTTTTGATATTGTTTTGGCTTAAAAAACTCTTTGATCCATGTGTGCGTTGGAAATCGACATAATTAGGATCCGTCTTAGAGGTAGCAAATAGACATAGACAATCAATGGAATGCGTTTGAACGTTAATCAGATTGAGCATAACCTACATAGTACATACTCATTACGTACTACGATTATTGGAATTAATGCGTCAAATTAGGCTAATTGGATTAGAAGGTATGATGTACAGACGCCAGCACATCAAGCTACTACAATCTGACAAATTTCTTTAATAGATTTTCAACTTTATTGCTAAAGCATAGGGTTCAAAATTGATTGAAAAAATTTGACAGTTTCGGGTAGGTTTATGTGCTGGCGTCTGCACAATCAGTCTCAGAAAAATGTACATATCGACCAGAATTCATTTGACTGTCTATAATTTGTGTTCCATGATACTGTATCAATCTTTGGCTACGATTCAATACGCAAACTGTTATAAGTTGTATAAACATTCAGGCTGACTGTACTTAGGTACTTCTTCTTCCGTGTAAGTTTCGATCGATCAATGAAGTGGCCTATTAGAATCTACTGCTGCACAAGTTAAACGGATAGGAATACCCATGCCGTCTTAATTATGTCACGCGTCATTTGTTTTAAAATATTATTCTTAAAAACTTGTCAATTTTAAACTGTACTAATCTCCCTACCTCCTATAATAATGACGGCGCGTACGTGTTCCACGCGCGCCTCAAAGAGATGTCAGCATCAAGTGAAGGGGCCCGTCAGGGCCGAAGCCTGCCGGGTCAGCGGGTTGTCCGAAAGGGTTACCACTGGCCCAGAACATAATGGACTAAGGAAGGAACACGGGTGGGTTTTAGTCAGTAAGAGTCTGACACTCCCTTCCCCTCCACCCTGAGCGGGAGGGGTTATTTGATGATTTCCCACCCTGAAAAAAAAAGCCACCAGAATAAATCTTTCACATATTATGATCAACTTAAAAGCAACAACGTGAGATGCTCCACACAATTCCGTTTAATAATAACATTATAACAAAATTCTCTCCTACTTGATAAAATAACAAAGTCGAAACTTATCAAGGACCAATTTTGGAACCTCAAATGGATTTGCGGTAAGAATATTTCGACATTACTTTTAAGGGGCTTCCAGGACCTAAACAGACAAAATGCAAGTTTTATAAACAATAAAAGTATATTTTATTTTTGAAGTGAAAACTTCTTTAGCGGCGCTGTGTACTTTTTTGGAATGGGTAAAAACTTCTAAATTCGCGTCAGGTCACGTGACCCTGATCGTAAGATTCGTAAGACGTAAAACGAAAGACGCGCGTTGTTGAGGACAGCGCCATCTATGCACATCGGGAAGAACTACGAGGGCCTCGCGTACTAACTACGTAGTTCATCCAACAACGACGGTAGTTCATCCAACAACGACGAGATGGCGCTGAACCACGGATATATAACTGACGTTTTGTTTATAAGACGATTCACAAAATACACTCGTAATTGTTCAAGTTTTCACTTCTTTCGGCACTACCGGAGTGCCAGTGTTTTTTTTTTATTTATTTATTTATTAACTAAAGATGGTAAGTATACTTATAAACTAAGCCCCACAAAACCGTTGTAAATATGATTGACTACAGTAAACAAAATCAGAAAAATATATGATATTCTTCAGGATATTTGCGAGGTAGATAATGTGTTGAAAACATAATACAATGTGTTGAAAACATAACATAATACAATACATAATTTGATATGATACAAAAAAATCATGAAGATACCTCTAAAAAACTTCTTTTTACAATAAAAACCACACTAATATACATACAATCATTCTGATTTTTTGTCAGAGTATTCTACAAGCAACATACTGAAATACTAGTGTTTTAATTTTTTTTGTCCAAACAATAGATTTTTTGTAAAATTAAACAATTGTTTCATATTTTGCAACAAATTACCAGCGTTGTGTCATCGCACTTCTCTTTATTTTCTATGCAGTCCGACAGTGACCGCGCTTTAGGTCATGTAAGCCCCTTAAGTACAAAAATTGCTATGTGTTGATACGTATACAATTATATGTTATGTTATGTGTATGAGATACATAATTAATGAGATTGGGATGAGGAAAAAGGGAGAGGCATTTGGTGTTGACTGGAAATAGATTGCCGTTTTTTTTTGTGTTGTTGTAATTAGCAAAATTTAAGTAAGAATTGATTTACATAGCTTTTAAAGCGTCAATAGAAATCAATTAAATAGAGCATTCATATTATATGATAGTTTATTTTAGTAATTCTGTTTCTGTCTTGGTGTTCCGTAGATTTTAAGTCAATATTTTGTATTGTTCGTTTCATGAATTAATCATTCAGATCCATTTCGTTTTTAATTTTTATCTGGCATCAAAATACAGGCATATGTAATTACCTATTTAAATTATGTGATAATAATTGTTAAATGTATTGTTTTATCTATTAATAATAATATAGTAAGAATGGAAGTGTGTAGTAAGTACATATATAGGTATTATATAATATATTAATTGAAATAATGTTTAAAATTAATGAAAAACGGCTCTCTGGGATCGCGGTTTCAGTTTGCAAGCGGTCCCAGTTACCTGACTACTTGCTCCAATATGATTTGATAAAATAACTTTTGATAGTTTAATGTTCTTTTGAGTCTTTAATAGAATAAATTGCATTTAAATCTATGCTCTTTCAATTGTTTTTAATAAAATAAGTTTTCTAAATTAAAGTAAAAACCTCATCAAACATCAACTAGAACAACAACAACAACAGAATATACCGATAGAAAACAATTTGTATTACGCTCTTTCGAATTAAATAGATAAGTCAGCTGAATTAACTCTAAATGCTTCCACAAATTAAGCTTTAATTCCATAACAATCCTCTGTAAATGCATCTCGTAACTCATCACTCAGAAAGCATAAAGCCCTCGCGGTAAACTGTTACAATTTGTACGAGATGACAAGCGGTTAAGCCTTTGTATTCTTAAGCCAAAGCCACCATATTTTCCTTTTCGTCTCTCGCTTGCTGAGGGAAGTAAAAACTGGTTTTCTTTCTTACTTCGTCTAATTGAGTTCGTTATGGTTGCGAGAAAATATGTCGGTTACGTGTTGTTAGTGGTGTTAGTGTTTTTAAATGCCTATGGTTTTTGAAATTTATCGTTTTTTGAGGCATTAGAGGAAATATGATTGTTGGAGAAAAATGCAAAATTTAATTTGCTCATTATCCTTATAATTCTCAATTATTTAAAACGAATAATTATGCCTAATATATTACAACAATTAATATGAGCAACAACAATTAATTAATAGGATGTTACTACAGTTAACATCCTCACACTCCTTTAGGTAATATCCCTTAGTTTTAGAATGTTTTATGTCAATATTTATTTTATCTGTGAACCGCAAAGAACAAAAAAAAAACAGCGCTTAAAAATTCGTTTAAGGCTACGCTAAAAAATATATCGAATTAAGGCCAATATGAGGTCTCTTAGGACTCTAGGGACCCAATAGTGTACAAACCATCGCTTTTGCTAAACAACCTACGTTAAGAAGTTAAAAATGCAAAAGTATATATACCTATACCCACTTCTTGGAAAATGCAATTAAAAATAAATGAAACCAATTGCACGTGTATTTGCACATGACGTCATCTATGAAAAATCATTTCAAACGAAGCTTTATGAAAGGCACCAAACACAAATGGGAGGGCCAAATTTCATTCCGAATTAATTTGACGGCATAATTAAAACTTTACACTGGCTGCAAAATTGAAAAGCTGTCATTCCAGAACTGGGCTGTTATGGAAATTATTTTGTGAATAAAATATAGGTATTATTAGTGGGTAGTGGTATTATTCAAACAATTTCTTCCTATATAGCAATTAATATTCCAGCTCAATTAACACCTATGATCTATTCCTTTGTTGTTGTTTTGTAATAATTTATGATTAATTTGTAATGTGGTTAAATTTTATATGGGTGTACATTTGAAATAAAAATTATTTGATTTGATTTGATTATGTTTCCTGCACATTTTTCTACAGGTAAAAAAATACCTGACGTTGCAGATTGCTTTTTATAATAAGTTTCCTTGTTTTCTTTGTGGGCAAACTGGTCGGAAGGAATAGTGAGAAATTATATCCAATTTATTTACCACTAGCTTCGCCCGCAATTCCACCCACGTGGGGTCGGAAATTTTCCCACGAGAACATACTACTGCGATAAAAAGTCTTAAATTCTAACCAGGTCATGGGCTATCTGTATGCCAAATCAACACACTTCGTTAAGGTGTGAAAAAGTAACAGGCAGACAGACAGAGTTACTTTCTCGTTTAACATACCTATTAGTAAGTATGGACATAAGGACGTGGTTCAGAGGTCCAACATTTTGTCAGTTAAGAAATGTCGGTTCACAATTTTAAGCAATATTTAAGGCACATACTCGTATTAAGGGTTCGTTCACAAAGGTAGGGTCTCGGGATAATTACGAGCAAATCAGGGTCAAATCTGCCACCAAATTGCGCTGTGGATGTGAACTCCATGTATACGCGCTGTTATGTACTGTCGAATAAGTTGTTTGATGTTGTATAACGTGTAATAATGAAATAAAACATTTTTGATTTGATATGATTTGACATAGGTATTCATACATTTTTAAACTTGTATGTGATTTACCAGTCCTTGGCAGCTCTAGATACAGAGAGGTGGAAAGAGGGTAGAGAGGCCATTGCTCAGCAGTGGTACACTGACGGCTAATTAAAAAAAAAATAGTGACTTACCGATATTCAGGGCTACTGATGCGAAGAAAATAAACACCTTCCCAACCATGGTGGATGATTCTGAAACAAAAACAAAACAATCGTTACGTTCGGAAATATTTCGGTTATCTTCAGAACAGTTTAAAGAGATCCGTTTAAAAAAGGAGATATTTATTTAATTTTTATACATGGTGTGTTTTTCTTCCTTCCCAGATCGATATAAATTATTTTGTACATAGCGCACAGAAACGTTTCCTGTTGTTTTTACATTTAAAATAAATATCGAGGTTCTTGTTGGTTCTCCAAATACAAATGCTTTGCAAAAATTTTTGTAACTTTTAACGTGCATGGATAAGAGAGTAAAAAATAGCTTTAAAACCGAATTAAAATTAATTTAAAAGTTCAATAACTATAGTTTTACAATTGAATAGTTGTTGAAAATAATTGTTACAACAATTATTGATTGGTCAAAACGTTATCAGCTATAAAACTTCTGAGGCTGAGTTACTGAAATAATATTTTTTTATATCATGTTCTGTCCCTATTCAACAAAGAATTAAAATAACAAGTGAAATATAATATGAAGGTCTTTTAATATGACGATACTGCTAAAACCTCTCCATTATATGTTACAGGAGGCTCTATTGTACAATGGACAATCAGCAAGTATTTAAGTGTCTGAATGACTCTCAAAATTCGAAGATTACTAGATGATACCTTGCAAATTCCATTGTCCCAAAGCTCGAAAATTCTCGAAACGTAAAACCTTTTTAGTAACATTCATATGAAAATCCATAAAGCTTAACCCAATTCCAATATACGTAGCGTTGGATATCAAAGTAAGCAAATGTAACAGTAAAATCCTGGTCTTGAAAAAGTTTGAGCACGTCTTAAGCTTCTAAAGTAATACTTAACACGCACTTAAGGGTCGCTTTCGCAAGACATCATGGTAAGTTGGTTCAACACTTGATGTAACTTGATGTGTGAATGGCAAAAATCTTGAAATATTTTCTTGGCTAAGAATTTAATACATGAAACGGATTTAACGAAGTTCTTTGGCACAAAGAAAAATATATTCGAGCCAGTTCTGGTAATTACGGGATGAAGGGAAAAACAAATAATCTCGAAAAAGTTTTTGATAAAAGTCTGAATGACTGTCAGTAGATGTTTCTACAAGTTTATATTTTGTTCTTACTCGTGTTTGTTACATATTTTTGTACATTATATATTATGTAGACCACAATTTAAATAAACGTATAATGTAGGTTTGTATGTGTAACAATTTTTTCAATAATGTTAGATACTTATATCATATTTGGACCCAACTTTTAGTAGGTACATAAAATAAAATATTGAAAAAGTATTCGTAAAAGTGAAATATTGAATCACAAATACCATACTTATGATTAAATATTTTACTTTTGTGAATTTTATACTCTACTAATAATAGGCCTTCAGCCTATTAATTAAAGTCATAAATTCTACCAACATTTACTGAGTCGTATTAGTAATCAGACGCATTACCGAACCCAGGCTTAATAAATACGAGAATTTAATGATGCTTCATGATATATTTATTACAAATTTCTTAATCCACCTACTAATGATTATAGTAACATTTTAGCACTATTGGAACTTTTCATAAAACATACTCGTAATGATCGAAAACACAAAAAAATCAACATACAATTTCAGCTATCAGATTTTGTGCTACAAAATCTTTTTACTAAACTATTTTTCATAAGGATTGCGTCATACATGGTCTTAACTTTGGTACTTGGACGCTCGTAGCAAGTAACCCAATTCCTTACTTTATGTCTCTCCCCGCTGTTGCGTCAAATAAAACATTACGTCTAGATATAAGTTACAAGAGCAGATGTGACCAGTCGCCGTGACTCCTCTATTCCATCTCAGACTTAACATTCACTGTTTTGTCTAACGCATTTCATAGACCAACTTATGATGGATGGTGAGGTGTAGCTTTTCAGTGGTGGCCCGCCTGTCTAAGTTTTTAGGGTTTCATCCGAATATCTATAACAAAGTTGAATAACTTTTGTGAGTTGCAAAAATATGAATAGTTTTTGGAAATTTTTTTAGGGGTGTCGCAAGGTTCATGTTTAGGACCGGCTTTATTTCAAAGTTTTATTGTTATATTTTTGATAGTTCGTTGTTTTACGGGAAAGCGTGTAGAATATTTACAAAGTTCAGAGAAATCAATGTTGTTTTTTTACCGCTATGATGTTTCTCATTATTTATATTATTAATTCAATTGAAATCTTTTTAACGGACTTTATAATATATATCGCGCCATTATGATTATTTGAATACGTCATACATTATATACGTACAGTCCATTTGTATTTTTGGTGCTTTACCAAAAGTACAATTGGACTGTACGTATTACATTAATGTTAAAGTGTGAATTATCCCAAATGTATTAATAATATTAATAAAAAAACAAAACGCAATAAACTTAATAATTTAAATAACCAAACGAGTGATTTGGTTTATTATAGCTCATATATTATTCAGTGCACATATATTAAAAGTAGACAGGGTTGGTCTAAACCAGAAAAGAAATCTAACAAAATATCAGAATATTTTATCGTTTTCCAGTCTAATCGGATGCAGCTGAATTGACGTGAATAAATTGTGTTTCCTTTACCTTTACGACACACTTCTAATAACAGGACTTGAAAAGAAGCTCCAACTACAGTGTGATTGGTTTACGAATCTTTTTATCAACGGAAGTGGTATTGACAATGCAATTAAAAGGCAGATGCTTATATCTCTCATTGGCGTTTCTTATAACGCAATAATAAATTCCAAGAAACATTTGAAACAAAGTAACAATCCCGAAGCTGTATTTCCTATAAACCAGCTCCAAAACATAAAACTGTGAGATATCATAAAACATAATATAAAACTAGCGATATAAAGCGGGTCAAGTTGGGTTGATTTTACGATGTCATACTTTCATGTTGGATATGAATTTTGTACTTTATATGTCTCGCTAGTTTGATGAGCGGGCTTTATTAACATGAGATATGTAGCTCATGTTTTTGTGTATTACTATATTTTTTTACCAAGTTTTATTGATAAATCTTGTGTTGTAATAAGGCCGGTAATGTCTCAAGACAGAACTGTTCCGTTACTGAAGTGCGCACTGGCTTAGGATAAAATTAGAGAATACATATTTGTAAGTAAGAAATCGGTTACAACCATCTAAGAAGAATCCAAATTCTATCGTTTTTGAATAATCTAAAATCCAAAACCAGCTTGGCATAATACTCTAAAAAGGCTTCCATAAAATAAATCGCAAAAAGCAAACAGGCGCTAAGTGAAACCGAACCCCTTTGGACAAGTGATCATGATTAATTGCTCGCTCATCAATAACGTTGTCAACGGCTAGCGATTAGCGATAGATGGCGCCACACCAGTACCCGCTTGTTTCTAGGTTAATCTAGGACAGAGGATTTTGGTGAAGTGGTGTTAGTTACTTCGTTGGATTTGAATGTGTTAAAAATGGTGATAGGAAGTGAGGGACGTATGATTTTGTCTTCATAATCACACATATTATAGAAACTAAAGAATTGATGCTAAGTACCATCATTATCATATGAAATTGGAAGACATTGGATTGTAAATTTGTTCATAAAACTAAGGTTTTGTTTATTTTACCAAAGTTGTTCTTTAAGTTTTAGTTTGTACAGTGTACACACTACCACTGACATTTTAGCTATACATGTGCTTTCACACATTCACACCCACACACTCAAACACACACGCACTCACTCTACTCACCACATCACTCCTCATTCTAATTTTTTTTATTCAATTTTAATTTTAAGATTTTTGCTTTTGTGTTTTGTTTTATATTATAAGCTACAGCTTACATGGTTATTGTGATACACAAATAGGGAGTAGAAACTGTCTATCCTAAATACAGATTACTCAGTAATCTAGCTAGGAGAGCAGCGTTTCACCCAACTATTCGTTGTACCTACACCATGTAAGTAATAATGCATACTTTGTAAGTCCCTCATGTACTACAAAACCTTTATGTACCTTAATATTTTTTATTGTGAAGTTAAACAACAAAAGTAACTACAGTGCGGCAGACAATATAATACGTTCATGACAGCTCTCGGTTTCATACAAACGAATACGTGTTTTGCGAATAGAATCTTTATTAATTACTAGAATTGTCGCACTGACAGGTGTCAGAAACGCATTCTCTCGACGGCCGGACTGTAAAAATGAAGTCAAACCAATTGACTAAGAACGTGTATTATGACATGGCTCGAAAGATGTTTAATACTAAGATGAATGCTGATGCAGATTTACCTTGAAAGAAAAAGAGGTACTACGCTGACCTCCTAAATAAATTGCCAATAGAGCAAGAGGATGATGGTAACGACTAAAGACTAGCAAAGATAGAAAATATGGAAACTCTATCTTCACAACAGGAAAATATTACGCAAGAAGTCTTCATCACTTTTGAGTATAAATGACATAGAAATCCAATGACTGCGAAAAATATTACCATACTACTCAGGAAAATTAATACGCACATAGTTCCCATAGGATTCTGCATATGTATCAACATCCGTTATTAATCTGAAAATGAACCAAACATTTTTCTCTTTTTCCGCGATATTTTTTTCAGGCGTAGATTTTTTAACGTTGTTTTCATAAAACCATTAATGTGTGGTTAATTGAATGGAATATTTTCAGTGTATTTTGTGGTGAAAATTGTTTTTGGAAAATCGGTTCAGTGAACTGTAAAGTCAGCTGTATGTATGTTTAAAATATTAGCGGTGCCTGCAAATAGATACGTTGGATGGACAGACTGACGAAGTCGTTAACAGCTAGTTCACTATAATACTAGTCAAAATACAGTCCTTCACTCCTAACAATAATCTAATTGAACTTAAAGTCATCAATTTTTATCATTCTCTCGCAAAATAGATCATCATCATCATTTTAGCCGAAAGACGTTCACTGCTGGACATAGGCCGCAAAATAGATTTAGACAACTTAACTCAACCTCCAATGTAAATCTTTCCTGGATAATATTAGAAGAACTTTACTCAAGGAAGCATAAAACAATACCGAATGTATCCCATAAGAGTCTGCAAATGATTTTTGTAAGTAGGTTTGCACAAACACGTTTACGCTTCAATCAGATTAAAAAAAAAACTAGATGAGGTCGGCGTTTCCTATCTGTTTAGTCTGAGAAGAAAGGTCGAAAAAAACTCAGTGGTCACAGTCTCTTTTCAAGTCCAGACATAATGTTGGTCAGGTCATCTGAAGACTATGTAGATCGATGTCTGAGATGGTCTTTTGATGAAAGAACTACACAGGTTGAGAGGACCTGTCAGTGCACACATTTGTCAGAAATCGTGCGGCTCAACTCAAAACTTAATCAATGATTCGTCGATCAATACCAAAGAAAGGACATTTGGGTAGGCCACATAAATAAGGTAGGTTATGTCGTCACGTCTTCACATTCACAATAATTCAAATAATATAATACTTTACAAACTAAGCAAATGTCATTGTATATATGAAATTCATTATTGCCAAAGAGTACATAAAAAAAAAACAATATGTGAAAATTGGAAGCAGCTTAATCCCAAGCTGTTTTGTCCTCAATATAATCTTTAACGGTATAAAAGGCTTTCTGTCACAACTTACGTTTACTGATTGATTTGAATTTATTAAGGCTTAGATCTTGCACGTGGCTTGGAAGGTTATTATATAAGCGTATACATTGACATCTGAACGAGCCACCTTTTTCTTGAGCCTTGTTGTAGGTACAACAAATTTGTGTTTGTTCTTAGTATTTATATTATGGATATCACTTATTTATTAAACAATTTTATATTTTTATGTGCATATAAAAGATTTTCATAAAAACTGAGAAGGCACAGTCATTACATTAACTTCTTTATGAGAGAGTATCTCGGACTTAATTCATAAATTGATCGAACAACTCGCTTCTGCAAAACAAAAATAGTCTGAATATCGGTGGCATTTCCCCACAATAGAATACCATACGACATTATACTATGAAAATAGCTAAAGTACACTAAATGGTAATGGTGCAGTAGCTGCTTCGGATGCTAGAACGCTATGTGGAGGTATAACAGTTCTCATATAGAATTGTTCAAAGTTCAAACGTCTTGAAGTTTTATAAGAACATTTTATAAGACATCATTATTGCGGTGGTGCGTAAAGTTAATAAAATAAGTTTAAGGGTTGTTCCGTTGCATCAAGATACATATAATCTACTAGATAAAAATAGAACTGATTTTTTTAAACAATTATTTGCCAAATAAAATAACCGGAAACTTATCCAGAGGCAGTAAACCGATCATAAAATAAGTGAATGATGATAACGCTCATAGTAATGATTACGAAAATGAAATTAAATCATTTATTAGAACAACAACAATAAAACAATGATCTTATTGATTTTAGCAACGCTGAAAATAAATGTTCTAACGATATTTACAAGGCATCTGACGTTCACGACGTCGCTTACAATGTCAATAAGTCACAGTAAAGATAATAATGAATAGGTACTAAGCAGTATTCAATACAACTCCAATTGAATAATTAAAAACTATGCGTATACCAAATATGAATAGTCCACACTTACTGTTAATGTAGTTACAAGTTCCTAGATGTACCTACTCGTATTATATTACACAAGCACGGAATTAAACTTTGTTAATTGGAGTAAGTTCATGTACAGACGCCAGCACATCAAGCTACTACAATCTGTCAAATTTCTTTACTAGATTTTCAACTTTATCGCCAAAGTAAAAGGTTCAAAGTTGATTGGGAAAATTTGACAGTTTCGGGTAGCACGATGTGCTGGCGTCTTTATATACTATGCAACATCAAACTGCCTATGCGTTTCCGATTGTAATAATATAACTCAAAGCGGCTAATCTCGCTGTCGAAACTTAAAAAGACTTATCTTTACAGTAGCAATGGCTTTTTTATCGTTTAAAATGGAACAAGAATATATAGCAAGAGCTATCAGGTGAGCTGCCTTCCATACAAACAAATACCACAACATAACTCATCGCAAATCCAAAACATCATAATAAATCCTAAACCAAACTAATACTTTAGTTAAACGGCATTCGTTTGCATAGTAACAAGTTACGGCACACGCCCGATATTTGGATCAAACTTCCTTAATTAGGGAACTCCGTGTGATATCCCGCCGGCCGACACATCTGCGACTAATAGGGTTTGGAGGGTGTTACTGCTTTTACGAGTTTTGAGATTATTTTGACATATTTTCTGGGCTTACAATATAAGGATGTGTTTATTTATATTTTTTTAACCTTTGTCCGCAGGTTTGCCTGCGTGGATGTAAGAAATTATCCCACGGGAATGTACTACCGGACAGGGCCGTCTTAACCATATTGGGCACCGGGGTGCGAAAATCAGCCTGCGCCCCAATTTTTGTGTTTTTTTTTTAATACTTACTCTACAATAAAATTAGGTCCATTTTTAAACATCAAATTAAATTTTTCCGGCTTTAAAATCGACAATCTTTTTTATGATATCGTCTGTTCAAATCAACTTTCAATTCGATAGGTATAGCCAAATTTGTCAATCTATCTTGACTTGAGTCATAGTTAATCGTAAGTATTTTTTTATTCATTTCAATTTCGAGAAGGTTTACGCATGGTACGTGTAGGTTTAAGGATTGGCTTGCGCCCCCTAAGACCATGCGCCCGGGTGCCACGCACCCCTTGCACCCCCGGGTAAAGACGGCCCTGCTACCGGAATAGAAAGTATTCTATGTCCTTACCCCGGTCTTGGTCAATACGTATGCCAAATTTCATCCAAATCCGCGATTTACCGCCCGGCTGTGCCGAATCATGCCGACACGAACCAGCATGTCAAGTGGTTAAACCCAAGCCTTGAAAAAATATTTATATCTTACCTTTTAAACTTTTACGTCTAAATATGTTGTGACATTGTTATTTGAGAAAAAAAAAATGAAATTCAGAAACCTAAAAATGGGTCAGTGTAAACTGATGTCTCTGAGACATCAGTTTACAGACGGTGTATAGTCTAAAACGTTTTGTTTTTCAAACAGTTCTGAATTTTGAGGGGTTTAAATTGTAATGAGTTTTGTTTATTGTAAGGTTAATTCTAAGTAAAAAAATCTGATTTTACAATGTTTATTTATCAATGAATATTGTAAACTATACACACTTTGTTTGCATTCTAGATATAATTTTAACACTACTTTGTGAATGGCTGATTCATTCAATATAGTAGGTAACTTAAAAAGGCTAACTGATCAAATCGAAGACCATAAGTTGTCTTTAAGGAAAAACTGTCTTTCCGTTGACTTTTAATACAATGCTGATTTAAAACTATGCAGAAAAATTATATTTTAGATTTAGACTGTTATAATTTATTAGGGCTAAGAGCTTGTATGAATTTGAAAATAATCTCAAAAAATGAGGAGTTGTCTATATGCGGTTTATTTAATGATGAATCAATTTTCATTGAAATGAGGGTTTTCTGAAATGACGTTCGCTAGGTGGTAGCACTGGCACGTCAGGTCCAGGCATCTGTCAAAGAGCCTATATTTTCTTTAGTCATGACTGAATGATGAACGAATGAATGAATCGAATGATGAACGTCATCATATATTTTATATTGGAAGACCTCTTGTCACAGTGGTGCCAACTGGTGTCGTAAATTTTCACGAAAACCCTCATTGGTTGCTTACCAAGCAAATGTGAGATACAAATAGATGAAATATGGACAATTACGTTATATTCAATATATAATATAAACCAGTCGTTTCGAAGATGTAGTTTCATTCAACCTCAAACTACTATACTGGTTTTATGGGTTTCACCAGTTACACCTCACACAGCACACGATAGCTTATTCACACCTCGCTGCAGCATCATTTTACAGAAGACTAATGCCATAAAAGTTAAGTTCCACAAACTCATTAGCCTAGTTCGGCTCACCTTCTGACGTCAGTTAGGTAAGTAATCAAGTTGAGACAAGCTGAAAAGTGGTTCTGTGATTATAAGTTGTTCCATATATGAATGAGCTTTTTATGTAACTTAGAAGTTTTTGGTCATTGAGTTTACGGTTATTATAAAGTTGTTTTGTTTGCTCTCATTTTGATTTTAAGAATAGAATAGAATACTCTTTATTATGTAAGCCATATAAATTACAGACATACATATAGAAACTGTACAAAGGGTGACACAATGGCGGTCATATCGCTTGCTTCGAGCTGTGTTTATTGATATGACCTTTACTACTAAAACTGACTATCGTACCTATTCCACTGCTAAACACAGGCCACGACAAAAGGTGCGCTAACACCGGGTTTTTCAAGAGTTTTAAGTGTGCAAAAGTTAATTTTGGACAATTGTTTACTAATCAATGTAAGAGAAGAGAAACACAGCGAAGAAACCTGGAACTGATTGTAAGTCATCATTATCATATATGAATAACGGGATGAACAAGCGTTGCGATCAATGCCCTTTCTTTCTCTGTATGAAGATGGGTTTGAACAATGGGTTTTAATTCGAATCTCTTCAAAGTAAGAGTGAACAGGCTTCTTCTGGGTAAGCTCACTCCATCGTAGACTTTGTCTCTGTCACCTAGAGTCAAGATCAAGATCAAACCCATTTCAAATATTATTTTTTTTAAAAGTGATCATATACCTAGAACAGGAGCAAGAGTATTCTTTTCTTGATATTCTTCACATTTTAGTTTGGATACACCAAGGAAAAAAAGTTCTATTCCTGTTTCCGCAAAAAAAAAAAGAATTAGTAGGGGGTAGAATGTTCATTCGCTTGTTGGCTCAAAGTTCTAAACCGACCTTAGGGTCTAGACAAGTGGCAATCGTTTTCAAAGCGTTTCGTATTTCTACATCGATCGACTTTCAACAGGATTGACACAGCTATTCGGTAGCTTATGTCAATGCAATAGATTTTTCACTTTTCCATCGTCGTTTTCACCTTTAAATTCTGAAAGAAGTAAATAATATATAAAGTGTATAATCGTAATGATCAATGTTTGTTTTTCTCTGTATGAGAAGAACCCTTTGTAATAGTGACATTGCTAGTCCGGTATTTTTATTACCTTGTAAAGTAAATTATATCATGAATAGTCTGAAGCATGCAGCTTTTATTAAAAACTCTTTGTAACACACAGCAAGATTCAAAATGTTAATTAAAATAATCTTGTAATAACATATTCGTAGCCGCGTAGCAGCTCGTAGCAGTCATCTACGAAGTCTCAGCACTACGAGGGGTCTATGAGCTCATTATTACAAAGTAAAATGGAATTTTCTGAATATTTTGTGCGTGTAGCAAATAGGTTTTTCTACTTGATTGATTGCCGTTTCGAAAACCTTGATAAACTAGTGAGGGATACCTATTAATCATTTAACTTGACTAGGCTTAGATGTAGATTTCAGCGAAGATTTATTTTAATATTTTATATATATTCGCTTTTTTGTTATAGTTTACCTGAGAAAAAAGTCTAAATAATTTATTAATAACTGTAATATTCTCAACTGAAACGTGGTCGCTCACAATGGGCCTTATAAGAAGGCTAAAAGTCACCCAAAGAGCAATGGAGAGGGCTATGCTTAGAGTTTTCCTGCGTGATCAAATCAGGAATGAGGAGATCCGCAGGAGAACCAAGGTAACCGACATAGCCCGAAGAATTGCCAAACTCAAGTGGCAGTGGGCAGCGCACATTGCTCGCAGAACAGATGGCTCTTCCGGTACGCGGTCGCCACTTCTGAACCTTTGGGACCACCTTGTAAAGGCCGCAGGAACTCGTTGAAAGCGAGAAGCACAGAACCGGTCGAAGTGGAGGTGCTTGGGGGAGGCCTTTGTCCAGCAGTGGACGTCTTTCGTTTTTCGTTTCCGCTAAAATGATGATGATGAATATTCTCAAGCTTACATCATTTCCGAAAAAAACGATTAAGCGTTTCGTACCACAAAACTGTGACCACGGTAACCCTGCGGGTTACATGAGTGAAAAGCATTGTCGAGCCATACTGCCACAATAATCGAAAAGGACGAATATCGGCCAAAAATTAAAGAAAAATAAACCTTACTTAACAAAAAGGCGCATCCATTAAGGCTCAATTTTATCTATTCCCTTTCCTCAGATGCGCCCCTATTACTTACGGCGGCAGCATAGAATACTCTCTAGCTACTTGCTCTAGGTTTACTAGCCACTTAAAGTCTACTCCTACTACTAAACCTGGAGTTGCTTTCTTTACAGTTGGTTTGAACGCTGCAGGCTAGACCCTGCAGCGTTCAAACCACGTTCAAGATATATTTTTCGCCAACGGCGGTTGCGGTAAGCCTCAGTAGAACCAAAAGTATACAAGTAAGTTTGAATTGCATAAGTTGCAAACACACTGTTTATTGCGACTGTTTTTATAGTAGCTTAAGTTATAAACGGGCTTTAGACGTTAGTGCTTAAGATTTTACGTCATTCGTCTCATGTTGTGGTATTTTGTCGTAAAAGAGACTAAAAGTTTATGTGAAGAGGATGTTTTACTGTGATCATGGTGCACGGTGGTGCAATCGTTAAGTGTGGCAATTACATGGAAATAATACATGCAGATATTTTGGATAATGTCCAACGTTTACTTTTCATTTGACGTGAGCTTTTATACAACAGAAATAAGCTAAATGTAATAATTAACGTATCTATGTAGATAACATAGGACGATGACTAATAAAAAAAAAAAAGATATAGGTAATAAAGGTAGAAAGTTAACAGTAGCAAAACAAAGCTCAATAATATAAAGGAGTAACTGCATCATGGATATAGAAAATGATAAATAATTAATAAAAGTTTTATGATCTGTGTTATACATGAACAGCTATTTTCTTGTAACTCAAAGCATCCTCTATTCTGCACCCCAAAAACAATTTTGTAAAATAAATTCCACCAAAATATTTATTTTTTCCCGCAAATTACCGCGTAAGGTGATTTTTTTTTGCTTCCTGTAACATTTTTATACATTCAAAGCAGATTTTCAAAGGTTCCGACTTGTAATCATAATGACAAACAAACTTCTGATCACTGGGGCGTGATCTGGTGATAAATGAAGCACGAATTTGAATGTTGAGTCAAAAGTAAGAAAGGCGGAATAGCACATCGGTATGTATGGATAAAAGTATGTATTAGCAAATTATATCAGTCTGCAAGGAGATTACATGATTTAGGTCTTCAACAGAAATTGGTAACTTCACGGCATACTTTTTGCACGTGAAAATGGACGACACATACCACATAAAAGTTGTAATACATGTTTTCAACAAAATTTGTAAAATACTGGTCATATTATCTATACCTACGATGCAATGTGTTAAACATGTATTAGAATATTTCAGACATGTTTTGTTAACTATTTTGCCCACATTTCCACACCTGTGACTGTTTTCTACAAATTTTATTTTAGGTGTAAACGGTAAAGAAAACAATAGTTAGCTACAATATGTTTAATACTTTGGTGGGAAAGTAAGGCCATACAACGAGTAAAAAGAATATCAAGAAAACGCTTCTTTCTCAGTCACCCAAATGTAGGTTTTATTGAAAAACAATAGAATAGAGAAATGTATTACTTCCAAAACCAAGTCAAAATCTAAACAAGTGAAGGGCGTAGTACTGCCCTATAAATTAAATAACATTTACAAATAATTTACATTTTCAGGACATCCCTACAAAGGTCTAAGAATAAGACTAGGCTAACATAAAGTTAGTGCGACATCTACAAAGATATTCAGCCAGATAGTAAAGTGTTACCTAACCTTATTACCTGCTCTGTTATATTATTTAACAGTTTTATGTTCTTACAAGGCTAATCAGAAAAGAATATCCTTGGCCGAAACCAGGAAGTATTCAGTTTGCTAGTGCACAATCGTCCTCATTCTGTAAAACTGCATTATCCATACTAATATTATAAATTCGAAAGTAACTCTGTCTGTCTGTCTGCATGTTACCTTTACCTAAACCACTGAACGGATTTCGATAAAATTTGGCAGAGAGATAGATTGCATCCCGGGGAAGGGTATAGGTTAGTTTTTATACCGATATTCTCATGGAATCGACACTTATGCGGGTGAAACCGCGGGACGTTGCTAGTATTCATATAAAACTCTTCCCTGTCAGAAAACACACAAGACAGCCTTTTTTTTTTGTCCGGGGGCAACCTTCAAAAGGCACCCGACCTCCGGGGAGGGAAGTGTGGGATTTTGACCTCACTAAAACCGCCCCGGTGATCACCATCAGCACATAGGGGTGGTCCCGGTTCCTCTTTAAAGACCAATTCCGGAACCCCCCGTGCAACGTCTATAAGGCACATCCCTGGGGAGACTGTAAAGGAGCCTCCCCTGATCCTCGCTATGCACGGCAGCACGTGATCACTGTGCCACCGTCTTCCCTGGGGTCACTTGACACATGACAGCCTAGAGCTCTGAAAGAAAATATCTTTCAAACATCATTTCTGTTACATGTTGACATGTTGATGTTTTTAACAAAGGTGTAGTGCACTGAAAAGTTTTCGAAACTCACCGAGGGTTGAATTTGTATGCCAACTAAGTCGTCGCCTGCTATTCTGAGATATACATCAAACTTCGAACGACCTTAATAAAGCTGATCGATACCCCCACGCTTCTAAGTAAACTCTTAACTAATAAGAACTTCTTTATAACACCTGAGCCTTTTGACCTTTTTAGGGTTCGGTTGTAAGATGAAAGAATGTGTCATTATGCGCACGAATATTTGTCTGACTTTAATAATGTATTCCTTAGCTAATTATTTCTCTTTTCTTCATATCCTTTTCATTTTGTATTTTTTTTTGAAGTGAAAACTTCTTTAGCGGCGCTGTGTACTTTTTTTGGAATGGGTAAAAACTTCTAAACTCGCGTCAGGTCACGTGACCCTGATCGAAAATTCGTAAGACGTAAAGCGTAAGACGCGCGTTGTTGAGGACAGCGCCATCTATGCACATCGGGAAGAACTACGAGGGCCTCGCGTACTAACTACGTAGTTCATCCAACAACGACGGCACTACCGGAGTGCCAGTGTTTTTTTTAGAGAAATATTTATTGTTTGTTTATACTGTTTTG
This sequence comes from Luperina testacea, assembly GCA_927399505.1. Taxonomy (NCBI): domain Eukaryota; kingdom Metazoa; phylum Arthropoda; class Insecta; order Lepidoptera; family Noctuidae; genus Luperina; species Luperina testacea. The sequence goes on from OV656779.1 coordinate 3,439,442, forward strand.
TTTTAGTGGTGAACTTGCTTTCAGTTAAAACTAAATCTAACCTTCAGCGTAAACTGAATTGAACTATCTTTGAAACTCAAAATTATCATTAGCAATGAAATAAGAGACGAACAGTGTACAGTGTGAAGACGGCAGATAGAGATACAAGAATGTGGTGTGTGGGTAGGTAAAATAAACTTCTAGTAGTTCTTCTAGTTACTACGCGTAACTTCTGCGCTAAACTCAAATAAATCAAAAGGGCAAAAGGGCAGGAGAATGTTTATAATGATGACGCCAGCCAAACAAAACCACAAGAGATAATTATATAAAATACAAATCCGACAATGTACAGATCAAGCTACCCGAAAATAACAAATTTTCCCAATCAACTTTGAACCTTATGCTTTAGCGATAAAATTGAAAATCTATTAGAGAAATTTGACAGATTGTAGTAGCTTGATGTACTGGCATCTGTACCTATTAAAGATAATATTTCCTCCTTAAACGAAAAGCACTCAAAAACAAGTTCGCTATAATCTTCAAAAAAGATACGGAACTTCATTTCCCAACCTTTAAGTCAAAGCACAGACATTATTCGAAACAAAAGAAAAATTCATAAGAAAAAACGAACGGCCAGTTTATTCTCAGCATATTTCCAAAACAAAAATAATAGGTGGGTTAAGGTAAGTTCTCACTGCCGCGCTCCGGGAGCAATCGCGTGCAATGTAAAGCCTCGTACCCGGCATAATGTATCGTGTAATGTGAAGTTAATTCTGTTTGTTGATGGCATTACCTGTAACGCTCGTTTCGACGCTCGCGAACACTTCTTTGCGGTGATTTGGTTTTCACGAGAATACTGTGGATAGCATACGACAGCCACACACTTTTCGTGTTACACAACACAATACATACATTATACATTACACGCGTCTGTACGCAGCTTTCTACGCGACTGTTCCAGGTGAATGCTCACCTCAAGGATAAAGAAAAAGTAAAAAGGGAAGTTCGTTTATTGACTGCCGAAGTATTGTTTATTCCCAAAAGTGTTCGTATAAAACAAACCGAACAATTGACTGTAATAAATGTTTTTCTAACATCCTAAATTTAGAACTGTTCTGTGTTTCTCTTATTACGGAATTTAATTATTTTCTTTGGAATGTTTTTAGGAGTCATAAATCTAGGGTCTTGTGTCGAGCGTTTGTTAAATAAGAACAAGAAAGTTATTTTGTATAGTTCAACAAACAAACAAACAACACTCGAGTGTCCGCACATTTTGAAAACGAATTATATTTTTGAATTTTAGTGTATAAAATATATTACAACATTTTTAAATATTAAAAATAGTAGCCCACTGGTATCGGGAACAGGGTCCAAGCCACGGGCGGTCAGGGCTCATTATTATTACTTACTGATTTATCAAGTCGAGAGAGATCGAATATATCTCTATCTCCTCGCAGAACAATAATGGCTTCGACTCCTAATACTGGCCTTAGTCGAGAAGGGTCACTTTTCTAATTACCTCCTTCCCACATAACTTTGAAATCTGATAATTACAGCAAAATTGCCTTCTGTATCGGAATTTCGGTAGGTATCTTAAAATCCCTTGTTCAAGTTAAGGAGTACGATAAAATCTTTTTTAGTTTTAGTTAAGGAGTACGATAAAGGCTTTATTTACAAAAGTAATAAAGCTGCCAAGAGGGGTACCTACCTATAATAAAATTATCGGTGGAACGTTAAGTTTAAATCTTAGAAGAACATTTAAATCGGGTTTTCATTGGTCTAATCGACCGGGAAAAACCGATTTAAATTGGCATTTGGGATTGTATTGTATTTTTTATTGTATGTATTTATTGTATATTTTATCCTGGAGATAGGGATTTGGTTTAATAAAGGATCTTCAAACTATGTTTTTAAGAGTTTTTTGTAGGTTTCTAATTGTTGGATAAGCAAAAATAATATTTACGGATGATTTCAATATTTTCATAAATCCATTAGTATAATATTTATATTTCGAATCAGACTGAAATACTAATACTGATACATTGACAATGTCTTTCCTTTTGAATGTTAAATTCTTTGCGTTATTTACATTGTTGAGGAGAAGATTTTTCCAAACATTTTGAAGCAATGGATTAGCAGTTTTTATTATCAAAGCCGTTTAGATTGGGATTGCAAAAGTGTTTAGCGATTGGGGTCAAACTCAAACTCAAAGCATTTATTCACATTAAACCATTTTCTTCCACTTTTAAATCGTCAAGATAGAAGGGTGCAGGTGTTATTTACTTAAACCTTAATTCAACTCATCTTTGTAAACATATCCTACTTTGCCACTTAAAAACAGAACCCACAAACAAGCCATCTCCTAACCTATTACAAACAAGAAGTTGATGCAAAAATCAGAAATCAATTTCGGAGCAAGACGGTGCACCGATTCGAGGGGCTCGCTTAAAATTCAACCTGCATTGTTAATCTGGTTGAATGTGCCGCTACTAACTGTTCATGATTGGAATTCGTGTAGCAATGGTTTTATTGCTAACATTACGATAATTTAGGGGCTAAATTGCTTTTGATCAGTGTAATACTTTGCATAATTCTTTCCTCGGTAAGACCCCACCATACCTCGAGTTATGTATGGAACCTGGCTCAGTAGTTAAATGTAAGACAGTCGTTCTGTACAGAAAAAAAATGAAATGTCCACTGGGTCTTTCGTAACAGGGAGTTAATAGGACATCCAAAAAAAAAAATCACAATAAAGAAACGAAAATGAGAATCACCTTTTTTTAATACAATTAAAAACAAAAATGGGACTGGGTACTGATTCGAACTTCAGTATAAATAGACTATCATTACGCTCATATAAGGTTATATTTCTATTATTTTGATACATGCGGACAGTGCAGTATCACATGCAAAGGTTGCTGATGACACTGATAGATATTGTGGTACAAAATTTGGTCAGTCAGGAAGGTTGGGCTGTCACAAATTTCTTCGCTCCTGGAGGCTCTTTCAACGCACCCATATGAATGTTTACATATGTCACGTAGCGTTACCTCTTTGTAATTTTTAAATCAATTGTCTTTGCAATAAACGATTTTACGAATTGTCGTTAAAGGATCTTATAGGGGACGTGATTCTAGTCAGAATGACGACATAAAAAAGGATTGTGAGGTTCCTATTCAACGATCAGGTTTTATTTCCCTTATTTTCGCCCTGTTTTGAAGAAAGGGAACGAAAAAATTTGAGGACATTCGAGGTTCCTTTCTTATGAAAGGAACCTCGAATGTTCTCAAATATTTCACCGAGTCTTTAAAATCAGAAACATGTTCTTATGAACATGATTCTGATTTTAAAGACTCAATGATTACGGGATAGTTCAACTCCAAACAATTTTATTTTGTGTTATTCTTGCAAACAAGTAAGAGGCTTAACTTGGGATACGTGGACAACCCGCTGCAGTCGCGTTGCCATGTCTGAGACGAAACTGAACCGCTGTTGATTACGCTGGTAAAAAAATAAGTTAATAAGGTGATAGCTGGGCTGATTAACCAGAGTATATTTCAGTATTGCTACTCGTCGAGGCTATTTTTAGTGTACCCCAGGTGATAAGGTTGACTCTTTCAAAGATACTTCCTATGTCGAGAATACTAATGCTTGCACCCATAAAATCTAACGAATACAATAGAGCGGTAAAGCCGTCGCCACCATGGTAGTTAGGCTCCCACTATTCTGGACACCTAAAAATGAACTCAGCCGTGCGGACCTTGGCAGTGTGCCAACAGAACGCCGGAATATGCTAATCTTGGGCCAATACTCACATATCAGTTCCAAATTGTTCAATTTCAAAGCTTTTATGAAATTCTATTCGATCCGAGAGTGTTAAGTGACCCTTATGTTATTACAGAGATATTAGAAATTGATTTTGCGCAGAGTTCTACCTCCAAATTCGTTTTTTTGTATTACGGTGTTAGTTTCCGCGCTTACTTCATTCGCTCTTCAGGCAATAAATGGCCTTCTACTAATGTGATCTTTCCAATTTCTAAATACGAACAGTCAACCGCATGACTCTAATAACAAAATAATGTACATAGCGGCTTTATTTAGTAATGGTAAGGGCGGTTTTTGTAGTTCAAGTATTAGACGGTATATATTTAACTCTTTACTTTACTCCTTGTCCACTGAGGAGCGGTTAACCACACTTTCAAAGGTAATTTGAAATCCTATAGACTTACGGTGAATATGAAATAACGTGGGAGAAACTAGACTAAATAATATTAGAAGGAAAACCTTTTATTATGTAGTGGATCAATCAACCCAGCGTATTGCAGTCCACTGCTGGATATATGCCTCTCCCAGACTGCGCCACGACACCCTGTTGTCCTCCTCCTTCCACATCCAGTCCATTCCAGCCACTTTCTTTAGGTCGTCCATCCATCTAGCTGGGGTCCCACACTACGCTAGGTAGTGGATAGGAGCAGGTTTTTCTAAACTATAAAGTAAGTGCGAGGCTTTTCAATTTCTAAGCAAAGTTTCAAATAAACTTAAATTCAATCTTCCTGTAAAACAAAACGACCTGAACCGAAATTCTCGTCCCCAAAATTGTGCGACACTTAGTAAGGGCTCCATTCATTTGCATTCCATGGCAGCATTTGAATTGGAGATTTTACAGGCCTTAATCTAAAACCGACGCTGGATCTCCCGAACGGTAGCCGTTGTCGTGCTAATTAAGAGATCAGATGGTTCCCTCATCTAATGAGGTTTTGGGCAGGTTTGGGTGATGGTGTTTGATTATTCTGTAGCTGATTTCGCCAAGGGGTTTCCAGAAGGCTTGTCGACGATACGACTCACTTTTGGGTTTGGTAAAGGCATGCAGGTGAGATTGTTCAATTTTGCATAAAGTTTAAGTTTCAAATCTGGTGCCAGTGGGACATTTTAGCATTTTCACACGTAATTATAGAGAGTACCTACTAGCGACCCGCCTCTGCTTTGCGTGGGTGCAAGATTTTATTGATGCAACGACATGTGGTCAAAACGTCAAGATTTCTTTGATATACAATATTAATGTGGGATCAGGTGCTAGAGTCAAACAAATTGCGTATTTTCAGGTTTATTTTAATTAACTTCTTATTATACACCTTTCGTCTTTACGCCGTGTAACGAACATCCGCCATTCCCCTTGTGTTCCTACCTCTTCCTCCACATTCACGTCATCTCAAGCATACATCACCTGTCTCCCTCACACTTATACTTCTGTCTCTTTCACACCTTTTATGCATCCGCTGCGTTCCATTCCTACATCTCGGCCATTCTGACATCAGACTGTCCCAGTCTGATCTCCAAGCATAATGGAAATTAATAAAACTTAACTTACACCTTAACAACAGCCACATCTCTTAAATTAAATGAATCAAAGAAACTATGTACTAAGCTAAACTTAACATGAACTTTTCAAAATAAGGAAAACAAACTTCTGCTTAAACTTACACTCTTCTTAAATTAGTGACTCTAAATTAAACAAATAAACACACTGATTCTTTAGTTTAAACTTAGCATAATAAAATAAGAAATAAGAACTCCTCAGAAAATTAGGTACATCTTACCCAACTTGTAAACAAAATAACACACTGATACAATTGTTTAAACTTAGCATCAAAAAAAAATAAGGAATAAGAAATTCTCAGAAACTTAGGTACATCTTACCCAACTTGACAACAAAATAAACACTAGATATAACACTATCATTAGGTCAAGAATACCTGTAAAGATTATCTGTAGGAACCTAAAGTGCTTACTGACGCTCAATACAACAAAGTTAAATAGACTACATATCTACTAATCAATTATTATCATTACCAGGCCATGGCTTCATGATGTCTGCAGAAGCACTAGTCAATCGCGAACCTTCCGACATAGAATTGACTTTTTCTACATCATAGCGATCGTTCCTCTTTACCTGGGTTACTTTGTATGGGCCTAGATACTGCGGCTTTAACTTTAGGCCTGTACCAAACTGTGTACGCTTTATAGCAACTATATCCCCAACATTATATTTCCGGGATTCCTTTCGTCTTTGGTTGTAAGTCTTTCGATTTTCTTCCTGTACTTGAATAATTTGCTCTTTTGCCTTCATTCTAAGTTCTTCTCTGTTCTGTAAAAAATTTACTTGGTTTTCCTGCTGGATCAAATTATAAATTTCAATATCTTCCTTGGTTTTCATTTTAGTGCCCATTAGTAGCTCAAATGGAGTAGTTGCAATACTTCGTTGGTAAGTACTATTCAAAGAACGCTGTACACTACTGACATGCTTATACCACTGTGAGGGTTCTGCAATACAAAGTTTCGTTAACACTGCTTTTATGGTTCGGTGTATCCGCTCCACCTGTCCATTTCCTCTTGGAACACCTGTTGTGATATGTTGAATGTTTTCACTTTGACAGTACTCCTTAAAATCATTGCTTGTAAATGCAGTTCCTCTATCTGAAATCAAACGTACAGGGTTACCGAATGTCTGCTGATATATCATTATTCTGTCAATTGTCTCTTTACTGGTAGTTCCTTTTACTGGAAACAACCACACGAACTTTGTGAAGGCATCAACCAAGGTTAAAATATGATTGTACAGTTTTCTTGTTTCCGAAAGTGGTCCTATATGATCACAATGAATTGTGTGCAAAGGTATGCTCTCCTTATCTATACAATTGAGAAAACCTTCCTGTTTACCTTCCTTCTTAGTTGCCAGTAAACATGGTATGCATGTTAACATAAATTCTTCTATTTTTTTCTGCAAATTCTTGATATAATAGTCTTTATCTAGTATTTCCATCATTTTCTTCTTTCCAAAATGTCCCTTTTCATGTATCCTCTTAATAATTTCAACTTCTAGACTTTTAGGAATCACCAACCTTTTATCCGGTCCTTTATATAGCAAACCATCAATGTACATGTAATCTTCATATGATTGTAATTTTAAAACTTCAATAATTGCTTTAATACCTTCATCCAATATCTGTGCTCGCTTGACCTGATCATGTAGGCTCAACTCGACGACAGCAACATACGGGTTTCTGCTCAGGGCATCTACATGTTGCATTTTACTAAATGGCCTGTGCTCAATCACATAGTCATACTCTTCTAGTAGTAATACCCACCGTGCTACTCTAGTGGTTAGGTCCTTTTTGTTTAAGGTTTTCTGAAAAGCTTGACAGTCGGTTACAATCTTGAAATGTTTACCATATAGGTAATGCCTAAACTTCTTTATACCCTCAATAACAGCTAATGCTTCTAACTCATAACTGCTATATTTCTTTTCTGCCTCATTAGTCTTGCGACTGAAGTAGTATACTGGATGCAACCCACCTGTGTAGTCTCTCTGGAGTAGTATAGCACTGTAAGCTACCGAAGAGGCATCAGTATGTAGCTCTGTTGGCAACTGAGGATCATAAATCCTTAACACGGGGCTACTCGCCAATGCATCTTTCAACATATTGAATGAACATCTTTGTTGGTCATCGAAAACAAAATTCACATCTTTCTTCAACAAATCGGTTAAGGGTTTTGCTATGAGAGCAAAGTCCTTAATATACTTCCTAAAATAGGAGGTTAGTCCTATGAAACTATGGAGCTGCTTTAAAGTCTTTGGTTCAGGGTACCTGCTTACAGCTTCAGTTTTCTCCTTAGAAGGTTGAACTTGACCATCTTCAATGATATGTCCAAGATACTCTACACGTCGGGATAACAGTTGTGCTTTTTTCCAGTTCACTTGCAGACCATATTGTGATGCGACTGCTAACACCTCCTTAAGACGCTCCAAAGCCTGGAATTCATCGCAGGCGGGGATTAGCAAATCATCTATAAAAATCACCAATATGCCTTTTGCAATCAGCTCCTGAAACACTGTTGTTATGAAACGCATAAAATATTTCGGGCACACTGACAACCCGAATGGAGCTCTTAAAAACTCATACTGCCCATGATGAGTGACAAAAGCAGTATATTTTATACTATCCTCACTTACTCTTAAATGGAAAAATCCATTCTTCAAATCCAGCACGCTAAATACTCGAGCACCTTTAAGTCTATCTATCAGATCCTCAATGATGGGAAGTGGAAATTCATCCTTGACCATCTTTCTATTAATGGATCGGTAGTCCACACACACTCTCGTACTACCATCCTTTTTCTTAATTAGCACCAAAGGGCAAGAATATTCTGAAAAACTTACTCTAATTATCCCTTCTCCGAGCCACTCTGATATCTGCTTTTCCACTGTTACCTGTTCAGCCAACGATATTCACCTTGGACGCTGGGCCACTGGTATGTCGTCTTTAAGCACTATGCGTAACTCAACTGGAGCATCCTTGGTTTGAACGGGATTATAACTATTCACACAACTTATAACTTGGCGCCTTACCTCTTCATTTTGAATCTCACCTAAAACATAAGAATTATCATGACACACTAAACAACTTAATTTACTGAGCCAGTTTTCAGCACTTGGGGTTATAATTACTATTGACCCATTTGACAACACAGTGAACACATCTTTAAGGAAATCTTGACCCAATATTATTCTATAAGGTATGGCATCTCTAGGTACAACATAAAACTTAACACTATATTCGTGTCCATCTATCTTTAAATCTATCGTAAACTTTTCGGTTGCGGTTACTTTGCTACACCCTAAACCTGCAAACGTTGTGACCGTTTTCTCGGCCTTCGGGGCACCTATACGCACATAAAGTTCACTCGACATAAGATTTACTTCACTGCCAGAGTCAATCAACGCGTTCACTTCACACTTATTCACAATTACTAACTTGCAGGCATTTTCAAGTTGCACTTTCGCATTTGTTTTCATCTCATTCTGAGTTCCATTGTTGTTAACGAAGTTCGTACAAATGTTAGGTTCATATGTCGCCATCTTGCCGCTGCTGTCATCGCTGACATGTTGGCCAACCTCACCAACGTTTGAAGTGAAGTCAGTCACACACAACGTTCGTTTTTGTTCGTTCGTTTTCGCTTCACCGCCGCCATGTTGCTTTGATGACTGTTCAGCTACCTTCTCCTTACATTGTGTAGAAATATGACCCTTCTTATTGCACTTGAAACATTTTACACCATTTTCACATGCACTTGCTTCATGCCCAATGCTTCCACAGTTATAACAACGCTTACGGCTGCCCGTTGCTGACGATGACACTGCTTGCTTATTAGGTCGCTCTCTTTTAGTTGCACGCTCCCCAGCTTTAGTTTTCATTTTCTCATAGATAGCTAACTTTTCTTTTAACGCTGAGAATGCCGTCACCCCGTACAAAATGACCTTATTCGATTCATAATCTTCGATGCCGTCCACGATATATTGAATTGCAATGTAGTCTGGAAACCTCGCCCTCCGTGCTAATTCCTTCATTGTCAACATGTACTGAAAATATGTTTCATTCTTCTGCTTTTTCCTGCTAGACATCAACTCATGCATTTCTTTTACATTGACAAAATCGGGAAATTCTTTGATAACGGCAGCTTTTAAATCTTCGTAACACTTGAAAGTTTTCTCTGACCTTAGCCATAACGCCGCCGTTCCTGTAAGCGTTCTACGTGCAATAATTAAAGTCTGCTGAGCCGTCCATTGGAAAATTTCAGCGTTGTCGTCGATATCTTGCGCCCATTTGCTCGACGAATACGTCTTGTCATCGCCGCTGAACGTCCCTATGCCAGTTGTTCCGTCTGCAAGCCCGAAGCCCATCGCTGTTGGTTTGTCGTCTGCCGTAGCCATCGTCTTTTCTTACTTCGTTCGTTTTCTTCTTAACCCAGCACGTGTTCGCCGCGCCACGCCGGTACTTCGTCGTCTTATTACGCCTTTTGCTGACTTTTATTGGCCTGATCCCGGACGAGCCCCCAAAAATTGTGGGATCAGGTGCTAGAGTCAAACAAATTGCGTATTTTCAGGTTTATTTTAATTAACTTCTTATTATACACCTTTCGTCTTTACGCCGTGTAACGAACATCCGCCATTCCCCTTGTGTTCCTACCTCTTCCTCCACATTCACGTCATCTCAAGCATACATCACCTGTCTCCCTCACACTTATACTTCTGTCTCTTTCACACCTTTTATGCATCCGCTGCGTTCCATTCCTACATTAATGTTATTATACACATAAATCTTTCGAAATAAATCATCTTAATTACTTTTTTATGTTCATATTACTTTTCATTTATTTACAAAGACAACGACAAAAAGCCATAATTACAATTTACAAGCTAACACTAAAGGCTCCTGCAAACAGGCGCGACGCGCGACGCGGATCGCGCGCGACACTAGGGCACCGCTCGCTCTTTGCGCGACTTGCGGTGCCTTTGTGTCGCGTGTCGTGTCACGCCTGTTTGAAGGATCCTTAAAACTATCACATACATTATATACATATAGGTACATATATTATATACAAGTATATAATAAAAAATAAAAGAAAAAGGAAGGAGCTCACTGGGCATCAAAAAATTCTTAAGGATTGAGTTGAATTGAATTGAAAATGAAAGAAAATTGCATCAAAATGCAAAAATTCTTAGTTTAGAAGAACTAAGCACACATAGACAGATACAAAAGCGATTTTGTTTCATTTATATATTTATGTAATAAAGAAGCCTTCAAGAAGACTAGACTTGTTATATCTGTGAGTGTCTCCCAGATACGTCATCACGGTTACTGTGAATGGATTGCGCAACCCATCTTGGTGCACCAACAAAACCAACCATCAGATTCGGCGCGGGGCCTTTCGACACATACATCGGTCGTTAGGACAACCTTTTAGTATTAAGTACCTAATATTAAGAATAAAATGTAATCATTTTATTAAATTAATCTCACGTGGGAAATTTTGGGTTTTCTTTGGACTCCTCCGCTGCCCATCACATAATTGACTTAAAATCATAAACACGCGTGGTTAATCACCATGCTTATTTTTCTTAGCTTATGAAGGGACCTTTGTCTTTTAAATGTGGAGGTAAGTTTCATTTATATCTAATAAAAGTTAAGCTCGGCTGAATCGATTGCTCAAAGAATTTGAGCTGAGAGCATCTTCGATGTTTTGCTAGTGGTGTGGAAAGCAGTCAAAATCTAGTAGTTGATTAAAAATTTATTGACATTTAAGTGAGCAATTGATTCTATGAACATGGCTAGAATTTTATTTGAACGTATTTGATTCAAACTCAAACGATCTAAGGTTTTTATTTTGATATTGTGCCATTTTTTAATTTCTAATTTATTTCGACTAATGCTCGATTTCTATAAACAAAAACTGTTGTATATCCATACTATTTAGGTGTGTACCTATGTAGGTACAAAACGTTATGGTTTGTACTCATTACACTATTTTTATTATTATTATTAGGTACCTTGTTATATTCTCTTTACAAAAGATGTTCGGTTCAAATAAATTAAATTCAATACTTTTCTTTTATCAAGCTCATTCTTTCAACAAGAACGAATAGTTTTGCTTGCCATACTAGACATATACCTACATAGATTCGTAAGTTAATTTTACCTGTGATAGCTACTTCCATATGGCAGAGTCTACTACGCTAAGGTCTTTGCTTCATTATTGGTAATAACGGCCTATAAATTATAGGTTATGTTAAAGTTCTAAATACAAAAAACAGATTCGAAACGAAGTTGTCAATTTTGTATTTAGAACTTTATGACAGTCGTAAGGTTCGAAATTCAAACATTTGAGCCAGTCAAAGGTCTAAGCTTGGACCAAAGTTAGAACTCGTTTTGTAATAAGACTGAAGCCTTTTAGCAGTCCAAGTCCACACCTCATTAAATTAGTTCTTGGCGGACAACTTGCCTAGCAGCAACACGCTGAACATTCCTCACTTCTACCTACACTTATATACCAATGCCAAGTTATTCTGCAGTCTCTTCATTTGAATTCCACTGCGGGATTTGAATTGTAGATTTTACAGGCTTTAATCTGAAACCGACGTCGGATGTCGTCCTGAGTCCCTTATTCAGCTAATTAAGGACTTCATCTATGCAAATGAGTCTCGATCGTTCCCTTATCAACTTAGGAGCACAGAGAATGGAATTTTTGTCAAATTTGCATGCACGGTTTTAGATTTTCGGTCAGGAAGCAATGTGTTTTGGCGTAATTGCTCATGAGATTTTAAGCTTTATAATATTATTATTATGAATATTATGAATCATTTTAGTGTGACGTTGTTAGTTTCTACGTATTAATTACTAGCTTCATCTGTCTGACTGACTGACCCCTTGACAATTCAAAAGTGCCTGTAATTGGTTTATTTAAAATAAATGATTTAAAAATAAATTAAGGCCACGAATATTCCCTAAGGCTACGGACACGAAGTCAGCGGGCGCGGGCGGCGGCGGCGGTGCGGAGAGCAGCTAGTTTCAATGCATTAGATTTGTATGGAACTGACCTCGAAGGCAGCGGCGCGGGGAGCGGCGTACGAGCGATGCGTACCATTCTAGTGTTGTGCATTTTATTTTTTGCTTTTTAAGTACTGACGTTTCAAAATGTTGTATCAAAAAGATGTTGTCGTCGCTGATTAGTGATTAGACATTTAGTTTGCGAACAAAGACACTAATTTCTAATAAATCTAATATGTATTTACAAAGTTATACAGATAATCATTAAAATCATCAATACAACCCTCTCAGTTCATTTAACCTATTTATAAGGAATGAGAGGAGATACCGTCATGCAAAATCATTACTTGAAACAACTGAGAATCCTTGTTTAATATTATGAAAAAAAATGCTTCACAATGAAATTCAAAATTCGAACAGTTGTGCCGAAATGTGTATCCGCGATGATACTTTAAAAACAAAAGAGTTCAATTTCGAATAGTGTGCGTTTATTTACGTGAGGTTCAAAGTGAACATTACAGGAAAGCACTACAGACTAATGCCTGTTACTAGACGCTGCTAAAACTATTTTTGAAAATAGTTTTAACAGCTGATAATATTTTATTTAGGGGAATTATAAAACGATCGAATAAAAAAAAAACTTAGCGACTAATGATGAGATACCTACTGTTTTAATAACTTGAGCGGTATGAATTTGAGTAAGCGAAAAATATATTAAAATTCTAGCCGTGCGACTAAATTACTAAGTGAGCGATTAGAAATACATAGAGGGCAACTTCAATATTAAGATAGAGACGATTTTTCCAATTGAGTACTTTTTATGTTTTAGACATTTTTACTTCTCACATCAGAATACAATAATTTAAATTTAATATTTATTATTTTTGATCTTGGAACCTGACATTTTTAAAACGGATCTCTAAAACCTTCTTGTATCTTAAATGTTCTACATTATCATTTCAAAACTATCTTCCAAGCACTTAGCAACATCTTCATAAAAATACTACACAAATAATAATTATTTTTGAGCGCTTCAAAGCGCTTAGGAAAAACTGTTCAGAAATCCTCCACATTCAAGATAAAACGCTTTAAATCGTGTAATGTGTTAAAGCGGACAGATCGCGCCATTCACGTCGGTGCCAGTGAAGTAGTGTTTTGGATGTAATTCTTTAAAGTTGGATAGTCGAATTTAAAATAAGGTTTTATATAGAAGTGGATTAATACAAAATTACATTACCACATAAGCTAAGAGACTCCTGCTGGCTAGCTAGTTAGCTTTCTTTAAAGATTTTTACAATTTTCTGTTTCGGGTTGATCGCATGCAGTGAAATTATTATTGTTTGTTTGGTTCCTATACAGGTATTAGAAGTTATTTTCTATGTTTGGCCTAAACTTATGAATTCTCATGTGAACAAGTAACACGGTACCTAATATGTCACCTAGATACTCTACCTACACACCTCCATCAAAATGGAAATCAAGAATCACTTTCATCGAAAGATCAATACAAATTGTCTTCCCCGAAATTCAAAGCCAAACCTTTACGAAATCTCCGATTTCTTTAAATCAACATGTATATATATTTATACATACATTGTAATCTGCGTTTGCGATTTAATTTCCAAACATGTAAACAAGTATGTTTTCGGCACATAAAGTTCGATTTGTGCTGCAAGTTCAAACATTTTTATGACCTTTTAAATAGTACTATTCATTCTGAAATCTACTTAATTTACACTAGCCTAAAGTTGAAACAGAAACGGAAATAACATCAATTCGAAACAAGCATTTGAATATACTATAAACATATGTGTTTACTACAGCGCTATCTCTATACGACCGTGCGATAATCGTCCATCACTTGCTGTATACGTATTTCTCTGTTGGGCGCATGCCGTTTAAACCTGCAATGTAATGCGATGTGAATGTAATCACTATTGAAACGTAGTGAATGTGGGTGATTGTATTTGATAGGTTTTCTTAGTATTTTATTAGGGTTAAGCTCTGGCTAAACTGAAACAAATCACGCTTGCTGGGATGTGGGACGAAATCCGATCGCGAAGACTGTGTCAACTAACTTGTATGAAGGTGATCAAACTGGCGCGAACAATCACCTGAATGCCTAATAAAACAATAGACGCAGGATTATACTCAATGCTACCAGAGATTAAGAGTGTATTTGATTGTGTATCAGGTTTCTAAAGTTGTTTTTGGTAGTTTCGGTTTAGTGAGTGTTTGTAGTATGTATTAAACAAAATAAGATTTCTTAGAAACGTGATAATACTGGCTGTTGTTATTTCTGTCTAAGATCAATCGCGGCATCCAACATAGGATTAGGACAGAGTTCACAGAATTTATACGATTTAAGGAAATCGAGGTTTAGACTGTCTAATCGATTTTTATAACCAAGAAGGGGACTTAGTAACGAATTAAGTAGGTAGACTATAAACACTAGAAAGAAAACATCTTGCAAACCGAAATATTAAAGATAAAGATGCATTTATTTGTAAAAACACGTGTTACATGATACATATATATGCACACATGGATGGAAACGAGTTTAATATTGCTAGTTCCACATGTTTTGCCATATTCGGCATACAAAATAGTTTATAATACATATTTTATTAGAATTATAAATTAAGAAATAATTAAATTATAGTCAAAATTCAATTAATTCGAATACATAATTACAGTAAATAAAAAAATATAGTAAAAAAAAAAATAATATAACTATATGTATACATATTAAATTATCTAAATTAAAAATTTGTCAGTCCAAAACTCCGTTACATTATAGTTAACTTTGCGACTGACGTCTGGGGAATATCTTATTTCGGTAATTAACCTTATTATTTATGCACGTACCTACTTGATATTTAACTCTCACCCGTAATAAACGCTTGGGGTACAATAAAACTAAATAATACCCCTATTTTACTAGACCCCGTCAAAGTTACAGCGGTTTTAAGCCCCATAAAATTTTATGGCTACATATTTTAATTTGTATTAAATTTTATTATCATTGATGCTAATTCTGGTTTTACGATGGGGTTAAATGTGGAATTTGCATTATTTGTCAGTGATGACGTTGTGCGGTTTCATTTGTGTGAAAATATGGGTCAGTACCTACCTGAATCAACCCAGCCTATTGAAGCTATAATGAAAAAAGGTTTTTCCTGAATTGTACAAATTAGAGGTGGCTCCCATTGAGTAGGAAGGTAGCTAATTAAAATATTGTATCATTGGATGACATATTTCTAACGGTATTCTTTTGGTAGCGATGACAGAAGATTGAGGAAAATCATTTTCTATATCCACTTTTTTTTTTTTTTGAGTAGCATATTATGTAAACAAACATCTGAACAGATTATAATAGAACTGCCGTTACTATTGATACATGAAGACCTGCTTTTATTGATAGGTATAAAATAAATACTGGGTCTTGTAGGTCGCATTTTTTCTACGTACAGGGGTTGAAATATAAATAAGTTGCTAAGGTAAACACCTAATAAGAGAACCCTACATTTGAAAGATACCGTTTATAAACCTTTAGACAGACGTGAATTCAATAGAAAATTATCGAGAACCACCCCCGAGAAAACCATTTTGATAGTCTTTAATTTCATTCCACTGTAAAAAAATGTGTTTTCTGGATATTAAAAAACTACTGTCAATAACATAACATAGCATCACGCCTGTATTCCCCAAAAACTTAAACAGAGGTGTATATTGTATTGTTACGAGCTTGGGGTTCGTGACAATAAAAACTGCCGATTTAATAACCAAAAAATGACACTTAAATCAACAACACTAATAAAACTCAAACACACTAATTATGAAACACAATTGCACTACTGATCGCTCTAAGTCGCACTTGGAGATCGCTTTCGATGTGCTCGCGGCCCACACCGGCCTTATACAGTGTGTTAGGTTAAACGAGGGACATATTTTAAGGGAGTGTAGTACTCATGAAAATGAACAACTTTTAATATGGGCCTGACTCAAAAATATGAAAAAAAAAACAGCTGTTCCCCACATTTTGTCCAGTTATGCGAACAGAAATGTATAGAGCGGCTGGTTTTATTTTCTCGATTTCAATGTTGGTTTCTTAGTAAAAGTTCTTCATTTTTATGAGTACTACACTCCCTTAAAGTATGTCCCTCGTTTAACCTAACACACTGTATAGTGCCACAGAGAGTTCTACTATAGAAACATCTAGAATGTTCGAGTACATATCGGTCCCGACTGACCAGATGTCGATAGTTCTCGAAATTTCTAGGATCTTGACTCTACTAGTTCTGCTACCTGATACTAGATGGCGCTAGTGGTAACTAATGTCACCATGTATCAGGCATTAATTGTGGCGCGCAACAGTATTGTATAGTACACATTCCGCTAGTTACAGTACCCGGCGATAAATATTGCACATCGACCTTTACCTTTTTTTGTATTTTATACAAAGAATAAATAATAATTATCAAAAGAAGCAAATCAAATTTTTTTTAACAGCTCCTAATAGATACCGGACTGTTTGTATTTCGTGCGACAGAGATAACGCTCTACGAAGCCGAAATTAGCCGATTGTCTCTTTCCAAAGGTCGATGTGCAATATTTATCGCCGGGTACCTGTATGTCATAAGTCCCATGTAAACGGCGCCGAGCCTATTGCAATAAAACGGGCACAAATCCAGACTCCGGGATGCTACTGACAAATTCCTGATGGAAAAACCTAATAACACCTAAAACCTCGACTAATTGTCATCAAAAATTCAGTAAAAAAAAACGACGGGTTGTACTCCACTTTATATACACGAATTTTATGAATACACAGCAGTGTGGCCACTACATAGACAGTCGAGCCATCAGCTGTCACCATCCATGGGTGCGCGTGGCACGCTGTAACATAAACACACACGAACATTCGCGCAAGCGCCCTGCGCCGCCTAAACGAAACAGTAGGCGCAGGCATACATTTTCGCCGCGCCGTAGAAAGAGAGAGGGATACTTCCTCTCCTACGCCGCGACGGCTGTCTACTCTCCATCCGTCTTACGAATTTTCGATCAGGTCACGTGTCCTGACGCGAGTTTAACATTTTTTACCTATTACATAAAAAAGTGTACAAAGCCGCTAAAGATTTCACTTAAAAAAAACGTTTTTGTTGACTCATAGAAAGTGCCTTAGGCATCAAGTCCGCCTTTGTACAGTATTTTATTTTAATTGTGTATAAAACTTTGATACTTTTATTTTCAGAACAAGGAAAGAACATCCCTAGCAAAGCTAATTGGAGAACCTCTACATTCGAAAGAGATCGTTTATAAAGTTTTATTACAAGCGTGAATGGGAAATTATCGGGGTCTACCCTTGGCAAAACCCTTTTGATGGTCTTTCATTTTATTCTATTGCAAAAAGTATTTTTTTTAGATTAAATTGAAAACCTACTCTCAATAAAAACGTATATCAACCGTGGACATTACTTTGATTAGTTGACTTTATTTTAATATCTTTAAAAGGTTACAAGTTGTTATCACCACGAGGAAGTGTTTCTTTTCTAATAGTTTCTTCTAAGTATTCTTTGATCAACAAAGAACCTTACGTTTGTACGACACACAATATTTGGCTTTTTTCAGTCAATGCATCAACACTATATACGTACTTTGGTCTTCCACCCAAGATCAATAGATTAACGGCAAAACTTTTATTTTTGAAAATAGAACAATTTTTAAAATGATCCGTTTCAAAGCAAAAACCGTTATGTTTTTTTTTATTTTAACAATACTTCCATAATAATTTGGGATAGTAATCATTGTATGCTATATAAAGTAATTCATTTTATGTAGTAATTTCCTAATTTCCAAGATTAACGTGACAATTTAACACAACATAATATTATAATTATCTATCTTAAGTCAACCTCTAAATCCCTAAAGAGAATAATCAAATCCTGAACGAGATACTGAGCCAACATCATAAATACACAACTGTTTTGTTTCGAAATGATTTAAGATAAGCTATAGAGAAAGCAGAAAGCGATACCCGGGAGGCGATTGTAATGATGTAGATTGAATTAGGTTTCTTTGACGGAACAATCTTAGCCGTAACTTTTAGTTGCCATCAGTTGCCGGGTAGGTTGCATCGAAACCGTCCCTTTGATAGGATAGCTTGATAGACTTGACCGATTATAAATTCCACTGAGCATTCATGTACAGACGCCAGCACGTCGAGCTACTACAATCTGTCAAATTTCTTTAATAGATTTTCAACTTTATCATTGAAGCATAAGGTTCAAAGTTGAATGGGTTCAAATTTGACAGTTTCGGGTAGCTTGATGTGCTGGCGTCTGTACAGTCAACAAAAGACAATACCTATGCAGGATCGTCGGATATATTTGAAGTTTAGTAAGAAACCGATGGATGCTGTCGACTGAAATTCAATTTGATATAATATGAGCTGTGTGTTTTCTATTAATAAAATAAAATTTATTCGAGAACATCTACCTACCGGTTTCTTAGTAAACTTCAACTATATCCGACGATCCTGCATATTTATCTCATTTGTTGACTGTACCTAACAATTTAAAAATTTCTACAACGCAGTACTTACCGTAAATATTAGCCCAACATACACCACGCAATAATCTGTGAATATGGACATTAACTGGTCACATATCCAGCCTCTGAAAAATTAGTAATGGGAAACAAAATTTCAATTTGGCCGACCTAGAAATTGAACTCCGGACCTCATTCTCAGCATAAATCTAATATAGGCAAATTTGCACCAGGAGTAAGTAGCAACTCATCGTTAGGTTCGGTCCAGGATGATTTGACCTGATTTGAATTTCGAGACCCGAACAGTTTTATTCAGCCAATAAAACTTTCCTGGTAGATAATAATTCTCAGTGGCAGCCCGAAGTTAGGAAGTAATTAATGGTACGGTTAGCAAAGCGGCCGAGTTATTGGCTTCGCTGCTACAGGTCGTGGTTTTGATTTCAGCACAGAGCAAAAATATTTATCTAATTAGAAATTAAACTTTACAGAATTCCTAGATAAACAACTCAAATGACCGCACACGACTCGTAAACGACCCCAATTGTTTTTAAATTAAAAATCATCTCGAAATCGTTCGAATCTCAAACTGATGTTTGAAGAATTACAAAAATTATCTACAGGCTGGTATGTCAAGTGAGTACACACGATTTGACAACGACCTCATTAATTTGTTATTTTTTTAAGTAAATTGTCTCGAAACCGTTCGAATTTTAAAATTTTATTTAGAGAATAGCAATAATTAACCTACCTACAAATTGGTCTGTTTTTCAACGTGTCAGATGTTTGTTTTAAAAGTACCCACGTTATAGGCGAAAAACTTATGTATTATTTTTTAATAATAAATTATATTTCAGTTTCAAAATTTAATAAATTGTAAAAAATTCGTACACGTCAAAAAAAAGTTAAAACTAGACGAGGGCGGTATTTAAAATCTGTGCATAGTGCATTAAAATAGCCTTCTACAAATGACATTATTTTGAATATAGGTAGCGCATCCATAGCAGTCAATACCGGTACCACTTTGCTGATTGGTAATACAGTCAGAAAGATTGATCGTTACGCAAATTGACACCCTACGCCAATTTTATTTGTCGTGTCATTATAGCCATTTGATACAACTGTCAAAGAATGACAGTGATTGTGATTTTCATACACGGACAAATGAAGTTGGTAGTTAATTTGTTTCCCTGATTTTATTTAACACATGAGCTATTCTAATTTTGATTCGTGTCAAATGAGACGGAGCGAAAAATCTGTAAACGGTAATAATTTGCTCGAAGTGGCTTATGTAAACGTAATTCTAACTCTAAAGTTACCATTCTATGACAAAATCACATAGCACGAACGCGCGACATAAACGTAACGTAAATCCGGACGATTTTTTATTCCAAAATGCAACTATCCTATACAAAGACTATATAACCTTCTTTGATCCTATAGCGTTTTTTTTTGCGACCAGCGCCGTTTGTAACTCATTATGAATAAAGAGTTAAAACTGAGTAAATATGTATTATGTGCGACACTTGTATTTTCAGTTCTAAAATATTTTGAATTTACGTTATGTTTGCGTCGCGTGTTCCTAGGTCGATCCGGGGCCTCTGAATGTTTTACAGGCCTGGCAACATTGACTCGACCGCAAGCATCTTCTCTAGTACAAGGCAAAAAAAAGTAATAATAATAATAATAAATAAATAAAAGGTACTGCCAAGTTGTCACCTGTCATCTCGGTATATGCCATCGCTGTCAGAGCCTCGTTGCCGTGGCCGCCTGCAAGAGATGCTTTCTTGAAGGGAAGTTGTTATATAATATTGTATCTTCCTTGACAGCTCATTTTACGTTGCAAGACTGGGTTTTATGGTTTAAATATGACAAGGCTACATCTGCTGTTTTTTTATGTTGATGTGTTGTCACCTGTCGGTTGCAAGAAAAGTGTATAGTGCATTGAAGGGTAAGTGGTAGGAAAAGCCGATATCAGACGGTTCACTTTATGTTCATTTTTGCCTTTCATTTAGCATTTTTCACGTCTGAACACAAAATGAATTAAAAGTGAAAAATGGATTCATTACAGAACCGATCTATACTGCATCTTTCACTTGCCTATCGAATGATCGAAAAATTAAACGAAAGGAGCAGATGAACGTTCATTTCTATGTAATGTTGTCAGCAACCAAGGTAACCGACATAGCCTGAAGAATTGCCAAACTTAACCATTTGTGCAAAGGTGGGTCAGCTAAGGTGGCGCAGGAGAACCAAGGTAACCGACATATCCCGAAGAATTGCCAAACTTAAATGGCAGTGGGCAGGGCACATATCTCGCAGAACAAATGGAGCCGAAAGGTTCTGGAGTGGCGAACGCGTACTGGAAGACGTAGCATTGGAAGGCCTCCCACAAGGTGGACCAACGATCTTGTGAAGGCCGCAGGAACCCGTTGGATACGAAAAGCACCAAGTGGATGTGTTTGGGGTAGGCCTATGTCCAGCAGCGTTAATCTTTCGGCTGAAATGATCACTCGAGCGTAACGTCTGATATCAGTTTAGCTGGTGCCCTTGGAAACCTGCAACACACGTCATAGCATTTCTAAAAATAAGCTGGTCATCAAGACAACTTTGTAAAGGCCATGTTTCTGTAATGTTACTGGCAGTCAAACTGGTCAAATTGGATCGCATCGTTGCAGCTTAGTTACATAGATAGGCTCGACAGAAATAAAAGTTGAACTGCTAAAATTAACAGATTTAATACTTTTGAAACCACACCATTGTTTAATAAAACTCAAACTTTTGACAGGAAGCCCCATGGGATTGTGGAAGAAGGACATTTTACTTTGAATCCCATATGTTTTCACACACTTCTATTAAATTAACCGGTTTCCTTAAACTCAATGTTTTGTTGCGTTTAAGGCATTCACACTGTCGTTAGGTATATCCCGAGGGTCAAAAGTTAATGAGGTAACGATGTAAAGAGAACAAAATAAAGAGGTAGTGATGACTATTTGCCAGATGGGCCGCCAACTTCTTTGCCACCCAATAACATGACTAAAACGAACAGTTAGACTAAAATAAAACTATCAGAACTAGTTCAACTATAGTGTACATACTAGGTATCCCAATTAATTTGTTTGCGGCGTTCGGGAGGCAATATCTCTCTATACAAAGGATGAAATTCTACCACACCTAGTTTGAAAGGACGCCTACATAACTAGGGAAATATTACGAGAAATTATTGGTTACCATGGTAACGGTAATAAGTGTGTTTGGTGATAGTAGCCGAGGAATTTTTGAGTTACGAGTGAATAGGTTGTTTCTAGAAAAGCGTGGATCATCGTCGACCGTATATTTTAGTTTTATTTAAGTGTAAAAAATCATAACTTTTTTATAATTTCAAGTTTAAAATTCAGTGTTACGATATTATTTATTGCAATTCTTAATAAATAAATATGCAAGTGCACTACAGACTGATATTTCATTATTTAATGTAATAATATTAAAAACATTAATCAAAACAACGAAATATGTGGCAGCTATTTGCGACGTTGCTAAATTTTAGATTGCACTTTGTATCATCAGGTGGTCAAATGGGGCTTGCATTTGACCACCTGACGATACAAAGTGCATTCTAAAATATAGCATTTTTTTTTTCGTGAAAAAATAGGCTAGGCTTTGCGAATAGGACTAGGTTGATAATGTATGATACTAAGTTTATGGTTTTTATAAGCGCTCACGTTAAGGGAAGATTTTCCAGGCTTGATCACACTTCATTGAAAATACCTAGTAGAGTGAAGTGAAGATGTTTAATGTAATCACACTAATATTATAAAGGCGAAAGTTTGTGTATGTGTGTGTTTATATGTTTGTTACTTCTTCACGCTCAAACGGCTTGACAAATTTTGATAAAATTTTGCATGGAAGTAGCTGACACCCTGGATTAATATATAGGGTACTTTTTATCCCGATATTCACACGGGATCGAAACTTATGCGGGTGAAACCGCGGGGCGCAGCTAGTTTGAAATATTTCTTTGAACACAAAAAGTACGATACATATAAATTATTGTTCCGAAATTATTAAACAATTTAGCTACTATGGAAACTGTTTAATCTCAAAGAGCTAATTATAAGATCGTCTTAAGGGCGGATTTCTTGGAGTTGGAGTATACGCTTAGGGGCACTATGAGAAGCAAAGAAATGTAAAAAAAATAACGTTCGTCTTTTGTTCTTTGTGATTTAAATTCAAAATTAGAACTTGTTTTGCAAAATAATAACCTCTGTGTTTATAATAAAGACAAAACGTTCATTCCATTTTCAAATACCAGTTATTCAGAATTACAATAAAATGATCCATGAAAAATTTGATGCTGTCTTAATGAACATTTTACATTGTTACATGAACATGCGATTATCAAGCAAATCCCAAAATCCTCACATACCCTTACTTGCAAATTCCACAATAGGCTGAATCACATTTTCCACATTTCCAAAACAAAAAAGAGCTACTAATCAACGTCAACGTCAACACGACAGTTTCACGAAAAATCCAATATGTCCGACATCGCGAGCAAAACTTTTTAAATTCCGAACTTTATTTCGCGGGGACCGCTAAAACGACACGCGTCCGAACAGTGCAGCGTCCAACAGCGTACTGAAACTACTGAAGTCTGAACCGAAACATCCCTGTCAAGTTACCCCAAGATAAAGCTTACTCTTAGTCAACTCAATTTTGATGTGATTGCGTTCTTATTTCATGCGGGTAAGGGTTGATTTTAGAACTGATGTTAACTTTTTCAGCTGTAAATGTATTTAGGAATGAATTTTGGCGGTATAACGATATCTTCATAAGGATACAGTAATTTGTGTAGGAATGGGTGTCTGGAAGAAAACGCATGGAATTTTAATGTGAGACTTGGCAGTATTGTGTTTAACGCGTTAATATATGAACGTTCAAGAGTTTGTTCAAAACATTCTGTGTATTATTGTGATAACTTCAGAGATTTGAACGTTGCCAGAGTACATACACACGTTACTTGAGTAAGTACCTACTTTACATTTGGTTTTACAGAATTTGTATGTACCTATATACATACCTACGAACACGAGAAAACTCTGCTTAAAACTTCGTCCAAGTTTTAAATCGGGTACAAAAGTAACAGAATGGAATGCATTTTATGTGCATTTTAACGAATTTTACCATTTGCCGTGACCTGATTTTTGAACATCAAAAGAACTTTGGATCACGTGGCCTTTATCCAATAATTATGGCAGGTTTAGGGAAAGCAGTTTTCAAAAAGTGGTGTATACGAGGTGTCTGAGTAACATTTACCGATGCTACTACATACTATTAGAAGGACCACCAAAAGGAAGACCAGACCAGGAAAACAGTAGACTAGGCAGATCAGACAGACCATGTGAAGGTCGTGGAGATCCCGTGGATGTGGAAAGCACAGGACCAGCTGACTAAGCTCGACTTTGAATCCCTCGCTGCGCTCAGGATTCTACTTTGGAACCCCTCGCTGCGCTCGGGATTCTACTTCAGAATCCTTCGCTCCGCTCTGGATTCAAAGAAACACTCTCGCCTTCAAAATAGTTGTTTGCTCCCTTGGCAAACAATCCACTATTTTATTTTGGAAGAATTATTAAATCTTTTTGCCAAACTCCTGCCTATACGAAGCTGTACACGCAACAAACTACAACAATAACAAAAACAAGATAACATAAATTGAAACGGAATTTAAAAAGTACGCTTCCTCTTAAATCTACTTTCACAAAATCCAAACGTAATCATCAGTAGGTACTGATTAAACTTCATTTACGATTCCACATTTTCTAAATATGACTGAAGCGATATTATTGACCATCTACCAACCCGCACTGGGCCCGCGTGGTGATCCACCACCCATTCCCTCTCACAGAGAGGAGGTCTGTTTCCCAGCAGTGGGAACATCATAGGCTGAATATGATATTAGAATAGAATAGAATTCTCTTTTTTTCTCTTTTTTTTTTTTTCTCGATATTATTATTGATATGTATTTTCACGATTCAAAAGGCTTATTTTAAAAGTTTTTTCTCATAAATTTTCCTTTTTGTCCCTACAGAATAACGCGCCGAAAGTGGGCCAGCGCAGTGGGGGCGAATGCTTGGAATATTTCAGTGGAATAAATGGATTGCATTGATATTTTCATCCCTGTTTCCCGACACAAAGTGGGCAGGATTTCAGGTATGTGAGGTAGCCTTTTTTTTAGCTTGACCACTAGGAAAAGATGTTGGATAAGTATAGATTTAATGTGTTTATACTAAATCTTTGAGGATAGGCGATTTTCAGGGCTCTTTTTTAGCACAGACCGGTGGTGACAATGGTATTCAAAAAGTGTATAAGTAAAAAGTACAATTTGAAGAACATAGAATGTTTTTTCTTTTCAGTAATTAGAAATAACTCACATTTTCTTTAAACAATGAGATGAATCACTGACAGGCTACATATCTCGTCTCATAGAGAAATAATGAGCACTGATTACCGAGGTTGTGTATTGGGTGTTCGTAATTTAGATCATTATGACTTTTCTTGTCTTTTTTCCTCCTTTTTTTCCCTTATATAAATAACTGGAACTGGAAAAATGTCTCCTTGTAACATTTAGCATCCTTATTGAATTTTTATTCTTACACGTGTAGTATCCTCACGCTTTATTCCCATGCGGGTAGGCAGAAACTAACGAACGTCACCTGCAACAATCCTTACACACATACTCCTTTTATTTTTCTTCATTCTTCTTTTATTGACAAATACAACTATTTCTATAGTCGCAAATATCATCATTAGTACTACTATGGGTGGTTTAAGGCTCTTTGTTGTATATTTATGTAAATCAATTACTTATTTCAACAAACAATTTCAATCATATCTCTCCTTAGTCACCTAAAAATTACAATTCTTAGAGGCTCTGATTTGACGACGTTTGCCGCTCGACTTCTGACGTCCGCTGGGACGAACTTCGTCTTGAGGGCATAACTCGCTGAAACTACTGAAGGAATGTTTGAAATATTTTAGGCATGTAATGGATTGGACTGATTTAGTGTACTTTGGAATTGTTTTGGAACTGTAATCCTCGGCTATGTTGTCGGAAATAATAGGGTTCTCTTATCGTAGGTATGGTTAAATGAAAAGGATGGGCAGTAGTATACGCATACCTACCTAACAAGTGAAATAATATTGCTGTTGCTTGTATTAAAGTGAACAATGTTCATGTTCCTAAACAACTCTCAGCAAACTATTTCAACACATCATCATCATCATCATCAGCCTATAGCAGTCCATTGCTGGACATAGGCATCCCCTAATGAGCGCCATAGCGCCCTGTCTTCAGCTTGACGCATCCAGCATCTGCCTGCAGTCTTTCGCAGATCGTCATCCCAACTGGTCGGAGGGCGTCCTACACTACGTTTGCCGAGTCGCGGTCTCCACTCAAGAACTCGTTTACTCCAGCGGTTGTCGGTTCTACGCGAGATATGGCCGGCCCACTGCCACTTCAGCTTGCTAATTCTTTGAGCTATGTCGATAACTTTCGTTTTCTGTCAGATGTATTCGTTTCGGATCCTATTCTTCAGAGAGACGCCGAGCATAGCTCTTTCCATAGCTCGCTGAGCGACTTTGAACTGGTAGACCAGCCCTATCGTGAGTGTCCACGTTTCAGCCCCGTAGGTCATGACGGGTAGGACGCACTGATTGAAAACTTTCGTTTTCAAACACTGCGGTATAGATGACGAGAAGACTCGACGTAGTTTCCCAAACGCTGCCCAGCCTAGCTGGATCCTTCTCTTGGCCTCCCTCTCAAAATTGTTTCAACACGACTTTCTTTAAAAAATATAGTTTAACTATCTCAACAGGACTTTCTTTAAAAAATATAGTTTAAAAAAATATCAAACACCATTTAATTACTTCAAGAATCTCTTGACACTAATTAGTAAACTCCCCAACTTCTTAAATTACGAGACAAGGCACCCAAGGACCTTGGATCCTTAACAAATTAATGCTATTGAGCTCAGACTGCATATACGAAAATTGCGCCGACTCTTACTTGGCAAAATAGAAGCGTTTTACCTACCAATAAAACGCATATTAATTTACTTACCTTATTCGAAGCTTATTTAATTTGAGATAGGCACTACGTTTCCCGCCATCTATATCCGTCTCTTTCTTTCTGTATCCGTCCCTTTCTAACCCCACCACCTGGCAGAGTGGGGGCGCACTGAGTGAGCCGCCATCATTTTGCCTCATTGAGTCGAAAATCACCAGGCAGACTTTAAAACATAAGCTTCGAATAAGGTAAGTAAATTAATATGCGTTTTATTGGTAGGTAAAACGCTTCTATTAATTTGACTTGACCGTTATTCGAAGCTTATTTAATTTGAGACCTGTTTGTTATCGCCTGGTGGTGGTGAGTGGTGACACAGACGCCAATGTGAATGACTTGTTAGTAAAATAAGGTCAAAACTGATAATACTGACCGTTTGTATGAAATAAAAGCATCTTGGATTTTTCCTTTTTATTAAAGAAAACTAAGGAATCACATAATTATGTTAACATGATTTTGATTTAATTAAGTGATTGTTTCAACTTAATTCTTCTCACTAACGACTTAATAATTGATTTATCACAATGTCAGAATCAACATTAGATCAACAACATCACTCAACAGGATTAAATAGCATAGTTATAGAGGTACTTGAAGATGAGGGTAGAACTGTCCGTTTATAGAATTTACAAAAAGTATTTTGTGACTTCCAATTTCCTCTCGCGAGAATATCCTCTAACGGGAAATTGTCTAGCCAGTTTTTTGAGGCAACGGCAGAGCGGAAACTCCCAGGTGTTGCAGTTATACACGCATCTTTAAGTAGAGTCCTAATCCACCCTGATATGATTGTCTTTGAAGCGGCTTTTGCTTCACCTCTTGTGGAAATGAACAGGTTATGGATCTTAGCCGAATCTCTGCGAATTTTTAGCAATTCAATTATTGTTCTATTAATCCAATAAACTGGATCCAAATTATTACTATCTAGATTAGTAAACAATTTCCAACCCGATTGCCTGTTATCCGAAGAATCAGTCTTTGAACCAAAAACAGGCCACAAGGTGATAGAGTTACTAGGTACTTTGAATACAATGCTCCGAATCAGTTCTTAATAAAGTCAAATCGTGAATTCTTCGACCTGAGCATAAGAGTAATAGTGCTGCAGTGTGTCTTTGTACTTGGAAAATATTGTCGTGTGTAAAATTATAACTATTTAGGTATGATAAATTATTAACCAGATGAAGGTCCGACAGGAATCTGGCTACTTCTCTACCGCTAGGATTATGAGGATTAATTTGGTGTTGCTCAGACCAGATTAACCATTTTTTCCAAGCAACATCATAAGTTTTTATGGTGGAAGGCCGCCAAGACTTCTTCAGTAGTTTTATTTGGTTATCATTCCAATCTTTTAGAGTCTCTGCCCACCCCCACATTTCCATACCTCGAGAATCATGTCCTGTGTCCTCGGAGGTGGGAGACCCGTCGACACGTCTATTAAGACTTGATTGAGATTCCGAAGTGTGAATGGGGCTGCCAACGCTCGGGCCTTCAGATCTGCCCGCCAATATACTCGGTCCCAATGCGGAACTACTAGCAAATATATCCCGTGAGCACTGTTCAAATGGGATAGCACTTTAGGAATCAAGTATGGTGGCGGGAAAATCCACGCCAGTTGATAATTCCACTGTTGGGAGAACGCATCGTGAAACAACGCTTGGTGATCGTTCAGATCCAGAGACGCATAATTCACTACGACGTGTGCTCGACTGGAGGCAAAGAGGTCTATCAGGGGGATGCCCCATTTGGAAAACACTTTCTCTGTGGCTTTGGCCAAGAGATGCCATTCCGGATTCACCCGAAGTCTCGACAAATGGTCCGCATGACCGTTGTACATCCCGGGAATATGAAAAATATTCACGTGAATTTGGTATTCTTCCAGAATTTGAAAAACTTGGTATGTTAGATCCATTAGTGGTGTGGATCTCGTGCCCCCTTCGTGTCGGAGATATGCGATAACAGTTTTGTTGTCGCACTGAATTAATACTGTACTCCGGAGCAGGAACTGACACTGATCTTGTAACACTTTTAGGATGGCAAGCATTTCTTTCTGGTTGCAGTGCAACTGTTTTTCGTGATCTGCCCACAACCCTGTCAACGACAGATTGTCTAATCGAGCTCCCCATGCTATGTCGGAGGCATCGGTTGTTAGGTAATGGGTTGGTGGCGGTACATGAATGGCTGAAGGGCGTTTGCAGTTCTGAAGCCACCATATTATGTTGTCCCTGGCTTGGATAGGAATCAGATGCCATCTCTGGTCTGATCTCAACATTTTGTTGAGGAGGTCCAATAAAGCCCGATAATTGAGTCGGCCCCTTGGGACAGTAAAACTCGCAAAATTCAGAAGTCCGACCAGACTCTGAACCTCCTTGAGCATTGTATGCTCCTTGTCTAGCATTTGGGACAGCTTGGCAATCAGCGACGTCAGCTTCTCTTTGGGGAGTTGCTTCTGATTTGTCCAGGCATTCCACTGAACGCCCAGATACGCCAATGTTTTTGACGGAGTCAACACAGATTTCTCGTAATTTATGATCCAGCCTAACGTCTCGAGAGTCTGGATGACAATATTTACGTGTTCCCTTAGGCTTTCCTCGCGTTGATGAGCAATCAGGAAGTCGTCCAAATACACCAGTATTCGTATGCCTCGCTTTCTGAGCATTTGGGCAATCCAATTCGTCACTGATGCGAAAGTCTTTGGTGCAGTACTTAGACCAAAGGGTAAACATGTCATTTCCAATAGCTCTTTTCGATAGACTAGGCGCAGGAATCTTCTGTAACTGCGAGCTACTCGAACGTGAAAGTACGCTTGCGAGAGATCTATTTTGCACAGCCAGTCTCTTTGTTGTAGGAAGTCTGGCACACGAGAAACATTCACTAATTTGAATTTGGTCGTTATGACGTATTGATTGAGGGCCCTCAGGTTGAAAATGGGCCGAGCAGAGCCGTCGCTCTTGAGAACTAAAAACATTGATGAGAGGAAGCTTGGAGACAGATGTGCTCTTTCGAGGACCCCTTGATCCTTCATTTTGTCGATGACAGTGGTCATCTCTATTGAGCAAGGAACTATCATACCTTTTTTTATGTTCCTTGGATGGATCATTGGAGGTCTTTGACGAAAGGGTATGCGATACCCTGATATCATCCTGAGAATGACATTTGGAGCTCCAAATTGTTCCCACTGAGTTAAAAAAATTTGCTAGACGGCCTGCTTTGAACTGCCTCATGTCAATATTTTCGACGTTTGACGTCTCTATTGTTGTTGGGCGGAGACGGTGCTCGTTTCTGCCCAGATTTGGATTGATTTCGGTGCTTGGGTTGATTTCTCGAAGAACCTCGTCCCCGAAAAAGCCCCCGATTATTCGGTGCGCCCGAATGAGAGCCATGTCCATGATAGTGAGAGTTATAACCACCCTGCGAGGGTGGTGCAGTTTGACAACAGCCTTGCACATAGCATGACCCATGTTGACAACCCTGCGAGGATCTTTTTCGTGTTGCGTACTCCTGCGAGGAGACGCTAGCTTTGGGTGTCTCTACCTGCGAGGTAGAGTTCATGGACTTCTTTAGCGGCCAAAAACATTTTCGCACTCCACCCGCTTTTTCTAAAGCGGCTGTAAATTTTTCTGTGTTGAACAAGTTTGTGCATGTAGGAGGAATCTTCCTAAGCGTAGATTTCACTAATGGGTCCTTTACCTGTTTGATTACACAGTCTCGGCGCATTTGCAATATCTCTGCGCGATGGCC
This sequence comes from Luperina testacea, assembly GCA_927399505.1. NCBI lineage: Eukaryota > Metazoa > Arthropoda > Insecta > Lepidoptera > Noctuidae > Luperina > Luperina testacea. The sequence goes on from OV656779.1 coordinate 3,470,207, forward strand.
ACAAACAAGCTGTAACAAATCTGAGGAGGTTGTTTGAAAATCACCGCAATTTATAAGCTCTGTTAACTTATTATTAATAACCTCATAATCTGGGGTTAAATCTTTAGACCACTGGGCAAAATCAAGCAGAACCTTCTGAAGAGACTCCTTCTGCTTTAAAATGCACATTGTTAAAGCTGCAAAGGCTTTATCAGCGTATATCAAGTGGCGGGGAGACTGGAAGGCTGCAACTTCTTCATTTATCTCAATATCCGTAAACCCCGGTTTGTGATTATACGCTTTTTGAGTTTCGGAATATCTGATTTCGTTCCAATTATTAGTATCCCAATGTTGAAGATCACATAGCAGTTTTAAATGGAGTTCAGAACTCTTGGGCATAGAAGGTTCTTTTAATTTAGTTTGAATATTAAAAATAACTTCATTAGGCGCGTCGTTAATCGAAGCGTTATCACCAAAGTCTTTGTACAGGTTACGACTAACACCAGAAATTATAGACATGGAATCGTTAAGGTAGTGATCACTAGTTTGAACTTGACGCTCATTATCACGAGCAAACAAAGATTTACGAAGATCACGTACCTCCTTTGATAATTTTCGATACTCCTGTTTCGAATGTCTTCCTTTTCTCCCCCTCCTCTTTTTTCCATGATGACTCCGTCGACGCTTTGGGGAACTTGATGAAGACGAAGATGAAGAACTGCTGTGGGAACTATTACTGCTTAAACTTGAACTCCTGGACCGTAATTTACGCTGCATACCAGATGGTCCTGGTAATGGTTCGTTTACTTCATTTGCTACATAATTATTACCCTCAGCCATTCTAAACAGGAAGGAGGCTTTAGAACAACACTAACGGTATAAACCGTTAAAAATAAAGTTCAAATAAAAAGTGGGTAGGTATGTGACTACACACACACAATTTAAGCAAACAAAAATATACGCTCTAAAAAGCCGATGAAAACATTTAAAATCATATACGAACGGAAAAATAAACCGTTAATAAAAAACATGCGACTACACACTGAGTAGTCACACTATTGCGTTTTATCAACATAAAAAATACTCACGTGTAATTTTGTGGGAATTTTCAATTAGCACCACACTATCACTGTTATGCACCACACTATCATTGTTATGCACCACACGTAAGACAAAAATATCAATTTTTAGAAATTCTAAAATTTAATACACTTATTATTTTAAAATAACTATTTTAAAATAAACTTAAATATTGTGGTAACGTTATTGTTAACGCAACCGTACGCGGCGGGAAACAAGACGCCAATGAGGCAAAATGATGGCGGCTCACTCAGTGCGCCCCCACTCTGCCAGGTGGTGGGGTTAGAAAGGGACGGATACAGAAAGAAAGAGACGGATATAGATGGCGGGAAACGTAGTGCCTATCTCAAATTAAATAAGCTTCGAATAACGGTCAAGTCAAATTAATAAGTTACTTAGGAAATGTCTTCAACTTCATTAGGACTAAATCTAACGTTTTATTATATTTTCTTTTTTAATAGGAACTTCTCAGGTAGCTATCCGGATGTTTAGTACGGAATAAATTCCAAGTAAATTTCCGCCCGCCAATCAATCAAAGACTCAAAAGACTGGTGGTTGTAAAAGGCGACTTAAGTAGCTAATAATAAGGTACTCAGATTAAATGATCAATCACACAGGACCCAATATCATCACTAGCGAATAAAGTACAGACGCCAGTACATCAAGCTACCCTAAACTGTCAAATTTTCCCAACCAACTTAGAATCTTATGCTTTAGCGATAACGTTGAAAATCTATTAAAGAAATTTGACTGATTGTAGTAGCTTGATGTGCTGGCGTCTGCACAATGTTTGGTGTATTCCTACCGTGGGCAGTCAAGTCGACAATTTTGTTGAATGGCTACACTTTTCAACACGACATGAACTATTCTTACGTCTCTAGAGATGACAGTCGAAAAAATAGATGACAACTCAATCAAACTTCAGATGAATCTGCCTATCCCTTTGATAAAAGCAGTCGTCATGACTTTCCGAACACACCTTCCATGCATCGTGCATCGCTTCATAGCACATTCGTTCAATTCGCATCAAAGTGAAGTTGGATCAAACATTTGCCGAACAACCTCCAAAGATTCCACGAGCAACTATTTGATCAAACATTTGACAAATCCTTCTAAAGGTATTTCTATAATCGAATAGCTATCTAGATGGAAATTACTTGGTATGTTCCTAGTTCGATATTTGTTGCCCCAATTATATTTAGATGGAATTTTGTCGGAGGCATTGTAAACCAACCTATCTTCAATACACATAATTTCTACTAGAATTTTTACGCTGTGTATCGTGAAATATGGTATAGTGAATATTATGCTAGTTGAGTTGTTTCATCCGTACTCTGAAGTTTATTAATTGTGGGAAAACTTGATTGCCTGAAGTTAAAAAAGCACAACAATTGAAGGTCACTGCATAATAATAATTATTTTCGGCGGTTCTGAAACATTAGAATTACAATATTTCAATATTATATACATATATTGTATGTCCCTTTAGTGTTGTTCTATTAAGCTCATTTAGCTCACTCAAGTAACCGCACTTAATTTGATAACAATGACAAGTTTGCTTTCGGTTTGCATTTCAAGGGGTGTTTAGATCAGAACACTGAAAAATATTTGGAGATAGAGAATGGAATACTTGACAAATTGCTGGCATTTTGACGCTGTACTTATATGAATTTGCTTAACTTTCCAGTATGGTACCGAAACTGTATAAAAACAGTTTCAAAATTGTCGACTAACGAGTTGTACGAGTTGGAAGCACTCCGGATTCCTTCCCGCTTCAGCATCGATTGCATTGTTTCACGTCAGCTTAGATTTATTCACAAATTGCTGGCGACCGAGCGTTGACTTTACTGACACTGTTTTAGTAATATTTGTTGTTCTTATGAAGCTGTGGGCTAGTTTATTAGCGAAAATAATCGAAAAAGTTTAATATTGAAGTTTATGAATGAATATTATATTTTTTAATAAATCTCGAAATTGTCAACCTTTGGCGTTCTGTGTAATTTGTATGTGTTTATTTTCGACAAGTTTCGTTATAGTAGATAGTCCGTCCATCAGAAAAAAATTATGTGGATTCTTATTTTCATTGAAAAGTAGGTATGAGAAAAGTTTTTAGCGATTTCTATACTCTATATTTTTTAGTACGCAAACCTCAGTTGGTCCGATAGTTTTTTAAATATTATAAGAAACATTGATTGCCATCAAAAACAGTGTTTGTGAAAACTGCGTATTTCCTTGCTGAGTGTACAATTTTTCATAATCTGTGAAAGCAGATCAGAATTTCTCAAAAAATTAAGGTTAGTTTTCTAAGATCGTTTTCCTGTAGCTACAAAGGTTATGGGTACTTATCAAAATAAAAACTAAATTCAAGCAGAATTTAGTAGACCGCGGTAACTCATTATATACTAAAAGCACGTGCCTTGTTCACTAAAGTTAAATCAGTTCGAACACTGCTGTCGAACTACATACATTGTGTCGTACGATATCAGAGTTGTTTGCTTAGATTGTCATGTATGCTTTTCGGTATAGTATTAAACTTTATGCTTCCAATTATGTGATTTTATCTAGTAATGTATGCAAGTAATAATTGGTTGCTTGGAGGACCTGAATTTGGTGTTATTTCGGATCGAAAGACTAGAATTTTGCGGTAACGATTGTCCCCTTACTAATAAACGTATTATAATCAGACAACAAGTTATACACCGATTTCTCTATTTCAGTCTTCGGTAATTTGACTTTCGAAAGAAGAAGACAAAGCGTTGTGTAGCTATAAAGACGCCATACGACGTTTATTATGGGTTCAAAGTTTAAACCTAACGAAAAAACCTAAAGAAAATGTGTGAAGCTGTTTCACGTCTATTTTCCGTTTTTATTTCTTTTGTTTTTTTTTTCGTTTTTTTTTTGTATCGTCTATTTTCGTTTTGTTTCTCTTTGCTTAACGTACACAAGATGCACCTTTTAATAAATCATGATTATGATATGGCAACTTGTTAGTTTAAATAACTTAGGTCAGTTTTTTTTTTTATTTATTATTTAAAAACTAATCACATTTGTTTCCGCAGAATAGCATTTTTAAACCACTAAGGTTTGTACTTAATGCTACATGTAATGCTACATCGTAGTAACAAAATCAAGGTATACAATAAATACAAAATAATACCGATAATTAAATAGCGATTTAAAAAAATAAATGAGCGTCTGCTCCATATATTTATGTTAGCATAAATCGACAAAATGTAGAGAACTTATTACTTACATTTATTAGCGATTTCTGGTTTGATACCATAGTAAAAATTGTTCCTAATGATGAGTACAATTGCCCCTGATAAGGTTTTCATTTATTTCAATTAAACATAACACTCACTTTCCGTTACCTCAACATTGAAGCTCAATTCATCGAAAAAAATTACATTAACACTTTACACTTTTTCCTGAATAATAAGCTGGAGTCACGTACAAGTTTTACGAGGTAAGAGAGACGACGAAAAATAAAATGTTAAGTGCTTCTTACGATAATCCGAGGAAGGGAACGAACTGGGGTACAGGGGTCGGTTGCACCGGACTTCAGTTTGACAAAGAGTTTGAGTTTAATTGACAGTTAACGCTAATGTTGATAATTTCGAGTATAATTTTTTCGACACTGCACATGATTTTTTACAGATGTCTGGTATTTTGTATGTATAAGACAGGGACTCATATGTTTACTCGTATAACGGTTCAAAAATGTATATAAAAGTACATTAACGTGCATATTACGAATACAATATTTTTTTCAATTCTTTCAACCGCTATATCACGGAAATGGCAATAATTATGAAAAAAAGTTCAAAATCAAAACTATTTTTGCTGTAAAACTGTTAACCTTTGAGTAAAAGTTTTTTACGTGGATACACACAATTAAAGACTTGAACTCGTACACGAGATATTATATTGTAAAATATAGTTACAGGAATAAGAAAAAGAAATACATGAGCAACGCATTGGCGAATATTCAAAAGTCATTCAACATTCAAATCAACTTAGACAGAATAGAATCAGAACCATAAATCAAACTGTGACTGTATCAAAGAAGGTCAACATTCAACACTTCCCCTCAATCACTGTTTGAACTCAAACATCACCACTGGCTCAACTGGCTTAAGAAAAACCTAAGCGCAAGTTCATAACACAGAACTTATGTTTAGGAGCACACAAAGATTTAGTTAGTACATCAGCCACCATTTCCTGAGTAGGTAAATAATTCAACTTGATTACATGATTATTCACAGCCTCCCTAACATAGTGGTACCTGATATCTATGTGCTTAGTCCTCCTATGAAACACTGGATTGACACTAAGTTTCTGAGCAGACTGATTGTCATTGAACAAACCGACGATTAACCCAGAACTACCAGTCAATTCAGTAACCAAGTCCCTAAGACAACGTGCCTCCTTAGCAGCCTCACTAAGAGCAACGTACTCAGCCTCAGTACTTGATAAACTAACACATGTTTGTTTTCTGCATTCCCAGGAGATGGTGTTTCCCCCATACTTAAAAACAAACCCCGAAAATGATTTTCGGTCGCATACGTCACCGCCCCAGTCCGCATCTACAAACCCCTCAATGTTAACATGACCCGACCTTCTAAACACAAGACTAACGTTTTGAGTTCCTTTAAGATACCTCAATACACGTTTCGCAGCCCTCCAGTGTTCCATAGTATGACACGTATTAAACTGGCTTAAGTACGAAACTGCATACGTAATATCTGGCCGTGTAAAAACACTCAGATACATAAGGGAACCTATCAATTCCCTATACGGAACATTACCTTCGCCTAACACACTCGTATCAGTAAACTTAATGTTTGGGTCCAAAGGAGTCTGGACTGGTTTGCATTCCGACATACCGAAACTGTCGAGCAAGCGCTCAATATACCTCGCCTGACAAAGCTTAAGAGTTTTGTTCGTCCTCTCACGCTCTAATGTGACCCCGAGAACATGCCGCACCGCACCTAAGTCCTTAATCTTAAATGGTTTACGTAAACTCTCTTTCAGCTCTTCAGCCATGCGTGCATCATTGTAACACACAATGAAATCGTCGACGTACAAGGCAATGTAAACAACCGACTTACCATTTCTTTTATAGAAGATACATTGTTCAAGTTGGCATTGAACAAAACCTGTCAGCAGAAGCACGTCCTTCACCCTCTGATACCAAGCTCGTGAAGCTTGTTTCAGTCCATAGACTGCCTTTTTCAATCTGTAGACTTTATTTTCTTCACCAGGTGAAATGAACCCCTCCGGTTGAAACATAAAAATTTCCTCATCTAAATTACCATTTAGGAACGCCGTCTGTACGTCCAGATGGTCTATATCGAGTTCCATGTCTACGGCTATCGCCAACAATAGTCGCAACGAACTATACCGTACTACCGGTGAAAACGTCTCAAAATAATCTTCACCATACTTTTGGGTAAAACCCTTGGCTACTAACCTAGCCTTATATCGGGCTATCTTCCCCTCGGCGTCACACTTAATTTTGAAGATCCATTTATTCCGAACCACGTTTTTGCCTATAGGACGATCCACCAACTCCCAAGCCTCATGCTGATTGAACGAATCAATCTCCACCTGCATAGCTTGCTGCCACAAGTCGCTCTGCCCTGAGCCTAGAGCTTCCTTAACAGTGCGCGGTTCAGTTGGGATCTCATCATGTGCGTACAAACCCTTAGGTTGTCTAGATCTAAGATTGTACCTCGGTTCCGGAGGTTCTACCACCTCCTCAACGCTATCTTCAAAAACCAAAGTGTCGTCGCCGCCATCATCACCGCTCGCAGACACAACCGGTTCAACATTCCTCGTTACCGGCTCTTCAGTGACAAACTCCCGAGCTGCATCACCAACCACCTCACTCTCAGGCACGCTTGACTTCCACTCACTGTTGGAATCGTCAACTTCTTCCCCTGAAAGAAATATTTCTATAGTGGGTGATCCATGTCCAGTTCCTAGCTTTCTGGCTGGGAACACACTTTCATTAAATTTGACATCACGGCTTCTTTTAATATTATGTGTCTCAGAGTCATACAACCTGTAAGATCTTCCATTGTCTTCATAACCGACAAAAATATATTTCTTACTCTTAGGTTGCAACTTATTTCGCTTAACGTCATGGATATGTATAAAGGCTTCGCAACCGAAAATCCGTAAGTGGTCATACTTTACCCTATTACCCGACCAAACCTCTTCGGGCGTTTTCCCACCTAATCTACTAGACGGAGACCGATTAATAAGGTACCCGGCAGTGTTAGCCGCCTCAGCCCACATCTTGTGATCCAAACCCGCGTGATACAACATACAACGTACCCGTTCCAAAAGAGTTCTGTTCAACCTCTCTGCCGCACCATTCATTTGAGGCGAATACGGAACAGTGACCTGATGCACAATACCCTTCTGTCTGAAGAATGAGCTTAGCTCTTTATTTACGTACTCCGTACCGTTATCACTGCGTATTGCCTTTACCTTGGATTCACATTGGTTTTCCACGAGCCTAACAAAGTCCATGGTGACGCTAGCTACTTCGCTCTTATTTTTCAAGAAGTACAAGAATACTTTCCGCGAGTGATCATCCAGAAAAGTTAAAATGTACCGCTTACCTGAGTGGGACGCAAGAGGAATCGAACACAAGTCTGTATGCACCAGATCTAACCGCTTAGCCGCTACGTCACGACCAGATTTCTTGAACGGAAATCTTATTTGTTTTCCAAGAATACAAACATCGCAATTATTTGTAATTTCTGCATTCTGAAAATCAATAACGTGTGACAGTGACTTTAAGCTGTCATAACTCAAATGACCCAACCTATGGTGCCAAGACTCCTTTGAAACCTCTTTATTTACACTACTTAAAGCTACCGCGTTAGTATGCAGTTTGTATACCCCGCCATCAGACCTAACATTAGCTATACAAGATTTATTTCTAAAAATCTTACAAGTAGACTCAATAAACTCCACTCTAAGCCCTTTAACTGCTAAACTATTTACAGACAGTAAATTAACACTCATTCCCGGAATGTACATCACTTCTTTAAGAGTCAAAACATAATCTCTGAGTTTCAAACACACATTACCGATACCAACGCATTTCAAAGTCTGTCCGCTTGCCACGTTCACCTCTACACTCCTTGTAGAAAAATCGTGTATCCAGTCTCGCCGTCCCGTCATGTGACTCGACGCACCCGAGTCTACGTACCACGTGTCAGCCAAGAACCGAGTCGCGACCATCGCAACACTTTTCTGGGTACACTCCTTCTTAACGTGACCAGACTTCCCGCAGTTCCAACACCTCGGCTTCTTCTCTTGGCGCCTCTTTACCAGACCTTTTCTCTGACTTATCAGCAATCAGGCAATCTCCACCTTTGCAATTATCAGACCACTTCGTATTCTGTAGCAGTTTAGCCTTCACGAAGTCACTGGTTAGGTCACTCACACTACTCTCCAAGGCCATGATCATTGGATCAAACTTAGGAGGTAATCCCTGAAGAATAATCGCCGCCAGGAACTCATCGTCAATCGGTTTATTTACAGCCGCCAACTGTTGCGACAACGACAAACATTCGCCAACATATTTGTCCATATTACCACCAAAGTCGTCTAACTTTACCGAGCACAGCATCCGCAACAGTTTTAATCTCCTACCTATGCCCTTATCGTCATACGCCTTCTCCAGGTTCAACCAGGCATCCTTACTTGTCTTCGCAGTCATCACGTGGGACACGCATGAAGCGTCCACTGACAGGCAGATCTTAGCCAACGCCCTTTCATTCTTACGCCGTTTCAGCTCCGGATTAGACTTATCGCACTCCGGATACCCGTCGATAGAACACCAAAGATCGTCATGGATAAGCAGGTTTCTCATATTAAACTTCCAGAGGAGGTAATTGTCTCGCCCCTTCAGTTTCTCAATACAAAGCCCACTTACGCTTCCGCCTCCTGCAGACATAGTTGCCAGGTCTTGTTCGCTCATTGTATCTTAGTAAAATTCCACATCTTTGCGCACTCTGGGCCCATAACCCTGTTAACCTTTGAGTAAAAGTTTTTTACGTGGATACACACAATTAAAGACTTGAACTCGTACACGAGATATTATATTGTAAAATATAGTTACAGGAATAAGAAAAAGAAATACATGAGCAACGCATTGGCGAATATTCAAAAGTCATTCAACATTCAAATCAACTTAGACAGAATAGAATCAGAACCATAAATCAAACTGTGACTGTATCAAAGAAGGTCAACATTCAACAAAAACTCACCGTTTAGCTGAAAAACGCGAAAAACCTATTTTTGCAAACTTTCACCATCAATAAAAAATTTTGCACAAGGGGGATTGATGGGGACTTTTCACAATTCATTTATAATAGTATTCTGAACATTCATACCAATTTTTAGCTCTATGGGAATTATTGTAACCTTCAAAGTCTTATTTGACTGGACTACATAGGCTTTGGCGATAACTTTGAAAATCTATTACAGAAAGACAGATTGTAGTAGCTTGATGTGTTGGCGTCTGTACATAATAAACCGGATAGCCATGATTTCGCCGTGCCACTTAAGTTAGTTGAAACTGCTAACTGGTTCAACTCTATGCCATGAATGATTCGAGAGTTAAATGAGACTTAAACCGACACAAGGTAAAAATAGTAATGAAATTTGTTACCTTTTGGCTTAAGTTTAAGTCTCATTTATTTCTGCAAAGAGGTGAGCTAGTTAGCAGTTTAAGTTAAAGCTTAGATAACTCATTTTTTCCGCAATTACATAGAATGCTACATATATATAACGGAGAAGGTACTTCTGTCTCGTTACCATTAGCCATATTTTAATTACTGTTGGCGTAGGTACTATGGGTAGAGTTGGTTATCGCGCAATAGAAAAACCGTTTGCTGCTCAAATCAAATTAAAATCTTACGAAATAATTAATCACACATTGTAGGTAGGTACACGACTCAACTAGATACGGAACGCGAGACAGTTTCTGAGCATATGTTGTCCATACGATGTCCAATCTTCAAGAGAGCTGTAGCTCTCTTGGACTAGACTCTGTCAAGCGCCACGTGGTGCTGGCGTCCCGAATCATCAAACGAATGACTGACGTACTTTCGACATATATGTATGTTATTTAAAAGCAATCGGCTAATCTTACAAATAAAATATCAAAATGATAACCAGCGCACATTATCGTAACTAACCCTTAACAAAACTTTACTAACGAACAGTGCAATCAGCCTCTCACGATAAAACTTTATGATCCGTATTGTCCGCCCAATGAAAGGAAAAATAATGCCATATTATATAATATCCCGAGCGCTTTTGTGCAAGTTCCAGGTCCACTCTAAAACCTCTGTTTAACGTTCGGTTTCCTTCGAGCCTTGTGTCCTCTGGTATAATCGAAGCGATGCAAAACAATATCAACAAAGAGTTTCAGATCCGAGAATAGCATTCTGAACAGGACGATAATTATCGATGATAGGTACTTGTAATTAAACCCGGGTTAACCCGTCAAGACAATAAATAAATGATCACTGCAGTTTAGTACTCTCCGGTTACGGTATAAAAGACTTATTCGTTGTTACTTTAGAAAATCGTCTTTGTCTGTGTCAATGGGAGTTCATTAAAATCTGCATGCTACAGAGGAACTGTCTGTTATCTTAGGTGAAGTAGTATAAAGAAAGATTTTCTTTGTAATTTTTTGAGGTACTTTTCTGGCAGAAAATGAAATTGTTTATATAACCTCCACGAATGACGATATGTACTTAAATATACCTACGTGTAGCGCATTTTAGGCGGTCAACCCACATCCACCTTGATGCTACAGAAGATTGTCCATCTTATAAATATACCTACAGCCATTATGAACAGATTTTAATAATGTAACGGTACTGAGCAATGAATTTTTTAACGACTTGAATGAAAAGGAAGGTTTAAACCTCGAGCCTCAGGGACCTTTTCTTTGTAACCCTACACGATGACCTTTTTAATTTAATCAATAAAATCAGTAAGGACGTGGGTTCGAAATTTAAATCCAGACACGCACCTTGTGTATTTCATTACTTGCTCTCAAAACGGTGAAGGAAAACCATCGGAGACAAGTGATATCCACCAATCAACAATGGACCCGTGTGTTGGATTATGGGGTGACCCACTCCATATGCCTGTGACCCAGTTTTGGGCACGTATTAGGGTGGATATTATGACTGACATCAGTCAGTATTTGATTGCTCTTATGACCTTTGATAATTATTGAACTTCACTTCTCCGCGTTGTAATAAATCATACACACACCTTGCGCGACATTCCAAATATTTACCTCAAATAGTTGAATAGGAAATCTACTCTGAGCTTATTCGAAAGTTTTGTTTGGGATTTCCTTATTGCCAATTTTAGTACAAAACAGTAAAAAGAAAGTTGTATAAAGAAGAAACAAAACATTGTCGCGATTTCTTGAGAAAGAATTCTACTTGGAGACATCAAACCGAATATAAGCAGAACTTTAAAAGAAAAAGGAACCATGCATCTACTACACGTATTATAATATTTCAATAACTATCAACGTTTTAGGCACCTACACAATCACCCAAATCTGTTTCGTATTGTATAATGTACTATCATAATTATCTTATCGTCCCATAACATTAATTATATTATAATGCACCATGTTAATTTGCTAATTTATAGTTACTTTACTCTTTGGCTAATTTATAGCGTCGTCCAGCAGTAAGTCAAAACGTCAACGCCTTGCGAATTTGTGACAGTTGCGTTCGCGCACAGATTTATTAATAACCGGCGGCGCGAGTCGTTGCCCGGAATGTTACCATTTGATATATTTCATGTTCATACCACTTTTTGTAATGTATATTTTTATTTCTTATTTTGATTATTGTTTTTATTTATATCTAATCGTATGCTGCACTGGCTGACGTCATCACGTCAATCACCGGCTGTCGCTGAAAACCAGCGCTGGGGCTCTGTCTCGTATAGGGTCTTAGCATTATGCTGAGCGTTGGCCGTTTTGCGTAGATGTGACGCATACTCTCTCCCAAATTGTTACTTTGTTTTTCTGTTGTTTGTGTTTTTTTTATTTTTATGCGTCATGTTTGCCGCAAATAAACGTATTTTCTTTCTTTTCTTTCTTTCTTTCTTTATCAAAATATTTTTCCATTTTCATGTCTCTTTCGGGCATAAAACTTTTAAGTTTTAAATCTTCAAAACATTTAACATTTTATTACTCTTCTACGTTAATGAAAATGGCGACGTCTTTAAAAACCACAAACTTAACATTTTGCATTTGCAATTTCAATTACACTTGTCTTTGTGACCATTCGTATTGAGATACTGATATGTTTTTATGTTCAAAGAGTTAAAAGTTTGTTACGACTAAAATATGAGAAGGTGTGAAATGTACATACTACGAATAAAGGCTCGTACACACAGGCGCGGCGCGACACGCGACACAAAGGCACCGCAAGTCGCGCGACGAGCGGTGCCTTTATGTCGCGCGCGATTCGCGTTGCGCGTCGCGCCTGTTTGTAGGAGCCGTAAGTTAAAATAAATATTTTCTTTATTCTTTTCTCCAAACTCCATTATTTTGATTTCTTGTGTCTCTCAGATTTCCTGTCCATCTTTTTCTTATTACTTTTCTAATTTGGTCCCCTTTCTTTTGAACTTTCAGTATTGCGTTGTGAGTGAGCGATGACCGTTTTGCGTGGACGTGACGCATATTTTCTCCGAACTAGTTCTTTTTTATGTTTGTTTTCTTTCTCTGCGTCATTTTTATCGTAAATAAACGTGTTTTCTTCCTTTTATTTGTTATCGTTTACTCGACAGCCAGTAAGGTTCTAGTTGAGAATTAGACCATTATACTTAGAAACACCTCAACATTAAATTCTCACACACTGCTAAAGCCACAGAATATTACAGTCTGCAGCTTTATCGACACGTTCTACACAAGAATAGCTTATATCGTGGTAAAATCAATCCTAATCCTAACTAACCTAATATTATAAATGCGAAAGTAAGTTTGTTACCTTTTAACGCCTAAACCACTGAACCGATCATCCTGAAATTTTGCATATACTTTTTCAGGTGTACAGAAACGGACATAGGGTAGCATTCATTCCGAAAAAAAGTGCAGCGGTGTTATTCTGTAAAAATCTCACCGTGAAAACTTACGTGAAGTGAGCGTGGAGTGAGCTGTCAATAGTGTCAATTCCTAGCAAATACAAACTCACTTCACCTAAGTTTTCACGGTGAGATTTTTACAGAATCGACCGGCTGTTCCCGAGGAAAACAACAATAACGTTATTATGATAATAGATGGCGCCACGTGTTTATCGAACGGGATCGACACTTATGCGGGTAAAACCGCGGGGCGCTGCTAGTGTAAAATAAAAAGACTAGCTCATGTCGTGGTTAGGTAAGCTAGTTAGCGAAATGGTAGAAAGGTTGACTGACCAGGACAACTAAATATTTTCTACTATATTCTGCTATAAAAAAAGTGAGCCGTCACGGGACGCCTGGCAGATGTGAAACATCGACATTATTTTGTAAAAGTAATATGATTGAAAAGAACAGATTGCGATATAAACTAAATATGGCATAATGATAAAATAAAATATTACGATTTTTTCCAGAAAATGATGACTGTTTATTGAATAAACATTTATTTTCATTAAATATAAAAACAATTTATACAACTTCATTCGTTCAATCAGTGACTTCGGTAAATGACTTGATAGTGTGTTTTTGCTTTCTTTGCAAGAGGCTGATCACTGTCACTCTCTAAATTATCACTGTCAGACATATTTTATTATTAAAAATAATTTGTTTTCAAGTAAAACACAGGTTATGTGTACCGCAGTAAACAACACTATGGAGTATACACTATAGGTATCCGAGCTGTGTGGCGAGAGAGAGATAGCTTAACGCCGGATCGAGTGGGAAGAGAATCGCAGTCGATTGCGCGTGGCGACGCGTCGCCACGGCATGCGTCGCCACGCCAGAAATTTGTTTTACGTGCGGCTATAGATGTTTCACATCAAAAGTCTTTGAAAAAGGTCCCTCAATTTGAACGTTTATTCCGGTGACCACACTTTGGGATCTCGCCAACACACTCACTGAATGCTTGTTATTGTTGCAGCTGTGTGCCAAACTTCACTTTAATTGTGGCTAAGTACATCAAAAAATCTCGATTCGTGTTGCGAAGCTCATACAGTCCCGGCGATAAATATTGCACATACGATGTACTGTACATACGATGAACAACAGTTTCTCTGAGGTGACAAGGGATTAGATGTGACATCGTTCTATTCGTGCTGTTAGGAAACAGAAGCGAAGTACGGACTTCTGAAGTACCTATCCATGCAAAGCTAAAGTGCTGATACAACTTGTCATTGTAGGAATCTCTATTGTAGGTACGTACTCTTCCTAATCTGAATTCTTTGAGCCGCTAAAGAACTGCTTAGAATAGTTCTTGAATGTTGCAGACATACATTTTGTTTAATTTTGACCAAATTTATTTGTTAACCACTTGCAGCAACAATAAACTGTATTCCATTCTAAAGTCTCTACGTTTCCTTTTACCTTCAGATGGTCTACGTACTTTGTAAGTACGTAGATCATCTATCCATCCAGGATTTTGAACTATGACCATATTTTTTCCAGCCAAAAAGTAAGGCACCCCTCTCTAAGATTACACGTCGTGAAAGCCAACTGGTTACTGTATCAAGAGGACACGTACGTCGTGTGCTAATAACAATAAATTGTAATGACCGATCCTTCAGTCAAGCGTGATGATTACTGTAATGTAGGTACAGACGCCAGCACGTCAAGCTACTACAATCTGTCTAATTTCTTTAGTAGATTTTCAACTTTATCGCTAAAGTATAAGGTTCAAAGTTGATTGGTAAAAATTGACAGTTTCGGGTAGCTTGATGTGCTGGCGTCTGTACCTACGTATAATGACCGGCACCTAATTAGTAATCGATAGGTTTAATATACGATTTTTTTTTTTTTTTTACGGTTTTTTTTTTTTTTTAAATAATTTCAAAGACTCTATGTAATAATTTTACCAATTTTAAAATACTGAATAAAACATTACATTATTAAACATTACATTATTATTATTTTTTATTACATTTTTGTCTGTATTTAGCTGTATCGATCTGTAAGAGTAGTTCAAATTTCTACTAAAATCATTGTAAAAAATGGTTAAAAAAATTTATATTCTTGCATAATTTGCACCAGATATTGCAGAGTAATCATTGAAAGTCAAAACTTTAAAAATCAACGCCTTGTGTTCTTTCCCTTAGATGTATCTGAAACCCCCTAATACCTAAGTGTCGCATTACTGAATTCATTATTCTACACCTCCACCTTAACAATAATGGACTAAATAAACAAGGGTTGAAGACAAATTTAATTTACAGCTTTCAAAGTGGATATCTCAAATATTTACCAAAAGAAACCATGTTTTTGAATCGCAAAACATACTTGGTGGAAGCTAGGAGATTTTATAATAGCTTTCGGTAATCATTTCTTAAGCATCTCATCAAGAGTACGTAGTAATTAAGTATGTTTATAGTCGACAGGCGTGGAAATAGCCGTCCTCATCTTTGCGGGAGAAAATAACCTTTTAGTCTGAGCTGTTTACTTTTGAAAGCTGAATTACATGAATTAAGAAAACTGCCAGTCATTTGTTTACTTGAGCAATAGCTTTGTATAACAACAAAAAAGTGCATCGTGACGAAGAATTTATCGAACTGGACTAGAAATTGGATTTTAATATGGGCCTGATTTTTTTTAGTAATAAATTAATAATAAATAAATATTTTTTTATTAAATAACAAATAAATTACAGATTATGCACTACATTGGCATTTCTCCTTTATCCTAAAAAATAAGGCAGAACACACAAAGATTGATAAAAAAATCAATAAACAAATCAGACTCCAACCAACCGAAACAGACAATTTTCGCCTCAAAAGACCAGCAGGACTTACTTTCTCAACCAGTCCATCGCAAATTCTTTTCAATTCCCGCTCTAGCTTACAAATTAAGACAGACTAATCTAGGTATAGTCACATCACTTATGAGTGACCCGCCATCCATCCGAGATGTTGCTACGATTGTCCTAGTAAAATCCATAGATTTTACTAGGACAATCGTAGCAACATCTCGGATGGATGGCGGGTACCGTGTAGCCCTAAATTCGATGTGACTTCTGTAACTAGTGTGTTTGAATGGGATAGTTGACTTGACTGGTATAAATAGTTTTGTTTACCTTTTCACCGACTGACTCTGCCACCACGATTAGTTTCCGAATGTGTTGTAGCGAAGTTTAAGCTGACAAAAAAAAATTAAATACCCATAAATTACTGATGAACGACATTAGACAAACACAAGTTTCTCATTACAATCTTTAAGTAGGTAATACTATCAACAACCCGAACGGATTATTATACGGGATGATTAACGCTAACAGTGCGGTCAATTTGATCCACCAAAATCACACAAGGCCTAATGTCTCCTAAACTGATTTAAATTCCTGCCTCTGAACTAACCCGTGGCAAATAACTTTCACTTTGAAACTAATGATAATAATCAAACAAAATATCAAAAATTTAGTAATGTGATTTGCTTCTATGTAAACGCACAACCAAAATAATGAATATGTGAACGTCTACCGAGCCACAAATCACAACGAACGGTCCTCAATCCTTCGGTACGAGGGGTACCGGAGGATTGACCACCATTCGTTGAACTCGGGTCGATCTGTGTCCGTAATAGACATCCCTGGCTGCGCTTACTAATTATATATTCTTTAGTAATCCCACTGGCTTGAGCGCAGCTTAGGTGAATATGATATGGGTATCAAATTTGATTGGAAGCTTGTTGATCAGTTGGTATTTTCGGGAGTATTTTTTTTTCTAATTATTTATTATGAAATTACAACGAAAACAACGTTATATTTTTTCAAAAATACCTTGAGTTAATTTCAGAATTTTATCATGTTTAAGCTACAGTTTTTGACATCCCTACTAGCCTAAACATCTCATTGGCTAACACAGAGTTTGGTAATTACATAGGCGAGTTTTCTATTATTTTTGTCTTTTTTTCTCGTGAAATTTTACTGTGTCAATGAATGTTCCATAAATTATGAATTTAAGAGAAATCGAATAAAACGACATTTAAAGTGATGAATTTTTCTATAAACTACAGATATTTTATGCTAATCCCACACCAAGCAAGTACCTCACCCACCCAATGCAAACGCTCCTCTCACCTAAACTGAAATTCATATGCGGCCTGCACCGCTCATATTGTTCGTCGCTGGTTGTCACGAGCGGCGACTCGTGGGGGAATTAATGTGTTGAGGATTTTTTACGCTTTTTGTTACTCCGTGTTTTCCAAAGGATACGCTTTAAATTCGTATGTGGAGATATGAAAAGCTGTTTGGTGATGTTGTTTAGTTTGTGTTCAATTTGTTGATGTGCATTTGGGGTAATTTTTTTCGTGCTTTAGAGTATTTCTGTCTCATTCGAGTGCGTATTCTATGTATATATGTATTTCGTGTGTTATCTCGTTGTGTAAATGTTGGGCTTTTGAATCGTTGCTCTAGTTTCGGGTTTGGTTTTTATTGCTAATCCTGTTTGTGGTAGCGTGCGAATACATTTCTGTTTTTTAGAACAACTCCCAAAATCAAGGTCAAAATATAATCAAGGTCAAAACATGATTAGCAATTTGATATTTCTTCAACTATGATCTGTCTGTCTTTTGGTTTCCTAAGGAGCAAAAATAAAAATCGTTGACATGTCGTGACAAAAACATAACTTACCTTTGCCTAGCCTTTTCCCAACTTACCTTTTATTCATAACTATTAATGTACTTAGGTACAACAGATATACGATAAACATTTCAGCGTGATCTCCCATGACTGCCAAACGTGGTATCACCCTAAATACTTCGTTGTTGCGGTCAGGTTGGCCCTCGTTCAACATCCACTATTTTAGTGGTATCTCCATAATGTGTGAATACTGAATATCATGTTTTGTACATTTGTACCTATGCACTTGCATATATAGCTGTAAAGGAGTTTCAACTTTTGATATTCAATAATAATTATAGTCTTTAAATTAGAAATGTAAGCGTCCACAAATGTCGACAGCAGCATCGCTTTTGATCAAGTGAGATAAATAGTCATTAAGGGGGAAGCGCTAAGGTAGCCCGCGAAATTCAAATTTTCTTACGTTTTTTGCAATTTGCTGGTCAGTATTAAGTTTTACGTTGATTAATATATGAATCGCGGCCGTAAGAAATATGTGTTTACAGAATTATAATCATTAAAGTCATCAACACAACTCTCTAAGACCACGTAAGTCCAAAGAATGATGATTTCATGAAACAGTTATTCTTTGGACTTACGTGGTCTTAGAAAGCTGTGTTGATGACTTTAATGATTATAATTCTGTAAACACATATTTCTTACGGCCGCGATTCATATATTAATCAACGTACAACTTAATACTAACCAGCAAATTCCAAAAAACCTAAAAAAAAATGAATTTCGCGGGCTACCCTGGCGCTTTCGCCTTAAAAGCTTATCATCATAGCCAAAGTGTTGTTTGTAAAAAAGGTGTTGGTGGG
This sequence comes from Luperina testacea, assembly GCA_927399505.1. Classification (NCBI taxonomy): domain Eukaryota; kingdom Metazoa; phylum Arthropoda; class Insecta; order Lepidoptera; family Noctuidae; genus Luperina; species Luperina testacea. The sequence goes on from OV656779.1 coordinate 3,488,942, forward strand.
TACATATTAAATTAAAAAAAAAAGAAAATTGAATTCACATCGTGGATGTCTACATGATAAAAAAGCACAGCACCGTAAGGCGGGAACAATAGTATCTATGATCATCAAGACTTTAAGAGGAAGCTCGGTCGATATGCAAGGCTGGTCACCAACGAAACTGAATGCGATCAGGGACCCTAAAAAGGCCACTTTGGCGAATCATAAAAGGATAACGTTATGAATCAGAATATGGCGAAGACAGTCCGTGTTTTTCTTTTGACGTGACAACGTCTAATAAATCGATGAAGCTGGCTGCACACACGAAAAAACAAGACTCATGTAGCGTTACCTCGCGGCCTTGCTCTGTAGCGTTGTAGCGTTCCATGGCGGCTTGAAGTGCAAGCGAGAGCGCGGAACGAGCGATGAGAGACAGATGATGTCGAACGCTGCCGAATCGGCCTCCGCGTTCGGCAATTTCATTAATGTTTTGTTATGACGTTGTCACGTTAAACTATCGTCCGTAAACCGACTTTACAGACAACCGATTTTTTTTTTCGTACATTACGTAGGTATAATCAAAGAGATAGGGATTGGATTTGGATTGGACTGATTAGTATTTTAGCACAGACAAAAAAAAAATAACTGAAAAATCCTTCATCAATGGGATTTCATTCGATTAACTAAACAGTTAACTGTCCATTACGATTCATAATGTTATCCTTTTATGGTTCACCAAAGTAGCCTTTTTAGGCCCCCAAGACATCTGAACCGCGTCAAGATCTGCCATTTATTTTTATCGTTCGAGTGTATTATTTACCCTTCCCTTGATGATGTTAAAATTCACTCTAGTGTAATTTTACGCATAAATTCTCAACCAAAAAACTACATTTTCAAGGAAATCGTACGTCCCATTCGCTTAAAATTACACGCCACTTACTGCCAATACATAGTGCAATCCTTTATACATGCAAATTGCGGGCAGCTGCGTTCTGCCGCGTTTGAGTCGCTATTACGGCTCGCCCTAATACGTATACGGCTCGCTCTAATACGTATACGTATGCAAGGCTGACCTCGATCATGCCTGATCAAAGCGATGGATGAGGTCTATGATGGGACCAGCGTGCCCAGAAGATGCCTCAGGCACTGGAACTTCCACGCATCGACGGAACACAACAGGCTGCTTGACGCCGGACTCCGGTGGGAGGGTGGTTGCAAACCAGGCGGGCGTTAGCCCTACCACCACAAACATATATAAATTATTGTATTCTTGCAGCTTCAATTTCGGTTACTAGTACAAATATTATTATCATTCTATCAGAATCGGTCCTTCAAATGTTGGGTCTCTTCACTCTTTCTGACCGCCTAGTAGTTTGAAGATCTCGTTACAAACCGCTAATAACGATATTCAGAGGAATATTACAGTATCATATTATCTATGATCATAGGTCTATGAGCCATAGTGACAATGTAAAGCGGACATGTGAATCATATTTTGTGAGCTCTGTGAGCTTCGCTCTAACATTTATTTCTTATTGTTTCATATAGAAATACGAGATATGATCCTATATAATATCGTATAATATCCCCAGCACAGCAAATAACTAAAACTAAACACGTACCACCACCACGTGCTAAAAATGGAACCAGCAAAAGCTTAAATTTAGCGTCACTTAACAAGGCCAATAAAATAGAAGGTATGTACCAATTCGTAGTAATTTCGGTAACAGAATTGGGGTTGCTATCGCACGGCGCTGCCATGCGGGTCGACCGATATTCCCAATGATATGGCTTGCGCCCAGTGCATGTTTGAACCAGATTGTGTACTTGAATGATGAAATAATACGTTGTGAGAAGTCTTTTGATGCTAAATAGGTTGTGATACGTCTTTTACTACGATACCTAAAAACTTGGGATGCTTATCGCATGGCACTGCCAGTGTGTGAAGAAATCGAGTAGATTTAAATAATGATTTTGGTCAAAGAGGCAGGATAAGCAGTGAGTGTGTGGGGAACGTGTAACCTCAAAACATTTATTTGCACCGACTGTGATAAAGCCCGAAACGAAGCTAATGAATCTGTAATTCAGGACACAACATACATTAGAAATGCAATTAGGTACATACGACCGCTGTTTGTAATACAAAAAATCATCTTGTTTTGTTAATCCTACATTCGGATTACAGAGGGTAGTAGTTAGACCTCTCGCAATCCTCCCCATTAGCCAGCAGCCCATTATGAGCCACTAACTCGCCTAAAAACATGAGGTACTATTGCGTATGTATGTATACGTAGTAAAGTAATATGGCATGTCAGTATGTTTCCTTCAACTCACCTCGCAACTCACCCATTCTAAACGCAGCTCCCGCTGTAACAACATGTTATCTAGCCGGCGCGGTCAAGCGTTCACAGCGGAATGAATTCCCGCCAGCAGCTTGAGCTTAGCTGTAGCTCTCCGCTGAATTTTTGCTATGAAACAAGCTTACAGCTTATGAACGTATTGGTAAGTTGTAGATTATGTTTTTGAGAAAATATAAATTGTTGATATTACGTGTTGTAAAGGAAAATCTTTGTAAAGTACTAGTGATAAGCGAACTTCTAATAAATAAATGTTTTTCTTTTTGCCTTTTGTGTCCCATTCCTTGGCAAAGAAACATTCCTTCATTCTATTTAAAAAAAAAATGTTTGTTTCAATTACAAAGGGCATTTCTATACATGTTGGAGATCACCTCCTACTCTCTCCTCTACTTGGCTTTATCTATTTCAGTTTGATGCCAATCGTTGAGAAAAGAGTCAAGATTGTCCTGCCATCCCCTCCTAGGCCTGTTGCGTTGCCATTAAAAAAAATATTATGTTTAGTCTTTTAGAGAAACTTAGGATATCTTGTCATCCTTCAGATGTATTTGCAAGTAACATTGCCAAAGTTTGAAAACTTTTAAAATCAAAAATCAAACATTTAGGTACGAGTTGTCGCAAAAAATTCAGAGAATGGTAGTGCAGTAGGAGCAATATTTTTTCTGCTGCGTTAATTCGGATTATTTTCTCCTGGTTGTTTTATTATTAATTTAGAAGAAAATACCTATTATTTTCCCTATCAAAATAGCAGCCTATATTGTAATAATCATCTTACAGCTTACTGCCACGATAATAAACCCTAAATTTACCCCACATTCTAATTATAATTTTCCTTCTCCATCTTGTCCCATAAACCCAGTGTAATGTATGTAGATTACGATGGTATCCTGCGTGGTGCTAACACGTCATCATCTATGCATTTCTGTAATCACAATGCATGTAGCAAGCCGTCTTGGGTTACGGCGTAACATAAACTAGTAGGTATGTCATTATATTTGGTATATCTTACCTGTGCCCAAAATTGTAAGGGGTGCCACACACTTGTAAGATCGGCACATTAGATTCGATGGTATATTTATTTAAAAATATAGCCTACCAGAAGCAATTAATTCAGCTTTCATTCGGCTCGTGCCGAAAGGCAAACTCCGTTTGGCATGTATAGACGTCAGCACATCAAGCTACCCGAAACTGTCAAATTTTCCCAATCAACCTTGAACCTTATGCTGTAGCGATGAAGTTTAAAATCTATTAAAGAAATTTGACAGATTGTAGTAACTTGATGTGCTGGCGTCTGTACCCTCGCTGAATCAAGTTCGGGTTGGCTCAACACAATTCGCCGGCAATTTGCCGCCTGGCTGTACTAAATATTGCCAAACCTAACGAATGTTTTAGCACGTCTAATACATTTCGTGGTAAAAATATTAGCCAGTCAGCAAGGTGATATTTATTGAGAGTTTTTTTAATGCTTCAGAAAAAGTAAGACAAATGGGTCCGGAAAAAAACTGTATCATAAAGTTCGTAAAAAATTGATAACACGAATATTTATCGGCATTTTCCTCATAATGTCACTTTCTATGAAACTTTATTATTTTAACCTTTCCACCCATTCGATTGCCCTCGCAATTGTCCACTCACTCCATTTAAACTTCCACATGCTCCCGGAACACAGCAGACGCATACCATTCACGAATGTAGTGGTAAGGAGACAATCGTGCAGGACACAAAGACGCGCCACTAATTGGAAACTGCGCAACACCAAACGGATGGTCAACACGCTTGACATACAGTGTGGGACAGAAATAGTCGCCTCGCGTTTATAATATTCTAGTGCCTAGTGCCTACCTAATCAGTCCTTCGGGATAATATTGAGAAATAAAGGTTCAAGCAGTATTGAGCTTTTATTAATTATAAAAAAAAGATTTTAATGATCGTTCGAGTAAATTCAAGTACCTACACAAAAGTAATACCAAAAGCACCTCTTCATTGAAGTTTGTTAAAGTACCTTGTTACGAGCACAAAAAGTGTACGATTACTAGAATAAAAAATATGATATCTGGAGCTAGATACCTTCCAGCCTTGCTGCCTACCTAGCTTAGTAATAAATATTTTCACCGCGATATGGATAGCTAATATAGTGAATATATTAATGTAGGTACCTACACTATGCCAACAAGAGAGAAGAAGAACCTACAAGAGAATATCCGAACAATTTCATAAATCCTATTTCGTTGCAAGTAACCAATAACGTACTAGAATTTAATATTTTATTACCACACAAGCATTCGCATACAAATAGGAAACTAACCTCATAGAAAAATATTTTAATACCGATCCGTATCCGTATCCATGCACGGCAGTGTAAAAGAGGAATAGGATGACCCACTTTTTTGGTGCACAAAAGATTCTTTTATATTGCGCTGAATACTAGATTCGGTCGCCTACACACTACTGAGCGCGTTTTTTTTTTGTTAATTTCTTTACTCAGAATATTTTTGTGTCCAAATATTTTTGCAAGGCTTTGTACTCGAAAAGTTTATCCTACTAAGGCGAATTTTCAGCTCAACATTGAGTTATTAGATTGTAAACTCGTTTCGTGAATATTTCCCGAGGTTTTTCTTTGTAAATAGTTGTGTTGACAAATTGTAATCCTATAGATATGGTTTACGTTTAAATAAACATAACATCGCGCCTGTTTTCACTAAAGGAATAGGCAGATTTATCAATCCCAGTCGTTGATCAAAAATACTCATCTCAGTTACGTTGAAGTCCCATTAATTACTAGAAGAAAACAAATTCTCTATTTGAATAACTTTCAGCATTAAATTGCTACTTACTTTCAGGATATTATGCAAACTAACGGAATTCAAGTCAACATTTGTTTATTTAAAATATAAACAAGAACACATACATTTTGTAGACTATCCAATCTCGCCACACAGCAATGTCAACAAATCCAAAATATTTGAACTGGCTCCAAAATTCAAATGGATCAAATTGTTTTTCCCCGAAAATCGGCAGGCAAAAAAATGGCAACACACTTCCGAACGAACACATGAATGAAATATAAATGTTGCCATCACTTCACCGAGTTACATCTCCGATGATTTAAAGATTAATGCTGCTTGCGGCCAAACGTGAAACGTTGAAGATTGCAGGAATTTAATGTGATAACGAATAGTAGGGAAAACTGCTAGCTTCGGCCATTTTATTATCTTAGTAATTAGGGGAATAGAAACACTTGTGGGTCATTAAGTCCGGAATCTAAGAAATGGGTAATTTGGGCAGTTATTTATTGGATATTATGAGTGCAGTCGGATTCTTTTCGTAAAAACTGTTTTTTAATTAATAAATTATTTTAATCTTTTGTTTTCGAGCTGTTCTTAGAAATATATTTATGGTTGAGACTGTAGATATATCCATGCTAATATTATAAATTCGAATGTAACTCTGTCTGTCTGTATGTTACCTTTTCACGCCTAAACCACTGAACGGATTTCGATATATTTTGGCAGAGAGATAGATTGCATCCCGGGAAAGAACATAGGATAGTTTTTATCCCGATATTCCCACGGGATCGGCACTTATGCGGGTGAAACCGCGCTGCTAGTAGCATATAAGCCAGACCTGTGCTACCGCATCCACGGATTTCCGCGACCTTCACCAGACTGATAATCTACCTTTTGTTATGGTATACCTCTCATTTCGAATCAAATCTGCACCTACTTCTTAAAGGAGCTTAAAAAAGTAGTGTAAAAACAAATCCTCAACAAAAAACTTCTTTATATTTGAAATCCTTTGCAATACCCAAAATGATTACCAATCTAAGGGTCGAATTAGGGACTTTTCACAACACCCGTGTAACGCTACCAATTGCCGAAAGAGCAGTAATGTATGAAAATATAAAAAAAATTATAACATACTCCAAAAATGTCCGGACAGGAGCTGACATAAAGTAACATCATTACATTTTAAAATACCCCACTCAGTGATATACCTGTTTTATTTATATGCGAAAATTTCGTTTGAACTTGTTACCTAACAGGAAAAAAATTTCTACCAAAAATAAATTTGAACATTAATTGTAAGGATGTTTGTTGCAATAAAATCCTTACAAATGTTCAAATAATTGTTCAACAAGTTTACTTCTCATTGTGTTCGTCAATTCACCAACCAAGCGTATTGATTTATTGTAATGATATTATACTAATCGGAAATATTATGATGAATATTATAAATCGACGTACATACATAATACAGCTGTGTCTATGGTCCTAGACTATTGAAATAGTTTACTATTTCGGGTTTAAACGTACAGACGCCAGCACATCAAGCTACCCGTAACTGTAAAATTTTCCCAATCAACTTTGAACCTTATGCTTTAGCGATAAAGTTGAAAATCCATTAAAGAAATTTTACAGATTGTAGTAGCTTGATGTGCTGGCGTCTGTACAAAACAAACTTGGACCTGTATTAAAATTGTGTATGAATAAATTTTAAAAGGTACAAACTGGCGTCTGAACCTTTAATCTTTACCTTTTTTCTTTAACTTTCTTCTCACATTAAGCTACTAAAATCTGTAAAATTTCTTAAATATACATACTTTCAACTTTATCGCTAAATCATAAGGTTCAAAGTTGATTGGGAAAATTTGACAGTTTCGGGTAGCTCGATGTGCTGGCGTCTGTACATCAATCACGTGTTGTGACATATACCCAGCCCCTCGGGAAATATTGGCTTGATACTATAGCACATCGGCTTTCAAAAGCGTCGTCTCTATTACTTACACTAGTACGTATACAACAGTTTGACTGTGAGTTCGACTATGTACGCTTTTTAAAACCCAATGTTCCATGTTTACTCAATAGAACGCCTTTCGTCAGCAAATCGTCGCTTAAAATCTTCCACACATTACTCACTAAAAGTCACTTCAATCCACCATCTCATACATCTCACTCTACTTCAACACACACCACGTTAGAAAACTATATAATCAGCGCACTGATTACATCGCTCCCCGCGGAGCAACCGGGCTGGCTTCAATGAATTCTAAATGCTGTACACCGATTTACTGGCAACATTCATCACTGAAGAAATGTACTGTTTTACTGTTGTTCTTGTAGTGTTTATTTGGTTGTTTTTTCTCGAGATATTTGTAATTGCAGCAATTGCTTAGCAATTCACACCAAATCTACGTTAATTCTACATCCATTTGGATTGCCGCCATTTTATAAAACTGACAAATAATGGCAGTTATTATTTGAATAAAATAACAATTTAAGTCTATTATACACAATGTGCTTTGAGGGGCCCGTGGCTAAATAATAACAGCCGCACAGGTCGATCGATCAGGTTAAGCTACGCTTGCCGCGGTTGGTCTGTGGATGGGTGACCATCTTTACATACCGAGACTCCTCCATGCTTCGTAAAGCACGTTAAGCCGTTGGTCTCGACTGTTATTCATAGATTTTTGACAGTCGTTACGGGTATTCAGGAGCCCGAAAGTCTGACAACCAGTTTTAACCAAGGGGTATCGTATTACCCAGTAACTGGGTTGTGGAAGTCAGATAGGCAGTTGCTCCATGTGAAATGCCGGTATTCAGCTGCATCCGGTTAGATTAGAAGCCGACCCCAACATAGTTGGGAAAAGGCAGATGATGAGACAATCTTTATTTTCTCTCATCACACAGGTTCACATAGTTATAAACAGAGGCATGAATTATAGCGTTTTGACAAAAATGCATAAAATATGACCCTTTCATTGATGATGAAACACACACACACACATTAAATTCAACACACATACACACACACACACACAAACACACACATGTCACACACATACCACACACACACCCTCACACACACCCTTACACACACCCTTGTTTGTACAGACACCCTTACGAGGACCTTGTTAGTCCTAGAACGAACCGAGGACCCTCCAAAAAACTGGTTTAAATACCCCGTTGGCATTTTAGAATAAGATAGAAAGAGACAGGTGAGTAAATCTATAGTGATGAGCTTATTGGGATAATGCTATCTCAACATTTTTCTGTATGAATTTCGGCTATCATACTGAGGACCTGAAATACACAGCTAAATGTGACAAGCGATGCACATACGAGGACTTTGTGTAAGCCAAGCGAGGACCTCGTACGTAAGCCCTGAGACGTCCTTCCGAGGACGTATTTTTACACAATATTTCTTATAGCTGGTACAAAGTGAGGACGTTGTGTTAGACTTTATTCCACTAAACCGAGGACAGTTTTTCGCGTAGAACTTGTACAAACCGAGGACCAGGGAAAATCTACCTACCTAAAACATTTTACGTGTAAGATAATAATATATCAGTGTAAGTAGAATGTTCCGATTTATTTCTTACACACTTTTTCTAAAATGAAGTACCAAGTGAGGACGAGTCGATGTCTTTACGTTTATCGGCGCTTCTCAAAGGATTATTAATCAAAGAGAGTCGAAAGCAACGGCTTGCTTTTAATGTAAACTGTAGGAATAAAAAATATTGTCCAACATCGGTATTTAGCCGTATTACTCATAAAAAAATAACAGTGAAGTTCTAAAAAGACCTTCAGTCAGAGCACACATTATTATTTTCGTGATATTGTGTGAACTGCGGACCGCGAATAAGAAGGTTGTAATCACTGTGGTGGAAAAGTAAGTTTTAAATTTTATATAAACAACTTTAAAATGAGTATATTATTATTTTAGTATCAGATGCTGCAGCCAGGGTCGTCTCTTCATGACGGTACTCCTCAGCACTTGATAGCATCGTCTTCAAATTTGGCAGACGCGTTAGGTTTATGTAGCAAAACTAAAATAATTACCAGTTTGTGCTGATACTGCAGCCAGGCTCATTTATTTATGAGGGAACTCCTCAACAGTTGATAGCATCGACTTAAAATTTGGCATACGTGTTATGTTTATGTAGTAATACTAATATAATTACCAGTTTGTGCTGATGCTGCAGTCAGGGTCATTTCTTTATGAGGGAACTCCTCAACAGTTGATAGCATCGTTTTCAAATTTGGAATACGCGTTGTTTATGTAGTAATACTAATATAATTACCAGTTTGTACTGATGCTGCAGCCAGGGTCATTTCTTTATGAGGGAACTCCTCAACAGTTGATAGCATCGTTTTCAAATTTGGCACACGCGTTATGTTTACCTAGTAACAACACAATAATTACCAGTTTGTACTAATGCTGCAGCCAAGGTCGTTTCTTCATGAGGGAACTCCTCAACAGTTGATAGCATCGACTTTAAATTTGGCAGACGCGTTAGGTTTATGTAGCAAAACTAAAATAATTACCAGTTTGTGCTGATGCTGCAGCCAGGGTCATTTATTTATAAGGGAACTCCTCAACAGTTGATAGCATCGACTTAAAATTTGGCATACGCGTTATGTTTATGTAGTAATACTGAAATATTTACCAGTTTGTACTGATGCTGCAGCCAGGGTCATTTCTTTATGAGGGAACTTCTCAACAGTTGATAGCATCGTCTTTAAATTTGGCACACGCGTTATGTTTATCCAGTAACAACAAAATAATTACCAGTTTATACTGAATTACTGATGCTGCAGCCAAGGTCGTTTCTTCATGAGGGAACTCCTCAACAGTTGATAGCATCGACTTAAAACTTGGCATACGTGTTAGGTTTATCTAGCAAAATTAAATAATTTATCAGTTTGTTCTGATGCTGCAGCTAGGGTCGTTTCTTCAAAGGGGAACTCCTCAACAGATCTTATTCAAAAGTTTAGTTTGTGAACAAGAGAATCGGTGCCATTAAGTTGTTAAGTTTTCATCCTTCCCAAATTATTTTAATCTCACTTGATAATATTTCTTTGTTGTTTTCTAAGCATTGTGTTATGTAATTTTATGTTAAGTTTTTAGCCCAAATTATGTCGATCTTTTTAATTATGGTTTTTATAAGTCTTTTTGTTTGAGTCGTTTTCTAATAACTGTTATGTAAGTTTTCTAATCATGCTTCTCAAACATGTTACTGCAACTTGATGTTTATTTGATGACGTTGGTAAAAGTTTCTTAAATAATTTGTTTCATTTTAAAATAAACCTACTCTTATTTTATTTTTTTTTTTCAAAAACGTTGCCCCACACTAGGAATTACTCCTGTATCGTGGATGCGTTTACAAACATTGAAATTCACATACACAAACAGCCAGACCCGGAACAACTACCTGTAGGCAATACAAATATTTGTTCCGTGCGGGAATCGAACCCGCGACACGCAGCGCAGCAGTCGATCGCTCAGCCACTGCGCCAACCGTGTCGTCGAAATTTCAGTAAATTTAATGTGATTTTCTTTAGTACGTTCATGTTCTGTATTTCTTTGTACTTTATATTTGCTGCAAATCTTGCTGCAGACATTTCACCTAGGAAGGCATTTACTTTAGATTATTTAAGAAAGTCACACGTATTTAGCTCCTATGACAATACAATATTATATGGTGCAAATCATAATGTGGTATAATATAAGCGGGCCCAGGTACTTAGCACATACTGCAGAAGAAGCATGATTATTCCTCGTGCACCTAGTAGCTACTAACGATTTGTTTAAGGATTCAGTCTACCTTCGATTTTCTCCTTCATAATTTTATTTAAATGATAGCATATGATTTGTCTTCTACACACGAGGAAAACTGTCGAAACGAGGACTAGAATACACACTGTTCGGAAAATCTAGCAAACCGAGGTCTTAAATACACATTGTGTGGAAAAACTACCTAACCGAGGTCTTTTGTGTTAAAGTTAACACATAGGTCCTCGGATAATACAACAAACGTGAAATGAGTGTAACGAGTCTGTGTATGAGGCGACAGTGGCACCGTCTGGTGGATACACAATGTTTGTGTAAGATTATGAATAATCTTGATCAAACCGAGGTTCAGACAACTTTTTCGTATTAAGTATATAGAAAGACTCAAAATCGCTTGCAGAATACGAATCTTTGGTCAAGTCAAACCGAGGACCCTCAAAAAGGTCCTCGCTTTGAAAAGGTCCTCGGTCGTGCCTTGTGTATTCATACGCACGTCCTCGGATGGTACTTAAAACAAACACACACACACACACACACAAACACACACATCTCACATTTAATTTCCCTATCTTTACTATTTAACCCCTTTATTACATATAAGGCCGCGTACATACCACAAATGCTTCAAGAATAATTTGTTACGCATGTCTCAGGCTGTCGACGAGGATTATTTGTCTAATACGATTGGTGATGCGAACATTCGTAGAGCCTGACACATGTGTGGCAAACCATTCGTGACGCATGCCTTCCGATGTTTGTACAGTCGACTGCACCTCAAAGGTACATTTGAGCTGACCTGGCGAAGTACGGAGTTTCAATAGAATAAAGAGGCCAGCTCATAGTTGCTGTTATTGTTACATCGGACGGGCGGCCACAGGTACTATAGAATAGGATATGTCTTTATTGCTACTTACAAGTCTACTGTAGATAGTACACGCTCGTATTGCTATCAACCGGGTATAACGCCACACTCAAGACTAATGTAAAAACCCAATTACATTTTATCAACCCGAAGAACGAAGTCGGGACCTCGACCCAGCAATTGCAAGCACTGGACCAACGAGGTCATTAAAATATCATGGGCGAAAAAACATCCATTACAACTTATAAAACATTCAATTTCGCTTGAAAACCACGTAATAAAACTTTTTAACAATTTCAACTTCCCTTGAAAATGAATGTCATCAAAACATAATTTTCAATAACTCACAACATTTCAATACCAGAAACCAAAAATCCACACGCAATTTTCACCTTAATTTTGAGACAAATAAATATCATAATTCCTCAAAAAGTTAGTACGACAGGGCGTGGAATTTCAATTCATGGCATTAAGGTTCTTAGTTCTATAGATATTGGGCTTAGTTTAGTTCTAAGCTCGATTTGAACTGAATTTTTTAGGTAAAATGTAAGCCCGCAATCTGCACAGGTGCTTGAAATGGTTATTTTGAAGGAAGCAGCTTTTGTATTATAATTAAATAAACTTAGTTTTAGTTGAATGGTTAAAGTTTTCGTTGGTAGTTTTTTGTAATATGTGGAAAACGTGTGCTTGGATGGAATTAAAACAATAAATAGGTTTGTAAGAACTTAAGAAAATTAATTTATTTTTCGAATTTTAATAGTTAATTTCAGCCTTTAGACATAATTTCTCAACTTATTTGATTGTAAGATTACTATACTTATTAATATTTTATTAGTATCTATGATTTTCTTAAGTGCCTGAAGCAAAGTCAAAAGTATAATGTCACCAATCCTAACCTTAAGTTATTTTAGCTCGTTGTAAAATTTAGTTTAGTGTTGGAGGATATTTATTGTTTTTATTTTATATTTAATGCGTAGTAGACAGTCAATTGAGTTAATGTTATTTGGCTTAAGCATTGTGTAAATAAAACAAAACTAATATCCTGAACACTGAAAATCAATCAGTACAGCTGCTTGGCGAAAAACAGATACAGTGGTTGTATCTTCACTAGCAAATCTATTCACAAAACTGGCACCAATAAAATCTAAGATAACAAAAAGCAGAATCCATTTCCACACATCCCACCCCTTTTATTTGAATCCGAACAGATCTACCCGTGAAATATCGACATCGTGCTCCGAATATAACAGCAATGCTCTTTCTACATTACCATATCATTTGGCGTTTGAAAGCCAATTTCATTGCTTTTCGTATCATAGGGCGCAATGGATTTTAAACTGTCCATTAGGTTTGATATTCGATTGCGTATTTGCATTGGGGAGTAATGAATAGGGTGTATAGTTTGTTTGTGATTGGTTACTGTTCTTTCAAGGGGTAATTAGGACTGGTTGGACAGATTGTGGTAGGTATCTAGCCTTTTTATTACTTTGCATCAATATATTTGAACACGATTGGGTGATGTGATGATCAATGCTAGTTCTTTTTCAGTATGAGGAAATGCTGTTTTGTGTTGTGTTTTAGCTTTTCCAATGTATGATTATATGAACCGTAACATTCGACCATGATAATAAGCAGAATCCGCTCACTGCTAATCATTTATTGTATCACTAGCTGCGCCCCGCGGTTTCTCCCGCGTAAATGTCGATCCCGTAAGAACATCGCAGCAGGCAGCTGACAAGCTGCCTCAATACAAAATTTTATCAAAATTGGTCCAGCTCTTTGAGCGTGAAGAAGTAACAAACATATAAACACACACACACTCACAAACTTTCGCCTTTATAATATTAGTGTGATGCACTCAAGTTACGAGAGTTGCGCAATTAAAAACGGTACCTAATTAGGGCAATTATTGCAGAACAAAAGAATCTTTTATGAAAAAAAATCTCCGCAAAAAAAAACGCGAATCATTTTTTTTCTTTTATTTTTTTTTGATCTTTTATCTTTTTTTTTTCTTTTTTTTTTGATCTTTTATCTTTTTTTTTCTTTTTTAAACAAAAATTCAATACCAAAGAAAAAAATCCGCGTGTACAATTAACTAGCATTCCCCAACAAGCCAATACTCTTAAAACAGTACATTTACACATTACATTACGTTTAACTTTGGTAGTAACAAAAGGCGAGTCGATATCCTTGCAGATTCAAAAACGGAAGGTACGGTAAAAACAGCGTAGTCGAGAGCTCGTACCGAAAAAGGACACTAAACTAAACTGAGCGCAGACAAACGCCCTAGTTTCATTGAACTGTTTGTGACGTACTGCTAGAAAAGTCTGAAAACAAACTATGAATGTCGTCTAAAATACTGTTAGGTTTGAAACTACCTGAATGGAAGCTTTTGATTGAGCTCAACGCCATGGGTCGCGGAATTCATAAACTAATTTTTTTTTTTAAAGAATATATGCCTTGTAGCTTTTATTGGTTGTATAGTGAAGATTGTAACATTACGTTAGTTTCAAATTAACTTGAGTTAAAATAGTGTTAGTTCTGTTTGTTAAGTTCCTCAAAAAATTTATGTCGTTATTTTTATCTTTCAACCTGTAAACTATCTTTCTGACGATTTTCTATCGATGTGTAAGATATTCTGATCTCCGCGCCGTATAAATGAGAACATAGCACAGAGCCCTACGTAGGCCGTCCGAGAAGTCGAACGATCTCAACGTGTCAGTAGGCAATTCTACTTCTAAATCCTTAAATAAAATAATTTTCTTTAATTTAAGCTACTTTTCTAATTAATGAAACATACGTGAAGACCTACGTAATAAATATCGCCCAGTTTTGAAAGTTGCATTATTCACCTGCCACTGGTTTATCATTTCCCACAGCAGTATGTATCCTCAGTACCGCGTCCTCAGTTTAAATAAGTCCATCTCAATATTCCCTTTGAAGCTATTGCTTTACAACGCTCCAGTTCCGTTCCTAACTCCGCAGTAATTATCGGAAGAAGGAGGTTTCTAATCCACTCCAGTTCCCGTATCGGTGTTAAGAAAGTATTACGAAATTATTTTCGCGAGAGTGGGGAAGTGTTTATTTTTTACACACAAAAACAACTGAGTCAAAATGCTCACCCTGCAAAATGTGGAGTGTTCTTACTACGTTCGACAATGTCTTCTTGCTTTTCTTGACTTTAGTTTTAGCATCCCATTATTTAACGTTAACGTCATTAGTCCATCCTTTCATCAGTCCATCAGATTTACCAACGCGCTTATAACCTAAACCGATAATAACCAAACATAACCAAAACCAAACTAAACGAATGTTGTAAAGAAAAAAAGTTTCTTCCTGTTAGGATTTTATACGAGTTTAATATTTTTTTGTCCCATTCTATGAGCTTGAATATCTTTGACGTACAATTGTGTGATTAAACGACGACGAGAGGGAATATTAAAAACAAGTTTGAAGTATCTTTGTAATGCGAGTTGAAATCAAAAGATAATGAGCTTGGCATTTGCAAAGAGGCATTGCGATTAGTAGTATTTGCGAGAGTGATACAAAGACGAGATACGAGGAATTTCAAATTTCTATACAAAATTTATTTTTCTCATAATTCGTCTTTAAATCCATTCAAAATATATATTTGGGAACCTCTAGATATTCTGTAATGCAATCGGAATAAATACACACTACATTAAGAATATGTTTGATTTAGAAATTATTTTGGTATTACGTTTGTATGAACTACGCACGTTCCGCCGGCCTCTTAAACATCAAATATCAGCCGTGGCCTGAAATTCTAAAGTTCATAGCTCTCGTAGCAATTCTGCTACGGCGTAGCAAACCGCGTAGACCCTAAACTACAATAACAAGCAAGCTACGACGTACCAACACGATAGTTTCTGCCCACAAGTGTATGCTTACAGCCCCACTCAAACCCCATAATTTATGATAAGTACACTATAAGGCCGCAGAATTCTATGAGGCTCACTGTTTGGAAGGTGGGCGGCTTAAGCAAAAACGCTGAGGTTCTAACTTTTGTAATTTTTGGTAGATATAAGTATAATATTTGGGTACCTAATTATTTGACTATTATGATCATACTATTGATAAATAATAATGATAAATGATTTTATTTTTGTAAGTAGGTTTGCACAAACACTTTTACACGTCAATCATATATATATTTTTTTAAACTAGATGAGGTCGGCGTTTCCTATCTGACTACTCTGAGAAGAAAGGCCGAAACAAACTATTACTCTATTACTAATCAAGACACGTAACTGTATTTTATATTTTAAATACCTACTTATCAATTTATAGAAATCATTGTTTGTGAGGCCTTGATCAATTTAAGATCGGACAATGAACTCATTCATATTTTTTAAATAATGCTAACCATCATTATTGTTCTCCTGCCGTATCCCAATTTATTTGGGATCAGTGCAGTATGTCTTGTTTTCTTCCATACATCTCTATCATCTCTCACAGAATCCATCCATCGATTCAATCGCCGTGTGAACTGAAATTCTATCCACTTAAAATTATTCGAAGGATGCTATGGTTAACAGCAGAAGTTAATGATAAACAATCTGTTTGCTACTAACTCACTAACTTTTATCTGGAAAGGAAATCAGGAGAACGTCCAGCTATTATTCCATATCGATCCACTAACTGTTGATGTTGGTGTCTGCGAAACTTTTCAGAGAACCTTCAAAACAAAATAAAGTATCCTCGAAATAAGGTCTTAGTCTAACATAATTGAAATTCCCAAACACGTTGGTTTGAAAGTGAATCAAGCGGAAGAAACAGAGCGAGTGTTTAATAGTAGATTATTAACCAAGGGGATAAAGCAGTGTCTTCTGTCGCGGGTGACGATTTAAATCGCGAGCGTAACGAAGGACTCGAGGTTTACTCCCGAGCGTAGCGAGGGTGTTAAAAACCTAAATCACGAGCGAAGCGAGGGATTTAAGGCGAGTCCTGAGTGCAGCGAGGGATTTAAGTTCACCCAAGACTAAGACAGCTTTATCACCGAGGAAAATACTCTACTTTTCGTACCATTTGCGAAAAAATTAACACAAGAATAATATGAGATAGGCATTTATTAAAATACGTTACGATGTTAAATCAAAGCGACAGTGACAGTGAATTGTCGGATTCCATCAGTGGAAATGCTGCCGCAATTATAAATAATTTGCTTCCAACAAAATCCAAGGAAATGCGTATTCCTTTTTCAAAAAGATGTATAATGCTTTATATACAAACTCAATGGTGTAAACACAGATGTAGTTCAGTATAAATTTCGGTAAGTATTCCAAATTTAAATCACATTCTCCCCCTAGAGGATGAATGAAATTCAGTACAATTTTCTTTCCCTGTTTTTGACAGATTAAAAATGACTATTGTTATGTTCGCTTTTTGTGGCATAGAATGTCACTTTTTTGAGCAAGTGGTACGAAAACTTTATTATAATACGTAATGCCAACAATCGTTACAATACAAACATTCGCTTCATTAAAGACTTGGAATTTGAAATATCAACATTTTAAGTAAACTAGATTAATTTTCTTAATAGCTTCTCCTTAATGCCACTAGATGATTTAACTGGCAAGCTAATTCCAACCTTATGCCTTTGCAATAAGAACGCGTTAAATAGTTTACTAACAGTAAAATATTTGTGAACGAAATTGAAATCTACATAGGTACTCACATTTGCATCTATCGAAGAAAAGTTTGATCTAGTGTGAATTTTATTCAGTTAAGACAAGGTTGCAAATCCTCTACAGCAAACTTCCGAACAGCAAAGTTTAGTTGGTGGTGTTATACGAATTTGTCGGTTTATCAGGGCTCTGCTTAATAATGTATGCAGCACAAACGAATTTGATTTGTCTCCTCCTGTTTCGAAAGGAATAGAGGAACCGTCTGAGCGGTTTTAACGTAATTCTTAATTCAAATTTGTGATGACGTCGACCTTGACGACGATCCTTAACATTTTAACGAAAAAAATTAAAGATTTAAAATCCTTCATTAATTTTACAGAGATATTTTCGTTAAGATCAAATAGGAGTGACAATATTGCTGTTTATTGCATGTTTATAGACCTCCAATTTTTTATTTAATTAAAAATCGAATGATTTTTCCACCAGTTCATCTAATGCCTTAAATCTAACCTATGTTCTTCTTTCTCATCATTCTTTCCTTTTCACCATTCCAAAAAACAGACCTTCTCAAATTATAACTCTTTTACTTTTCTCTTAACCCATTCTTCTTTCTCTAACTCCTTACATTACGGCCCTCATGACCACCTACATCTACACATCTAGCTCGGTGAATAACTTATTTCGTCTCTACAGTGTTCTACTTGTCCTCATTATGTGAATTATGGATGAGTTGAGACACGACTCGTAACGACATGCAGATTAAGATACAATATGGAGGCTGGGATGGGATGTAATGGATGTCGGAAACGACGAGGAGGTTATTTTGTGTTAGATGGTGCGTGTAATTTGAAAAGAACGTGTGGAAAGCGTGGAAGTATTGAAGTCGGGTTTGGATGAAAAGGCTGTGTGTTAGAATCCTGATAAGTTTTAACGTGAATTATTTACGTCACACCGATGACGTAGAATGATAGTGGGATGTTTAGCCAAATTATGGTCACACTGCAGGGCAAATGACTTTTCTCACACAGAGAAAGCATGAGCATTAATAAAAAAAAAAAGAAAAAAAAGAAGAAAAAAAAGAGTAAAAAAAAAGAGAGAGGAAAAGAGTAAAGAGAAAACTCTCTCTCTCTCTTTCTTCTTATAAAGAGTATTCTATTCTATTCTATTCTATTAATCACCATGCTCGAGACAGATTGTCCATTTCAGATTTATCACACTAATATTATAAAGGCGAAAGTTTGTGAGTGTGTGTGCGTGTGTGTTTATATGTTTGTTACTTCTTCGCGCTCAAACGGCTGAACCAATTTTGAACGGAGGTAGCTGACACCCTGGATTAACATATAGGCTACTTTTTATCCCGATATTCCCACAGGATCAAAACTTATGCGGGTGAAAACGCGGGGCGCAGCTAGTATTAATTATAAATCCAGAATACGAAAGTGGAAAATCTATGCAGAAATAGTTCTGGTTCTCATGGTCGTGTAATTGTGTGCATTGTTCTCAATTATAGAAATTTCAAGAATTTTGTTCTTAAAACTGAACTCTAAATCAAACAATATCATGCGACAGCCGACAGTGGACACACCTTTTTTATTTATCAATCTTTACAGAAAACTTTACTTCCAAACAAAAAACTCCATCACTGTCCCTTCAGTCATCCAAAAACAAACTTCAACCTTCCACCTACAAAAAATGTTGCCCCAACACGAAATTAAACTGTCATATCAGTAGCAATTTACCTACTCCAACATACAACACAATGTGCACGGTGTCTCTGCATTAATTTATTCTACCTGCGATCCCGGCACACTTTGAGTTCTGACTTTGAACAGATTTATATAATAATGTGGTTACGTATGTACAGATTTTGGATTTTGACAAATATTTAATGGTGAAGTTTGAAAGCTTCATTAATGTCTAAACATATCTTCACGCCTGTAACCCAAGAAGGGCTTGGTAGGGTTGTTTGGTACGCCCACATTTTGTACAGTTCAATGCTACACAGGGCAAGCATGTTGTTACTGAGAAATTCCTGAATGAAATCCTAAAAAAACCTTCCCGAACTGGGAATCCAACCCAGGACCTCGTGTTCAGCACGCTTGATACCACTTGAACTATGAGGCACTTCCAGTCTGCGATCATAATACAATTTGAGCTGTAATTAATGAATTTATGTGTATATGTACGAGTATGTACAGACGCCAGCACATCAAGCTACTACAATATGTGACACTAGTCGTCACTTGTTTCTTTAACCACTTCTGGCGCTCCACGAGCTCATACTGCTAATCTTAAGCACTATCCCTAAACAATACAAAAGCCCTCAGTATCACATAGCCCTCCCCCAAGCACCTCCACTTTGACCCGTTCTGTGCTTTTCGAATCCAACGGATTCCTGTGGCCTTCACAAGGTCGTCGGACCACCTTGAGGGAGGCCTTTCAACGCACGAACGTATATATTCCAATAAATCCTGTACGTATAGTTTGTTTCTGACGATCCGTCAGGAATAAAAACAAAAGAAAAAGGGGATCAGACCAGAATGAGAAAGTTTATAGTGGTTAAGAGACTCGAACCTTTTAATGTGTCAATAGTAATATACTGTGATCAAAAAACTTGTTTGCCGATAGTCGTGATTAAGGCTAGTCTTTGTCTACCCTTGGACTGTTCAGCATTATTTACACAAAAATACCCTTCTAAACCTAGGCAAGTTAGTTAACCTTGAATAGTAAGGATCAAACCAAAAAATTATATTGGAAATGAACCCTAATTGGGTTGCTTGGTCCAGAGGGGCTGGATAAAGTGACATTCTATCAGCGATAACGATGATGGGAAAGTCAAAAATGTATTAGATTGACATAAGCTACCGAAAAGCTTATGTCAATACTGTTGAAAGTCGTTGTAGAAATAAGAAATGCTTTGAAAGCGACTGTCACTTGTCTAGACCCTTGGTAAGTCGATCTATCATTCAGGTCTAATGAGAATAGCTTTTGCCGACTCCAGTTTATTTAGGAAAAGGCAAAAAGAAACATGGGACTCGTCCTTTTGGAGTATTCCATTTAAGTAACTTATGTTCAAATTCTAGGTAATTCCTCGAAATATATAGATAGATAAAACGTTTATTTAGTGCAACAAAAGACACAATACAGGTATTAAAAACATTAAAAAAGGTGAAAAAAAATTAAAAATAACAAAGATTAAAAAGATAAATTGAACCATAGACACCTAGCTCATAAACATCTATAACGTCGATCACTACTGGGCGGTGTGTGTCTTATGATTGCACCAAATGGGAGTCCAGCTCAGCATATGCCAGGTACAATACCTGACGCCAGCGTCAGCAGAATACCAGTATTCTGCTGCATCCCGTTAGTGACATAAAATAAACAAACCTACTTATCACTAACAACAAATCCCGAACTACCTAATACATATTCACATCGGGGTCAATCGCCTATCAGTATTTTAGCCGTGGCATCCGATATCCCTTCCATTCTGCTTAAATTCCGTCGACTTGTTTCACTTTACGTTGAACAGGTGTGCGGAATAGCCCCCATAACGATAGTCTGTTTCCCTACATCACATCGAATGTGTGTATGTTTTTAGAGCACAAACGTTAAGTGGTACCTACTTTCCTTTTTAGATGATTAAGTACTAATTTTGTGTTTTGTTTTGTTTTTTTTTGTGTGATGTTTCGGATATTACATTATTTTTGTTAGGGTTATATTGGGATGAAAGGAAAATGAAAATTTTCTATTTTTAGAGGAGGAAACGAGTACTAAAATAGTTTTTAGAGTTGATAAAATTTCCCCTTTTGATACCAATTTGCGTGTGACATTTCAATTTTATGTTTTTCTGATCAGTTATTAAATAAGTAGAAACAATAACCTTGATATCTTTCAAATCAAAACTAAGCAACGTTGTTTGGCTGTTATATTTCAGTTTTACCAGACACTTAAGTTGAAAACCCACGTACAGTACCCGGCGATAAATATTGCACATCGACCTTTGGAAAGAGACAATCGGCTAATTTCGGCTTCGTAGAGCGTTATCTCTATCGCACGAAATAAAAACAGTCCGGTATCTATTAGGAGCTGTTAAAACAATTATGATTTGCTTCTTTTGATAATTATTTTTATTCTTTGTATAAAATACACCAATTGCCAAAGGTCGATGTGCAATATTTATCGCCGGGTACTGTATGCCTGTATTATTTTATTTATCAAACACCATCTCTTGCAAATGTAAACACAGATATGCTATTTTGCGACAAAATCATGTACAGCTAGTAACTACCCTGAAAAAACTCTTATATAACGAGCTCTATTACTTCTAAAACTTTTTCTAAACTTACAATCCACACATAAGTGCACACATAGCATCTTTTCGCCGAATGCACTGTAGGGAAAGCACATGCATAGAGAAGATTTGCAAAGTAATTTGCAAGCAAAGTTAGTGACTACTTAAAACTCTTACTTCGTCTACTACTACTGTCTTTGACACAAACATCTGCGCGACTTTTTCTTTAATGCATCTAGATTGCGGCTTATTCGCATTCATAAGTGTTTTAAGGTAAGTTGCAAAGTTTTCATAGCAGTCACAGTAATCTTTATTTTATGAGACATATGGTTGATTTATGTACATTTTTGTAGCGTGTTGTGGAGGTTTCATCCACTTTGAGCCTTCTTAGAATGCTCGAAATAGTGCTGAGCTTGTTCCTGGTTTGTGGGGACACTTTATCGCTCCAGATGGATGAAAAATGTAATATTCCCCTTCAAATGATTGTCTTTTTTTGTTATAATTGGTTTCCGGACAATGGGTTACTTGATTGAACGAGGTTGCTAAACGACAACTGAACAGTAGCATTGTTAACATTTCTAAATAAATGAAGTTGTCATAGATTCGCAAATGCCTACAAGTGATAATCTGTTTCAGGCCGGTTACCAAATGGATAGAATGGAATAAGGATGTTCCGCAATCCGTACTACACGTACTAGGTAACTATAGAAAATGAAATAATACAATGTTTCGTATAGAAACTAAACTAGGCGTATCACAGGAGCCGTAGTTTTATTTCTCTACAGAGTAGGTATGATTTCTTTTCTGTAAATTTACCCAGTAACTAAATTGCAGGAATAAGCCGGTATCATCTTGTTAAGCTGAAACATAACCCATGACAATTTGGACCTAACCTACGACATAGTATACCTACCTAATTTAATATTCTAACCCCAAAAAAGTAATATCACCCACATTTTAAATAACAGCAGTAAATTCAGCGAATCATACTGTGTTTCACCACATATTAAAAATTTGCTGACGCAATCTCGCAACGTGTTCATTTCGACAACAAATAGCGTTGTTAACCAACTTTATATTGCGTCGTATTGGTAACGTTCTTGTTACTTTGTTTTTTTAGGGTTCCGTACTTAATGAAAACCGTAGGCAATATTAAATATTGACAGAAGCTTTTCTCTAGGGGAAATATAGTGTACACGTACAGTTACGGAAAACAAAGTGTTAAAAGAATTGCTGTAACGTTTTGGTAGCTGTTTGACCAAAATAAAACCTATCTAAGACCTGTCATTATATTTGATAAAATTATATACCTGCCTAAAAAAGAGCATACAAGTAATAAGTATACACAAAAGTATGCATGTTACCTGTTTTTATATTTCTATTCATGTTACAGACATGTGTATTCCGTGCTGGGGCATTTAAACTGACATACCATCAGTCGAAACTACAATAAAATTGCACCATCGAAACAGTATTTAGATGATGCCAGTCATTTGTTGCTTCTATTTTATTGTATGCCAGATGTAATAAACTAAATAATACTGACGACATGCTTTTAGTTCAGAGCAACTAAAACTCGCCAAATAACGATCAATAACTTATAATTACATTGCCAGTCTCATATGCTCGTGATTTCATACTTCAGTTTAAAAAAGTGCACAGACCTTGAGAATAAAAGTGACTTACAAGCTAAAAGTAAAATAGCATATCTGTGTTTTGCAAGAGACGGTGTTTAATAAAATAATATAGACAAACGTGGGTTCACAAGCCAATTTAAAAAAAAAATATAGACTAGAAATGCATAAATTGTTACTGATTATTATTAATCTGTAGTAGTTTCAAATCCGGACATGTACCAATGTGACAATTTCAATTCATAATAATATGCACTTTCTGAGTTCGTCTTGTCTTCTTTACTGACATAGGTGACCGACCCATTTTGAGGAAACCTGGACTTTATGGTTAATATACCTAAGCCCAAAATCGTTAACCCGTTTTGAACAAGCGTGGTTATCAATGCTCGTGCCTTCTCTCTATGAGAAAAGGTCTTTGCCCTGAAGTGGGACAGAAATAGTCTGGTATTATAATCTGAATGAAAACTCACGTCAAAATGTATACGTCGCAAAACTAAACGGCGAAAAAAACAACGGGAGTACAATTTAAACTCAAAAAAATATTTAAAAAATAAAGCAACGAACAATGGCGTTTTGTTTTCATACAAAGCAAGCTAAAAAGTTTGCTTCTGATGGCCATTGTGTGTCCGCACAAAAGATCTGCATGTGATGTGCATATGAGATTCACTACTGTTAGGGTCGCGGTCCACGAGGCAACATCGCATATGAATAGTATGGTTACTATCTGGTAACGGCTGATGGCTGAAAGATTATAGGAAACGAAGATGAAATTAAATTACGAGTGATTGGAGAAGCTTATAACTAGTCAGTAGATTGAACTTTAGGCTTATTATGATAATGATGATAATGAAACAAACCAGCGACCCACCTCATCTTATGTAAGTTAGGTTATGTTTATCGCAGCTCTCTTCACTCTTCCATCGTTAAGATTACTAATCTAAATAGAGTTGAACGGTCAATATATAATTTCACTGGAACACACAAACACTCTTCAAAACAGAACTCAGTAACATTATTTGTTGATAAAAATATAGTGCATTAAAAGATTTACAGTACGTCTGGAAAAAGCAATGCGACTATCGGTACCGTATCCAATATACTTGAAAGATAAATAATTTTATAACTGGCGGTATATGAGAAAAATTTCCTCAGGGAACCTCTTTAACTTACAGTTAGAGCGTCTACTATAAACACAACAAAAAGCTCCCAACTTTGCCCTCTCAAATAAAACAGACCAAAAATAATTTAGGGAGGTAAAATGACGTGTACCTTCTTCATTATTTCTTCTTGCAAATTAATTAATTTACTCATCCTTACAGTTTGTTGCTCTATGGGGCGCAAGTTTTATTATATAAGACTTTTTGAATACCCCGTCAAATTTCTATGCAGTGAAAAGCTGCAGGTATGTAATAAACTTCAAAGGATGTTAGGAAGAAAATGAAGCTTTTTATTATGTTTTATAAAATAAAATAGCTCGCTACTAATTAAGAGAAAACAATTATAAAAATGTCGTTTTAATTAGTGTTTTATTTTCCTTATTTATCTTTGCAAACTCTAAGCTGCATTTTTAATACAAGCATCGTACGTTGTTACAAAATTAGATGCATTACTAACTTTTCTAAACAGCCTCTTAAAATGAAACGTATCCATTACAGAAATCAACAATTATTTCCACAACAACAAAACATCTAAAAATGGATACTGTCAAAAAAGTTTACTCAAAAAAAGTGAAAATTCTTTCAGAACTAGGTGGCTACCTGTTCCCTGTGTAATAACAAAAACTACAGTTTCTAGAAAGTAAAATTTATTAATCTAAGCTACATGAACTGTGTAAAACTATACTCTTCGTTCTCCTGGGATACGGGCGTGTTACACAAAACGTAATGTAGGTTCGTGAGAGGACGCCTTAATAATGATAATATGAAACAGTATATTAGAAATCTTTTTGTTATGTTAAGTATGGTTGTGTCAACTGACATGAAGGCAGTGTCTTGTTTGCCGGGGTCTTGTGTTATTGACAGAATTTAATTTTACTTTACATATCGCTTGTGTTTCCAAGAGAAAAAGGAGAGGTTTATAGTATGTACTTACCTATAATAGACATTTGTCAGTTATGTAATTATGTTATTATGTCCTATGTAATAGAGGTAAACAGGCTGTAAAAAAAAATCCTTCTGGCAAAACCCAAACAAACTATGAATGACTTCTATTAGGTATAATTTCTTGTTAATATGCTAACCTGGTACTTTTGTTACAATTGCGACGAGCGACCAAAATATGGGAATGATCTACCGAAATCTGTACCTTTTAGGTACTTTCAGGAATTTAACGGTCATATTAATGCTACTTATTAGCGATTATACCTACAACGTATGCGTTGCCTATCTGACCTCCACAACCCAGTTACTGGGTAATACGCTACCCCTGGGTAAGTCTGGTTGTCAGATTTTCGGCGTTCTGACTACCCGTAAAGACTGTCAAAGGTCCACGAATGACAGCCGGGACCAACGGCTTAACGTGCTTTCCGAAGCACGGAGAGGTCTCGCTATGTAAAGATGGTCACCCATCCACACCAACCGCGGCAAGCGTAGCTTAACCTGATCGATCGACCCGTGCGGCTCTTATTATTTAGCCACTGGCCCCTCTAGCTACCAAATTACTATAAATTATTAAAGAATTAATATCATCATATAGTATGCCACCACACCAAAAGTATCAGGTTCCCATATAATACAAGAAGTAATATTAACGCTATCTAGTTTGGACGTCGCGTCGGTGATTACCGCGGAAGACGCAGCGAACAACTAATCTAAGTTGGATCAGTAGGTACCGACGCTAGCGGCAATAAAGGCATAGTCAACCGGTTACAATGTCCTGATGTCTTTTTAAAAAGGTTTGACATCATCTGGTCTTTTGAAATAATGTAAACAGTTTGTAAACACACACACACACAGTTTGTAACAGTTTCTTTGTTGTTTGTTTGTTTGTGTTGCTTAGTGAGTATAAGATAGTCAATTACCCTTGGTAGTTGAGATGAGCGATCAAAATTCGTTATCATTAGTAATGCTATCAGAAGCTGCCACCTAACCCGACTGCAAGATCAAGTATGAATATTATTATGATCTGTTCCTAAAGTGTAAACAAACCATGTTCAGGTAAAATTTATACGCTATCAGTCACTACAGAGAATTAGCCTGAACGGCTCGATGGATTTTAGCTTGAGAGGTGTCGTTAGATTCTTATATACTGCGAGAGTGACACTGGGTATATCAAAATTGAAAAAAAATTAAATGGCCGATTTTTGGCGCCATATTATGTCTTCAAAAAATTTTTTTGTTCTCAAAACCAATCGATTGGGGTATCAAAATAAAGGGTTTTAAAAAGCGATTTCAAAAATATATACAACTTATATTGTTAAAAGTAATTCGAAGTTTATTTATTTATTTTTTTTTTTTGTTTAGCCTGTGCTGTCCCACTCCTGGGCAAAGGCCTCCCTCCTCTCCTTCCATCTTTCGCGAGCCCGCGCGTCCTCCTTCCAGTTTTGATGGAACCTATCCAGCTCGTCCCGCCATCTCCTACGTGGTCTGCCTTAAATTACTTTTTTTCAAAACCTTCAACGTAAAACGCCCCTTATATTCTGCATCTCGCTCCCACCCTACGTGAGTTTTGATAACTGTTCGGAGCCCTTAATCATGTCCTTGCAAATGAGTAAACTACTGATGAGTAAACATTGGCGCTAACTTTAATACTGAGAGGAACTTTTATAAATTAGTTTCTAAGTTCTTGGTGGAGCGTGGGATTGGATGTATCAAAATATGTATGTTTATTTTTATTTATCTTCTTGCTTGGCATCTATCAAATCGAATGTAGTTTTGACATAGACTGGTATCATTTTTATGGTTCTAACTACCAAAGTTTAGGAGGAATTTATGAAGAACTGTTTATGAGATTTCAAGAATAAGACAAGTAAGGTTGCTTCAGAAATTTTTCATTACGGTTTTTTATAAAACATCCTGTTACAAATCAATTAAAACGATTTAGCCTTTATACTTGATTACAAGTATAAAGGCTAAATCGTTTTAATGCTGCATCGTTTCGATGTTTTAATTATAAAACATCTAGTTAATTCCGTAACAGTAAGGAAACTGTAGGATAAAAGCAAACAGTACACATTCAGATTAGCACATGTGATACTTTTGATAACCTTTATGGAGGAGATGCAGGTGACACCATTGGCAACAGCTAGTTATAATAATAGCTAATTATCGTCCCACTGTCTGCAGTAGTAGCTCTTCTCATTCAGAGAAGGCACGAGCAGTTCTAAATAAATAAGCATAATGATAACTTAGTACAATGCGTGCCACGAAAGATGAGACTTGACCCCACCTCCCCCGCTCTTTCCGCGCCCCTATGACGTCCGGTCCCGTCCCGCACTCAGACCTCATACCGCTAAAGATACTAAAATCGTGTACTGCGCATGTCAAACCACGTGGAGTGTCAAGTCTCATCTTTTGTGGCACGCATTGTAAGTGCAAGTATTTAAGTGAAGTAAGCGTCGATAGTGAAGCGACAAAGATTCTTGATGCGCGGAGACTCGCTCTTAGTTGACGATGTTTCTGAGCAATTACATCCGTGAGTCGTACATGGGCATTTCTGTAAGAAGAAGACAGTTTAAAAAGTGCTGGGTTCTGGCGTGATGACAAGATACATACAGGGAAGAGCAGAAAGCTGTAGCGAAAACCTTTCCCAGTAGTGGGACAATATCACGTTACAGATTGAAAAAAAAAAACAACTTTTTAACTAATTATGGCGATATCAAACATTAGGTACAGACGCCAGCACATCAAGGTACTACAATCTGTCAAATTTCTTTAATAGATTTTCAACTTTATCGCTAAAGCATAAGGTTCAAAGTTGATTGGGAAAATTTGACAGTTTCGGGTAGCTTGATGTGCTGGCGTCTGTACATAACGTTTGTAAGTATTCATCGAGAGAGTAGGTAGAGGTGTATAGTACGCTGATATCTTGCCAGTCATTTTGGTAGTCCCTAGTAACAGAGATCGAGTCTGTTTCCATTAACCGAGTTTGTTACCATTAACCGTGTCTAAAACAGAAACACAATTACCTTAAACAAGACTGGGGGATTGCGTTCAGAACATTGCGCTCTTACAAACTGTTGAGCTTGTAATTAACAAACAGACTAACGAGAATACAGCGTTTGCATAGTAAAACAATAGTACGAATTCTTTTTTTTTTTTGCCAACATTTTGAGAATTTTTGTCTCATTGCTAGGCAAGCAATCGCACAGAACAGAGCGATTTGGAAGAAGAAAGAGTTACTTTCTTCTTCCAAATCTCTCTGTTTTGTGCGATTTTTGGCAATGTCAGCCCCGCAAACAAGATCAGAAGGCCAAATTCTCGTTCAGCGGGATTGTCCGAAAGGGTTATCGCTGGCCCGGAACATAAAGGGCTAAGGAAGGAACACGGGTGGGTTTTAGTCAGTAAGAGTCTGACACTCCCTTCCGCTCCATCCAGAGCGGGAGGGGTCATTTGATGATTTCTCATATCGTCACACCATCACCAACTCCACCACGATCGACCTTGACGGCGGGTCCCGCATGATCTAGTGAGTGACTTACATTCTCATTTTTTCTCCTGATCTTCAAACAGCTGGGTCTTCTACACCGGCACCTGCCCAGTCGTCTGGTTCTCGCAGATGACCGCATTCTTGATCTGAATAGGGACCAGGAACGGCATTTGTTGTCGCATGAGCAATTTGAACCTGGTGAAATTTATTCGCTTACCAGAGTAATGTTACAATGCGTGCCACGAAAGATGAGACTTGACCCAGCCTCCCCCGCTCTTTCCGCCGCCCCTATGACGTCCGGTCCCGTCCCGCACTCAGACCTCATACCGCTAAAGATACCTAAAATCGTGTACTGCGCATGTCAAACCACGTGGTGTGTCAAGTCTCATCTTTCGTGGCACGCATTGTACCTTTTTAAAATTATTTCAGTTGTCATGTGACATAATATCAGTCACGTTTTTGAAGAGGTAGCGGGTGGGCAATTGAACATAATGCAGCTAACTGGGCACGATCCTAAACCCCGGTCTGCTATTGAGAATATTCAATTAGAGAAACCCTATTGTTTTTTCCCGTTCGATCAAACCCAGGACCCTAACCAGAGCTGAGTATTACAGCTATTACTACCAGGCTAGCACTGATTAGCGTATCTAAGACATGGAAATCATTATGTGACTGTGTTGCATTGCTATCTACTTGCAACTTTCCAACTGATGGGACACAGGCCTCCCCTCTGTCCTGTGACAGAGGGGAGGCCTGTGTCCCATCGAAACAACGAAAACACGACACATTGTGTAGGAAAAACGAGACATTATGGCCCCTTCCCTGTGGAAGGGGCCATAATGTCTCGTTTTTTATTTTATTTTAGGACATGCTTGTTAGGCCTGTTTCCTCAAGATGTTTTCTTTTACCATTTTCAACGCCAGAACTCCACATAATTGCAAATTAATGCAAGCACCATTCGATCAGGGTATTCCACAAGCACCCTAGAATCTTCATCAATTATTGGACTAACACAATAACATATCACTTATTATTTCACCACAATAGAGCATGTTTTACATAATATTCAACAACAAAAAAAGACGTCTGTTGTGTATTGATCTGCTGCGAGTACCACGTAGACAAATCTTTGCGCATTATTGCCATAATTACCAAGAAAGGCTGTTGAATTTGGGGAAGCAGTTTGTACGCACATAATCGTGTAGCTACCTACATAGGTGTAAGCTGTAATACAATCACTTACCCATAATTTGATTATTCTGTACATGAAAGTTTTCTGTTTTATATCAAACTCAAGTAGGGAAATGAATTGCCAAATGTCTAAGCCATCTTGAATCAGTGTTTAATTTCATTCAGAATGAAATTATTGCTGACAAGTTAAAAGATTATGTTAGGAACTTACGCAATCCTTTCAATGAGACGAGAGCTGATCTTAACTACAGAGTCATATCAATCCTGTGAAAGGACAACATTCAGCAATACAACCCAAATAATAACACTACAGAGCGGATTTTTTTTATTAAGCAACCATTAGTTAGGTACCTATTCTGACTGATGACAATTTTTCTGATGCTAATCGAGCAGATACAAAAACATAATGGCCTAGAAGACAGAATTAAAATCAAAAACTTAAACATCAACGCCTAATAACCAATTCACCAACGCATTTACAACCACCAACTAAAACATAACTCTTCCTGTAGGTACTAGTGTGAATTTAACGTCGAATAAGACAAACTCAAACAAGTAATTAAACTCTAGCCACAGTAGATTAATTATTTGTTTGGCCGACAAACTGTGCTGGATTGTTGCGGTGTACCACGGTGAGGGCAAGACTGATTTGGAGGTTCGAGTTTCGTTCGAGCTTGTAAATGGAGAAAGGCAGTACTTAAAATATAATGAGGTTGAAGTTTGAAAGTACTGGTATACACACAGTCAGGCACAGTCACTACATTTTATCTACCCATTCATACACCATGACCTGTCTGCTGTCCCAGGATTAGCTCCATACGAGAGATCTCCTCAGTGCAGGTCAACAGCACAGGCACGAAATTTTGTATATGCATTCAATTAATAGCCCGTTCGAAAGTATGACTTGGATAGTGCAAATCGGTTGGCTTCACAACAAGCCCTGTGTAAAGGCATATTTAGGTTAGTTGGATTTGTCTGTACATGTACATTTCAAGTAAACGTGATAGACAGAACAGGTATTTAAAGACAATGCTGACATTGAAAGGGAATTGAGGGCTTTTTCCGTGCGTGCGCATATGAAAGCCCGCAAGTTTGCACGTTGTATTGCAGACGTAAAGGTGACGCTCTTTAGAGCATTCTGTTGCACCTTCTACACGTGCAACTTGTGGGAGAGGTATTCGCGGATGTTGTATGGAGCCCTTCGTGTCCAATTTAATAACGCATTCAGAAAACTGATGGGGTTGCCATGGCGTTGCAGTGCGTCAGGGATGTTTGCGGCGGCGCGTGTAGACTGTTTTTACACAATTATGCTAAAACGCGCAGCATCGATGGTGGCTCGAGTCATGGCCAGCCCGAATAGGGTTTTGAAAATGATTGCTGACAGAGTGGACTGTCCGTATATGATTCGTTGCTGTCAGTTCCATGTGCCATCGTATCGTCTTGTTTACTATAGTTCGCGTGGAACTAGTTGGCCGCGCCTTAGGTGGGGACGGGGGTGAGGGCGGAGAGGTTGCCTAGTGTTCGTAACGCACGTACTGAGTAATGACAAAGCGCCCCCGCCCTTCCGTCCCACCGCATTTTCGCGCGGACTATAACACTTACTTGTAAGGACAATATTTTACTAACCCTATATGAGTCTTCGCTCGAATTAAAGTTTTAGAATTTGAATTTAAACAAATTTAAAATAAAACTTATAGTCCGCGCGGAATTAGTTTGCCGTGCCTTAGGTATGTGAGTGGTGGGACGAAGGGGCGGGGGCGCTTTGTCATTACTCAGTACGTGGGTTGTGAACAATAGGCAACTCCGCCGCCCTCACCCCTGTCACCCCACCCAAGGCGCGGACAGCTAGTTCCGCGCGGACTATAATTAAAAATCCTTTTAAAAACAAGCTTTCAATGAATCAAAATTATAAAATAACACTATCCCAGTCAAGGCAAATAACACAGGAAAGATTTTTACATCAATTATATTCAATTACAAATATCGAAAGCATGTAATCGTAAAATCTCACCCAATAATTTCGAGTTCTGGAAACCAAAGGTATGGGCTCGAACAATTTCAAACACCAACTTTATATTATCGAAGTTCTCAAGTTGTCGCGGTCCAGCAAAAGTGTTTGGTAGTTATCTACACAACAACCAGTTTGTTTACACAATAATTTTATGGAGAATTATATTGTTGGGTATCGGTAAATATTTATAGGGAGAGGTTGTGCTTGGCTCTGTAACAGGCTACCATTTTCTTCTACTATGTTATTTTGTTAAAAATATGCTATGGGCATTAGCCTTTTCCCAACTATAGTGGGTCGGCTTCCAGTCTAACCGGATGCAGCTGAATACCAGTATTTTACATGAAGCGACTGCCTATCTGACCTCCACAACCCAGTTACTGACTAATACGATGCCCCTTGGTAAGACTGGTTGTCAGACTTTCGGGCTCCTGAATACCCGTAACGACTGTCAAAGATCCGCGAATGGCAGCCGGGACCGACAGCTTAACGTGCTTTACGAGGCACGGAGGGGTCTCGGTATGTAAAGATAGTCACCCATCCACAAAAAACCGCGGCAAGCGTAGCTTAACCTGGTCAATCGACTTTTGCGGCTGTTATTATTTAATATGCTTTAATATGTTTGTTTGCCACGGGGCATTCTATCTGTAAGGTGATTTTATTCGAGAGAGTACATCAGTGCGATAGGTAGTAATAGTTTATCCTGCTAATAATCTTGAAACGTGTGGTGGTTATGAAAGTTTTAATAATGGAAATTATAAAGAGGCTTATTCAAAATCAAAAGCCTGTTATGCAAATTAGGCGAAGAATCCACACTTTTCGAACGTCAAATTTATTTAATACAGTCTCCCGAAACGTCCGCCCTTCACCACTTTTTTGTGCTTTAGCTGGGAAGAAGAAATTTTTAAGGAATCGATGCTTGGTCTGCTAGATCGAGTATAAGGTCAAGAAATAATTCGTTTTTTTTTAAGGTTTAGATTAGTTTTTGTTAAAAGATTATGTACTAGCCATGTCTTTATTATACTCAACCCTCTTTCAGCTGCAACCAGAGCCTCTTTCCAAGTAGATCCATGAAAAATTACAGCTGTATCATCAGCGTAGCGGACTATTTTGGAGTGTTCAATGTAAGCCTCAGAATGTCGTTCATGTACAGATGCCAGCACATCAAGCTACCCGAAACTGTCAAATTTTCCCCATCAACTTTGAACCTTATGCTTTAGCCATAAAGTTGACAATCTATTAAAGAAATTTGACAGATTGTAGTAGCTTGATGTGCTGGCGTCTGTACAAATTAAAGAGGGTGGGTCCCAAAATAATTCCCTGCGGCACCCCGATGGCAACCGGAAGGCTCTTGCTCTCACTATCCCCAAGTGTAATAAGCTGATATCGACCAGACAAGTAACCCCCGAACCAATTTAAGGACAAGCCTTTGACACCAAAGGATTCGAGTTTTTTTAGCAGTGTGGGAATTGAGACTGTGTCAAAGGCTTTAGCGAGGTCTAGGAAAAAACTAGCTGTACGGTGGCCCTTGTCGATGTTTGAAGAAATAATGTCCGTCAGTAGAATCACAGCTTGCTCAGTAGATTTCCCTTGCCGAAAATCAAACTACCGCTCTGAGAGTAATTTAGTGTTAGTGAATTTAGTGGTTAAACAAAGCAGCGAAATTAGCCTGTAGTTATCAGGGACATTCCTGAAACCACTTTTGTGAATGGGCGTGACAACAGCAGTTTTCCAGCAAGGAGGAACGGCTCCAGTTTCCATGCTCAGATTGTATATGTATTTTAGGGGTTCTAGTATGAATCTCTTTGTGTTTAAGGAGTAGAGGCCGAAATTCATCGAGACCCGAAAACCCTTTAGACCTTTTATATCATCGTTATCGCTGATAGAATGTCACTTTGTCTACCTGGCCTTAGGTCCTCAATGTCCTCGCGTCAACTTTCTGCTGTCTGGTACTCTAGTTTGTTGCCTTGGTAGGAAGTAGTAGGTAATTATGATTAAACCCTTGTTTGCATTGACTTTACTTTCGACAGATTTTCCTCCCTTTTCATTACGATGGTTTCATCCATCCTAAACCAACATAATATCATCCCAAAACACCCGTGATAACAACCAAGAAGAAAGTTTCACTGAAACACGTACGAACCGAACTTAAGTCTTTTAGTCCCGCGAGGTCGGAACACACGAACCGTGAAATTGGATAGTCCCGGCCTGTTTAAATCGATGACCTAATTTACAACGGTGGAAAGATACGGTTTTTTTTTTGTATACTTCACATGGAGTGTGTATTTGAATGGGACAGTGATAATGCGTGTGTTGTTTTTTTGTGATTTGAAAGCGTCAGAGTTTACTCATTTTAAGTACCTTATTATATAATATTATCTAAAATTCAGATTTCAGCAGAACCACTGCAATCAAAAATTTAACGAGCATTACATACGTTCGTTTATTTCCAGTTGCAGAGGTTGATTATAATGTAAACCATAATTATAGCTATTGTAGTAAATGTGTTGCGTGTATATTATGTTAAAATCATACAACGCTAAATTTACTGCGTTTATTTCAAGCGAACGTCTTTACATACCAAGGCTATTAACTATCACTGGTTTTTCCAAACAAAAACCTAATACAAAAATTTAAAAGCTCATTGTAAACTCGCTTGACTGTTCAAATGCAAGCAGATTTATTTTACTCCCAGCCTGCACTAAATAAGGTCGATTTTTGTAGACAACCTTCACTCAAAGTAAACCGTTGCCGGGTTGTTTGAGCCGATTTTATAGGTACAAAAATCTTTATGTTGAAACTTTCTAACGTTTTGTTAGTTTTATAGGCTTTAGTTTGCTGCTTCAGTATTATTTCCAATAACTTAATTCACCTTCTTGGGTAGTAGGGTAGGATAGTTTATGCTTTATTAGGTCCATTTCATTTATTGAAAATAGGATGTTTTTTTGTATCTATTATTAATTTTGTATGAAACTTAGGGTCAGTGGTATTTGGGTTCGTTTAGCAGTTTTAATTTCTTTAAGTATTATTTATTCAATTTTATTTACTTAGATGATACTTTTAAGCACTCAAATGAACAGACGCCAGCACATCGAACTACTACAATCTGTCAAATTTCTTTAATAGATTTTCAACTTTATCGCTCAAGTATAAGGTTCAAAGTTGATTGGGAAAATTTGACAGTTTCGGGTAGCTTCGTATGCTGGCGTCTGTACAAAGCGGACTTAATGCCATATGCATCGTTATTAAAATTTACCGATTATATTTCGATAATGATTTTAATTCTGAAGTAGTTTTATACATACATATACATGTACTACCGATTATATTTCGATAATGATTTTAATTCTGAAATAGTTTTATACATACATATACATGTATGTATAAAACTACTTCAGAATTAAAATTATTATCGAAATATAATCGGTATCTAACAAACACTTATACTACACGCGTCAATACTATTTTAAGAACTAGATGAGGTCGGTGTGCGTGTTTATGTGCCTTGACTTGATTTAAAATTGGACAACACTCATATGAACACGCTGTAAAGCCCAGAGTTCTTGCCCACACTTTTCTTTATGCACTGAGTCCAAAAGTTACATCGTTTTCCAAACATTTCGTAGGAATTGAGACTCCAACCTACAATTTTACGATGAATCTGACTGGCCGAAAATAAACAATAAAATTAACCATTGAGCTACAACGGTTCTGCCCCGTCTCAAAATGGCAACCTGTATACTGCCATAGCACCTCGCAGACATAAACTCAGTTTATTATAATAACAAGAGATTATCCTTCTGCAACTGAGGTGACTGTATTGTTGACATTCGGCCGAGATAGAGAGAGAGTCTATGGCGTAATTTCAAAGATTTTAATTAGGTATTTCATCATCTGTCTAGTCTTTTCTCAACTATGTTGGGGTCGGCTTCCAGTCTAACCGGATGCAGCTGAATAACCAGTATTTTACATGGAGCGACTGCCTATCTGACCTCTACAACCCAGTTACTGGGTAATACGTACGATATGACTGGTTGTCAGATTTTCGGGCTTTTGACGACCCGTAACTACTATCAAAGATCCACGAATGACAGCTGGAACCAACGGCTTAACGTGCTTTCCGAGGCACAGAGGGGTCTTGGTGTGTAAAGATGGTCACCCATCCACGGACCAACCGCGGCAAGCGTAGCTTAACCTGATCGATCGACCCGTGCGGTTGTTATTACTTAGCCACGAGCCTCTCTTGTGGCTAAATAATAACCAGTGATCGGAGTAGGTATAGCTGTTTTTGCTACTTGCGACACGCGGACATAATAAAATTAACATGGATATGCCAAATATTTCCCGGAATCCCGGGAATTCTCGGAATATATAATAATATTTCCTTGTGCATTAAAGTATATTTAGTATTGTTTCTAACAGTTTTACTTAATTAGTTCATATTTCACGAAGCTACCTCTAACAACATTCCAGGATCCCTGTGTGTGTATATAAGTAAGGATATACTGTTTGGGTGCTCACCTACTACCTGCTCATAACTGCCCACTTACCCATATTAACTCACTTAAATCAATCGACAATTTCAAAATCCCGGGATTTCAGAGGCATATCCATGTTAACATCAATGTTTGCGGTCATTCACCCCAAATAGCTTTACCTACTCCGACCACTGGTAATAACAGCCACATGGATGATATATAGTATTTAACTATCAAAATAAACAAATAGGGTTAATAAAAAACAATATGACATTATTATTTATTTATTTAACCCATATGTACACACATATAATCAGACAAGAAGAAACAAACAAAAAAACGTACAAAAATTTTGCCTATTTCTAAAGAAATCTCTTCCAGCATACCTAACCTATTAGTTAATGAATCACTTTTATTGAGATCAAATTCTTATACATTTGGCAACTAACCTCATTGATAATTATTAAAAAAAAAAAAAAAACACTGGCACTCCGGTAGTGCCGACAGAAGTGAAAACTTGAACAATTACGAGTGTATTTTGTGAATCGTCTTATAAACAAAACACGCGTGTTAAGGTGTGTTCCTTATTTTATAGGGTTTTTTGCAAATCAGGTATGATGACCAAAGTGACTGGTTTATTCTTCTCGTGAAAGGAATTTATTCAGATTTACAAATAAGCACACAGTTATATATCCGTGGTTCAGCGCCATCTCGTCGTTGTTGGATGAACTACGTAGTTAGTACGCGAGGCCCTCGTAGTTCTTCCCGATGTGCATAGATGGCGCTGTCCTCAACAACGCGCGTCTTAAGTTTTACGTCTGACGTTAGTACGCGAGGCCCTCGTAGTTCTTCCCGATGTGCATAGATGGCGCTGTCCTCAACAACGCGCGTCTTACGTTTTACGTCTTACGAATTTTCGATCAGGGTCACGTGACCTGACGCGAATTTAGAAGTTTTTACCCATTCCAAAAAAAGTACACAGCGCCGCTAAAGAAGTTTTCACTTCAAAAAAACTTATATGTATGACGGAGAAGGTACGAGTGTCTCGATATGATCAGCCATATTTTAATTACTGTGGGCATACTATGGTAGTGTTGGTTATTGCGCAATAGAAAAACTGTTTGCAGATTATAATTTACCAACAAGTTAATCACACTAGCGAATCATACACTGTAGGTACACGACACGACGATACGGAACGCGAGACAGTTTCTGAGCACATGTTGTCCGAAGATCAAGAGAGCCGCTCCATCTCGCTGCTCGCTCTCCTCCATTCCCACGAACTCAGGCTAGACTCTGTCCAGTGCCGCCGGGCGGCGCTGGCGTTCCGAATAGTCAAACGAATGACTCCGACAAGTACAAAACAAAACTTTTATACACTTTACCTACATTATTTTTTAACATATAATACAAAGAAACCTTAATAAAAAAAATCAACAACATCGTACGATAGGTTTAGGCACAAATCAGTCTTAAAGTTTACCTTAATTTTCTAGGTCTTCGCAAAGGACAATGCCAGAAACTCGATAGAGCAAATAAAAGTAGGTTTACAAACATCACAAGCATGACGAATGTAGCATTTTATAGCTGCTTTATTAGTGCCCCGTCTGGTGCTTATTATCGGTTGCCAGGTATAAACAGGTGTGTTCGATTCACTTCCGCAGCGTCAAGTCTGTTTAGTTTCAAGTTGACTTTGATGCTTTTGATGTTACGGAAACTGGTCCTTCAAGAAGAAACTTGTATAGTTATCTATGGTGAGGAGTTCTGCAGACTTCTGGAAAGAGAACAATAATGGAGCTATTAATTTAATTAACAGCATCACATAACATCACGCCTGTATTCCCCGAAGGGTTAGGTAGGAACCTCATTTTCGTTGCGTCGTAATTTGGAGGAGTTTCAAGAGCTTTAAGAATGATACTTACTTCTTGGAACACCTTTTAACGTAGATTTTGATATGCTGTCACTATCTTCAGACTCTGAACACACCTGGAAACTCGTTTCTGAAAGCAGAAAATATAGTTATGACTTGGTCTTTACATAATCTTTTTAGATTTTGGGAAAGTATCAGTTTTTCGATGAGATGTACAGACGCCAGCACATCAAGCTACCCGAAACTGTCAAATTTTCCCAATCAACCTTAAACCTAATTGCTTTAGCGATTAAGTTGATTGAAGAAATTTGACAGATTGTAGCAGCTCGATGTGCTGGCGTCTGTACTTTAAATAAAAATGTTTCCTTAGGCAAACGATTTTTTAAAACATGAGAAAGTTGTTATAAGATAAGAGATCTCCATTACTGTCACACTCGCGTACTTTTGTGACACATTCCTTTCTCCAGTAGGTAGGTGCGCGAGTCCTCCTACTGCGTCAGCATCATCATCAACATCGGCACCTTGTTCCACGCACTGCTGAGTGGAAACTTCCTCCACTGCGTCGTGATGACAGATCATTTAGAGTTCGATTTATTATTCTCCTGACCATGTACCAATGTATTTGGTTGGCGTAACACGTTAAAAACTCATTAACAGACCCAGTAGTAGTATGGCATTTTACAGATCGTGATGTCGTCACGACCCAGTAGAAATCGATATAAACGACCGTCAACGTTAAGAAATTGTCTAATCCATAGCAACAGTGTGCCTTTGACAGCGCCTTTCTTTCAGAGGAGTAAGGGTGGTTTTTGTACGTTTTAGGTACCTACTCAGGACTATGAATCTAGTTGTAATGCGTTACCTGTGTCATATCTATGTTTTGCGTGTCGTCTAGGCATGTCCTGGTTCTCCACATGACCGAAAGTTCTGAAGCCCACTGCGAATTGCGCGTATGGACTTATCTCGTACAGCTCTGAAAGTAATCAATGAGTTTTACGATACGTATACATAAACTCATGCTTGTTTTCGGCCCGCGGGAGGCAGGAACATCATTAAAAAAATTTATAACAAAAATTGAATAAGTACCTACTGATAGGGAAAATTATCTTAAATCTTGCTATAAATTTCATAGGTACTTATTACTATGTATTTACATTAATTTGTCTCGTCCAATATCTTCCTGAAATGATTGATGTCTGCGCGCAATTGTAACTTCAAAACCGTATCTCATCTCATTATTGCTATTGTCTATTACATTCCTGGATCACAAAACCTATGGTATGTAGCAGAACTGTTGACGAATTATTGATGTAATGTTTTGTACGCCTCAGTGCTAGCGCAAATAAGATCGGGCCGAACTGCAACGCAATTTATGCGTTGCGGTGTGCGGCGAGGCTTGTTCTGTGGAAGCTCCGTACTACGCCAGGCCAGGTCCACGCTACGCCAGGCCAACTTCGCGCTACGCCAGGCCAACTCAATGCTAAAAGGTTACCAACGACGTGCGGTTTACTGGAATACAGTCGCCCAATCCAAGTAATAAAGAATACGGATAAACGAGGATGAGCATGGAGGTTAGATAAACCACTTACCATGTTTGCTGTTATTCCTCATATGTATAGGAGCGCTGTATATCCTGTTCTGCGCGTTCATGGAGTTCTCTTTAACGTTGTCTAAGTTGGTGTGCGAGGTGTGTGCCGTCAGGTTGCCGCTCTCCGATTTGTTGTCCACGGTTATTGAGTCGCGGTAGTTTGTTAGGTGGCCGGCGCTGGAAACATACATGACGTAGAGTTAAATGAAGAAGAGGTTATTGTAAACAATGCTGAATTCAGGACCTAATCTAAACTATTAAATAAGAGGTTATCTCTAAACATACAGATCCGATTGAAAAAATATTTAACAGATAGAAAGCTACACTGCTTCTTGCCAAATTTTATGATTCTAGGTCAACAGGAAGTACCCTATAGGTTTTGATTCCCTTGCAAACTTTTTAGACCTTTGTATCCTGCTTATGCGTACGAAGCTTCATCAAAATCGGTTCACTGATTTCGAAAAATAAGATTCTTAATCATATCAGTCATAAGGGCAGTGGCGTAGCGTGCCATCTCGGCGCCCGGGGCGGGAGACCCATTTTGCCGCCCCCATTCTATAGGTGCTTAATTAAAATTAAATTTCACAGGCAATGAGGTATCGTTTATTGATATATTGTAATAATAATCGATTGTACAGACGCCAGCACATCAAGCTACCCGAAACTGTCAAATTTTCCCAATCAACTTTGAATCTTATGCTTTAGAGATAAAGTTGAAAATCGATTAAAGAGATTGATTGTATTAGCTTGATGTCCTGGCGTCTGTACATCGATCAACTTACCTATATGATATGGCAACATTGTTTTAATATGAAAATAAGGGAAGTCAGTATTAATTTGATTAAATAATGAATTTCTTATCCCATGATAAAACTGCTTAATATTTTATAATTGACCACAAAAAAACTGAAACAAAATATTGATAAATATTTCATTTGCTCCTTTATGTCATTTTTTTT
The DNA here is from genome assembly GCA_927399505.1 of Luperina testacea. Classification (NCBI taxonomy): domain Eukaryota; kingdom Metazoa; phylum Arthropoda; class Insecta; order Lepidoptera; family Noctuidae; genus Luperina; species Luperina testacea. The sequence continues at coordinate 3,529,964 of OV656779.1, forward strand.
TTTGACTTGTCAGACGTTCTGACATATGAAATGAATGAATCATAGGTCTCAACCCGCTTCACCGGCGACATTTTGCCGCCCCCGCGGGGTGCCGCCTGGGGCGGGCCGCCCCCTCCGCCCCACCCACGCTACGCCACTGCATAAGGGTCTTGGTAATAACGCTCTTAATAGACGGACAACGGAGTGATCTTATAAGGTTTACGTTTTTCCTTTTGAGATACGGAACACTAAAAATGGTCAGAACATACCTCTGTCTCTTGACAAGTATGTAGATACAGCTAAGCAGGCAGATTGTGAGTAGTATTGAGCTGCAGATTATTACTAGCACGTTCAGGTCGAAGAGCTCAGAGGGCGGGCCTACTTCACCTGGAAAAATAAATAAAGAAAGTAGGTTTGTTTGTACGCTTAAAATGAACATTGGTAAGTAGCTTTCTACCATCTAAAACAGAGTGTTGTACAGTACCCAGCGATAAATATTGCACATCGACCTATTCGATCCTATCGATTTTATACAAAGAATAAAAATAATTATCAAAAGAAGCAAATCATAATATTGTTTTAACAGCTCCTAATAGATACCGGATTGTTTGTATTTCGTACGACAGAGATAACGCTCTACGAAGCCGAAATTAGCCGATTGTCTCTTTCCAAAGGTCGATGTGCAATATTTATCGCCGGGTACTGTAATACCTATTGCATTACAACTCTCCAGTCTGAAATAATCATTCAAGAAACAACAGTGAATCTGAACTGAAATAAACTAATACATTATTATCGTTGAAACTAGGATACCAATGCTTATTACGATCACCAATCAGCATGGCGGTCGTACGAAAATGCAGTCGCCGTATTTATTTCTGGGGAACTGGACAAACCCTTTTACAAGTATAACTAACTCAACTTGTTAGGACTCTGTGAGTCTTCCAGTGTACTTCATTCCATATTAAAAAAAGCATATCTGCCAAGCACTTACTGCCATCCTCATTCTTAGTAGCATAGCTGTAGGTCGTAGTGACACTACCAGCCTCATTAGTAGCTGTCACTCGCAGCTGGTACCACGTGCCGGGGGAGAGCTCTGATATCGCGTACGTCGGGATCTTCGTCTGGTAGAGGGATGGGAGGCTCCAGGGTGAGAGGTCTGAGTATGGCTGTGGGTATAAAAGTAACAAAATTCTCACTTTTAGAAATATATAGTGTGGACATTGGATAGCCAATTTTCTCGAACCTACCACTTGAACTTTTACTTGGTTGCTAAGTGGCCACTCGAGAATTACATTAACTAGAAAGACAACATTGTTATTATGTTTATTTTTATTCATTTATTGCACCAATTTTCAAAATGCACAGCTTTAAGTTACTGTTTCTGTGACAGTGTATGTGTTGCATATAGAAACATTTACAGGAACATGTTAAACTTCCAAAGTGTGGTTTGAGAATTCGGGGATTATTATCAAAACGGTAAACGCAAAAACACCAATTCTTACCATATTATTATGAGCTCTTATCCACGCCCTGGCACCAAGCTGCTTATAGTCCACGTCCAGCACTGTAAGCGCACACCCGGCGTGGTCCCAGCCGGCTAGTTGTACGTACATGTGGGACGCGTTGCTCCACAACCACTCGTTTGTGCTCGGTGGGATTGGTACTGAGAGGGTTGGTAGAAGGGAGATAATTAGTGTTAGCCCAACTAACACTACGGCATGTTTTGTTAAAAACTTTTGTGAAGAGACGCCTAGTGAAGCAGGCACACCCAAATTTTCATCACTTCTCGTATGTCAAAAAGATTTTATGGCGTCATTTTTATGGATTGTTGATATTATGGTTGGTATCCTGCTCAGTAAACAGCTAAACGGAGCTGACACCAGCCTTTTGTTTGGGCTGACACATCCTTACAATGAGAGCTACTTACCTCCACCCAAAGTGCTGACATCCAAATAAGCAGGCTGTGAGGTCCCAACTTTGTTAGTGGCAGTGATCCTCAAAGAGTACTTGGTGCCACACTTCAGACCGGTCAAGGCATGTTTCTGGACGCCTGATAAGTTGGGCAACTTGTTGGCTGGCCATGCTTCTCTCCAGGGACTGTTGGCTTCTTTCCAGGTTAGGCTGTAACCTGTTGAGTTGATTGATTAGTATTAAATAATGTAGAATTCAAACCTTTCAATGTTGGAGTGCCATACCCAAAGAATGCTAACAGAACCCTATTACTAAACCTATGTGTGCCTGTCAGTCTGTCTCGGCTGAAGCTATACAATCGAAGTAGGTAACCAATCCAAATATTCTGTTGTTGTACATTTTGGTCCTTTGATGCAAATTCAGCCTTATTTTTATATTAAGCCAGGGATGTTAGGGAGCTCCGTAACCGTAACCGAAACTATCGGATATCCGATATAAAAAATTATCCGTAACCGTAACCGAATCCGAAATAAAAGTTTCGGATAATATCGGATAGGGGCGGAGCCTAATTGAGACACAAGATAAAGATAGCTATGATTGTTATGTTAAACTTAAATCATAGTAAATAAATATGTGCAATGTGCATTCTAAATTTAAATCTAATTTTAATATTTTCTTTGAATAGGTACGAAATTACTAAATAAGTAGGTATAAGTAATAATTTTAATATTACATTTTCATTTTAGGTAGACTAGATAACACTCAACATTTATTTATAATCATTTTTAATTTAAATAGCTGTAATAACTCACAGACTGATTGTAATTCCTACCAAATAGTTACATATAAATAAAACTATTTTATTAACTATTTGTATTGAACTTTTGAAATTCCTAAAAAAATTAATAACCGTAACCGAAATTATCCGAAACTAACGGATAATCCGAAATAATTTCATATCCGTATCCGTATCCGTATCCGGTATAATAATCATTCCTATATCCGTAATTAATCCGTATCCGAAATTTCATATCCATAACATCCCTAATATTAACACTGCCTTTTTGTCATCGTCAGTTGTCAAGGGGGTGCCCCGGGATGATACAACTTTTTATTAAGCACAACAGAAATTGACTACTTTAAAGATTATTGCGTGGACTGTAATCTTCTACAGGTTGGTTACAAGGGCGTGTCCTTGAATATCCAAATAGTCTTTTAGTTTAATTTCCAAAAACAAATATCAGCTTACTGATCTTCTGACTAGCATTTCTATTGCTGACAGTATAATAAGGCTGCTCCCACTCCACCAGTATCGAGTCTTTGTACGGCGTCGCTCGAAGTATCGGCGCCTCAGGCAGCGGTAGGACTACGACTGTGTATTCTACCTGGTCAGAGCCGTACAGGTTCTTGGCTAAACAGGTGTAGTTACCGCTTAGGGATTGGTCTATATCTGTAAAGAACAAGGTTTTAAATTAACAACTTAGAAGTTACTGATTGCTTGATTGAAAATGGTAGTACTGATATAAAGAGTGACCAGTTTAGAAACGGAGAGAAAATTTACTTTTTTCTTTAATATATTATTTCATTTGTTTCCATAGATGCCCCAATCAACAAAATCATAAATGAAACATTCTATTGAAAAGAAAATATACTGGTATTGGAAATTAATATTATATTCAAGGGTTCTATCTATTTCTAATTGCATACTACCATTTTCCGTAAGTTGTCTATTGTTTTAAAAATACTTGTCAGTACTTACTGTTAATCAGCAGACTGTCATCATGGTTCCTCGTGAACCTGGGGTGGTGGGTGATGATGTTATGTTTGTGATACCACACGGTGCGAGGTGGCGGCACTCCCACACACTGACACACTAGGAGGAGGGAACTGCCCACTCCTACTGATACTGTGCCTCCTAGAGAGGCCACGCCGGCCACAACTGGAAGGAGAAAGGTTATGTGATAAGTGACATAGTGGTGTTGATTCCCTTGTTCACAAACTAAACTAAATTTAAGTTCAGTGCATCTTTTTCTTTCTATTTTATTAACAAAAGGACATAAGATAAATTTTAGTTTAGTCCTGTCAAATTAGTCACTAGCTTCAGCACCCTCGAAAACCATGAAAACGACACCCATGATGAAAAATTTTGAATTTTTCGCGTCCGCCATCTTGGATTCATTTTGACCTCACTATCGGTTTCCGCACCATAGAAAACCATGAAAACGACACCCATGATGACATATTTGAAAATATTTTCAGTCTCCATCTTTGATTTTTATTTCAACCTTTCTATCGGCTGTACCACCCTCGAAAACCATAAACAACATCCATGATGAAATTGGTGAATTGTGGGTGTACTATACACCCCTGTTCAACCTTTTGAAAGAATACATGTGTGATGTTATGAAGAAATCTCCTTTCTCGTTTCGTCGCGCAAGTGAACTCGCGCAAGTGTCCTTCGCGCAAGTGTCTTTCATGCAAGAGTCTTTTGCGTAAACGGCCAATCGCGCAAAAGACCATTCGCGCTAAAGTCTATTTGCGCAAAAGTCCATTCGCAGAATTGTCTTTTCGCGCAAGTGTCCCTTCACGCAAAAGTCCGTTCGCGCAAAAGTCCATTCGCAGAAATGTCTTTTCGCGCAAATGGGTTTGCGCAAGTGTCTTTTGCGGAAACATCTTTCGCGCAAGTGTACGCCGCTCTTTAAAGGCCACCATTTGAATTTGAAAATACATAGGTGATTTTTTATTACTTTTTTTTAGATCCACGTTTATTCCGCGCGGTCATACTAAACCCACTGAATCCTTTATTGAGTGAAGAACATTGCAAATTCGTTTCTTTCACTTTTGGTTTTATCGGAAATGTATGTTTTAAACTAGACACGGCCTTTCAAAGTACCTACATAAATAAAACTAAATATTCTAGTTACCTCTTTGTGTGGGCGTATGCGACACCCTCCTGGTGGCAGCCCCCTCTCCAGCCGGCGTGCTGGCAGTGAGCCAGGCCTCATACGTCCTGCCGGAGACCAGATCCTTCACCTCAGCCGCGGAGCGGCCAAGCGAGTCAATGCGGAATGTTTGCGGCGGACCGTTGCTGCGGTAAAGGGAAATGCTAAAGGAACTAGATGTAGTTTGTGATATTGATGGAGTAACATAGGGCTGAAAGAAGATTCTGGGTCTATTAGAAGACGTTTCATACCATGTAAGTTCATGTGAAATAGAATATTTTGAATTGAATTGAACTTTGAAGTGTTTCAAACCCTATGGGCTAAGGCAAGATTGATTTTGATTTTTTTTTTAAAGCAATTGATTGGGTTATTTCATTTGTTACAGTTTATCATCATCTGCAAAGCCTTTTTCCAACTATGGTCGGCTTCCAGTCTAACCGGATGCTGCTGAATATCAGTATTTAACATGGAGCGACTGCCTATCTGACCTCCACAACCCAGTTGCTGGATAATATGATACCCCTTGGTAAGACTGGTTGTCAGACTTTCGGGCTTCTGACAACCCGTAACGACTGTCAAAGATCCACGAATGACAGCCGGGACCAACGGCTAAGTGCTTTCCGAGGCACGGAGGGGTCTCGGTATGTAAAGATGGTCACTCATCCACAGACCAACCGTGGCATTTTTGGTTTTAGGACATGTCGGTTTCCTCACGATGTTTTCCTTCACAGTTTTGGGAGCAATGGTTGTGAAATTATTTACACAAAGTAAAGCGCCTGTCTGGGTTCCAACCCAAGACCTAGAACTCGTAAGTCGCGGCCTTCACCACAGGGCCACCACTGCATCTAGACAGAATAGTTATTATTCTAATAGCATTTAAAACTGACCTGGACGTGGGCTTTACATAGACAGTGTAGTACAGCAGTTCTCCGTTCGGATGGACAGGTTTCTTCCAACTGACGAGGAGTGATGATGATGATAGTACTAGGACTTTGATGTCTGCTGGTGGACCGGGCACTTCGGAAGATCATAGTGAACATTAGGATACAGGGTAAACATGAAGTGGTACAAATTTGAAGATGCCGCGAAATCTCCTAAAGATCGGTAACAATAGAAAAAGTAATTGTGTCTCATTAGTGACAGTTGAGAGGTACTACGGGTTTCACACGAAATAAGAAGGTACTGAGGAAGTGTTTGTTAATTAGGATAAATAAAATAATTATTAGTAGTAGTATTGTGTAGTAGTTATGATGTTGTCACATGATACTGAGTTTTGAACTGCATTCAAGATCATTTGTTTAACCCTTCCCTCACGTATCACGATTATCATGTTAAGGTATGGCCACCACATTCATGGTTCATTTCATCGCCCTTAAACTCCATCCTCTCTTCGACGATTGACTTCATTTCATTGTGAATTGAAACCTTCTTAAAACTGAATAAAATATACTTACCGTATTGGAGTAGCTAAATGATTCCAATGGAAATAAGTAGGTACTCACCATCTTGCAACGTAGCACACGCAATAGGATAGGAATAAGGTCCAGCTCCGAAGTTAGAGAACCCAGCGACCTTCACTGTGTAGTTGGTGTACTTCAGTAGACCTTGTAGGTAAAGCTCCGAGTGTAACGATGTCTGGTTCTGCCAGTCTGCTTCTGAAGTATTTATGGAAATTGATTTGTCAGTAAAAATCTATTCTGATAATTAATCTGAAGAGTTTGTTTGAATGAGCTAATCGGTTGTAGATAACAGTGATAGGATGCAGTGCAGTGGCAGAGCGCTAAGTGATTTGTGGTGCATGCGGCCCTAAGAATATCACTTACCATCAGTAGCAAACAGCACAGTGTATCCTACAAGCGAGCTGCCCTGTCCAGGTAGAGCGATGGGCTGCCAACCGATACGAAGAGATGTAGAGGACACTGCTGTACATTCAACTGATGATGGGGCTTGCTCTGGAGCTGGAGACAGAAATGGTTTGATTAGAGATAACGCTAAGGACAGTATAAACTTTGATGATAGTGGTGTTAGCAAACATAATGCTACAGAATAATGAATAGCTTAATAAAGAAGTAATATTTAAACGTAAATGTAATTTTGGGTGTCCAATTGAATGACTGAAGATTTTATAAATCGATAACGAGATGATAAATCGGGGGAGGGGGGGGGGGGGGGGGGCGAAGAAGGTACAACAACAGCCAATGTGCGTTCATGAGAAAATATGATTTCAATGTATTTTAGACAAATGCTTGCCTCCTTCTCTTGTATCTTGGAACACTGGCAGAGAGAATGGACCCGAACCCGCATTAGTGAAGGCTGATATCGATACTGCATACCTAGAAATATTAGTTCAAGTTAGATACAAATAGAACTTTTCATTACAAAGTCAGGCTAGATGAAGACTCAATAAAATACCTGGTGTTCTTCATCAAGCCGCTCAGCAAAGTTTCTTGCTTGCCCAACAGTTGCGACACTTTAATCGTTCGTGTGTCGGCTTCATCTGGAACTGAATGACGGAGTCAAATCATTTTCAATGAATCTGAACAGTAAGTTTCAAGTCAAGCAGTACTGCAGAATCTATTGATTAAAGTTTATTTGGATGAGGTTGAGTTATGCGAAATTTTCAGTTGCTATCAATGCACAATGGTTCACACTTCACGTAAAAGACTTATGCAGGCAGAAATACATCAGAAATAGAATAATTGCTATGATATTTGAGCTATCTATTCGCTGACTTTTATTTGTTTCGGATTTTTCGTTTTTAATTTAGCATTAGTAACGAACAGACCGCAATCGTCTTACATCATCTAGAAAGCAATTGAACATAGGTACCCTGACAAAAACTGACACAATCATCTTGTTCATCCATTTTTAAATTCCTCCAACGAACCCACCTGCTCCCACAGCCTGCGCCTCGGCCTTCACATGGTATCCCACGATGACTCCATTGTGAGTCTCCTGCAGCGGCGCCGACCATGACACGTGCAGCTCGCCCGGACTGTCTGTCTGCTCTACGCGCACACTCACTGGAGCTGATGAGGGAGCTAGAATGATGTAAAAAAACATGAAAAAGGATTCTAAAAGATCCTGCAGGTTTTATTGCCATTGGAGGGTGAAACCAAGAAGTATCAATGTTCCTTTTTAAGGTAACCTTGGGACTTTGTTTTTGCAGGTGAAAACATCGCGCTGACTATGATTGCTTGTGCAAAAGAACGGAGAAGATCAAGACTGAATGACCATGCGCAGGCAACCTTAAGGTCTGAAATAAACAATATATCTGAAATATTGAATATTATATTCTGAATGGTCTGAAATATTGTAGGAGAAGCGGGCTGTGCCCTTAAAGTGAGACAAAATCTAGGTCATACTTATGATGCAGTTTCTGTTTTACATTGAAAATAAAAACTACTTTTACGGTTTAACCAAACTATTCTCAGTATCATAACAGATAAATAGTTGATAATAAATTAAGAAAATTGATAACCAATATTTGTGGCCAGCCCAAAACCAGTTTGGCTTATTACTTCAAAAAATATCTAAGTGTACCTTCTTCATGTGTAGTAAAGAGCACGGGCGCTGTATACAGTGACACACCGACTTGGTTGCCCGTAGCGACGCGCACGGCGTACGGCGTGGCTGGTCGGAGGTTCTGTAGCTCGACAGTCTGACGGAGCTCCTGCTCTTTTCTAAAATAAGAGAAATATTAATGTTGGCTGAAAACTCAAAAGGACAATAGGTACGTCCAAAATAAGAATGAGGGGGAACAATAGAAATAGTGAAGGAAGAGGGATGTTCACGTGGATTGACGGAATATAAAAGATCACAGACTGGTTCAATAAGGACCGGTCAGGCTTTTTGGGATGCATGAAGAAGCCTCCTCGTGTAGCGCAGTTTGTTCCGCCAGTTACATAACTGAACCGAGCGCTCGGCGCATCCCGGACAGTAACCCAACTTATTTGACTGGCCAATTCTTCCATTGGTACCGCCTTCGCTGGAACGCCCATCTGGTTTGCGACCACCCTCCCACCGGAGTCCGGCGTCAAGTAGCCTGCTGTGTTTCGTCGATGCGTGGGAGTTCCAGTGCCTTAGGCATCGTCTGGGCACGCTCGTTCCATCATAGGTCTCAATCATCGGTTTCCATCAGGCGTGATCGAGGTCAAGGGAGGGCCCATTCATAAGTAAAAAAAAATTAAATAATGTCAAAATAGAATTGTGAAGGTTGTGAAAGGAAGTTCAATAAAGCAAAGTTGGTGAAAGGAATTAACACAAAGTAAGTTAAGAAAATAGTTTAGAAGAACCTAAACTAAGGAATGCATGATGTGGATGCGCCCGGATGCTGAGATGTAGTAGAAATGACACTGACTATTTTATAAATCCCGTACCTGGTAACATTCATGGTAGTAGCATGTTCCCACAGCGCGTCACTGTAGTGCACGTGTGAGTACTGCAGCGTGTAGTGTCGTGCGTGTGCGCGGAGCGTGTCGCGCCACGATACTGTGGAGGTGCGCGAGCGGACTGTCTCCACGCGCACGTCTGAGGGCGGGCTGGGGGGCTCTGGGATACAGTGACAGGCGTAATTAATGAATGATATAAAAGAGAAGTGAATGATAGCGTGATGGTTGACAGGGGAAAATGGAAGAAAGATAATTAAGCAGGAAGATAATTATGAACACTTCAACGAAAAAATGACTTGATCTTAGGAGGCTAAGCAAAATGTAGTGTCATTAAATTCCAGGTCCGGAATTACGCCCTCAGTGTCGCTGGCGGCTGAGGTAGATAAAATGGAAACACAGGTCTAAAATCTCGAAGAACAGAGATTCAGAAAACAAAAGTCAATAAAATTTGAGTTATAACTCCATAACTCAAACTGTGGGACTCAATATAGACAGAATAAGTATGTTGAAGTACATGATGTTGATAGCCTTATTGAAAAGTAAAAAAAAAGAAATTTCGATCTTGCCTTCTATTTGTTGAATAATAATTTATGAGAATTTGGGAGGAACAACCAAAACAATTGAAAACTGCTTACCTAGTATAGTGAGATGCACACTAAAGCTAGTAGTTCCGTAAGGGTTGGTAGCTCTGCACTGATACAGTCCCGCGTCACCTGTCTCTGAGTACTGCAGGCTGATGCTGCTCAGCACGCCGAGCGCTGTCTTCGATTCTGATATCTTGACTCTGGAATCAGAAATAGCAATAATGGACAGAACATCTTTATGGATGCTGTTTTTGTATTATTGTTAGTTGCCATTTTGGTCAACCAATCCAAACAGCTCACGTGATTTGTTGACAGATCGAGGCTGGAAGAAGCTTTTAAAAACACAGACGCCAACACATCAAGTTACTACAATCCGTCAAATTTCGTTAATAGATTTTCATCTTTATCGCTAACGTATAAGGTATACTGTTTTGTCTCTGCATCACCCTAAGGTAGACTGGTAGAAAATGCCCAAGGCATTAAGTCCGCCTTTGTACATTATGTGCATAAAGTTTTAATAAATAAATAAATAAATAAATAAGGTTCAAAGTTGATTGGGAAAATTTGACAGTTTCGGGTAGCTTGATGTGCTGGCGTCTGTACCATACTGATGTCATCTTTTCTCAAGTTTTGAATTGGAATACTGCAGCACCTCTGATTTTCATCATCCGATGTCAAGAATTGTCAAGAAATGTGATACAAAGTTGTCTATTGTGTTGTTATTTTTGTTGTCTATTTACCTATTACAAATTTAAAGTACTAGTATATATCTAAGCCTGGGTATTTCTGTAATACGGTATGGTTTACCTCCTCACAAGAACACTTTAACAACTTGCTTTACTAATATCTTAGAATTAACAAACCTTTGGCTTATAAAATCCAACGCATTTCCATCATGTATCCAAGTGACTCTGATAGGTTCATCTCCTAGTGGTCGACATTCTAGCGTGACTGGATGACCGAGTCTCGACGTCACGTTAGTTGAAGAGGCTTCGAAGTGAACAGGCTCTGAAATAAGAAGAAAACTAGGATTATAGACACTGGCTTGCTTCTAGATGGTGTACAGTCGGCCGTACGTCAGTGGTATCGCTTTGACCTTCAGCTGGCCTAGCGTAGTACCAACGGAGCTTTAACAGAATTCGAGGCCAGCTCATTCTTATTTTGTTACCACTACGTGCGGCCTGCTGCAGGAATTTTGAGTCAGACACACACACAGCCTAAATCCATATACGTGTGTCTAATCGATTCGAGGAAAAGTCATCGTAATGTTGGTTGCCTAAGGTTCCTTGGTATGATTGCGCAGGTAACTCTGGTAGTAATGTTTATTCTCTAGATTTTTCAAAGCATCATATCTCGATATTTGACAAATACTCACTATTAACACTCATCCATACAGTCTTGCTCAGCGGTTGTCCCACTCCATTTTCTACATTGCAGGAGTACAACCCCTCATCTGTGAGAGATACTTCTTCAATGATGAGGGTCCCGTTTGGTACGCTCAGGATCCCACCGCCAGCCAGCTCTAGGACTGGTTGCCATGTGCCGAGGAGAGCTGGAACAGATTTAGGAAACTCGCTCATGTAAAAGTCGCTTTTTATTATAATTATTTTTATTTCAACACTTGAGTAAAAACGAAAAACAAACTAATTGCTTGTTGTCAGTTGAACGTCGTCGTAACGCTAATAGCATGTGTCACATTCAAAAATAATAAAGTAATCAAAGTCCATGCACAGTTATTTTACTTCTGCCGAAAGCTACGAGAATAAAGATTATTGTGATGCAAAATAGAAAAAAATAGAAAAATATTTATTGTCCAGGTAATACAGTAAGCAGGTTAAGTTAAGACGACATGAGTAGCTTAAAATATTACCTACAGCTAGGTTACATATAATATTAACTAGTGAGCCCCAAACTAGACAGTTAGTCTGTATCTTGGGGCTCGAAGTACGAGCGAAGACTAGAGAGGTGATTTCAGGTATGGTATGGTATGTGTGTATATGTGATATTGTGTGGTATATACATGTGTGACGTGTAAGAGACGTATCATAACGGTGTTAGGATTGTGGCGTGACTTACATCAAGACTAGGTAGGTAGGTAAACATTTCATAAACATGGTAGCTAGGCTATATCAAAAATCGATGAAGACCGTATATAGTCCAGTCAAATTAGACTTTGAAGGTTACAATAATTCCCATAGAGCTAAAAATTGGTATGAATGTTCAGAATACTATTATAAATGAATTGTGAAAAGTCCCCATGAATCCCCCTTGTGCAAAATTTTTTATTGATGGTGAAAGTTTGCAAAAATAGGTTTTTCGCGTTTTTCAGCTAAGCGGTGAGTTTTACAGCAAAAATAGTTCAGACAAAAATTGTAGATCATCCGATTCTCTACAAAAAATGTATCCACACTTTTTTTCATAATTATTGCCATTTCCGTGATATAGCGGTTGAAAGAATTGAAAAAATATTTTATTCGTAATATGCACGTTAATGTACTTTTATATACATTTTTGAACCGTTATACGAGTAAACATATGAGTCCCTGTCTTTTTTTTTTTTTTTAGCCTGCGTTGTCCCACTCATGGGCAAAGGCCTCCATCCACTCCTTCCATCATTCGCGAGCCCGCGCGTCCTCCTTCCAGTTTTGATGGAACCTATCCAGCTCGTCCCGCCATCTCCTACGTGGTCTGCCGCGACCCCGCCTCACTGTCTTATACATACAAAATACCAGACATCTGTAAAAATTCACGTGCACGGTATCAATGCTACTTTTTCGAGTACAATTTTTTCGACACTGCACATGAATTTTTACAGATTTCTGGTATTTTGTATGTATAAGACAGTGGCAAAAATGTGGGCCCAAATAGCGCAGAATTGGTGCCCTGAGACAGTGAGGCGGGGTCGCGGCAGACCACGTAGGAGATGGCGGGACGAGCTGGATAGGTTCCATCAAAACTGGAAGGAGGACGCGCGGGCTCGCGACAGATGGAAGGAGTGGAGGGAGGCCTTTGCCCAGGAGTGGGACAGCGCAGGCTAAATAAAAAAAAAATAAGACAGGCGGGGATAGAAGGAGGACGCGCGGGCTCGCGAAAGATGGAAGGAGTGGAGGGAGGCCTTTGCCCATGAGTGGGACAGCGCAGGCTAAACAAAAAAAAAAAAAAAGACAGGCACTCATATGTTAACTCGTATAACGGTTCAAAAATGTATATAAAAGTACATACATTAACGTGCATATTACGAATAAAATATTTTTTTCAATTCTTTCAACCGCTATATCACGGAAATGGCAATAATTATGAAAAAAAGTGTGGATACATTTTTTGTAGAAAATCGGATGATTTACAATTTTTGTCTGAACTATTTTTGCTGTAAAACTCACCGTTTAGCTGAAAAACGCGAAAAACCAATTTTTGCAAACTTTCACCATCAATAAAAAAATTTGCACAAGGGGGATTGATGGGGACTTTTCACAATTCATTTATAATAGTATTCTGAACATTCATACCAATTTTTAGCTCTATGGGAATTATTGTAACCTTACCTCTATTTTAAGGACTAATTTGACTGGGCTAATAGCAGTACAGACATAATACACACAATACCGAATAAGGTAAAAAAGGCAGACAAGGCACACAATAATATCAAAAGAACAGACGATCACATTGTGTGAAATAGCAACGCCTTACCATCTTTCTTCATCCAATGCACTTGCGGCTGTGGGTAGCCGCTTGCACTGCACGAGACTGTACCTCTTCTGCCGAGGAGGAGCGAAGAATTGTGTGGTTCTTCCAGCCATTTTGGCGCGACTGTAATGGAAAACTGAGTGGATGAATGTAAGGCAACTAAGAAAAGGTATTTACAAGGCAGATGTGAGTGGAAACGCGAGGACGGTCGGGTGGACAGCCTGGAAGGACATAATTTATAGTGACTTTAATGGTGAAGCTCTTTAGAAAAGTCAGGTTGTTGTACGCGCAACCGGCGTGCGTGTATGACTAGATGTATGAGCGTCAACAAGGCAAAATAAGTGTGAAAGGACCGTAGCAGGTGGCGTTCTGTAGTATCTGCCTACCCCGATGGGAAGAAGGCGTGAGTATATGTATGTGTAAAGAAATAAGATACCTTAAGAGATAGATTTTGAGGATATTATATTAATAGGAATTTTGAATCAGAGTTCGTTGGAATCTACTGCAAGCATAAGGTAATTTCTTCTACACAGCATTGATGTGTACTAGTTTGGTCTGATGCTGAAACAATTACTGCTCCATAATAACTTTCTACTTTGGTGTTGATGGTGGTAGATAAGCCTGTCGGGTTGGATTTTTTGCAAACGTATTAGATTTTTGCTGTACTTTGTTTCCTTTCTTAATTTTGATTCAGGTTTGTCAATATTGGAAGTATATTAAAGAAGTTACCTTTGATATACAGCTCAGTAGATCTATTGACTTTGGCCACGTGGTTTGACGCGACGCACGTGTAAGTACCACAATGTTCTAAAGAAACTTTCTTGATCACCAGCGCAGTGAAGAGTTCGGAGTTTCTTTCCACTACCTGCAACATAGTAAACATTAAACGGAATTCTTATTCATTCCGTTAAGTACTAGTACTTGAATTTGTATGTAACTCTCAAATAGTATAAAATTATAAATGCCAAATGTCTATGTGCGCCGAAACGATAGTTTATTGCACAATAAGCGGTCTAAGTTGATTTCCGGGGAATTGCTATGTGAAAAAGCAGTCTACACAAGAATATTATTAAGAAATAACTTACTTAAAACACTAAATACTTAATTCCGAGTAGGTATTAGTTTCAATCTAATGAATACACAACTACTTAAGTTAAGATAATGTCTGACTGTCCAAAAGTAAGTTTCAAATATGTCATCGCTAAAGCTCCTTACCTTCAAACCACTAGGAATCCTGTTCCCATCCTTCAACCACTCAAAATGTATCGGCAGGTCCCCAGTCCTCACATTACAATAAATATTCACAATCTGTCCTTCCTGAAGATTAGTTCCCAACAACAGATCATCTAACACTGGAGCTTCTATGACCTGAATCTCGAAAGCTCTTCTAGCCATTTCTCCTGAAGGACTGGTTACTATGCATGTGTATACTGCACCATTGGACTCTTTAGATATTTCTGGTATGGAAAGAATTCCATTTAAGTTGACGCTGGGAGCGTTTCGTCTAGTTTTACGTTTCTGATGCGATCTCTTGTAGCGGGATTGGAAAATCGCGTTCGATGTTAGTAACTTGCCTTTGAACTCCCAATCGATTTTGCTGAAATGCGAAGAGAATTTTAGGGGCAGATGAATTCTGCTCTGGACAATCAAGATGGTATATATTAGATATTCAATCAAGTTTTATAGCGTATAAGCATAAATACAAAGTTACCTTATGGGATATCCATAAAACGGACACCTCAAGTTAACTGATTCCCCACTTTGCACTTTCACTGGTGGAAGAGATCTGATATATGGTGGTCCTGAAAACAAATAATAATATTTTACTTTTTGTACTGCCTCGTTGCTCTAGTGGTCGCAAGTGGTACTGCTGACCATGAAATCCTAGGTTTGACTCCAAGGTCAGGAAAAGCGTTATTGGGTTTTTAGATCTTGAATTTCTTAGCAGTAGCCTGGAGTCTGAATTTTTGCCTGGTCGATGGCAATAGACTCGCCTCCTATTATATACTATAGGTGGCTATACTATAGGTACACCTCTGCCCAACCTTCCGGGAAAACAAGGTGTTATGTTCTGTTATGTTATCTTCGTAAATAAGTAAATACTTAATGATACAAAATTAATATTGCCCGTGTGTAGCGGTATCTACAACGCCACATGCGAACAACGCGTCATACTGACTTCACGCAAAATCCTACATCTCGCAAGCAGAGTTTACCACGCAACTAGCATAATTATATACAACGGCCCGACATGAATCATAGGGCAGTTGCCCGCCAGACACAACACCCGTCTGGTCGGAGGATCCTCCCTTTTCTTTGCAAGATAAGTGAACTTTGCAACCTGTTCCGCATACGTCTATAAACGCATCTTTATATTGAGACGCTGCTGAGAGTTCCACATTTTGGCTGTTTAAATAATAAATTTATAAGAGAAGCACTCAGTTCCACATATATCTGGATGGATATCAAATAAGTTGCATTATGATACACTTACCATAAACATCCAGCCTGTTCTCATGTGAGGCTACATGCTCACCTTCCCTGGCTGTGCAGGAGTACAATCCTCCGTCTTCGACCCTCACTCGGGTGATGTTCAGCTGTGACGCCACTGAGTTATCTGATGTCATTAGTTGTCCTAGGGCATATCTGAAAGAAAATACTGTCTAGGTTGGTGTTGTTTAGGTACAGACGCCAGCACATCAAACTACCCGAAACTGTCAAAGGAGATGGACAAAATGTGCCCCAAAGTGTACACAAATAAATGTATTGTAAATAATTTAAATAAAAAAAAACAAGAATTTTGAATAACTATTTATGGCTTAAAGCAGCAGATAATAATAAATCATAATTAAAAGTTTTTTTCTGTTTTATTTGACGTAAGGTACCCTTAATGTTGCCATACAAAATCAAAACAGGGAAAAACATTAACTATTACGCATAGCGGACCTAAAATGAAAAATATTTAAAACCCAAACTGTAATCAACTATTATTTTTTATGTTTTTCTATCTATAAATAGTACCATCTATTATTGAATTAACACTACAAAAATCTAAGTGCAATTATTATGGAAAGGATTATTTCGCTTTTGTGCTGGCAGCACTCAAGTTACCCCGTCAAATGTCAAAACACGTTCTACCCTCTTCGAGTCTTCGATGTCCGTTGCGCGCGCGCAAATTCTCGGCATTTTTTTTCTTTTGGTTTTGTGTTTTTACTTGACAAGTGTACGTTTATATTTTATAGTGTCGTAGTCCCACGCGAGTGCTCCACTAATTGTTGTTGTAAGTCCAGAGCTAGAGTTTTCGGAAGAACTTGTAATGCACATAGGAGGTAATCACCCTGTTCTATTAAGAGGTCGCATTAAATCGAGACATACATCTCGACGTGAGTATTACACTAATATTTTATATGATGAGCATCCCTCAAGTCAAGACCAACCTAGAAACGCTTTATTAGGTTACTGGTGTACCTAATTGTGTAGCTGGAAACCGGACTGTTGAATGTTGTGCACATATCATGACAATTCTTTGGTACTTAGGGTGGGCGAGATACGAAGAAGGTATTGTTCCACCAGCAGCATTTTTAGATAATGTATTGACGACGTTAAATGATTAAAATACATAATGTACCTACGTTGTTTTACTTCTAATCAATGTTACAAACAATAGATTTTCAGATGAAAAAATACTGTTCAACTAGTTTTTTGTAACTAATACGCTATGCATATTAAACTCCTAGGACACATATAAAATATATACATTAATATACATAAAACAGATTTAGTCATATACTGAAAAAATCACTTTTTGAAACATTAATAACTTCTGTTCCCTACTGCTGTGCAATATGCACCTTTTTATTTATTTTTATAGAAGATCTATACTATGAAATGACAACATTTTATTTATGTACTTTCTGGGGTATAGGTCCATACAATTTTTGGCCATCTCCTTTACCCACTCAACTTTGAACCTTATTCTTTATCGATAAAGTTGAAAATCTATAGAAAAAAATTCACAGATTGTAGTAGCTTGATGTGCTGGCGCTTGTACATAAGAGAAGTTCCTAGCCGTGAATGGGTCAGGAAAACATCTGTAGCGAAAAGGTAATGTACTATGTTTTACTTGTGGTAAAAGGTAATACGGGCTGGTCTCCGCAACTTCACGTCAATGCGCGTATTTTGCGCACGTACTTGTGTTAAATAAAACTTTTCTAAATCTATTGTTGCGGATACTGGCCGTTTTTGGGTGCATACAGATAGAAATGTAGGTATATAGGAATTGAGACCTTACAAATTGCAGAATCTATATATGGTGGAAGACAATCGTGCAACAATCACAGCAATGGCATTTTCACAGCACACATTTTCCTTTATAGCCAACACTTTGCGGTTAGATTTAGACTGAAACTGCCTGCTAGGATATTTCATAATAAAGACCTGAGGTAATCTATGCTTTCCGTAACAATGAGCTATCAGCCTAATCTTTATGTGCTATTCTTTTTTGTAAAGTTATTACCTACATGACGCTCTAGTTAATTTTTGTTTTTCCTTGTAAATAGTGAAAATTACCTTGGATCAGTATTACTCGATACAATGATGCCGTCTCTTTCCCACACAAACTGTGGAGGTCTGTCACTGCTCGCTGCACATTGCATGCTGATCTGAGAACGGTAAAAAAATCGAATTAACTTTTTTGTGCTTTGTTTTGTCGACTAAACGGAGACATGTACCGAAATAGAGTAAAATACGAAGAAGCGTTCCTGCACACGATGCCGTCACCGCGCCATCGCCGCGCCGACGCCGCACCATTACACTGTAGATACGAGTCGCGCGAAGCCCGCCACCGCGCCGCCGCCGCGCCGCCACCGCGCGCGTTCCCCTCCCTATCTGTTTGATTCATTCACGGGAAATTACGCGGCGTGCACGTTCGTACGCGGCCGGTAATGGAATGAATGAAACAGTAAAAACGCGCGCGGTGGCGGCGCGGCAACGGCGCGGTGGCGGGCTTCGCGCGACTCGTATCTACAGTGTAATGGTGCGGCGTCGGCGCGGCGACGGCGCGGCGACGGCGCGGTGACGGCATCGTGTGCAGGAACGCGAAAGGAAAAAAAGAGGAGACCACCGTTACTAGAATGGAACTAAACATGATTTTGCTTTTTCTTTGGCAGCCATATTGGACGCTTATTAACCACTTTCAAAACAATGCATTCATTTAATATTTTTTTGGGTTTCGGTTGGCAAATGGCTAAACGCAACTCTTATATTTTCGTCGTAGCCGTCCGGCTTAAAACTTTTTTCGTTTTGACAATTTACCGTATTAGGCTAAGCGCTCACTACGAATTTTAACCGTTGCCATAAATAATCGCCAATCTGTAGACAATACTAATATACTAGAGTCCGCGCACTGCGGAAAAAAATCGCTTTAGAATTCGCTTGAAAAATTTTTGTTTGCGATTTGATAACTAAAATGCAACGATTAAAATCGTAGTGCGCGTAGGCTTAAAGTTGAGTATACTCACGTCGCCCCCCGGTGTGACTGTTCTTTCCGTGAAGTGCTGTGTGATAAATACTCGCATATCTGCTAACCTTTTTCTCCTGTCAAGTCCTGAAAGAGAGAGAAAATGACATGAGAATTAAATCATCAAGAAATTAGTGTTTTTTTATTTGTATAAAACAGATTTTGGTTAGGTGTAAATAAAAAGTCGGTTGTTATTCTATTTCATATTGTAAACAAATACATTTCTCCAAAATTCCTATCAGGGTGAAAATACCAATTATGTTTCCACTAAATCGGACACCCCAAGGGTATGGGCCTTAATAGCCATTTAGTGACGTCAGAAACTACTTCATCATCGGCCTAACCTTTCCCAACTATGTTGGGGTCGGCTTCCAGTCTAACCGGATGCAGCTGAATACCAGTATTACGTCAGAAACTGCCCAATTTACATAAATTGGTGTCTAAATTTAGGCGTTGCTAGGCATCGGTTACGTCATCAATATGGCACAGATATACAGATGACCGTAAAACGTTGATAAGAAGCTCTTGTTCTAGTTAGTAGGCTGTATTCCGACATTATTATTCTGTATATTTTTATCGCTTCGTGTTTGTGTTTTTGTTAGGTAATTTTAAATCGTGTAGAGTCGGGATCAGTGAGAGTTGGGACGAAGCCTGTGCACTTTAGAACAGGAAAATTGGTGCAGATTTTATAGGAGGTATTTAGTTTATATCAAAATATTTTTCTGAGCTAAGTGTAGGTACTTACGTAAAATGTTTTCATGGTGATAAACCGAAGATTGAGAGAGAAAATTAGATCGGAATTTTAATTCTATTGTTGCAAAAAGGCATACCTATTAAAAAGCCTTACATATTTCACTTGCCTAGATTAATTAAGCTGGCTTTTACTACACCCTCATGAAACTATACTCTTTGTATTTAGAAAATAATTTATTGGTAAGTAAATAAAATTGGTGTAGTAAGGTTTTGATAGTGAATCATTTTACTTAGTTATGGAAAATAAAATTACACAATCATTTTTAGATTTCATAAAAATAAGGTAAACATTTTTTTTTTGGTCTTTGACTAACTCTATACTTACCAAAATAAAAATTACTACATTTGTATAGATCTCGAGAAAAACTCCCGTGACAGCTGAATAAAAAGTGGTTTTATAATATAAGCCGTGTTTTTTCAAAAATAATCAATACTCACTTTACTCTCTTCTCACTAATAAATACGGTGCCGAACTAATTCGATCCCAAACTGTATCTAAATATAGTTCTCCGAAAATTAATTGCTATCAAACGTGTTTTCGACTAATCAAACGTGGAAGCGAATGTTGCCGACAGCGATAGGCAACAATCAAGCCAGTCTGTTGGAACACACCTATCCGCGATATAGGAAAGATGGAATTCCTGATGAGATTACAAAGGGAATGATTCGTTGCAAAAGAAAACCGACATTGACAGGAAAGAGTGGGTGGACAATAATATTACAATCATTTTTATGACCCAAGCGGCGAAATGTGGGTCTATTTATTTCACCCCTGCCAACAACTTTTTGAAATATTGGGCCTAATTATTTAGGCTGATTCTATGAAGATATTTAAAAGAAAGAAAGAAAATCTTATATTTATTTCTGGTGCTGTCTGACGCCTGCCTATATTAAGCGTATTGCAATTTCGGACGCTCCGAGCCTTTGATCATTACCGTGCTTTGATGTGGCCACTCGGAGTGGAAACTGATGGTATTTTAATTGGTGAGGATAAAATTATTTGTAGTAGAGAAGGTGTACTGGAGGTAAGTTCAATATTTCTAGCTGCGAAAATACTGTTAGATAGCTGACAATTACGAGCAAACATTTATCTAAATATACTTTACGAGTTTAATGCTAGATGGTTGAGTTAGCAAAAAAAACAACAGATATTACTCAAGTCTGTATCATCTTCGTGCTAAGATGCCATTTTCCTCTTTCGTATCGGCACGATCGGAAAAAGTATGTGCTGCAAGCAATATACTTCATAAGTAGGTATTAGTCATGTTAATGCGTTGTATATTAATTAGTTATTAAATTAGTAATTATAATCTGCACTTTTCTACCAAATCTGCAATTATGGTGATGTGAGCAAAGTTACATCAATCAATAATAATGTGGTTTGTACGCATCTGTCATCCCCGGTGCTCGTAGTTTATCGACTTGGATTTGTGTGCTGTCATATAAATTACGAAGTAGGAAGCATTTAAAAATTGTTTCGAAATGCTTTAAAAGGAGGCATGTGTAAGCAGGGAATAATAAAGTCAAAGGCACGTCAGTGGTCTTACTTTAATAATTTTTTTTTGAATACCACTGTTTTATTGCAACTGTTACCCTGATACTTTTATGCAATATTTTTGTATCGACGACACAAACATTTTTTCGGCTTGTACCTACCTACCGTCAAAACATTAACATTTAAATCCACATCAAACACCCAACACTTACCCCGACATTTCCCGACAGAGCACGACATTTCCGACACATCCAGCCACATTTGAGTCTACGCCGTCCGTTTAGCCGCTGGACCGCAAACTTCAATTATCGTACGCGATTGCCTACGTTTCGGTAACGGTGTGACTTCGCTCCCGGTAAATGCTAATATACATATTTACCGAATATGCAGGTGGGAAATACACCCGTATTTTGACAACGTTGATCAAGGTTCTTATGTTAACAAATTATTTGGTGGTTATTCGAAAATTGTAAGACTGCCCGTCTTAAAATTATTATTAAAAAAGCTTCTACGAGTGACAATACTAGAATATATATCAGGTGTCTTGGGGAGCCAGTGAGACTGGTCATCTCTTAACTGCCAAGGCTTATTTTTAATCTTATATTTTGAAAAGTTTCTTCATTTGTGTCTTTTTTTTACATTGTTCTCACATATAGAAGCAACAATAATAATGTACCCAGGATTTTGTAATATCTTGATTTAAATGAGTGTCCATGGAGTTTCTTGCCCGTTCTTCTCCATAGAGATCTACGTTTTGGAATGGGCAACTAGCTTCAACTTTCTGACTAACTGACAGACTATTTAAATTTTGACAATTCAAAAGTGTCTGTACAAGGTTATAATTTAAATAAATGCTTTCTGTTTTGAGTTTCAGTTTGAGTCTTGCTGAACATCGGTTTATTTTAAGTACCTACAAAACAAGGTATATATGTATTTTTCTCAAATAGATGAGAAATAGCATAGCATGAGAGAAGGAGAAAGAACGGGATCTTTGCGAACTATGTTCTATAAGTAGGTATCGTAAATATGTATTTAAATAATGGTTATGATTTGATAAACATGTTAAGAATAGAATAGAATATTCTTTAAGTAGTTTTAAGAGTAAATCCCACAAGTAAACACTGTACAAATGGTGGCAAAATATTGAATAGTCCATACTCAAACAAAATAGATGTGCGACATTTTTTTTCAAATATACAAACAGTAAAATTTTTCTGAACAAATCACGTTGTATGACGCCAACACATCAAGCTACCCGAAACTGTCAAATATTCCCAATCAACTTTAGGGATAAAGTTGAAAATTTGAGTCGGCTTCCGGAGATAAATAATGGGAAAAAATAATCTGGTCGTGACACCGGCCGTGTGGAGTGGGCTTTACATCGCGTCACCGACTGTGAGTGGATACTTGTCACACTGTGAGCGAAATATTTTTGAATAATATGCTTACATTTTTTTTGTTAACATTTTTTTCAAAAACCGTGGCACTTTTTGCCGCAAAATTCGGCGAATTGGATTTTTTGCTATGAACCCTAGCAACAAAAGCGTAACAATGGTCTGTCTGAAAGAAAATTCTGAACGCATTTTTAACCGACTTCAAAAAGGAGGAGGTTCTCAATTAGATGCTTTTTAGGGTTCCGTAGTCAACTAGGAAACCTTATAGTTTCGCCATGGCTGTCTGTCCGTCTGTCCGTCCTCGCTTAATCTCTGTGACCGTTAGCACTAGAAAGCTGAAATTTGGTACACATATGTATATCAATCACGCCGATAAAGTGGTAAAATAAAAATTGGAAAAAATGTTTTATTAGGGTAGCCCCCCTATATGTAAAGTGGGAAGTGATTTTTTTTTTAATTTCTACCCTAACGTGTGATATATTATTGGAAAGGTATTTAAAAATGAATAGGGGTTTACTAAAATCATTTTTTGATAATGTCAATAATTTCGGAAATAATCGCTCCAAAAGTAAAAAACAATGTGTCCTCTAACTTTTGAACCATAAGTTTAGAAAATATGAAAAAAATCTGAAAAGTAGAACTTTATAAGGACTTTCTAGGAAAATTATTTTGAACTTGATGGAAACAACAGTTTTTGTACAAAAAAGTCAAAAATTTGTACAAAATAATTTCTGGACTAAGTTTGTAGTATAATCGTATATGCAAGTTTTTTTTTAACTTCGTTTACATATTTTATTATCCTGAACGTATCTTTTTTCAAACAAAAAGAATTATTAAAATCGAATCCCAATATTTTAAGATCTATGATCGACTACGATTATTACGCGAACATAATGGATACCCACTTTTAAACTCATAAGTGGGAACACTTATTGTGTACGGAACCCTACACTGATCGTGGCCTGACACGCGCTTGGCCGGTTTTTTAATTATTTTATTGATATTTTTTTAAGCCAGCGAAAGTAGCGACAACGCTACTTTGTGCGAGTAAACAATTTTTCTTTCTTTCAAAATAACACAAGAATTATGCTAAAAATTAAGCGGCTACCTTCGCTGATTAAAAATAAATCCTAATCATAAAACGTGGGATTGAGTTGCCAAGAAACATTCAACCTGAATATGTATTTACAGTACCCGGCGATAAATATTGCACATTGACCTTTTTACACAAAACCATTTTATACAAAAAATAATTATCAAAAGAAGCAAATCATAATTGTTTTAACAGCTCCTAATAGATACCGGACTGTTTGTATTTCGTGCGACAGAGATAACGCTCTACGAAGCCGAAATTAGCCGAATGTCTCTTTCCAAAGGTCGATGTGCAATATTTATCGCCGGGTACTGTACAACGGTCGTTTTTTGTCCCTATTCTACTTCACTCGCTCGCGTCGGTGTAACAGAAGCCACTATTTATTGGAACGCCTTTTGTTGTTGGTCGGTAGATGGTCGTTTGTTTTGTTTTATGTATAACGCTAATGATTCGTGGCGTACGCTCCGACGCCTCTCTGAGTTGTGTAATTGACTCTGTTTTGGTTGGTTAAGGGGATACCATTGTTCATCAATTGATGTGCTTTGATCACATCGTTTTGGATTAATCGTCATGGTTCGATTGAGTACCATTTTCTACTTGAATAATTCTACAGATGACCCATAAATAAATAAAAAGCCATCCTTGTTCCGGATTGATGAATATACAATATTCCTTTCTTATCCATTGATTCCTTACATCCCATCATGTAGATACACGAATATGTTAGAAATGTAATATTATGATCAAAACAGAACCTACTTTTCATGCTACGTTTGACAAAGCAACTGTTGGGGCACTAAAAAGTTGGATTTAAAAAGGTTAGTTCTGTACAAACAGCTCAAGAAGGGAAGGTAGCATTTGAAAGGTGAAAGTAAGGCAGATGAGATATTTCAACGTCGTCTCTAATTTTGGCAATATATGGGTGTTCGACTGCGTTGGCAATGTAGATGTCTCGAGATAGCGATAACCACTTTTGTCAGCCTATTTGCAAAAATAGTGATAGCAGGGCAGGGCTCACTACTTATTCTACACTAACGACCCGCCCCTACATTCATTGCTAATATTCGGCGACTTTTTATTATTTATTATAATAGTTTTGCCTTAGTTAGTGTTTGTTGTGAAAGGCCATTTTGAATTTAAAGTAATATAAGTCATAATATCTTATGACTTCACTTTCAATTCAAAATGGTCGCTACGAGCTGCGATGCTACACGCTACGTCACTAAGCGCTACGACGCTACGACGCTACGCCGCTTGTCATGATGCATATCATACTTTTAATGTTTTTTATTTTATTTTATCAGATATTTCTGATAGATCTTTCTCAGTGGCCAGAGTTAAATGTCAAAGCTCATAACTTCGCAACCGATTGCACACGCTCGTGCAGTTCAACGCATAAATACGGGGATATTGTGTTTGCAGGCTATACAGGATGAAATTATACTGCGATATGAAATCATATTGACATGGGAAGGGACTATGGGAAGGGAAACTCTTTACTGAGGACTATTATGGTAGCCTGTTTTTGAGCTGAGAGGTTGCGCTTTCGAACTGTGGGCCTAGCACGAAAACGCGGAGTAAACCTAACGTAAAAATCAATGTGTTATTTTAAATATGTAGTTGCATTTACCCCAACATGGGTCTAATGCGACTTTGTCTGCCCGAATGGGTTATTTATTAAGATTTAAAGCAAATCTTACAGCTTTTTGCTATTATTTTTAGTCGAAACTGATCTCCGATATACATTATGCATAATCGTATAAATTTAAAATATTATCCAATAAAGTGACCTTTTTGTCAAAGGTTCAAAGATTTAACTTTTCTTTTTACTACATTAGCCCCCACTGACCCAATAGTTTAAATTAAAGTCTTGGTTATGCATTTCCCGGTTAGTGTCGGCGGATATGAATTGAGGCCTTCTAGTTCAATGAAGCGGTAACTCCACGCCGTGTATCGGCTTGTTTTTTTCCATATTTTTCAAAAAAAAATTACTAACATGATTTTTCAACGCGACGAGTCGGGAAATAGGAAAGTTATTAAAAATCATTTATTATGGTTCTAAAATTATAATGTTGTTTTGTGTTTTAAAAAGAAAAATAAAATTAAAATAAAGATTCGTTTTTGATATGTCAATGGATAGGTTTATTTTCAGTAGCTGCCGAGTGTTAGCTGGCGTAATGAAGGTGGACTATAAATTTGGGTAATACACTACATAAGTGATCTTAAGTTATGTATTGTCGAATAAAGATTTGTTTTTGAAAATGTCAAGCCGAAGCGTCTAATGAGACACAATTGTTAACCCCGGGGTGACCCCCCGCATCAATAAGATAATCCTTCAGTCACCTTTTAAGACTGAACCTACGGCAAATATAAAACCCTTTTCTCCTATAAGAGGAGCAACGATATTCATTTCCCGTAAACCACACGCCATCTTAACCGCAGGAGCCACGTTTCTGAACAACACAACTGTGGTAACGCGTGCTCCGGAAACAAGCCACTGAAGCGATATGACGTAAGTTGTGACGTTAGTAAAACTAGGTACCTACAGATATGGGTCAATCTACTGGTATTAAATCTTGTTCTTTGCACAAATGTGAATTAACTTATCGTTATCTGCCTTTTTACCAGAAATAGTGGGAGCGCCTTTCTTTCTAACCAGATGCAGCTGAACACCACTATTTTACATGGAGCGACTGCCTATTAGACCTTCAATCCAGAGTGAGTAACACGATAAGTAATTCATCTCAGTAGGACTGATTGACTTTCGGCTTCCGACTACCCGTAACGACTGTCGTAGATCAACGAATGACCAATGGTTTAACAAAATCACTTTTAAAATTAAAATACTATTATATAATAAACGACTTTGTTTTATAATACGTAGATTTCAGAAGTTGACTACTATCTTGTCAGGTATAGTATATGGTATAACTAACGTGACTAATCTGAGTCGAGAAGCTCTACGCTCAGTGAAGGCTTGGCAATCTGTCTTTGAATAATGCTTTCCCTTGGATTCTTTCTCTAGGGTGGATTGGACAGATTTTAATCGTCTGATCACGCATATCATCTGTCATAAATTTCAAAAGAATTATATCAAAACTATTACTCAAATACATAAATTAAAACCCTCTTTTTATACAAACGGCTAAAGCGAAAAAGCGAATCTCTAAAAGCATGAATCAACAGGAAAGTGGACAGAGTACGAAGTCCGTACCGGCGAGCCACTGGCGCGGAATATATGACGGAAACAGATGTGAGAGGAGCATTATGCAGATTTGGAGTTAATTTTGAAACTGTATACAAAAATGGGAACAAGGATTTGAAAATAACCTGTCAGGAACATGATAACATTGTAACAAGCGTGGTTGTTTGTGTTGATGTGTTGGATTACCTTCTTTAGCTGCACGATAACGATTGGGGTTATTTAGTAACATCTTTATTTCGTTTCATAGAATAGTACCTATACAATATACAATAATAGCTCATGACACGGTAGAATAGTTGCATCAACAAAGTTGGAAACGGGGCTAACTGTCAAACATACGCTGAACTTACTTCAATATCGTCACTTGGACACCGATAGCATCAGTCATCGGTAATCTATCAGCCACCAATGAATTCAACATGAATGTATGTTTGAATTCCATTCAAAGTCACGTCAAATAACACCCTCAAAAGGCAACAATATGAAATAGTTATTACTGTCCCTCCTATGTTATTTTCCACATCACCGAATCCATATCTGCTTTGTCCGTCTGTCCATTCAACACGAACCAACAGGCTTGTAAATTGGATATCACTTTCTGACCACCGGCACCGCTTCGTAACGTGAGCATCGATATATCGAATCCGAAGTTTGTTATTGTTATAGAAGTCAGAAAGTGGGAAATTATAGCAAGAAACACATTCAAAAATATACTATTTAAAAACCATCGGGAAAGCATAATACGTAACTTTGTTCCCAAAATCCAGCAAAAGCTTAATAAAAAGTGTTGGGAACAGCTTTAAAAAGTGTTGGGCGCAGCTTTAAACTCAAGCAAGCGAAATCGTGGAATGTAGTTCAAAATAATTGAGAGCTGCGTATTTTTGCAACATACATAACAAGTTGTTCGGAATTATGCAAGCGGATCTGATGCTTGTACGGAGTTAGGTGCTAATTTTAAATGAAAAAGCGGGCTGCGTTCACCAAATTATCGTTTGACCAAATATTTTAAGCTCTTGGTTGAAAGTTTGTTTATGTAAATGAGTTGACATGGCTTAATAAATCAAAGCTTCGATATTCAGAAGATTCAGATGTTTTTTTTGTAGACTCAAACCAAAGCTGGTTCATGATTTGCAAAAAGGCTTTTATACTTATAGCAAAGTTCTTTATTTAGCATAATCAGCTGATAAGGTTTCCCACTACTGGGATACAGGCCTCCTCTCTCGGATCCACCACGCGCACAGTGCGGGTTGGTAGATGTCAGCTGTCTTAGATTTTTTGATTCTATGGTGTCGACTACGGTGTAAACTCGTGTTGGTCCACTATCTCACATGATGGTAAGCAATGTTAAGGTCTTGTCTAGAAGCAATGTTTTACTTGAAAACTAAAGTAATCAGTTCACTCGAGTTCTTGCTGGTCTATTCTATAAAAGTGTCGCCGTGAAAACTTAGAGGAAATGAGCTAACAAAACTCTACACTATAAACCACACAAAAGTTATGAGTTTCAAAACTACCGTCGTATTTTATGATCAACAAACTCTGTCGACTAATTTGGCTGACCACAGTTGTATAAAAGCATTAATTTACTACTCTTAACATCTAACACAAATCACTTTTTAGGTCAACTAAAATAAACAAAACTGGACCATTTTATTACCTACTAGCAACCCGAGCTTTGCTGGAACACATTATTAAAATCTACCTACACATTCAGAGATCCTTTGCAAACCATCTACTTCAGTGCAGTCAGGTGAAAACCTGTAGGTGTCGTTGAAAATTGTTTACACATGAACTCTGCCGTGTTTTTCCTACCAAATACGTTATGTACAGAATTGTACCCAGAAGGTCGGCTCCATATAACGAGCGAAAATGCACGCTCGCATAGACACGTTCCGCGAGTGCACGTACACTCGACGTTGGCATTCGATTATGATAATGTTGCGCGCCACAGTTGATGCCTGGTACATTTATGTACATGGTGACATTAGTTACCACTAGCGCCATCTAGTATCGGGTAGCAGAACTAGTAGGGTCAAGGTCCTAGAAATTCCGAGAACTATCGACATCGGGTCAGTCGGGACCGGTATGTACTCGAACATTGTAGATGTTTATATAGTAGCTCTGTGGCACTATATAAGGCCGGTGTGAGCCGCGAGACACATAGTGTTGGATAAGCGATACAAGCGACAACATCGAAAGCGATCTTTAAGTGCGACTTAAGAGTGATCAGTAGTGAAATTATGTTCCATAATTAGGGCGTTTAAGTTGTTATTACAGTGGAGTCATTTTAATAGGTAACATTTGACGTCTGTCAGTTTTATCCTCATAGTGAGGTGACCTGCTTATGAACATCGATTAAAGTGAATGAATCGATACGGACTTGAAACATATGCGAATTTAAAAAATCATCAGGCGAATCCCTGTCCCATTATTATTATTTTTTTCGTAAATTTAAGGAGCAAAATAAGACAAGTACACAATTTAACAAAAAAATTGCATTTATTCAGTTGAACTATCAGAACTGTTAAAAGTATTGTCATCTTCATCACTGCTGTCAGCACTCAGAGATATTATTAATTCATTTTCAATAATATTGTCTATTCTCACATCTCGTTCAAAATCTTGTAAAATTATTTTCTTTGTTTTCTCTACGACTTTTTTCCAGTCTTCTGTAGTGACTTCTGCACACGCAGTTTGTAGCAGAGACATCATTTTAGCAGTACTGAAGGGTGGTTCAGTATTGTTCCGCGCTGCATAACCGTTTATTTGTGCCCAAATAAGCTCGATGGCGTTATACTGGCAATGGTAGGGAGGCAATCGAATAACTTCGTGTCCATGCTCTAGGGCTAGTTCATCGATTACATAGCGGAGCTTGGACGGCTTAGTTGCTTTTACTAGATTTAACAACTCAACTTTTAATAAAGATGGACTTGCATCCACACCATTTCTTACCAGCCACGAGACAATTTCTTGCTTTTTATATGCTTGAGTTGGTGGTTTATCAACTTGTACAGAATGATACGGTGCATTGTCCATTACAATTTTCGATGGGTTTTCTAAGCTGACTAGCAGCTTCTCAAATCACTCTTTAAAAACCTCAAAGTTTATTTCCTCATGGTAATCACTTGTAGTTTTAGAGGCGAATGCGAGGAGGCAGTTTTTCTATTTCATTATTTTTTGTATTTTTATAACTAGTTAGTTAAAAGAATAATAAATAATTTTTTTATTATAATCACAACGTGGTTATTAATTTATGGTGATATTTCTTCACAAGTCATCATTGCATTCGATTCTACTTATCAGCTTTCGATTTTTAGAGTAACATCCCTAGTGTTTAAAAAGAAAAATGGTTAACTGACGTAACCTTGTAACGACGTTCAGTTCTTTAGATCAGAATTAATTGTTTATTATGTTTAGAATGGTTTATTAATGAAAGCAAATCGTAAAATTACTCGTATCGGTCATTATTACAATAAATATGTAATCGTAATTGAAAAAAGGTAAGCAATTGTGCAGTTCTAACAAAACGAAAAAATATGTTATTTTATGCCCGCCGTTACAAGGTTACGTTGTTGAATATTTTATGAATTGTCAAATGTTACCTATTAAAATGACTCCACTTTAGTGTTGGTGATTAAAGTGTCAATTATTGGTTTTTAAATCGGCAGTTTTTAATTGTCACGAACCCCAAGCTCGTAACAATAAAATAAGATGAGGAGCTGAGGTAGCTTATTGATAACAGCCCGGACTTACAAGTCGCAAGTCATAAGTTTGAACTCAGGCAGGTACTTTACTTTGTAATTCTGTCATTTATGGTATAACCACTGCTCTCAAAACGGCAAAGGACAACAATGTGAGGAAACTGGCATGTAGGTACTAGAACCAAAATTAGAAGACATGATTGTAACGTTGGTTGATGAAACCCGCGCTGGTACCGCGTGGTGTATTATAGGCTCTCACAGAGAGGAGGCCTGTGTCCCAGAAGTGGGAAAATTATAATGCTAAACTGAGATCGCTGTACATACGTGTCTATGTGTGCGTGCCTTTTCGCTCTATGTATGGAGCCAACCTTCTGTACCTATGTCTTCTGTGGTCTAAGGTAAGGCATGCGTAAGAATCTCTCCGACGTTTTCAGTCTCTGAACAAAATGTTTTAACAAAAATAAATTTAACTTTTCGTGACCTACATTTTATTTGAGATACGGAAAGGTATTTTTGCATGAGGAGAGAAAAAAATTGAAATGGAGAGAGTGCGCTAAGAAATAATTACTTATGTTTGAAGATAAATACAAGATTTTAAGGGGAATTCATAATGTTTTTTTTATTATTAGAAGAGGTTTAGCACTGTTTAGTATTACTGTGCCTTACAGTGAAAATTTATTTGATCACGATGTAAAAAAAACTCAGTATCTGCTTGATATACAAGTGTAGCAATCAACCCATTGACAAATTATTGACGTAAATGCATCGCATGTTACCAGAACACTCGAATTTAGGCGACCACCTTATATGACCTTTAAAATTCACTTGACAGAAAGACCCTGGCGGCATCTATAACGGCAAATATATACGAACTACGCATTACACATGACGTTACGCAAAATTTTTACATCACGCAAGCAGAGTTATCTCTGCTTGCGTGATGTAGTATTTTTGCGTACATCACGCGATTAAAACATATACAGAAAACCGACAACAATCGTTGGGCAGTAACCCATTAGACTCAAGTCTGATCGGAGGATTCTCTCGTTTCAAAGAAGGATGAGGAATCATAACTTCTACTTTTCAGTGAATTTAACCTAACCACTTACACAAAACTCAAATCTACATGAAACTTTGGTACTCATACAATACATACTCATGCCGTTGATGGCATGAGTATGTACATTGAGAGGTCAACCTTTCAACGTCCAGGTTCTCGAACTTCCACCCACACCGAAATGTTTACATAATGCAGGTATAACAAGAAAAGTTTTAATACACGTACCGAGGTCCGAGCCTCATTATATGAAACACCTATTTTGACAGCCAAGTTCGAGAACAGTATGTACTTAAGAAGTTAAAGTGTTTTCTGAATATAAAAAGTTGTATAATTTTTGCTTAGAATGGAAATTTACTCGTGTTTTTTGGGAATACTATGTGTTTTGTGTTTAATGAAGGGGAATGTAGGGGTAGGTTTTCTTTGTTGTGAAAGTAAATCATGGCGAAGTACTTTGTGAATATAATAATATGGAGATAAGGTTTTATAAGAGATTATGATTGTAGTGTGTCTGATGACATGATGCTGGATACACTACAGTCGACCGAGACTAGTTTAGCAAAGTAGTGGTTATAAACTAGCAAGTTATTCACTCTTTGAAATTGTGTATTCAGAACTATGTCATTATTGCAAGTGCCAAGTCTTGACTGACTGTTCTGGCTACTAGGCCTGGATATGACTCACTTGACATCCTAGCTTTAAAAACTAGCCTCGTGTATCCCGCGCAAATTATGTTGTTGAAACAACTGACTAACTGTTATATGGTAATATAGGGCTGGCCCGTACCAAGGTGTGTAACGTTTGAAATAATAACAAAAGTTCTAAAGATCGTATGACCTAATTTCATTTAATATAGGTACTTTTGTTTAATGTATATATAATGAATTAATGAATGAAAAAAAAAAAAATTGAAAAAAAAAAATGAATTATTGATATAATTTCATTTTACCTAATTTTATATGGTATAATGGACATTTTCTATAATGCACATTTGAATTAATGTTCATTATTAGAATATAATATTCAGTTTGTGTAATATTCAAAATCTATAAGTAACGTTTAATATAATTTAGAAACGTTTACTTGGTTTTGTATATTTTGCAAAAACTGATTAGATTTTAAAAGCCTGCCATTTTCTTTAGGTTAGGTTAGGTTAGAACGAGCGGAGATGCGTAATGTCATTTCTCAGCGACAAAAAAAGTGACCATTAACGCGCGAAGGCGAGCGAGTGAAGCGAGGATTCCGCGGCAGCGGCCGTCGAGCGCCAGGTCCCCTCTATTGTTGGTGAATCATTTGGGTTAGATTAAGTTATAACAGTATGATATTTCCTTATATTTATTCATTACAGAATTTTGACTGAAAATTAGTAAATATGAAAATTAAGTCAACTGAACGTTATACAAAAAGACCATTATACAAATTGAAAATTATATGTACTGAACGTTATACTCGTACTAAATGTTATTAGAGCAAAAGAAGGTTATGTAACATTCGATCACATTAAATTAGGTTATACGTTTTTATAGCATATGAAAATGTATCATGTGAATGTTATTTCAAGTGATATTATACTATCTATTATTATGTTACACGCCCCCGTACCACTAGGGTAGTAACCGTTGCACCGCACATGGTTCAAAATCTCAAGTTTTTGTCAAATATTGACTTTTTGTCATGATTACATTATTATTGAGTGCATGGTAATGTCTATGGCTCCAATTAATCTTCTGAATCATTCAAAACGCCATAAGTAACAGGAACAGGATACCGCAAGTACCTACAAACTCAAAGTTACATAATTTACTAAGAGGTTGTGTTAGTCAAACTTGAACGGCGAGCGTAGTTTATACCTACGGTTATGGTTGTTGATATTGCCAGAAGATAGGTAATGCCGAAACTAAAGTTTTGGTTGCAACTTGGCTTGGTTTATGGCTTGGCAAAGCGGTAGTAAACTAATACATGAGTGGATATACAGATTACAGATATAATTTTACTGTAGCGTCAGATCAAGACAGAAAAATAAAAAAGACATAATCAGACCACTGAAGTCGATAATTTAATTAATTATAATCCCATATTTGTATTTAGTAAATATACGATGTCTATTGTGGTTCAAAATGACTTTATAGAGGTATGAGGAATAGGGTGTAAAGTTCACTCATCGTCCATAGAAAAAGAGAGGATCCTCCGACGAGACAGGTGTTGTGTCTGGCGGGCAACTGCCCGATGTTTCATGTCGGGCCGTTGTTGTATCTATGCTAGTTGTGCTTTAAACTCTGCTTGGGAGATGCAGGATTTTGCGTGACGTCAGTATGACGCGTTGTAGATACCGCTACAAGGTCTACACAGGTATTCACATCACAATGTAAATGAACTGACTTCTAATGATGAACATAGCCTCTATTTGGTGATTGCAAAAGTAAACGTTTGTTAGATACTGGTTATCTATCTATAGATTTTCGTTCTTTGGTTCGTTAAACTCGTCTTTGCCAAGCTTTTCACATTCTATTGTAGAGAGTGGTGCTATTGCACTCATTTGTGTTGTGGTTGCTATTCCTGTATCATCGATGTAAATGATGGTTGCAGCAGTATTTTGTTAACGTTCGTTAGCAACTGAGGGTTAGGCTTAATTGTTTTACGGGCTAAGCATAAACGTGAAAGTGGTTTTAAAAGCAAATCTCATTCGTACCTGGCGACTTATACTTCTAGGTGGGTTGATCTTTATTTGATGAAATGTGATTTGTGTGAAACCAAAGAAGTATAAAGTCTGTACAAGTATAAAGTCTAACTGGGCAAACATCCAGCCTGGTATTGGGAGACTAAAGAGAAACCCCGATAAAACTTTACCTGACTTGGGGAGCAAACCTAAGACCACAGATTTAATTGACCAACGAGGCAGGTGTTACAATTTTAAATAACAAATACATATGGTGTACCTCACTTTCTATATTTTCTGTGCTACTTTCATTTTATGGCGCCATATCACATAATTTCGTTCAATTAATTGAGAAGAACTTAATCCGTTGATCCGTTTGATGGTATCCCATTATTACGGAAATTGTTATTTTTCTGTAACCTTTGAATCTGAGATCAGTACATCTGAGTGATTTTTTTCTTCCTTGTAGGATCCTAATAAATTATATGCCTTATGCCTTAGCCAGAAAATGTTTAAGTAAATATGTAAGTCAGGTTTTTGATCGTAGATTGAACCTTTTTTGGTAATATAAAGTTAGTAGAAATATTACCCGAAACACACAACAGATAACAGACCCCCAAACTTCACATGAAAATCCAAAACCCAACCCTACCAAAATATTTTCTGTGTTCTTAGATATAAACAAACACTACTGTCTATTGTAAACAAGTACAGCCACTAAAAAGATTATTTTGCAAATGAAACCGCCGAGGACGTTGTATACACAGCAATTTACGGCTCCACTGGAGCGCGTAATGTTATTTATATATCTACTCAAACGTCATAATTCGATATAAATAAACAACATTATTTGTGTATGATACCGTAAAGTATGGTTTGATAAATATTTAGATTCCGTCATGGATTTTGGAAGGATCCTTATTAATTTTGTGTCTTCTTTAATTTGTTTTTTATTTGCGGAGTTTAATTCGGGATTAGATTGATACGGGTTTCGGAGATTGAGTTTGCTAATCTTGTTTTTTGATCATGATGTTGTTTAGACATTGAAAGAGATATATATAGGAAAAGGTAAAGTGTGTGTCATTATTATCAGGCATATCTTAATTACTGTGGGCGTACTAAGTGGGTAGTGTTGGTTAATGCGCAATAGAAACACGGTTTGCACTTCACATCAGATTATAATTTCATGAACAATTTAATCACATTAGCAAATCAAGCACTATAGGTACACGATACAACCAGATACGAACGCGATATAGTTTCTGAGCACATGATGTCCGTACGATGTCCAATGGTCAAGTCCCCTGCCGCTTCGTTGCTCGCTGTTTTATACTGGTGTCAAAACAAGTCGAGCAGTGGGGCGGTGGGAGAAGTCGAGTGACGTACTTGTCGGTGGCGTGATCGTCGGTGCATGTGTTGTTTTCGACAACGCCGCCGACACGGCCATACTGACGTGCGGACGTCCTCGTGCGCTTACAATTCATACATCTGTAATAAGCATAAATCGTTCGATTATCCTGACCAAAAATCGTACTTTACAATCTGGACCGGTTTATCTAAACCCTACAGACAGGCTGGTAAAAATTAGTTCTGGACCGGTCTTCAATGACCCTTCAGATTAAAACTTCTGGACCGGTCTTCATTGACCCTTCAGATTAACAAGTTCTGGACCGGCTACAAGCCCTACAGATTAACAAGTTCTGGTCCGGCTACAAGCCCTTCAGAATTTATTTTATCTTATTTTGGCTAGTCCGGAATATTATTATTCCCTATAGCCGATTTATCATTGGACCGGTTTAACCCTACAATGATTATTGCAATTTAACTGTCATCATTAGTTTTATGGACATCAGCTCGCGTTACTATTGATCGGTTCCGAATAAACGGACATAAAGTGCAACTTGTGCCCCGTCATACACTTTCCGGGGTGGAAAATCCTCATGGATGACCTCCGCCACGGGGCGGGCGGAGGGGTCTGTCAGACTCTTACTGACTAAAAACCACCCCGGTGTTCCATCTCACACCTACGCCAGGGGTCGCGGGAACGTACGATGCTTCCGTAACGTACGTTCACCGTGACACGCCAGAGCCAAGACTGTCTCGTTACACCACTGCGCGCTCTCTTCCACTCCACACGAACTCAGGCTAGACTCTGTCGAGCGCCGCCGGGTGACACTGGCGTTCAGAATAGTCAATGAATGACGCCGACACGACCATCTTGCTCGCACACATTCTCGTGTGTTAATCTGCAAAGAAACATACCCCGCAAAGTATCACATGACTAAAACACAATGAAAATTCGCACAAACTAAAAAAAATTGAGTTCAGAGCATTAATCATTATTTGATTACTAATTACGATTATTACAATGTTACATCTAAAGCATGAAAAACTGATTAACTACCGTTTGGTCATTCTGCTATTGTTTCTGGTCCGGTCAAGTTAGACCCTTCAGATATTTAACCACTTGGTCCAGTCAGCCATGACTCTACAAGACTTGTTTCTTGGTCCGGTCAATTTCTGACCCTACAGGATTAGCTTCCTGGTCCGGTCAATTTCTGACCCTACAAGATTAGCTTCCTGGTCCGATCAGTTTTTGACCCTACAAGATTAGCTTCCTGGTCCGGTAATTGTTTGCCTTTCAGGTGTGTCCCTACAGTTAAACTGGACCGGACGTAGCTAGGCCGAACAAGTATCGTTCCTTTAGCTTAATTAACAAATAGCTCAATATTTTGGTTGATGTACAAGTGCTTCTGTTATAATGGTAATTGACTCAGGACCAATTGATTCTACTGAAGTAGCACGTAAACCAGGGTTTCTACAATTTGCATTATTATGAGAACTGGTAGATATAGTGGGACTTTTAGCAGACATGGTATCACTATTGGCAGAGATAGTATCATTATTTGATTCCCAAATCTCAAGATCACAAACTAAATAATCAACTAAACATGATGGAGCAGCCAATAAAACATCCTTAGAGCATCACAAAACACAGCAGGAATCTTATTCATGAACTGTGGCTTTTCATTAAGCCCCTACAACAAACTTCATGTTTGTTTCTTTGAATTCCTCCTGAATTCCGAATCCTACGGGCTCTATGGTCTCTACAAGACCCCGACCTCCGCCAGAGTTAAACACGCATCGCGTACCCACGGACTACTTGAGTTGCCTCAAGAGACACCGATTTCTACAGGGCTACGACTATGTAATAACTACTGGTACGGTCCCCGACCAGCCGAACTAAGATTCACCACTATCACTCGACTTAATTTCTACTTTGTTTCATCAACAAGACTTTTACTTAGCTTTCCTCAAATTCGTCATTAATACTCTGATCCCTTGGCCTGTGCCATGGCATATGCCTTAGCCTCATTAGCGTACTTGATTCAACCAGAGCCATGTAATCAAACTTTAATTAATCATAGCAAAAAAAAATATCAACCAGAGCCATGTACCATCGTTATCCACATTACAACAATCTTTTTCACTAAGAGCCTTAGACACCTGGAAACCCACAGACGAGTAAACCACTCTAACGCCACGGCGCTCCGGCCGACCAGCAATCGCATTGCTCTCACCCATCCAGCGCATGGATCCATGTGCATCACCCTGTGACTACACACTTTTTACTACGGCCGATAGAGAACCCCTACTCGCGTGGTTCCCACTACTTAGGCTTGCTCATAGCTCATCACCACTATGATTACCATCTATTTCGACTGGTACATGACCTACTGGCATCATTCATAACCTATCGTGAGCGTATTTAAAAATTGCATCGTTAACTAGATATGGGCTATACCTAACAATGTAAGAGTTTTTTTTTTTTTTTGCACTTGTTTAGCAGGGTAGCATTCGGTACCAGAGTCAAAACATAATGAAAACGACTCACCAAATTCGGTAGACAATAGATCTGTAGCTGGCTTAATGGCTGTAGTGGTTGCAATCCACTGTTTCCTTGGCATAAGTCGTGAAACTCCTCGCTCGAAAAGCACCGTCCTTGATCAGCGATTATTCGTACAGGAGATCCAAAGAGGGCAGCGCTATCCACCACTGTCATTCTGCTTGCACACGTCCTTGTGTGTAAACCTGTAACCAAAAAAAATCAACAGCAGTGCATGTTCCACTCGGCCAATTCTGACCACATTTAATAAAAACAATAACAATCATTGATAATAAAAGATTCGGTCGGTGGTTCGTCTTAGGGGCGGTTCCTCTAAGCCTTGGTGATAGATCACATACAACGCTCATGACCGGGCGGCCGCAGCATCTAGTGACACTCATGCCACCCATGTAGTCATCACCTCAAGTGATACGACCAACACACATCACACCCCATATAGTCTACGACTCCCAGGTCATTAGAAAACCAACACCACAATAGTCTCCTTTGAGAGCCCATCGCTCCCTGAACAACTCACAAGCGAGTTGCAGTTACGACTACAGACAAGTACGTACAGTGTGACCTAGCCATGGTATGTGCTCTACTACTCGGTGAAGGAACTAT
Organism: Luperina testacea; assembly: GCA_927399505.1. Classification (NCBI taxonomy): domain Eukaryota; kingdom Metazoa; phylum Arthropoda; class Insecta; order Lepidoptera; family Noctuidae; genus Luperina; species Luperina testacea. The sequence goes on from OV656779.1 coordinate 3,568,837, forward strand.
CCTCACCGCCTTCTACGTTTAACACGTTAGGAACACTACTTAGAGGCATCTTTCGTATGCGATCGTGAGCATACTAGTAAGTTCGGTTAGAATCTAAAGCTTATGACGTATAGCGATCACTTGTCAAAACTTCCACAACCTTAAATGGACCTCTGAACTTCCGATCTAGATTAGTCTGATAATCTGATTTCACTCTTCGTTTTATAATAACACAAAATAGCCTACCCAAAATAATACTTTGCAAGTAAATGTCGTGTAGTAATGAAATAAAATCTCAAGTTGTGGCTCGCTATTCGCAACGCTTCTTATGATTTGTTTTGTGCTGAAAACACGCGTTTAACCAATACCAGTCAACGCAATAACATTATTAACTCGTTTGGCACTTAATTTGGCTGCACAACTCGCTTTTACTAACGAGCATTCAGCACCAGAATCGTAACAAAACAATGATACAGCTCACCTTTGTTCTAACGTGTCTGAGCGTAGTTGTACGACGCAAACATCCACTCGCCGTTGCTGCTTGCAGCGCGTGCTCCACCTCCATCATCTGCTTGGCTGCCACTTCTCGTGCACCGGGTCACGACATGTCCAGGATTCCCTCACTTGCAGCACACGAAGGGCTTCACCGAAGGCTGCTGGCTGCTTGGCTCGATTCTTGAAGTCACCCAACGTCACTGGTAGCTCCACGTTACGTCCTTCGTACTATTTACGATAGCCACGTTGATACTGCTTCCTTTGTGCGCCTTAATGACGGCCACAAGTTGACCTCCTTGCAGTGAATTTTCAGCAAATCACAAATCAGCTGTAGTATTGTGTGCGGTTACGTTTGCACACGCGTCCTATCGCGTTTTCTAATTACGGGAACACTTTTTTTCCTAACATGGCGGTAGGGCGCAACTGGCGCGTCACTGGGCAAAGGTATTTCGGCATACAGCCTATGCCCAAAACTATATTCACTATGATCGCGCATCCGTATCTGGCTTGTCTGGGTTCAACTCTAACAGGTCCACACGATTATTTAATAAGCGTTCGCAGTTTGCACTTTGTTTTTTAAAATGTCAACGGTCACTTTCACTTTTAGCGTTTTCATTTTGCGCATGAACCAACACGAATCCCACTTCTGATATAGGAAAAGGTAAAGTGTGTGTCATTATTATCAGGCATATCTTAATTACTGTGGGCGTACTAAGTGGGTAGTGTTGGTTAATGCGCAATAGAAACACGGTTTGCACTTCACATCAGATTATAATTTCATGAACAATTTAATCACATTAGCAAATCAAGCACTATAGGTACACGATACAACCAGATACGAACGCGATATAGTTTCTGAGCACATGATGTCCGTACGATGTCCAATGGTCAAGTCCCCTGCCGCTTCGTTGCTCGCTGTTTTATACTGGTGTCAAAACAAGTCGAGCAGTGGGGCGGTGGGAGAAGTCGAGTGACGTACTTGTCGGTGGCGTGATCGTCGGTGCATGTGTTGTTTTCGACAACGCCGCCGACATATATATACATTGGAGTGTTTAGTGGTCTGCCTATAGACCTTGATATCAAGAAGTGGAATGTAAAATAATTACAAATAATTATTATTTAATATTAATATCTAATCCTTATAAAATCATTGAAAATATTAATAATATTGTAATAGCAAGTATAGGTAGGTACTTGCTATTACAATATTATTAATATTTTCAATGATTTTATAAGGATTTTAACTTGTTTTTATACTGTGTTATAATATTGAACATTTTGTTTAATAATAATAACTAACCTTGCCGTAATGTATTCCATGAAAAACTAATCATAGAGTTCTTTATCATACAATACATCTTTTAATGGATTGGTTCGTGTTAAAACAATAACTAGATATTTCTGTAAAATTCTTAGTAATCATGTGTTTTGTCTAGTTGTTTGCCAATTTCCTCCAATCATATAGAAAATAAGAATAGAATCGAAGTATCGAGTTTTGCAGCGTTTGTTACGGATTAATAATTATAATTAATATTTTAATTGGACACTCTTCTGTTTTCCCGATACTTTGTCAGTGTGTTTCGTTTTACTTTTGTCTCATACTTTGCTTTTATAAAACTTAAACAGATCTCAAAAGAAATACAGAAAAGAGTATTAGCACTGACAAATTCTAGACAGATTTGCTATAACTTTCATGTAGCCACTGCAATTTGCCGTTAACACATTAAAACCACACTTATGTCCTCTAGGTACATAAAGTCCAATTTCATCTACACTTTTTAAATAAAACAACTCCAAACAAAAATAATCTTTATTTCGTAGCACACAAACATTAAGTTACCGTGTAATTCACAAGAAGACGTTTCACTACATCTGACGGGGATGTTGTTTCGAGATTTCGTTCCCTACACAAAGGGTAGCAGAAATATTGCTGGCTAAATATGAGAAGACAGCTCTGTTGTTTGTTATCCAAATATACGGTAGCGTATGCAGGGTTGGTTAATTTTTCAACCGACTTCAAAAAAGGAGGAGGTTCTCAATTCAGTTGTATTTTTTGTGTTTGTTACCTCAGTACCCCGTCATTTATAAATCGATTTGGAAAATTCTTTTTTTATTTAAAAGGATATACTTCCAGATTGGTCCCATTTTTACCAAAATCTAGCTCTGATGATGGGATTCATGAGGAACTGAGGGAGCTCCTCAAATATTATAGGCACACCTATCGCGATTTTTGTATTTTTTATAGTAACTTGTGCATTTGCTCTCGGAAACCCCTACTTGATGAAATGGAACTCCTGAAGAAGACCACAGATGGCCACCGGAACTACTCAATAATAAGTATTTCATTCGATTACTTTAATATAATTGCTAAGCAATTTATGCTCGTCACAATGCGAATGGTGAAATAGAGCTGAGGGTGGAATACCAGAACTCCTCAACAATTAACGTCCCTGCATCGGGAAAAGCAATATTTTGTAAAAGTCGATGGTCAAGTTGACTATGGCTATTGTAACTTAGGTACATTATAAACAGACCAGACCAAAAGCGAGAAATTATAACTATTTAACAAAAAAAAAATACCGACTTCCGACAAAAACACTACAAAGTGAAAAATAACTTTAATTTCGGAAGTCGGTGGCAGAAACTAAAATACAGATCCAAAGACGCCGACTTCCGAAATTAAAGTTATTTTTCACTTTGTAGTGTTTTTGCAGAAAGTCGGATTTTTTTTCTTAAAATGTTTTTATTATATATTTTATTTTTGTGAGGAAAGTGGCCAGTATTTTCCAACAGGAAACCAGGCAATTATGGGGGTGTGGAAGGCAATAATGTTCACTATTACTGACGGTGTAACGTGTGATGTCAATTTTTAACCGACTTCAAAAAAGGAGGAGGTTATGTCGTTTCACATTGCTGGAAACTTTTTTTTTGTGACAAAATGGCCGTCGGCGTTGCCTATGGAGTATTTACCGCCTCTTACACTTGCAATACGCTAAGCCTTCGATGCGATTTTGATTTTACAGAGAAAGTTAATAAGTTCTATGCGTCAGTTTAACACTGTTGTTCAAATTACAGTGACTTTTTCAGCACACTATTACTTTTCACGTCTCAACTCTATTACTCCTTATGTGATGTCATTGTCTGAAAGTGTCTGAGCATTGCTCAAGACTATTTAATTAATGTAGGACCGGATTACACACATAATGTCTGTTTGTGGAGTCGTTATTTGAAGGATCATGTTCACACTTCGCTTGCTTATTGTGTTTCTGACTAAACGTATAACTACGATAAAGGTGTCCACTGACTGACATCACCAAACACTTGTCTTAATGGGAGTCAACAAAAACCGTTCTTACATTATTATCCAACATTTTTCACAAGAAAAATCCAACAACAAAACACAATGCCTTGACAGCCCTACAAAGAACAACATTACCTTGAATATAAACTTTTAAATATACCATCAGGAGTGTAAGGTTGACGTAAATTTAATTTAATGATAAATCATCCCGTTTCCATTAGATGGGTAGGCAGGGATCTTGACGCAGTGCTATTTAGTGAGGGAACGAGGATAGGTTGCTTTCAATTCATATTGAAATGCGTTTTGACGCGATCGCCGCCATTTTGGAAAGAACATGGCGTGACTCTGAAGTTTTGAACTTCTTGTGACATCTATACAAATAAAATTCAAGTCCTGACTGACTGATACATCAACACACAGCCTAAACCGCTGGTCCTAGAGCCTTGAAATTTGGAGGGTGTGTTCTTTGTGAAGAGTAGGTATCCACTAAGAAAGGGTTTTTCGAAATTCCACCCCTAAGAGGGTGAATGGGGGAGGGTGAAATTTTACGCGTACGAAGTGGCGGGCAGAAGTTAGTTTGCTATAATTATGGTGACTGGGTCTTAGGCCTATAAAATATTACATTAATCGGGACTGGCATGAATCTAAGCGTTTTCATAGGAGTACAGAATACGCGTTTTGCGAATTTAATCTTTATTAGCTACAAGAATTGTCGCTCTGAGAGGTGTCAGGACACATTCTCTCGACGGCCGGACTGTAAGTTTTTTCACTTCTATCCGAACAAACTATCACAATGAATGTCAGGCTGAGGCTACAGTAGGCAGCGATTTGCGATGCGACTGGAAGAGTGAAACGAGAAAAACATGGTATGGCTACATTACAAGCGAAAAAAAAAGCAATTTTCTAATAAATTCGCTTCAATTTCGCTCATTGATGTAGCCGATGCCGTGATTTCAGTAATGTTGTTCCTATCGCATAAAGAAATCAAAGATAGCTAGTAATATTTGATGTACGGTGTAGCCATATACGTGAACATTCATTTACTTGTTTTAATCGCTCATGTGTCGCAGGTCGCGTCGCGGGCTAATGTAGCCTCAGCCTAAGAATAGCTCATGCCGTGACCGGATTCGATTACGAACTCTGTAAGAACAGGAAACAGCTATACCGTCTTCAATGAACTAGTTAGTCAGCAATGTGGTGGTGAGCTGGACGTGCCTTTAAGTATCGTCGAGGCAATTTTATTGTGAAATGTGTTCCTTTTGATTTAATATCATACGGCAGAAGATATACCGAAGTCCTAGTTACACGATGTAAATTTCCCACCTGTATAAGACACAATTGAAGAAACAAATGACTTGCATCGTCTAAATACCGTTAAGATAGTTGTAATTTTTACTGTTTCAGACCATTAAATCGCATTGTGTAAATTTCAAAAGGCCTTAGGTATTCCAGAAAACAAAGTGATTATCAGAGGAATTTCCTCGTCACGAGACTAAGTCCCAGTCGACCGATTTAAAAACACTATCGGGTGAGAGGAAACCTCGGTTCCAGTTTGGCACTAGCCCAGTGCCTGAGACTCGTTTAACTCCCGTTATAAGCAAAGAGATCTGATCACAATTTTTTTCGCGAATTCTTATCTTTATATTAGCAATTTTCTCATTATTTTATCTCCCCTAGGTACATCAAATGTCTACCTAATGATGCAACTAGTGTGAAACATTACGTGATAAGATCTTAATTTCCCTGCAGACGTGTTTTCGCATTTGGGTAACGTCCAATAAATGTAATTTATTGGTAAATAACATATCTTCAGAGATAAGTGATAAAGATCGGGACTTGGGAAACACTTTTTAATACGGAGTTTTTTTCAAGAATTTCTTATTGTTTTTAATTTCTTATTAGTCTGGAAACATTGTGCTAGAAATTATTAAATACTAGCTGCGCCCCGCGGTTTCACCCGCATAAGTTTCGATCCCGTGGGAATATCAGGATAAAAACTATCTTATGTCTTTTCCCAGGACACAAACTATCTCTATACCAAATTTCATCTAAATCGGTTCAGCGGTTTAAGCGTGAAGAGGTAACAGACAAACAGACAGACAGACACTTTCGCATTTAAGTATAATATTAGTATGAATTATGAAACTACAAAGTGAAAAATAACTTTAATTTCGGAAGTCGGTGTCGTTGGTTCGGTATTTTAGTTTTTTGACACCGACTTTCGAAATTAAAGTTATTTTTCGCTTTGTAATGTTTTTTTTGGAAGTCGATTGTTTTTTTTTTTTGTAAAAAAGTTTTTATTTTTCACGTTATAGTTGTACCTACATACCCAAAGCAAATTCATATACCTAACACTACTTGCTATTTGAATATCAGTGACCGGAAGCTATTGAACACATCTGCCTACCCTTTTAAAGGGTACAGGCGTGATTTATGTTGTGTGATTGCGTAAACAATGCATACATATGCAATAGCAGCATCAATCGCGGTGATTTGCTGGCATTTATTGAAGAGTTTCGTTGTCTGTCTCCGAAACTCGACCATTTCGAAATAAACTAAGTTTGAACAAAAAAAAATTTGTACATCCGTCTATATAATTATGAGGGAGTTATGCCCGAACAAACATAAAAAAAATATATAAACATCCAAATTGAACCTCCTCCTTTTTTTAAGTCGGTTAAAACGAGCCTTAAAACTTACAATATAAGTATGTTAAGCTTGTTTAAGTTTTAAGATAGAAAAATAATTAGGATAGCAAATTTTAAGATTTCATTCGCTCAGTTTTATCCAGTTTCATTAATTTTTCAGAACTGCTAATTACAAAAGAGATTGATTAGAATTTCATTCAAGCTGATATTTTCGGCCGCTGTGTAATATTGAATTACTTTGTCCAACCGAAAATTTAAGAGAGCATTCGGTGCCCACAGTTAAGTAAGTACTTAGATAGGCGATAATGATAATCACCGTTCTTACCATACAATTTTTAAATGAAATAAATATGTTCTTGATCATCATCATCCGTCAAGCCTTATCACAAACATGTTGGGGGTCGGCTTCCAGTCTGACCGGGTGGCGGTTTTCAGGGAAATTTCAGGGACTACTTAACGTCTTGAATATTTCAGTGAGTTCGCTCTGAGCTGAGAAACAGCAGTCGTAAACTCGGTTCTTGGATCGAGAGAAAAGCGCTAGAAGCGCTGTAGGAACATTTTAGCTTTTTTTTGTGCGATTCAAAGTGAGATAAGATATTTTTTTGCTGTTTGAAGCAACTTGCTTGAACGGTTGAGAGAAAAATAACGAATTTTAAAACTTTTTTTTAAAGGAATTTGTTAGGTAATTTTATTTCAGGACATTCGTTGCGGCTGAAACCGGAGGTTTAAACTGTGTTATTTGAAGTGGACCACTAATAGGTATTGCTTATTTCCCTGACATAATTGTTTTAATGAAAAAGTATCTATTAAAACTCCCTACGCCCTCCCTAGGTCAAAGTGTTACTGACATGCGGCTTACTGTACATAAAAATAAGACTATTGAAGCATCCATAGCATTTATGTTCAAGAGTTGAGTCAAGCAAGAAGAATTTGTAAAAGGTTTGCATATGATAACGCTAGTAATAACAGTAACGACGAAATTGGTTGAAGAAGGCTGAATGTGGATTTCATAAATCTAATTTGTATTGTGGGATATAATACGCATTGTGGATAAGTTCTTTGTCCAGCAGTGGACACATTTACATTCAAGTGAATGAAATTTTTAATGATTTTATTTATGGATTGTTGTTTTCTCACTATTTGCTGTAATCTGGACGCTTTTAACGCATAGGTATGTCTTTTTTACATCGTTCTCATATATAATTATAAATTCAACATTAATGATGTAATTAATATTTTTCTAAAAATATAAATTTAAACGAGTGTCCATGGAGTTTCTTGCCCGTTCTTCTCCATAGGAGGTACCTACGCTTTGGAATGGGCAAACTAGCTTCATAATATTTTCTGACTGACAGACTTCTTGACAGTTCAAAAGTGCCTGTAAATGGTTTAATTGAAATAAATGCTTTGAGTTTGAGTAAATTCAATGCGGTTGATCCGTACTGTAATATTATAAATGTGAAAGTAACTCTGTCTGTCTGTCTGTATTCTAATCTTTCACGGCTGAACGGGTTTCGATGTAGATAGACTATGAACTAGGTTAAGACGGTTGGAAAATAACGTTTTATTCTGGCTCGAACTCGTGGGATCATTTTTGACTTCCACGCGGGCAAAAGTTGGTATTTATTAAGATAACATACAGTACCCGGCGATAAATATTGCACATCGACCTTTACCTTTTTTTAATTAGAATAATTATCAAAAGAAGCAAATCATAATTGTTTTAACAGCTCTTAATAGATACCGGACTGTTTGTGTTTCGTGCGACAGAGATAACGCTCTACGAAGCCGAAATTAGTCGATTGTCTCTTTCCAAAGGTCGATGTGCAATATTTATCGCCGGGTACTGTATTCTACAATATATTATGTACCTACTTTATACGATGCAGTGGACATAAATATTGCGTTGTCCAAATTCCCGAGCAGAATGCAAGATTACAAATCTAGAGCCTAGAAAACCAGCTAACAATGTAATCCAGCCAGTCAGCAACAATCCTAAACGTAATAAAGTGTATATTGCAAAACCTAGCACTTCCAGCTTTATAGATGTACCTAAGGTCAGAGTTACAATCAAGCAAAGTGCTCCCCCTTCGCTGTTGTAGTGTGAGCATGTTGTGTTGGGAGAACCTGGGAACTGGTGTAATTAATTGTAAGTGGGGTTAACAACGTGAGTTAGTTTGTGCTGTTGTTGAAAATAATTAGCCCAGTGTTTTCTTTTTTCTGTGTATATTCTAGCATTTGCATCGTGACGTTGTTGCTGCTGGGAAAGTTTAATAGACCAGAAGAATAATTTTGCATGTAAACGAATTACTTAATTGTTTTCTTTTTTGTGTTTAACATGCAGTGGTGATATTTGTATTCACAAGGAAAACGAGATTTTAAGTGATTTAAGCAAATAATGTTACAACCTGAAAAAAGAAGGCGGATGAAAAATTGTATTCAGTTCTTTCACAATGTCACTCTGATGGCGAATGAAGTTTAAGACTTAGAAAATTTATTTTATTCCTCGTTATCTCCAAGTTTCATATCAAATCGAATTTTAATTCAAGTTATTTTCCAATCGGCTGTCATTTGTTACAAATAACTGTCATCTGATTTGAATCAGAAAGCCTGCAGTAATTTTATCCTTTTATTTTTTTTTTATTCTACACAAATCCTAGTCACCCTACCAACATCGGCGTGAGTGATAAATGTATGACACAGCGCGACATCAGCGAATATCGCAGTACACCTGTAATATTCACTAGATGCGGTGTTACCAATCTTCACACATGTGTGTTATATCGCCAGTTTGTCTCTTGTTCTAGTGCGTAACATTATACGTGAGGGCAAGATGCAATTACTCAGCTGTTGTATTACTAATACCTATTAGCTTGGTGTTTTGTTTTTCTGAAAGCCAAAAGCTTCTTTCTCATGTTAACAGGTAGTAAGCAGAAGCGTTTATCACTCACAAGGGGTATTCGCCAAAGACTACCAACTTAGAAAAAATGGTGTTTGCGACTGGCATTAAAGCTCTTGCCGCTGATAAAGAAATCGCGGAACTATTCACATCAATTTTAACCCCTCCATACAAGTTAGTTAACACAATCGGCGCTTGTGAATTTCGTCCTAAATCGCGGGATATTGTAATAATATAATAAAATTAGATGTTATAATCGCCTTGTGCAAGTTGTGCATGACAAGTTTAATGAAATGTATATGTTTGGCACATCTTGGGCAGTTAGCCCATGGGCTAACTGCCCAACTGCCAACTGCCTTGATATTCTTACCGTGGCACATGTGCCACGATGCTGATGGTAAGAATACCAAGGCATAAACTGTTATCATATATGAGTCTTTCCCACTCGAACTGCTGGTCGATTCTGTAAAAATCTCACCGTGAAAACTTAGGTGAAGTGAGTTTGTTTTTGCTAGGAATTGACACTATTGACAGCTCACTCCAAGCTCACTTCACCTAAGTTTTCACGGTGAGATTTTTACAGAATAGTACCGCTGGACCTGCGGTTCCAGTAGTTCGTGTCGTCAACAAAAGAAGATTGCAACTTCTTGGCTAACGTCAAATGTTAAATAATACCGACATCATTAAAATATGATCTCAGTAGAAATTGCTGCCATCGAGAACATGACTGTGATTTCGCTCGTACGTGATATTCGTTATTATTTTTATACTTTCATTGTGTCATTTCTCGCAATCAGGACATAATATAAGATGACTGCTGGCACTTAAATTAATAGTAGATTTCACAACAAGTGCACAAAACAAACCATTTTTATCCGAGACTTTTAGCAGCCCGAGCCGAAGGCGAGGGCTGATAGTAATGTCGAGGATAAAAATGGTTTTGTGGACGAGTTATAAACTCTGCTTTTCACTTCGATTGCGAGGAAATAAAACAGTAGTATAACATAACATTTCTTTAATTAAAATTCAAAGTAAAATTAGAACAGTTTTGAATACTGAAGGAAATTGTTTTTCCCGGCATATTAACGGTATTTTTCTGAATTTGTGAAGACGACATATTGTGAGAAGATGGCATATTATGAGAAGATGGCTGTGACGACAACAAGGAATCTCTGGATGTAGAAGGGACAGATTCGCTTGGGATTAAATTAATGGCTTCTGTTATACGGTCGGTAATCTTGCTTTTGTTCTGTACGGATTCTTCAATGTATCCCTCAGCAACCTGATCAGACTTCCACCCGCCATGTCTTTTCAGCATTGTTAAGTTTGCTCCCGAATCTGCTAGAAGGGTGGCTGAGGTCCGGCGGAAGCAATGACCCGTGTAATTTTCGGGATTTTCTAATTTTAGAAAAGTTGCGATCTGTTTGGGAAAGGCTGCAAATTTATTGCGTCCTATAACTTGCTTAGTGCACTTCCCATTTTGATAATTGAGGAAAAATTTATTAGTCGACACGTTTTGAGGACGTAGAGCTTGGTAATTTTTAACTATTTTTAGGTAATCTCCTTTGACAACAAATGTTCGCTCCCGTTTGTTTTTTGTGTCGGGTAAGTTTATTGCTTGCAAAAGCGTGTCCGTCTTTACGTCATTTACGGTAATGTTCGCAAGTTCAATGCCTCGGCACGCACCGCTTATACCAAATATAAGTGCCACCTAAAACAAAATTAATAACTTTTATACACTTTAGAACAAAAGAGCAATAGGTATATGAGCAATAAAATATGAAAGGAATGTGTATTACGTACTTTTGTGGCCAAATATGTTTCATCTGGAGCGGTATTTAAGAAGGTTTCCACTTGATTAGCTGAAAGGACCTTGCTTTTCTTGCTTTTGTGCCCACTTGAAAGCCTCTTCAACAAAGATGTAAGCTTCGAATAATTTTGTATATTAACATTGTCCTTCATTTGTAATGTTGCTTTCAGCATGGAATATATACTCCACAGTGTAGACGGCTGAAGTTTTTTGGATAATTCATCAAAATAACTCAAAAGAACACTTTCCGAGAACGTAGTTACCAGTTTTTCTTTTCTCCAATTTACAAAATTATCGTAAACTTTGATATATTTTTCCCGAGACTTTGGCGGTAATATCTGTTGCACAACTCTCTGTGCATTCATTTCCATAAGCGTATTAGGAGAGACTGTTAAATCCTCTTCTTCACTGGACATTTTTAACAATTTTAGCAAATTGAAGAAATAAATAAATGCACGAAAAAAGAACAAGAGCTGTTTCCCGCCGCTTTATTTTTTTTTAAATCTTACGACATTGATATTAAGGCTGCAGACCTATACAGCCTACTATTAAATTAATTTTGTAATAATAATTTTCTTAAATCAACTAACCTACCGTACTTGAATTAAAATTTTAATATCTATTATATCTTAAAAAACACATAAGGCAAATAAATTAAAGTAAATATTATATAATAACAAATTCATCTATGAACTTCTTATTGCATTTGGCTGTATGGCTCATTTTCTTTGCCTTAATATAATACATTTATGAGTAGATACGTTAACGCCCTTGTGCACAAAATTCGATTTTGTGCAGCCTATACCCTGCACAAAGAAGCACTTTCAGAGCATGAGAAGTGAAAAAATATAATCGTGTATTCCGTTATTATTTTCAATATTTTCCTTCGTTGTTTAAGTTTGTTTACTTTTTTATACAAGAATATTGAAACGGTGACGATTAATAATATTCCTTACTAATACTATGCGTGTATTATTTAAGTATTCACCTATATTTACGTACCGAAAACAGTATTTTTAAATGCAAAACTAGTACTAGTGGTGTACCTACTGGATCTTCCGACGACAAGCCAGGTACTAAAAATAAATTATGTCGTCCACCCATCTCATCAAAGCGGTATTCGGGAGTGGATACCTACCACCCCATAATTACAATTTTCGCAAACATCAATCAGCATTTTGTTAACGGTTAAAATCACCGACAGACCATCCATAACGCTTGAATAGGTTCAAAGTTTCCAATCCTACCTTTTAGCTCTTAATTTCATGACCCGCAAATGGCAAAACTTCTTCAAAATTTAAGGAAAATTTCTTAAGAAATCACACCCAAAACTTATACAGGCCCCTTTGTAAGCGTACTACCAACGGCTTTCAACAAAAAAGATGGAAATAAATTAGAAAAATGTTTAATTCATAAAATTAATGTCGCGACACTTTGAAGGCTTTTCAGTAGAAGTCACTTTTGAGGCGCGCTAAAGATTTTCAGATACTTGCTGGGGTAAGAATGATCTAGGCTTTTTTATGATTTTTGTTGTTTATTTTGTATTTATTGCTGAAGTTTGAGTATTTGTGCTTGGGAAGTTATTTCATGAATGTTTATCACAGTTTTATCACGGGAAAGCTTTTTTCAAATTTTACTACGTACAATTAATTGTGCTAAATAACCCGTTGGTTAATTAATGTCTGTGTTAACACAGACATTAATTAAGCAACGGGTTCTTTAGCACAATTAATAAAAAAAAAATTATAATAATAAAAAAAAAATAATAAAAAAAATAATAATAATTAAAAAAAAAGTAAGTAAGTAAGTAAAATAAAGTAAAAATAATTTCTTTAATTTTATCTTCGGCGAAAGCATATCATTTTCAATTATACATAATGGCGATTAGTTTATCACGTTAAACAGTACAGCGGTTATTACAAGTCGTTATCAGTCTGTTCAAATAATAAAATAAATAATTTTAGTAAAAATAGAAAACTGTATTTTTCAAACAAAATAAATAGATTCAAAATTGGAACGACCTACCTAAACCACCCTTATTTATATAAAGCAATAAGGGCGGTAATAGTTATATTACACACAGAAGCTGTTGGTATACCTCAATACATAAATACTGTAGGTGAAATTGGCACGTGCCAATTAGGTCGTGCCAATTTTTAAGCTATTTATTTTGTTTGAAAAATACAGTTACAATTCAGTATTTATGTATTAAGATATACAAACAGCTTCTGTGTATAATAATATAACTTACGTAGGTATTATAGGTAATAATAGCCTCAGACTTACACAGTCGCCAATTACAGGTTAAACAGCAATCATAGAAATAGGTAATAACGCTTAATACCTAATAATAAAACTTAAATCTCTAGAATTTGGAAATTATAGCAAAATACTTCTTAATCTTGAGATTTATAACAAAAAGGAAAATAAAATTACAAGGCAAACAAAACAAACAATATTGCAATGTTGCACACTTACTTAAAACTGAGACTTAAACAATATTAATTTAAATAAAAATGAGATCTTATTGGAAAGTATACCTTCTAAAATAAAGTATAAACAGGTGAAGAGTCTCCAAAATATCTAACTAATACTTATAACAAATTATCAGATTGTATTGTTCGGGCTTCGGTATTTTGGCGGTTGGCAACCTTGATAGTAAGGTACTAGACACGCGCGGGGCGTTGGTGTCAACAATTCAACACAAACACTATGGTATTGTCATTAAATAATCACAAAGTCATTTTAATGTCGTTATATACTCAAACGAAAAAAGAAGGTCCCACAGCTAGAATCGTTATTGTTATTAATTATTTTAATTGTATGTGTATACGTACATAATGTAGTTTATACGTGGTCTCAGTGAATATGATAACTTAATAGCCATACTGTACCTTTGTGTCCCTCATTATTTTGTACGTATTTAGTCTTCATAATTACTAAGGAGTAGTATCTATAATACTAATAGAATCCATGCTTGAATACTTGTCTTTTCCCTGTTAAAAGAGCGATTGCCTAAATACTGGCCATACACATTCTATTAAATGGACATTTTTTTTTTATTTGAAATGGGTTTGCTCTTGACAAAAAAGTAATTATATCGACAAAAAACGAACAACTGCTGGCAGTACAAAAACAAGGTAAAAAAAAACGAGACGTTCCATAATTAAATTCAAAAGTATATTACCGACCTCATCCAGTGAACCTCTTACGTTGACATAAATGTGAATATTGAAATTTCCCCCAACTTCCGCGGCTTTGGCTCACTCCTGACATTTCACAGTTGCGATTCGTAATTAAAAGTGATTTTTGGCCGACATTTTTGGAGTTCCGATCCAACAATATTGGCTTTTTCAGAGACAGTGTCATGGCGGAGGTTTTTTATGGCGTTTTATATTATAAATTGAAGTTGATATTTTTGTGTTATTATGTTTTTATAAAAGGCTTCAACCAGTGGGGTTGCAGAGTCAAGTCAAGCTGATGAACCTTATCACGACCATAAGGGGTTAGTTATGCGTTGATAAACTTAGAGATGATGTTGAAATATCTCAGGTATTTACGTGTAATTATTTTACATCGGAACTCATACTTAAATCGGAAAACAGCAACGCTGCTTGGGAACATAGTTATAAAAATATATGGTACTAATAGTACTTCTTTGGATGAAGCTTTCACAATCAACAGTTCCCGGCACAAATTATCATCTACACTGATGCCGCAATCCACGTGGCCACTTATTGAGCTCAACCAATATAAAAACAAAGTACAGTCAAGTTCACTACACTATTTGCGCTGTAGCATGGTGCGGGTGACAGTTTCAGTAACATTTCGTTTCACTCTTGAAAGTTGCCGCGATTTACAATTTATGACTTAATATTTCAGTTGTACCACATTCGTAATATATTAAATAATTAATAACTGTAGTAAATTAAATTAAACCCAACCAGAATGTTCTAATCAAGAAATAAAATCAAATTGAATGAAAAATTAAGCAAAGTGTTATGCGTATAACGTAACGCCATAGACGTATTTAGTGATGGGATGTACTGCTACGATGGATAGTCGATATTTTTTATAATAAAAAACGTATATTGTGCGTAGGTCAATTTTTATTTTTAAAAGGTCTAATTATACAACAGAACATTTATAGGGTAAGGTTGCTTAAAAGGTTGCTAAAAAAAAATACATGTTATTCGTCTAAACTCATATCAGAGTCAGGAACATCTGAATTGTCACTCAATTCATCATCTGAATCTGTGACGGATATTATTAACGATGACTCAATTATGTTGTCAATATGTATGTCACGATCCCAATCAGACATAATGTCCCTTTTTGTTTTATTCACGACCTTCGACCAGTCTTCAGGTTGAACATTGTTGATGGCCTCTTGTAATAGGGCCAACATCTTATTTGCCGTAAATGGCGGCAAAGTATTATTTCTTGCGGCGTAACCTAAAAATAAACGAACTTATAAAAAAAAGTATTCAAATAATCATCAATCAGCCTAATCTAGTATCTGGTAATGTTTTTAAACTAGGTACATGCTACGATCGGAAAGCTGATTTTTTTATAAAGCTTCAAAATGGGAATTGAAATTAAAAGCATACCTTTTATTTGGGCCCAAATCAGCTCAATAGCGTTATACTGGCAATGGTAGGGTGGTAGTCGAAGGACCTGGTGGCCTTTTTCTTTTGCCATCTCGTCCAGAGCATAGGTAGGAGTTGGTGGCTTATGGCGTCGGACTAAGGCAATAAGCTCCGTCTTTAACATTTTTATATCTGCTGTAACTCCGTTTTCACTCAGCCACTTCACCAACTCGCTTTTGCGGTTGGATTGGTTTGGGGGTTTATTAACTTGCACCGAATGGTAGGGTGCGTTGTCCATTATTATGGTCATAGGCTCTTTTAAATTGTTTAATAGACCTATGAACCAATCTTTAAATTTTTCGTAATTCATCTCCTCATGATACTCCGTAGTTTTTTTTGACTTAAAAGCCAGCAAACAATCAGGGACGAATCCACTTGCTGTACCTGCGTGACAAATAATAAGGCGTTCGCCTTTGCCTTCCGGCACTTTGGTACACGATTGTGCCGTATCGTCGGTCCAACTTTTACCCACTGTGTGGTTGGCGTTTAGCCACGTTTCATCCAAAAAGACAACTTTGCTCCAATCACTTATGTTTTTGGCCTTCCTTAAAAATCTACATCTTGCTAGGGCAATGTCAGTCCTATCCATAATAATCTTTCTTTTGTTAACTTTTTTGTAAACAAAGCCAATATCTTTTATAACTTGCCGTAGCGAAGTAATACCTCCTTTGAACAAGTCAGCTTCTTTTAATGATTTTAGAAGCTTGAGCAATGTGGGTAGCTCCATTCTTCTATAATAATCATAAATATGATTTCTAATAGCAACCTTAGCAAAATCATCCAAATCTGTGATTGGCTTCACCTTGGTCCGCTTTTTGTTGGGTGTCGATAATTTATTTTCAAACATCCCATCTTGGCCAATTTTCTCACGTGTTATACGCGAAACAGTATTGCGGCCAATATCAAGAGCTTCGGCTACTCGTTCTACAATATGATTCAATGGTAACAACGGTCCATTATTTTGTTGTTCTCTTTCAAAGTAGTCTCGGAGGCGAACAACAAGCTCCCTGGCCTGACTACCCAAAACAGTTTTTTTTGTATGCTTAGGCATGGTAATAACAACAAACTCAACAAACTTATAACAAATAACAATTTAACAAAAATGAAAACAAACAATGAAATCGTAATACGTGTCACATTAAGTCACAATATAACGCGCTTGCACTCGTACTCGCACTCACAGCATCGCACGGGTAAACAACATGGCCGCCGCGCCGATGCACCATAGAGCAAAAATGTTGTCACGAAAAAAAAAACATAAACCCGATTTTGATTATTTTATATAAGTACAAAGATAATTATGTAGCCATAAAACATTTATATTGACAAGTTTATACACGTAGCACACACGTAGTTACACTGCACAACTGAATAATACACTAATTTTCATAACAATATTAAAGAGAACTAGATTCACGCTGCGAGTATCGTTAGCGATAAAAATGAATTGCATAACCTCACATCCCTACGTGGTACTGACAAATGTCAACGTCATACGGGCAACTGTCACCCGCACCATGCTACAGCGCAAATAGTGTAATATATTATTGGCAGTGACAATGTTTCAAAATATTGTAAGCGTTGAAATGATCATATACTTAGTTCTATACAAACTTAGACATCAATAAAATGTTATTTTAGAAACTGTTCTTAAGTATGTTACGGTAGTGAGTCAAAAATATCTGACTACTCTTCGGAACATAAATATCTAAATACTGTAGATTTCAATATATTTGGTGCAACCTGAGATACGTAAATATCTATAGGTACAGCATTGAATATTCAACTAAATGGCCTTTACCATTAATTTTATTTTTGCTTGCTGGAGCAGAAGTACGGGTAATAATGCAATGTTGCCGTTGAAGGATGTCATAAATCTGACAACTTCAAATTTAATTTGCTTCAAAGTAAAAGATTTAAATAGGATATACTTCTGTAAAGAGACTGTTCAAAGAATTTAAGATATAATTTGGAGACATGTCAAATTGTCAAGATATTTTTCACAGAAAAAATTAATAGATATTTGTGAACCTAACTTTGCGCTAAATAATATGAAAAAAGGGATTGCGCACCATTTTTTTAGAGTTTTTGTCTATATCAATATTATTGATTAGCCACATGTTTATGATATCTCAGATTGTTTTTCAGGCAAAGCTGTTTAGAGTTTTATGAAACTTACCATTGCCTATATATTTTTGATTCGTGAACATGCTCAGATATTAAAGAACTCGACTGTAGCATCATCGTCACGAAAACAATCATAAATCATAATAACTCATGCAACCAAGCGAGAATTCTGCTTGTAATATAAATATTTTTAAGTCAATGACAGTTTGATCTACACGCTGAATGTCACACTATATATGAAAGTGACGGCGCTCTAAAACTCAAACTTTTAAAAAACTCGATTTATATGCTATATTGACGGGCGGGTACTGTAATTCCTACCTATAAATCGTCAACTATTTTTCCAAATGCGTTTTCATCCACTCCAATGCGCTCCGTCAGACAAAACTTACTTACTCACAAATGTTACTTTATTATGTTCAATCCTTTGCAGCCATCAACTTCAATAGCAGCTTTACTGAGTCCCAAGTTCCAACATAATTATGTTGTCGTAATTTAAATGTAACGCCTTGTCGCGTCGATAACATTTAAAGACCCTTGTCACAGGCTATGGAGAAATTTTAACAGGTTGAGATAAACACGTTGCTTTGAATGGGTCTCACTGTTACACCGAACTGTTTTTAAACCGTTGTTTTATGCAATAAAAGATGTTTTAAGTTTTCTAGAATTTCGATAATTCTGTCTCGTTGATACAGATGATTTTAATAAAATCTTTTAACGATTGCTAGTGTATGTTACAATAAAAGTGAGGGCATGAACGTTCGAACACACGAAGGCATATCAAGCTATACATTTCCAGTATAAGTTCACTTCTCATTTTACGAAAATCCTATACAACGTGGTATGTCGTTGTGTGTACGTAAAAAGCACAACAACGCATCACATACGATACTAAAAGTCAAAGCATATATTTCAAATAGACATAGACAGGTATGAACGTAAAAAATTACAATAAAATAGACTTGACTCAAGCTGATCTGATTGATTTCGCTACGGTGTGATAGTCAGAAACCGTTTGAGGTAAAATTTAATATCGTATACATAAAGGAAGGGTCGCGCTTGTATTGTGTTCATTATGTTGCTCAAGTTGTATAATTAAAATTTGGCGACGTATATGTGTAATGTCTTTGAAGGCGCTGTAGCTAAATGAATAAACTTGCAAATCGATATATCTACATATTGATTTGCCTTGTGAGGCGTTGATAGATAACACGTTTTACTGTCAGACTCAATTGTCCTAATATGAATACTTGAATAGGCATCAAATGAGTTCCAACGGCAGACAATGAGAGCTGCTAGAATTTTGGAAATCTAACGCCGCCCATTGTATGTTTTGTAGTAATAGTCGTGTTTTTTGTTATGAATTTTCTGGTGTACAATAAAGTATATAATATAAATAAAACAGTGGCACTCCGGGAGTGCCAACAGAAGTGAAAACTTGAACAATTACGTGTGTATTTTGTGAATCGCCTTATAAAAAAAACACTCGCGGTACCGGCTACGGCCATCCGTCTTACGAATTTTCGATCAGGTCACGTGTCCCGACGCGAGTTTAACATTTTTTTATCCATTACAAAAAAGTGTACTAAAGAAGTTTTCACTTCAAAAAGTTTTACGCTTTAAAAAAAGAAACAGATTACCACCGTCTATGGACTAATCTACAATAATAGAAGCAACGCAGAATTCGTAGTGTGAACATTTCTATCTCTACTCTACCTAGGATAGACGACCTTTGTATACAAAATGACATTAATTTTCTTCATTTTTGAAATCGCGCCGTAGCAATAGTTCTACAATCTGTCATATTCTCTTTCGTTTCTACGTTGGTCATGCTACGTGCGCTGGTTGTCTCATGTACCTTTATGTACCTTTAAGACGACACCGACCACGCAGTGGCGCCCTCATCGTTTGTTTGCGTATTTCTTTTATTTGATCATGATCTTTTAATGAACCTCTATAGGCTATAGCTAAATAAGGTAATGGTGAGGTAAAAATTAGCCAGTCAGCAAGGTTGGTAGCGGGCCTGACTTTGAGGCCCATCGTCCAAGACGCTACTCAAAAGTACAGACGCCAGCACATCAAGCTACTACAATCTGTCAAATTTCTTCAATAGATTTTCAACTTTATGGCTATAGCATAAGGTTCAATGTTGAATGGGAAAATTTGACTGTTTCGGGTAGCTTGATGTGCTGGCGTCTGTACAATATTACTTGCTAACTTAAATCACCAATGAGTAGCCAGAATTTCATTGCACTACACAGCCCGGCCGTCAAGAGAATCCGTACTTGACACCTGTCAGTGCGACTAATCTAGTACTTAACTAATAAAGATCAACTTCGCAAAACACATAGTCATTTGTAAGAAAATGACAAGTGTCAAGAATACATTCTCTCAGCAGCCGAACTGCAGTACTTGATCCGTATACGATTCGACTTACTAACGCCACAGATAATATAATACTCACAGATAAATTATAATTCTCTACGTACTAACGCGTGAAAGTTTATGATTGGTTGCGTCGTGTATTCACCATTAAAATACTATTGCTGTGACATTCTGGCTACTCATTGATGATTTGAGTTTGTAACATGTTACTTTCGAGTACGTAGTATCTTGGACAATTGGCCCTATTTGTGGGTACCAGACGTACACCGGACTACACCGCCGCCGGACGTACAGTAGTGACATCACTCGTACAGCCTCTTTTGTAATAAACTCGAGTATGCGATCAACTTTATCTACCGAACCACTAACCTATATTTGAATCAAGCAAAACTTTTAATAGCAAAGTTAAACATATTTCCTACATTTTAATGGCGCGGAATGTTCTGGAAAGTAATGTTTAGAAGTTAAACAGATTTAATATTACTAGGTTTAAACTGTTTACTACGATAATTTATGCGCATTTCGAAGGTGTCTTTAAACTTTATAAACACAAGTAAATACCCACCTGCAACAACTATCAGTAGGCGAAACGTAATGTATTATTAATTGTTCTAAGCTAGTATTGAACCCGTGACATGTAGTACAGACGCCAGCATATCAAGCTACTACAATCTGTCAAATTTCTTTAATAGATTTTCAACTTTATTGCTAAAGCATAAGGTTCAAATTTGATTGGGAAAATTTGACAGTTTCAGGTAGCTTGATGTGCTGTCTGTACCTACACATGTACGCTTACATGGTGGCAATAGTGCCCTAAACTCACCTATGATTGATGAGCGACAGAAGTGGATGATTGGAATTTTTAAGTGACGTCACTGATTATAGCGGTTAGGGTTAAAATGTTTACATTATCAATATTTTATTTATCATAGGACCAATTTAGTACACACAGCATTACTACACAGCGATATTCAAAACTGGTTTCTCAGAATTGCTCGTTGATCTTCTATCGCAAACATTTAATTGGCCGAACCAGAAACACCAAGACAGAAAGTTAATTTCACAGACTACCATCAAACGAAACAATAACGTCTACCAAGCAATTTAAAACAAAAACATCATTGCGCCGCATTACTTCTAAAATAAAAAGTAATATTACATAAGGCATTGTTCCTACCTCCCTTTGTCCCAAACGGCCTCTCATTCGCCACTTTTCGCAAATTTTCACTTTACAACCGTACCTTATCAAGCTGGTACAATGGCGTGCATAGAAAGTGGTCGTTTATTTGTTTTGCGACGTTAGAGGAAAAGCTACAGGTATAATAATATACAGTTTGTAAAGGATGCGGATCAATTTTGCATGCTCTATTGTGCTTGTGGGGCAAGTAGGGTTTGTATGAGTAACAGGAAAGACAGAGGTTTTGCCCTTCAAATTCCAAATAAGTTTTCAGTGGTAAAACAATTTTAACACTTGGAACCTAAATCATGACTTACACTTTGCGATAATTTAGGATGCTATCTTTTTCTCTTTGCAGTTGAAAGGATTATCGATAACAGTAGTAGTTAGTTATCTTCACTGGACTACAAGAGCCTTCAAACCGACCGCGACAATCAACGATCTCAAGGGAATATTCTCAGAATCCTCGATCGTGATTGCGTTACCGCTGGCCCGGAACATAAAGGGCTAAGGAAGGAACACGGGTGGGTTTTAGTCAATAAGAGTCTGACACTCCCTTCCGCTCCACCCAGAGCGGAAGGGGTCATGTGATGATTTCCCATCTTAAAAAAAAAAGATATTTTGTATGCTATTACTTTTTATCCTCTAGATTCCTTGATTATCTTCAAGACAGATCATAAGAACCTGACTTATTAATTTATTTGTTTTTAATTATTATTTCTATTGTGCTAACGTGTGTTGACACATTATTTTTATTGTATCCTTTAAATTAATTGTAGAAGAAAAAACAACACTGTCCTCTAAAAGTAGGCACGAAGTATAATGGGGTCGTTACTTGACGAGAGCCCTGCACACAAGGGCTCCCGTTTTTCTTAGAGATCTCAATTTAACTTGTCTTTGTACAACCTTATATTCTATTATTAGAAGACTTTACTGATTACGGGACAGCCCTGAGAGGAGTGCACTAAAATAAAGAGGTACAGTCAGCATCAAAAGTTGATGACCACATTTAGATTTTCAAAATCGCTGTACACCGTATTATACCAAAATCGCTCAACATGACAAGCGCCAGAAATGAATGATTATCATAAAAGGGCATAAGTAGGTGACCATCACTTTTCAAAAGTCGCTAAACAAAGTTATAGTAAAAAAAGCATAATATTCTTCGTCTCTAAAGTCTCTGAACAAATTTTTGACAATAATAGCAAACCATCGTTTATCTCTAAAGTCCCTGCCATTCCATTCCATCCCATTTGGATAAAAGTTGGAACGAAACAATTTGGATGTATGTGATAATCTCCTATTATTCATAGTATATTAAAAACATCTTCTCATTGTTACATCCTGTATAATCTCAAAATACATAAAATAATAGCTATTTATTCACCGAGGGGAGTAATCTGTACTTACCCTCGAGTGATTACTGCTTTATACTACACTTAAGCACAAAGAAGTAAAAGACAAAATAGTAAACAAAGCATTTAGCATCTGCTATTATGTCAGGTGGAGTTGTTGTTAATAAATTGCTATCATTGTCACTGGAATCACTCATTATAACTTGTGATTTACACCGCCAAACTTTAAACTTTACCAAGAAAATTGTTTCTACAAAATACGTCAACCAACAATAAATCTTTTTTTTTTCTTTAAATAGCGCGTCAAACATTTTTCGCGCCAAAAGACGTTAAGCCGCGTCCCCACTAGAGCCGCGCGGCTCGGCCTCAAAAACACTGTATAATGCTTCCTATCTAATTTTCTCCCACGTTAAACCTTATCATCCATCCATCCATCCATCGATCCATCCATCCATCCATCATCGTCATCATCATCATCATCATCTTCATCATCATCATCATCATCATCGTCATAGTATCGTCATCGTCATCTTCATCATCATCATCATAAAATTTCAAATCACAACGATGCTAAAGAAGTTTTCACTTCAAAAACAAAACGCGTTAGTAATGAACGCATTACTACCATGATTTTCAGGGCAGTAATGAAATTCCATACAATATAACTGCCTAGATTTTTGAGAAGGTTTAATGAACAGCTTTCAAGCCTTTTAGTGGGGTAGTATTGGTACAGTTACTAAGCAAGTGTAGTATAAAATAACATACAGAAGCTCCCATTTCTCTAGCTATTTCGGCAACAGAAGGTCCTTCTTCTCGCAATATCACTATTCTATGACGTTCAGGTGCAGTAATATGAACATTAAATGGCATTATGATGTTTATTTGTCACTAATGCGCAATTAATAACTAATACAATATTCATAGATGATAAATAATTGCAACCGCAATGGTCTACATTCGATACAAAGTAGAAATATTCTTTTTACATTCAAGGGTAAACAGTTTTTCAAATACCCACAACTATGTTTCCTAAAGAATTGAATTAAAACGGAATTTGTGTGAATTTTGAAAATGAGTCTTATATGTATACAGATTAGGTTCTAATTCAGTCGTACTATAAAAATCATAAACTAAGTCGACGGTACGGTCAGCATCAAAAGTCGATTAACACTTCAGTTTTTTTAATCTCAGTTATTGAGCAAAATATTTGCTCGAAATTGCAGCAGAAGTATAATGCGATTTTGAACAAATATTTTGCTCAATAACTGAGATTTAAAAAACTGTAGGGTTGATATTTTGCTCAATAACCGAGATTAAAAAAACTTAAGTGTTAATCGACTTTTGATGCTGACTGTACCTATGAACTTGAACAGAAGCCGCGTGATTTTTGGAAATGAGTCTTATTGCTTTACGAATAAGGTTACTTTTCAATCGTAATATAGATAGCCATGACGTTGACGGAATAATTTTTAAGCGGAATATGCTTATATTTATATTATCGTGCTTGCCGCTTGAACACCCACTTCTAATATTTCTCATTGATACTATGAAAAAAAATCACAATTATTTTGGAAAGTTACATTCGAAATTTACATCCATTAATTTTTTTTTTTACATGATTTAGTTTGGATAGGACAAGATTGGATTTATAACTCTGAAGATAGTAACGAGCACTTTTTTAGTTTGCAGTTCAGCTACTTTTGATAGTATAAGTTTACACGCTACGTATCCGAAACAAAGTAATGTTCAGTAACTTTTGTTATTTATGATGTTAAGTTATTTTTGGACGTTGCCGTGATTACACTAGATAACTAAAACCAGCATTTTATATTGTTCAGTGACTTTTGGAAAACTGAATGTTATGATGTTTTCGGATATTACAACGATCAGCAATTTTTGACAAAATGGTGTTCAGTTAATTTTGAACTTTAATGATGTTCATTCAATACTGGCGCCACACCTTGTTGAGCGATTTATGGGTGATATAGTGTACAGTGATTTTGAAAATCTGAATTTGATCATCGACTTTTGATGCTGACTGTACCACGGACAGATGTTTAGATACGGTAAACAAGAGGATAGCTTTTTCCGTGACTATTTTGCAAGTCTTGAACCTTTATTAATGAGTAACCAAGAACACGTATCTACTTTATTTCACTCTTATCAACACGAATTCTAATTATGAAGACGTTAAATAAGTCATGTATGATATCACATAATTATGACAATCTATTATGGCTTCCAAACATAGGTATGTACAAAATTTTATAGGTGTATGTATGTTTGTACGTATGTATGTTTGTCCAAGCATTTCTCCGAAACTATTGATCGAACTGTGACCTTTTTTTTATTGGCTTACATTTACTTCACTTAGATAAAAAAATTGATGTCGGTGCCAGCAGTCGGTTTGGTACCTAGCACCGGCTTAAAAAAATTTGTTAGCACCTAATTTTTTTCGTATCTATTACCTACCTAGTTTTTATTTCGGTACCAACATATTATTTCATAATTTTTAGTTCATTCCTTTTTGAAGTCGATTGATTTTTTTTTTATTATTTTATTTCGTAATTTTTTTGTAGCTCAAACTTCTACAGCTAAATAGTTTTATCTATATATTTAGACCTTCCAATCATATAATTGGTATCACAAAAAAAATACAACAGATTTGCTGCCGAAAAAATTGGGTTGGACTTTCAAAACTTTGAATAATAAATCCAAATAGAAACAAACAGGTACATTAATGATTTCAACAGAAGGCTCATTTCACTAAATATTATAAGCTTCCGTCAACTGGAACAACTAACAGGAAATAGAGCGGAAATTGAAAAACGCTCAATGTTACTATGACAGCCGTGTAATGAAATGCTAAGTTCTCTCCTATAAAAGAAATGGAAATATAAATGTTGCTTTCGATGTAAATAATGTTAGGAGTTTGTGGTGGTGTTATGTAATGTGGATTTGATTCGATTTTCTATTTGACCGCATGTAATTTGAAAGTGAACTCAGTCGTTCTTAAGGCGACTACATGTCCTAAAGCGCGGTCTTTGTCGGACTGCATAGAAAAGAAAGAGAAGCGCGATAACACAACGCTGGTTTTTTTGCAAAATATGAAGCAATTATCCATTTACAAAAATCTATTGTTTGGACTAAAAAATTAAAATACTAGTACTTTAGTATGTTGCTTGTAGAATAATCTGACAAAATCATAATGATTGTATGTGTATTAGTATGGTTTTTATTGTAAAGAGAAAGTTTTTAGAGGTATCTTCATGATTTTTTTCTATCGTATCAAATTAGTTGTTAATTGTTTTCAACACACTATGTACCTAGCATATATGCTGAAGGATATCATATATTTTTCTAATTTTGTTTACTGTAGTCGATCATATACTTTTATTGTTTCTAAAACTTGCGTTTTTTGTATTTAGGTCCCGTAAGCCCCTAAAAATATATTCAATAAAACAGTTATCCTAAAATAAAAAAAAATGTATCAACAGTACGTGTAATTTCCTACGAGCTGATCAAGTTTTGGAAATTCCAAACTTAGGTTTTGAATGTATATTGGATTGTTTTTGCAGAATCGTAATACTTTACGATTTAAGGCGATTCACGTCGCGCGTCGCGCCTGTTTGTAGGAACAAACAGGCGCGACGCGCGACGTGAATCGCGCGCGACACAAATGCACTACTAGTTGCGCGACTTGCGGTGCCTTTGTGTCACGCGCGATTTTATCGCGTGTCGCGCCTGTTTGCACGAACTTTTATCTGTTTGAAAGTTTGAAATTAGTGCGAATTTTACTTAATCTAAATAAAACGGTTGAAAAAATAACATTTCAAAACTAGGCTCGTGATCTCTTCACGATTCCCTGTGTTAATAGAATTATGGTAGTATTTAATACCATGTTTCCACGTACCGACCCCATATCATCTGTCTGGCCTTTTTCCAACTACGTTGGCGTCAGCTTCTTGTCTAACCGGATGCAATTGATTACCAGTATTTTACATGGACCGACTGCCATGTACCGATCCCATCGATTTAAAATCGCATACGCTAGAAATAAAACCCGCATTAACAACTGTGGGCGATACAATAAAGACCGACCTCGTTGATTGTAGAAAAGTAGTTTATTATTTAAAAATTACAATAATTATGTGTCGCGACAAGTATGGCGGTGCGCGCTAATCGTGAAGTTAGTTAGTGAAGTGAAGTGTGGCGCGAGCGCCGCCGACATCGGGCGCGTTCGCATCCTCGCCAATATGAAAGGCTGCGTTCAGGCGTAGACATCCTCCGGCCCTTGAAAGACTAGCTTTCAACTGGTTCAATTGGCAGACGAACAATGTTGTGAATCGCCCGACGTATAGTGCCCCTGGCGGTGTAAATATCAACCACTCGACACACGTTGTCTGGTCCCAAATACAAACGTGTGATACGTCCAAGACGCCAGCGTTGCGGTGGTGAATTATCTTCTTTAATTACCATCTCTCCTATTCTCGGGCCATCCGTAGAAGTCTTCCACTTTGTTCTATTCTGTAGTTCAGCCAGGAATTCCTTCTGCCATCGTACCCAGAAATCTTGACGAATCTTCTCAATTCGATGATACTGCGGCTGGCCGTCGTCTGCGGGACGCGAAGGCACCGACATCAGAGGCCGCCCGATGAGAAAGTGCCCGGGAGTGAGGGGACTCAGGTCAAAGGGATCAGAAGAGATAGGAGAAAGAGGACGGGAGTTCAAAATGGCTTCTATTTGAGTAAATAATGTGGTCAATTCTTCAAAAGTAAATGACAGATTACCAACAATTCTAGATAAATGATACTTCGCTGCCTTAACACCTGCCTCCCATATACCTCCAAAATGAGGAGAATAAGCTGGACTGAACACAAATTTTATACCTTCGGAGTTAGCAAACTCTGTGACAGACTCACGACTGGAGCGTAGAATATTACCCAGTTCATTATTTGCACCGACAAAATTGGTACCGTTATCGCAAAATAAGACATAAGGTTTACCCCTGCGTGAGACAAAACGACGCAAGCACAAAATAAACGCATCTGTAGTAAGGTCACTCACTACTTCTAAGTGCACCGCTCGAGTATTCAAACAAACAAAGATAACATTTTGTTTTACGGTTACCCCTCCCCTTTTTACTCGATATCATAAATGGACCTGCAAAGTCAGTGCCACTCGAATAGAAAGGGAAGGTAGCTTCTGTCCTAACTGCTGGTAAATTTCCCATAATAGGCTGAATAGTCTTACCGCGATAGCGAGCACATATAACACAGGATTTTGCGACCTTGCGCGCCAACTGTCTACCACCAATAGGCCAATAATCGTCACGTATCGAGGACAGTAGTAGTTGCGGACCTGCATGAAATAGACGACGATGTTCATGTTGCAATAACAAACATGTAAAATGATGTTTCCCATCTAAGATAACAGGATGTTTTTTGTTATAATTAAATGAGGAATTTCCCAATCGACCGCCTACTCTCAACAAGCCATCCGCATCAATAAATGGATTTAACTGTAATAATTTGGATTTTTTATTTAATTGTTGACCACTAGACAAAGCCTTTAACTCCATCCTAAAACATTCACTCTGACTAAATGTTATAAGTAAATTAAGTGACTTACTAATTTCCTCAGTTTGCAAAGAGCCAATTATTTTATTATCTTTATTACGTAAGTTTCCTATAAATCTTAAAACATATGCATAAGACCGTTTTAACTTATTGAAACTAGAAAAAATATAAAAATCTATAAAGGATTTATCAGGCGTTTGAGCAGCGTTTACAAAGGCCTTCAGCTCAGGCAAGTCTACATTAGCATGTGGCGGTTGCGGCCAGGCCGAAGAGCCTTCCTTCAAGAAGGAAGGTCCTTCCCACCACAAGGGCTCAACGAGTAAGCGTTGAGGAGCAACTCCCCTAGAGGCCAGATCAGCAGGATTAAGTTCAGTGGGGACATGCCGCCACGAACTACCTTGAGTTAACTCAATTATCTCGACTACTCGATTGGCAACAAAGGTTTTCAAAAGCTTAGGCTGAGCATTAAGCCAGCCTAGAACCACAGTTGAGTCGGTCCATATAACCTTTCTAGTAATAGAAATACGAATGGATTGAAGTACCTTTGTCACCAGTCGAGCACCAAGCAAAGCACCACACAACTCTAACCGAGGTGTGGTCATGGCCTTGAGGGGCGCAACCCTGGATTTTGCGCACAGTAACCTGACGACTATATCATTTTTGCTATCCGTAGACCGCAGATAGACGCACGCCCCGTATGCTTCGTGCGATGCGTCTACAAAACAATGCAATTCAACATTAGTAAAATTTTCATCATGAAATACACATCTAGGTATGTTGATATTTGACAATGTTTCAATATTTTCTGCTATATCTAGCCATTTTTTAGCTATGTGAGATGGCACTGGATCATCCCAGGCTAATTTCTCATTCCATAACAGTTGTAAAATAATTTTAGCCTTTATAATGCAGGCACACAATAAACCTAACGGATCAAATATCTTACAAGTAAGTGAAATTATAGAACGCTTAGTTATCTTATTATTTCTACTTATATCTATGCTAAAATGCAAAGTATCTGTATCTGGTGACCAATTTAAACCCAGAACAGACGATTCCTTATTTAATTCTAAAACTGAAGCTGTGGTCTCACCTTGAAAGACTTCAGGACAATTAGTCCGTATTTTATGTAATGGGAAACCAGCAGAAATTAACAAATTTTCGACGCCAGTATAAATACTTTTTATAGATTCCTTAGAATCTGCACCTGTGGTTAAATCGTCGATATAGACATCGTGCTCTAAAATATTAGAAATAACAGGATCAGAACACTCACGAGCCAATTGAAGAATACATCTTGTACTCAAGTAAGGGGCGGATGCCATGCCATATGTAACGGTATTTAATTGAAGTACCTTAATTGGCTGTGGTTGTCCCTGTTCAGAACCTGACCCAGCCTCATCGCCCCTCCACAAAATGAGTTGCAGGTGGCGCTGACTGGGATCAATTTCTATTTGTCTGTACATTTTTTGAATATCTCCTGTAATTACATATCTAAAACAACGAAAACGTATTAGTATAGATATTAAATCATCCTGTATAACTGGACCTACGAGCTGAATATCATTTAAAGATTTGCCAGAAGTGGTTTTGGCGGATGCGTCAAAAACCACTCTGAGCTTAGTTGTTTCACTTTTTTCTTTCAAAACTTTCAAAACTGGGCCTTTGTATTTCACATAAATGACCCAAGTCACGGTATTCTTTAATAAAATTAAAATATTGTTCTTTCAACTTAGAATTCTTATTTAACTTATTCTCTAAAGACAAAAAACGCTTTTTTGCTAAATAAAAAGAATCTCCAAGTGCTTCTTCAGGAATTTCTTTCAGAGGCATTTTTACTGAAAATCTACCATTGGTAAGACGTTTAACATTTTCTTGAAAGTGGGACTCAGACAACTTTTCTTCAGGAGTGAGAATATCACCCTTTGAATTCACTTCTTCGATTTCCCAAAATTTTTGTAAATTATGATTTATGTTATGAGTAAAATTACAAGTCAAGTGGCCAGGTTTATAATCACCCACTGGACCACTGACAAGCCAGCCTAACTGTGAATCTTGAAGAACTGGTCTACCTACACCTAAAATTATACGCTTGGATCCTACTAAATCCCAAAAAATATCAGCTCCCAACAGCAAATCAATTTCCGAGGGGCGATGAAAACTTGGATCTGCAAGCTCAATATTGTGAGGTAAGTCTAGCTCTAACATATCAACAGAAGCACCTGGCAAAGTACTTGTAACCTTAGGGACGACTAGACATGTTATCATAGTACTGTAAGAATTATTTCGTGATTGTATCCCTAAAGTGACACGTTCTGTTATATTAAAAGAAACATTATTAATGCCCGAAATACGGAGCGGTTCAATATTTTGAACAGGTAAGTTTAATTTTGTTTTCAGGTTGTCCGTCAAAAAGGAAGATTGGCTACCACTGTCCAACAATGCACGAGCAAGGTAAGTTTCATTATTAATCATATTCTTTACTAGTACGACAGCAGTACCCAACAATACCTGACTAGTAGACACACCTGACAACGTGACTGGAGGCGATGGCTCCGACTGCGACTGAGAGACAACAGAGGAATTAATATTTTCTTCATTTTTATTATTTTTATTTAAATGTAATAATGTATTATGAGTATATTTACAGTTACGACACATGGGCTTCAGCCGACAATGCTGCGCGTTATGACCCTCACGTAAACAATTATTACAAAGTTTTAATCGTTTTATTTCTTTTATTCTATCAGAAACCTCCAAATCTTTAAATTTAGTGCAATCATAAATACGATGCCCTTGGTTATTGCAACATAAACATACATAGTCACACACAGTCTTACCTGAATTAGTAGGAGAATTTGAATTTTTGGAATCTTTAGTTGAATTGTTATTTTTAGACGTAGAATTATTATTATTGTTATTCTTATTCCAAGACCTTTTATTATTATTATTTGCATTAGAATTATTTCCTCCATCACTTTGGTGCGATGTGCGCAATGCTGCACTTTCTAAAACATTCGCCCAATTACGGATAAAAGTATAGAACTGATCTAACGTAGGAGTATCTGAAGAATTATTAATATATTCATCCCATTTCATATTCGTAGTGGCATCTAACTTCAAAGTCATAATAAATATAGGTAATGTGGCTATCCCAATATTCTGTGAGTTGACCAAGAGCTTTGAGTGCTCTCATATTTTTAGTAACTTGGTCTATTAAGTTTCGCAATGCTGTGTGTGATCCTGTAGTGATAGGATTTATGAAATGTAATGCTTTAAAATGATTATTAATGAGAACTGTCTTATTATCATACCTAGCACACACTAAATCCCATGCAATCTTGTAGTTAATTGAAGTAAATTCTATTGACTTTATTACCTCACTAGCGCTGCCCTCTAAAGATGCCCTTAAGTAATGAAATTTATTGATGTCTTGTATTGATGCATTTTCATGAATTAAAGATAGATAAGTGTCCCTAAACTCAAGCCACTTTAAGTATGAGCCGTCAAATGTGGGTAATTTGATAGTAGGTAACTTAACAAAATTTTCTGAACTTTGATTAGGTAATTGTGATTTATCATGACTAACGACTGGCTCTAACTGTTGAGTGATATCTTGCAACAAGGAAATTGATGTTATAAATTGACTTTCTATTAAAGATCTTAAATCAATTTGTTCTTGTACCTCTGACTCTTCACAACTTAACTCGATTATATC
Source organism: Luperina testacea (assembly GCA_927399505.1). NCBI lineage: Eukaryota > Metazoa > Arthropoda > Insecta > Lepidoptera > Noctuidae > Luperina > Luperina testacea. Next base: position 3,600,959 of record OV656779.1, read on the forward strand.
TTGAACAATCTCAAACTCTTTGTACAGGGATTCACACTTTTTTAAGTATAATTTAATTTCAATAACTTGTGCACTAGATAAAGTAGTATAATTTACCAACTTTAAATCATTTATATATTGTGTGTGCGTTGTCAAACGACCCCTTATATTCCCACGCTGCCTAATCAATTTGGCAAATTCAGTGCTTTTAGGAGTAGACATCCTTAAACACAATCAACACTCACAACAACAAAATAAAGTAATTAAGAAAATAATAATGAACTAGGCAAATGAATTGTGCATCTAACCCAATTGTTGTTCCTTACTCCAGTCACAGTATGTAGCACAGGAAGATGACCGCCTTATTGTAGTCCGCAGTACGTCCCAGCAGTGCTGAAACCTGGCGCGGCGTAGACACTTGCCACATGCAGCACAGGCGCACTCTTTCATGCAAGACAGGCTGGATATTATATTCACAGCTCTGCCAAACATGCAAACCTGGAACGTTCGGCAATCTTATGAAGCAAAGCAGGCCAAAAATAATGCAAATAAGGATGGTTATATTATACAATGGGATGGAAACCCACCAGGCTTTATTTGCAGGAAGTAGGTAAACCCATGCCGCGTATCACACACCAGAAAATTGCAAAAATGCTCAGCCGCAAAGGCATGAAAATATAATTATGTGGAAATGGGCAATGGGCAGCAGGTGCTTCAGGCAGCAATTAGCTATCTTAATTTTTTACGCATACCTACTATGAATTTATCAAACTTTTGTTTTTACGTACATACCATACATATTTACGTATTACGTAATTATCACGACATTAGTAACGAAATATGAGTTAATTTAATTTAACTATTATTTAAATTACCAACCAAATTGTCACGAACACATTTTTTATTTTATTTTATTTAAAATGGCGGGTGAAGCATAAAAGATTTGACCACACTATTCACCCAAATAGAAAATGAAAAAGGAAAAGAAAGGATACGAGCACTTCCCTCGGAACATCTGGCATGGTTTTCTGGATGGTTTCTCAGCACTTATTTTGCCTCGGGTTGTACTCGATCGATGCTCGATGCGCCAACGCAAACGTCACGTCGCGCCGGCAGACAATAGGGCTCCTCCAAATTGACTCGGCCCTCGATTCCGAAGATTGCGTAGCTTTTATTTAGAACGGTCGCCAAAGATGTGGGCGATACAATAAAGACCGACCTCGTTGATTGTAGAAAAGTAGTTTATTATTTAAAAATTACAATAATTATGTGTCGCGACAAGTATGGCGGTGCGCGCTAATCGTGAAGTTAGTTAGTGAAGTGAAGTGTGGCGCGAGCGCCGCCGACATCGGGCGCGTTCGCATCCTCGCCAATATGAAAGGCTGCGTTCAGGCGTAGACAACAACAACGAACCACCTTTAATCTACCCTTTTTTTTTTCACAATGGGAAATCATCAAATGACCACTCCCGCTCTGGGTGGAGCGGAAGGGAGTGTCAGACTCTTACTGACTAAAACCCACCCGTGTTCCTTCCTTAGCCCTTTATGTTCCGGGCCAGCGGTAACCCTTTCGGACAATCCCGCTGAGTGAGTCCATGAGTGGTTTACCGATCCCATCGATTTAAAATCGCATACGCTAGAAATAAAACCCGCATTAACAACAAAGAACCACCTTTAATCTACCCTTCCTTTAATTCTTTCAACCAACGACCTTCAAAGTACTCGCTGATTCAACACATGATATCCTTTTATGACAAAAGTCTAAAATGCGGTCCTCGTTAAGTTAAGGCCAGAAACAATGAAAACGACGTACGATCATTAGTGAAAAAAAAATGTCTATGTATTGTCGTTCGTTTATAACGAGCACGCGTTTGGTACTCAGATTCTATTGAAATTGGAATAGGTTTTTATGATTTCTATGTGGGTTAATAGAGGATGTGGAAATTTTTTTAGTACAAAGGTGATTACGAACAATTTCTGAGTTATATCTAAATAAAATATTAATTTATCACACTAATATTATAATGGCAAAAGTTTGTGAGTGTGTGTGTGTGTTTATATGTTTGTTACTTCTTCACGCTCAAACGGCTAGACCAATTTTGATAAAATTTTGTATGGAGGTAACTAAGACCCTGGACTAAGATATAGGCTACTTTTGATCCCAATATTCCTACGGGATCAACACTTCTGCGGGTAAAACCGCGGGGCGCAGCCAGTTATACATAAAAAACCTTTCGGAATATATTCTCTAAATAATGGTGGAAACCGCATCAAAATCCATTGATTAGTGCTGAAGAAACTACGCGGTCACGTAGGCAGACAAGAAAAGCGACTTTGTTAATTTTATAGATACCTACTCGTATGCGAGTATAAAATATAAAATATGCAAATACGGCGCATCCTGTGCAGGCAGCCCCGCCACCACTTGCTGACTGGCACACTTTTACTGCTTTTACTATAGCGTTCATAAGATCCGGTGATTTACATTCCATCGCCACATAATCAGTTAGTCTATGTACTTTAGTGAAATGTATCCTAAGTTGATTTTTGAGTAAGTATTTGTAACAAAAAGGTCCTAATTTGAACATTCAGATTGCTGTACCATAACTTGAAAATTATTTAAAATTCTTAGTAATTCAAATATACTTGAAAACAAGCTGTGATTCTCCAAACATCACTTCGTAATTCAAATTCATGTCATACGAGTCAGCAGTGATGTAGGTACTTTAAATAAAACAACAAATGAGGCCGAATAGTGCGCTGTCACTAAAGTAAGGTTCAAAGTAAACTTTACAGAATATCACTACATTTTAAGACCTATGATTATAGCACGTACTCGGGGAGACGTGCATCTAATATTTATTTTTATTTATTTATTTGATTTACACGGCTTAAATAACCAATTACATAAATCAAAGTATATATAATAAGTACTAACATAAAACTAATAACAACAATTAAATACTATTATTCTCACAAAAATGTAGGCACATAACCATTAAATTGGCGAAGTTATTAGCGAACAGATCGCAGTCCGGGTTGGCCTACACGAGCTAATGTGTTTATGTCTATGGGTGGCTCTCATTGTGCTTGTCGCTAATATTTGAACACAAACGCTATAGGATAGTTGTATTTTCGATCCAAAAATCGTTTGAATTTACGTTACGTTTACGTCACGCGTTCCTAATATCGAACTTAGTTCACACGCATTACACAACTCCTATTTACTTAAACCCTTCAATCCTTACTTAACGTAAACTTGTGTAAACTATGCTAGTAAACACCCTCACTCTAGCTTACACACTAAACTTCAGCAATTATTAAGTCGCCAGAGTACTTTAAGTCATGTAAATGACTCGCTACAGATTTATTGGTTGACGTTTATTACGGAATATAATTTGTTTTGATTACTTTTTAATTGGTGTAATGAAGGATTTAGAATATCAAATCTTTCATTACACCAATTAAAAAGTAAGCCTTCAAATAGAAGGCAGCACGTGTTTCTACAATTTTATTGTTGGGTTTCTCGTTTATTATTGAAGTTTAGTTTTTTTAGAATATTCTGTTAATATTATAGACTGCCTTGCTGGTGTAGAGCATTAGATACTGGACTCGATTGGAAGGTCAGAAAAAGTGTTATAAAATTTATCCCTTAGAAATAAATTACGTTAATTTGCATTAAATGTGACGCATACAGAATTCAAACAAAAGTATAGTTTTATATAATTATACTTTATATATACTTTTACTTTATATATTTATAAAGTAAAAGTATATATAAAGTAAAAGTATAAGTATTTATAAAGTAAAAGTATAGTATAGTATTCTGGAGTTTAGATCTGGGCATAATTTTAGACTGCTGATCCTGATCAAAAATCGCTATATTTGCTTGGGGATCTACCTAGGGCAGACGCTCCGCAGTCACATATTATAATAATCATTAGGTACCTATTTAATTGGAATTTTTGTTGTTTTGTTTTGAATCGCATCATATTTCTAAACTAACGTGGCATTTTTGAAATTGTGCTTCTGGCTACAGTCGCCACCTAACCGAAGAAGAAGAACAAATTTGTGGTGTATATGTCGCAGATGGATTGTAGAATCCACTGTTTTACAAAACCGCTAGTTGTTTTACAAAACAACTACTTTATGTAGAACAACTGAACGATGCAGTTGCAAACTTGTCGATGTTGAAAGTATTTTATCTGCTAGAGCCCTAAGAAACTTTAACTCCCTTTGTAAGTTAACTCATCCATTTCTGGTTAAAGGTTTAATATACAAGTACCTCCATATATTATAATATCCAGTAAAGTCCTACCCTAATACAACCTTCACGGATTTACGTTCCAACCCCTTGAGACTATGTATTTGATTTTAAACAGCATTGTTTATAAACCAGAACTTTAGTGTTAACAGTACATAAAAGCTTAAATCCTGTAACATGAGAATTAATCTAAGTAAACCACTTAAGATTTCCAAGTGACTGGGATATTATATTTATTTGTGAGAAAATATTGATGGAGATTATGAAGGGAGATTTTTTTATTATGGTAATCCTTTGTGGGATGGTAATCCTTTATGTTTGTTACCTAAATAATTAACGAAACAAACTTTTAATGATGCATTCATAAAATTGTTTAATATTAATAGGCATATATATAATGTTAAACAATATTAAGGATGCGTCCCATTAAGAATTTTCCTGTATCGTGATGAAGATGACAGTCAATAAAATTATTATTCACTTTTGGCAAAAATACAAAACATAAATTACAGGATGTGCAATGCATTATAATACAAGACACAAATCTTAATAACTTCATACCCAACATTGAAAAAAATTACAAATATGTTTTCATGACATTTTTAATGACGTCTTCCACTATCCGGATGTTGGAGAATTTGTTGTGAAACCGTAATAAAGGCGAACATCTTGTGTTACTGTGCAGTAACAGCGCAGTGGAACCACGGTTTAATTTTCCTGTTACTGTTTTTTTTATTTGGAAATTGATAGTTCAGTATGTGGGGTATTTGTTTGGAGAGAAATAGTGTTCTAATTAAAAGTATTTTTTAAATATGCATGGAATAAAATGAAGGCTATTCATTTTATTCCATGAATTCATTTAAAAAAATACTTTTACCTTGATTAAAATCTTCTTCTCGAATCTACATTGGAAAATACCTTTTCAATATGAGGACAAACCATCAAATCAATGTTATAGCTTGAGTTAAAACATTCATATATTATTGTTAGTTGTTTATTTGTATGGAAGTATATTCTTATAATAGTTGTTTAGTTTTATTATGTGAATTGTTTTTAGATTTTATTTATTTTTGTTTTGTCTTCTTTATTCTTTCACACGCTGTCTACATCTCTCTATTTATTGTCCTATCGCAGGTATGCTGGAAGAGATTTCTTATGAAATAAGCATCACCTTTGTACCTATTTTTCTGTTCTGTTTTTTATCTTGTCTGTTTAAATATGTCTGTATATAAATGGTAAAATAAATAAATAAATAAAACTTTCAGTTAAGTTAAACTTTATGTTTGTTTAAGCCTGGTTAATCGGCGAAAATTCGATCACATTAAGTGCTTGGCCAGACTGTCAGCGCGGGGCGGGGAGCGGCGCGGCTGCGTTCTGCGTGTTGTCGTCTCCAGTATTTGTCAAAATATAATATGAATGAAGATGACTTATTTTTACTAGAAAAAGGCTCGCGCACCCACTGTGGCCACTTGAATGAACGAGCTATGGCGTGACTTGCCCGCGCGCTTCCCGCGTGCTCCCCGCGCCGAGCAACCCGTGCCCCTCACCGCGCCCGCGTGCCCTCTAGGGACACACAAATGAAGGTCTTATATTTGAGCAAGCCGCGCCGTGCCCGCCTCGCGCCCGCGCTGCCAGTTTGGCCAAGCACTAAGATTCAACTGTTTGTTAGACGATTGTGCAAATGAACCAAATTAAAAATGGGTGAAAAAACCAAGCAAGGAGAGATAAGTAAATCTTTCCTTGCTTGTAAAAATATCACAATCTACTTTATAGACTAAGAATAAAGGAAAATTGTGCACAATCACGAGCAAGACACGTTTTCTGCAGCAAAGTGTATTGTGGGTTGCTCCAAAAATATTTAATAAAATTCCAAAACATATTGGAAGCATCTCAGAAATTAAATTATTTAAAAAGAAACTTCATGACCTGTTAGTCGATAAATGCTATTACTGTTTAAAAGAGTTTATGTCAGATAAGTCCCCCTAAATTATATTTAGATCAAGACCATGGTGCAGTCAGTGCTGCTTACTAGGTATTAATTTTATGATATTTAACTAATCTCTATTTTGTTTTTATTTTTTGTTGTAATATTAGATTGTAACTACCCACCTAACTAGTTAATTTAATTTTTCCTTAAATTGCAATAGTAATGTTATTTTCTTTTCTTTGTTAAAATAAAATAGTAATGTTAATTTCTTACAAAATAATAAGACATAATGTTAATAATTTGAATAATTTGTATTGTATGCCTAAAAGGTGGGACATAGCTGATCAACATCACTGTAATTCTTAACACCTGTATCTATTTCTGTACCTATGATCCACAATAAACATGATTGATTGATTGAAAAACCTTCAGTCAAAAAAAGCCTTAAACTGAAAATCTCAAACTCGGGTCCAGCAAAGACCTTACTTACGAATGCTTATAATACAAGTACCTACCTACCAACCTACTCGTTATCTGACCCTTCGCGAGATTAGGTGACCGCCGCCCAAAACTTTACTAATTAAGTGTACACCCAACACCACTCAGTGTCTGTTAATTAACGTTACATACGTAGAATACGTTGAGAAACTTGTATGGTGTGGTGTACAGGGGTTTAGAGTATTCGATAAATGAATTGAGGTCGGAGTAATTGCAAATATAGGAGCAGAGTCGAGGAAGGAAATTAACTATGTTTATGGTCTACTAGATACCTATCTATGTTCTTAAGGGAAATAACTATACTTTTAGTATCGGAAAAACAAAGAGTAAGCGTGAAGTTTACTGCCGGATCTTCTTCATAGAACCAATTGGAACCGTGCTTTAATATTACTAGCTTCTGACGTTTCATAAGTGCCCATAAGTTTATGTGCAATAAAATATTTTGAATTTTAATCAGTGATTTGGCGACTGCATCAATGTTGCATGGCGTGTTGGAGACTGTTTGCGTTCGGTTGTCTCTTGGCTACCGCCAATATTAACAGTAACGTGTCAAACAAAAGTTTTATTGTATTCTTAATTTAAAGTAGGTATGTCATAGTTTCAGAGCAAAGGTGTTCCTTTTCTACCTATTTGTCTGAAATACATTTTTGTTAATATAATATGCTTCTTGATTCGAGTTGGCATTATCTACGCGTAAAATGCTCATGTGCTGTAGTAGAAATTTAGCTAGTCAGCCAGGTTGGTAGCGAGGCAAAATGTACGTTACCAACATTTCCGTTTATAAATCTTAGTTTTAATCGCAATTTATAGATAAGTATCATAAAATAATACAAGCCCAAACACTCCACCAAACCATTAAAGATTCACTATCGCCTTGGCTATCAACCATCTTACAAACATAAAAAAGAAGAAAATCAACAACAAACTACATTGATCCCGTCTCGTCTTCTAAAGAATCAATTTACCTGTATCTACGCGTCTACGAGAATTTCCCATAGGAAATAAGTTATGTTTGAACTACCAAATTGACTTGGAAGTGGCACGAATAACAAAACGTATACTTTGGACGATCCGATTGTTTGATGTCCTAGTTGAGTGATTGTTGATATGCGACGCCATGGAATGAGGAACAGGAAGCTAGTAAATTTCTTCCTTTCAACTATATATAAGCAATGTGAGTGTGAGTGTGAGCATTCAGTCATTTTAGCTCATGCCATGGTATAACATAACCAGTCAGCAGGCTGGTAGCGCGGCTGACTGTCCAGAGAGTGCAGAACGATTAAATTTACGACTAGATTATCTGAAGGAGTAGGCAGAAGTGTATAAAAAACTATAGTGAGTATACAACACACGACACGCTATATAATAAGCATAGACACTATAAATAGTACACCCACATTTTGCCAGTTTTAAGTCATCGGACTTAACCTGTTTTACCTACTGACTAAGGCCGACATCTTTAAGGCTCCTACAAACAGGCGCGACACGCGATATAATCGCGCACGACACAAAGGCACCGCTCGTTGCGTGACTTGCGGTGCCTTTGTGTCGCGTGTCGTGTCGCGCCTGTTTGAAGGAGCCTTTAAACGTATTTAATACGTGCGGTGATTTATCTTGCCCTTGTAGTTTCCAGTTGTGCGACAGTGGCAGGAATAAAGCTTAGCCAAAGTACGAGCCTATTGTCATTTACCGAATACAAATCTGGACATTTGGGTACTATTGAAAATCTTCAAATATGAGAGCAAAATTTCAATTTCCCTGGTACAGGGAAATAACCGAGGGCCCCAGTCAGTCAGTAGGCATACTTGCGAAGACCGTGGTGGTCGTAGTAGTAGACCGAGGGAGTAGTAAATAATTTGTCATAATACCTACTTTTTGATGAATAATAATTGTTTGCTGCACCGTGCGACGTCATCACGTCGGCGCCGGCTGTCGCTGAAAACCAGCGCTGGGGCTCTGTCTTGCATAGGGTCGCAGCATCATGCTGAGCGATAGCCGTTTTGCGTGGATGTGACGTATGTCAACCTTTTTTTATTGTTTTTTTTTTGTTTTTGTTCTTTTTTGCGTCATGTTTACCGCAAATAAACGTATTTTCTTTCTTCCTTTCTAGTCTGCGAAAAATGCGTTGCTATTGTCGATTCACATAGCACAGCTATTGCTAGCGTACTGGTTTTCGTTCTTCAGGTAGAACAATAGGTGAAACTCATACTACATATAGATCTCAAGTGACACGTTACGAGCTTTAGTCGGGGGTGCGGCGAATGTACAAGTATCTCCCGGGCCTCCGGGACCCGACTCATGGTACATAAAGGATCAGTGGGGGTTTAATCGGTAGGAATCCGAATTAACCCTCCGTTTTTCCCAGATGGAGGGTATCCTTGAGGAAATTTCTCCAAGAAACAAAAGGGTAGAACCCCCAAAAGTTAGACAATTTTTGTTGTTCTTCCCAATTTATAAGGACGTGTTACGTAAAAATGGATATTGAGCAATTTGCATTTCAGGTTTTGGGCCCCAAATGTTATTTGGGCCTGCGAAATTAACTGTATTTACACTGGGTTTGTAAATAAATATCAAAATTAAATGGTAGTTTGCCAATACTTCGTTTACATCGACCGTAGGTACTACTAAGCTGTATGTATCCAGACCAAAATACACTTCCATATGTTATGTAAATATGGCATAATATGCTGTCTTTGGCTAGATTTTTGTTGAGCTAGGAATAGTTTAATAATGCTTATAATCTGCTGACATTTGTTAATTTGTTTTCTATTACAGACTTTAGTGCTGACAAGAATACTCTACAAAGAAGGAAAAAGGGGAACATTCATAGGGTTTTTTTTCTTGTATAGATTCAGACTGCGTAGATAGCAAACTTTATTTCACCTACATAAATGATAAATGATTTTATTTGTAAGCAAAAATAACCCTTTTCAAATACAAAAGAAAATACATTAAAACAATAAATAAGCTGTGATATTTGCTTCTGGTATGAAAACTATTGTATGCATGTATTTTTAAATCCAAAACTTATCGTTGTTTAGACAATTAATATAAACACCAAACGCGAAATATAATTTTTAAACCTAAAAATCACGAAATTATTTACTTAAATGAAAAAAATTACAAAAATGAATTATATCAAAAATAAATTAATCAATTTCTACACTAATATTCGTAATATTTATGGTGTACGTAATAAACAATATTTTATTCTATTGAAAGATTAAATTCCTTCAAATTGCTTACATAGGTAATGTTTCACTGACGAAAAAATTCTTAAACGTCCATGTTATATCTACAATAACTAACGTAACATTAACGTTCTAACATTCCCAAGATTTTTTCGAGCCATAGCGCCCTAAAAGGGAATTTTTTACAGATGTTTTTGATTTACATCAAAGGCATTTCCGAAGCAAGTATTTGGAGAATTTATCCTTAAACTCCCTTGATCTTACCTTCGGATGGCACTCCGCTATCAAGATAGAAGTATAAAAGGTGACAATGGGTCCCGAAAACTTTTTGAGGCCCTTCTCAGTTGAGGGATCAAATTCCCTTCTTTCGGGGAATTTTTGCGTTTGCTGTTGTTGTTTTCGTAACAAAACATGTTCGCAAGAGATTTTTGTAGTTTCGATGGTATGAGTTTTTTGTAGTTTCGATGGTATTGTTGTTTTACTGAGAGTGACAGTAAAATTCAATTTGATATCAATATTTGTTGTAAGTAGGTATGTGTGGTTGTGTCATCGTCATCCTTGAGTTTTCTCAAATCAGTCGTGGATTTCAGTGGAATAAAGTGTCTGGGAAAACTTCTTTTTCTGTACGGCCAATATTATTGACATTATTGGACATGCTTTTAGTGCGTAGTTGTGGACGGAAATCCTTATTTCATTCTGAACCGAAAAAAATAATATCGTGTTTCTAATGTATTTTCTTAATATTTCTATGTGTTTTTAATATGTTTATTGGTACCTATCCTACTTCGAAAGATCTGATAGCTGAAAATGCTTATTGAATGAAGTATTATCTATTCAAGGTCCGTAATACATAGTTTGCCAACATCCTATAATGATCGAATTATAGAGCTTGATATTCTCCAGCATATAACTACATAAGCTACTTCAATTGCACGTTAACTACTAATGAGTAGTTATAAAAAGTAACGCTCTTCATTACTTACACTGTCTTGGTTATATGAAATTTTGTCTGTGTAGCATCAACACCTTTTATAAATCAGACCCGTGGTTTTACCAGCATGGAGATCGTGGGATCTACTGGGACCGTGCGTTTTTAAGGACAAAAAGTAGTCCATAAATAAACTATATTTATGGAAAAAAAGACCTGACGACTCGTTGCTGTTTTGTTGAAGACAATTCTTCAACGAACACACTTTCGTATTTTTAATTACTAGGGTAGTAGGTTTGACTAGACCTAGAGTTACCCATAACTGGGTTGTGGCGGTCAGATACGCAGTCGCTCCATGTGAAATACTGGTATTCAGCTACATCTAGTTACACCGAAAGCCCAGCATACTTGGGAAAAGGCTAGGAAAATCGAAGTCTTTAGAATCGAAAGTAGATTTATTTCAACATGTCCATCCATGCGATATATTCTGTTTTAGTAGACAAATAAGGTCGCAACCTTGCTTCGTATAAGTCGTTACCTAAACGACAAAACAAGAAGGTTCTGGTTGAATTTGGAACTCATTAGCAGTATTGTTGTGTACAACAGGTTATATTTGTTTAGAATGTTATGCCAACAGATTGCGTTCGCCTTCGGGTGGTCAATGAGAGAAAAATCTGTCGCGAATCCGATAATAGCCTTCGTATCGAATTGGCATGAAATTTCGAATTTAACTGTGTAATATCATACTGCGAGAATCGAGAAAAAACGCACAAGAAAAAAAAAATCCGGAAATTCTTCAAAGTTTCAATTTCACCTACAAAAGTTACCGCGAAAAATACGTCTTATAAAACCATTGCAAACAGAAACATCTTCCTCCAAACTCAAAAAAAAGTAGACAAAGCCACGAGCCACAACACGAAACGAATTTTCAGAACCTATAAGGCCGCTATCTCACTGGCGTTTTACGAGCGTTGACGTCAACGTCGCGTCTGCGCGGCGTCGACGCTGCGCAGACGCGACGTTGACGTCGCGTCATCGCGTAACAAGCATAAAACGTCCGCTGAACGCGACGTTAACGTCGCGCAGATGATACTATTGCCAACAAACGCGACGTTAACGTTAAGCAGACGCGACGTTGACGTCGCGTTCAGCGGACGTTTTATGCTTGTTACGCGATGACGCGACTTCAACGATCGTAAAACGCCAGTGGGATAGCGGCCTTAGGTGCATTTAGCAAAACTAAACGGACGCTGCCGTCCGAAGGGTATCCGACACTCCTTGAGTCTAGAACATTCTAAGATGTTTGCTTTATCTCGGAAACAATTACTTTTTGGCATCGCCTTCGGATCGCGTCAAGATGTATGTGAAGAGTTAGTTCGGAATTGAAGAACAACAGGGTTTTGGGTTACAGAGATCTTGAAACTTAATTTATTTTGTCAGAAGAGGGTTCTTCGGTTTTAAGAATACTATTAGGGTTTGGAATTGGAATAAAAAGAGTTGTAGATGACTGATATCTTCAAACTATTTTTACGAGCTTAATAGCCTTATTATGCTTGATCATAATGCATTTTATTGAGAGCTAATTTCAGTTTTCTGAGTTTAGCTTTTGAAGAAGAGATTTTAGAAAGCTTCTGTACCCGTTATACTGAATCAGTTATGCGAAATAGACAGACGTATCGCGGCCTTTCTACTTTCTAATTAGATAAGTTTTAGGCGGCTAACTTGCTAAATGCGATTAAACTTAACTGAATTCAGTAACTGCGAGCCATTTATATGACTAAAAGCCAAGTGGAATGAGCCTTTTATGAAGGGCAATGCTAGTTTCATTTTATTCGAGCGTATTTTTATCAGGGAAGTAAAACTCTGATGTATGCCGAAACTAGTCAGGCGATCTCAAAAAATACATGACACACACCCGGTTAAAGGCAATGTAGCCCAAACGTCGAGATCCGCAGACGTACGAATGTTTTCGATATTGGAAGATGAGTTATGTTAAACTCAAATGGAGTTGGACAGGGCACCTGGCAAAGCGCAGTGACGACAGGCTGGTAGAGAAAGGCAGTGACCGTCCGGTAGCGAGATGGAGAAAGGCAGTGACCGTCCGGTAGCGAGATGGAGAAAGGCAGTGACCGTCCGGTAGCGAGATGGAGAAAGGCAGTGACCGTCCGGTAGCGAGATGGAGAAAGGCAGTGACCGTCCGGTAGCGAGATGGAGAAAGGCAGTGACCGTCCGGTAGCGAGATGGAGAAAGGCAGTGACCGTCCGGTAGCGAGATGGAGAAAGGCAGTGACCGTCCGGTAGCGAGATGGAGAAAGGCAATGACCGTCCGGTAGCGAGATGGGCGGATGACATTGTTACCATCGCGGGTAGAACCTGAATGAGGCCAGCCTCAGTGCTAATTCCACTCTCCTGTGCCAGCACAGGAGAGTGGAATTAGCACTTGGCCCATGGAAAGAGGGCCTCTCTTTCCATGCCCAGCAGTGGGTATAGTCGGGCTGTGTAAGATGATGGTGATGAATGTAGCCCGCGAAATGCACAATTTTGTTAATTTTGTTAACTAGGATTTATCAATACGATCCAGAAATGAAGCGCCAGTCGATGGTTTGGGTGTTTCGAAACGAATCAACGCCTACCAAAGTGAAGCGATCTAGAAGCGGGGGGAAGATTTTGATCGCGAGCTTTTTCAATATGACTGGCTACTAGGCGTCAATTCTTTTACGGAACGAAAAAAGCATCAACGCTCAATGGTATACTACCAAATGCTTGGCAGAAGTTTTCTCTGTTGTGTGCAGCAAGCGAACAAACACGGGGCTTCGCGGGCTACTGCTCCAGCACGACAAAGCGTCTTCGCACACCGCGCTCAAACGAGGGACTTCCTGGACAGCACGCCAGTCAAACTCCTGGGTCACCCTCTTTACAGCCCTGATCTAGCACCGTGTGACTTCTTTTTATTCCCGAAAATAAAAATATCAGCTCAAAGGGATACAATTTCCGTCGCCGGAAGATGCGCTGTCAGCGTTCGAGCAGGCTGTAAACGAGGTGTCTGTGGCGGACTGGAAAAAATGTTTCGAAAACTGGTTCAGACGCATGAAACTTTGTATAGAGGCTAGTGGAGAGTACTTTGAAAAGAATTAATAAAAAAATAGTTACCTATAGAACATTTTTATTTTTTTAATTTACGCAAAACTTTCTGAGTGTCTCACGTACCATAGACTAAGAATATAATTATGTATATATATTCGAACGCATTGTAAATGCCTCCGGTGTTGAGACGTAACAAAAGTTCTAAGTCGTTCAATGTTCTTTTAAATAGTCAGGATTTTTTCATCGATTGCGATTCATGTAAAGATGCAATTATTATTGCAGTCAATTGATGACATCGACCATCCAGATCGATCCATTGTGGTCCAAAGCAATCGCATTATGTTCACCAATCATCACCAATTCACCATCACCATCACCATCATCGATTATGTTTTGAGGCGATCAACATCGACTGGTCGACCTCCATCAACCGATATTTAGTTCCACCGCAGTGGGGACCGGTAGATGATTATTTAGGCCGCAACAGCACACGCGCAAAGGAAACTAGGTATTTACAAACAGTACTCACAGGTTTATATGTCATATCGAACTTTAGAAAGAGACTAGAACACAATGACTGGCATGACAGAGACGACGCTCTACAAAGATTTCTATGTCAAACTATGTTTAAACAGACATGATGTAAATAAATTAATGAAGACTTATTTAAATTGACATTATTTATAAATTAATCATTGATGAATTGTCGTAACCATGAAATATAATTTTGTTCCTAAAAATAGCTAATTTACTAACTACTTATTTTAATAATTATTTTTTATAATGTAATTAATGTTCCTAACTAATATTAATCGAAGCAAGACTGTAAATGCTATTATGTATGACAATGATGTGTATATTGTGTATGACTAATGACATTAAATGATATTATTATGCATGTACTAGAAATATTTGCACGACTGATAAGTCGAATATAGTGAAACTAAAATTATATTACCATATCATGGAAGCACCTACATTCTGGCAAATAAATAAATAAATAAAAAAAAAAAACATATTTAAGCATGAGTGTCGCATCTATTATGTTTTCCTTATTCTATGCACTTACCTAGAGCTATGTCCTGTAGGTCTGTCGACTCGAATCTGTAAAGAACAAAAGAGGTTTTATTTTTATTTTCTTTTACAAGAGGGTAAATAAAACTTTTTGTTCTATGAACGTTCAAGACCAATTTGACCTGTGTCCCAGATAAACAGGTCTTGAACGTTCAATCTTAACGGGTCGTTTTATTAAAAACGAAATGTGCCAACGGCTGCTTTCGCGTAGACTATAAATACATACATACATGAACTCATGCCTCCTTGCCATGGGGGTAGACAGAAACTACAGAACGCCACCTAGTACGATCACTACTCCTTTTGCCTCGTTTACGTTCATACTTGTGATTATACATATACGCACGCCGGTAGGTTATGTCAGTTAGGATGCAGGGTACAGGTGGGTTTAGAATCTAAACCCACCTGTAGCCTGTGTCCTAACTCAAAGTGACTGTCGCGCAACTAGGCGATCGTTTAAATATGAACTAGCAGCGCTCCGCAGTTTCATCCGCATAAGTATTGATCCCATGGGAACATCGGGATAAAAACTATCCTATGTCCTTCCGCGGGATGCAATCTATCTCTCTGCCAAATTTTACCGAAATCTGTTCAGTGGTTTAGGCGTGAAAAGGTAACATACAGACAGACGGACAGAGTTAGTTTCGAATTTATAATATTAGTATGGTTATGACGTTCTAAGGCGACTTCATGATTCGCGCGAGAACGCCATATCCATATAAACGAGTGCGAAGATCGTACTCACGCAGCTTTCTGTTAGGACGCGGCCTAAAAGAAAGCAGATCATTCGAATTCGAATAATAAAAAGTAAAAATATTATCAATTTATAAAAAATCTTCTATTTTCAAAACCCGGTTAACGTTAAAACACTATCATAACATACTAACACTAAAAACAAAACATAACAACCCTTTCTCTCCTACGTGCGCAAATATTTATCTTCTGTAACAGAGCTAAGTAGAGTTTTATGTAGTGTGAATGCGCTCCGCAAAATAACATTTACTCAGCGAAACGCTATTTGTGCAGGTAGCCTAATAAATCTAGATTATGAGCAGTGAGCGTCGAAGTCTTTGTCTGCAGCGTCCGATAAATAAGGCTTGAAGCTTTCTCTTGGTTTTGATGATTGACTGATTTTTAAGAAAATATGGTTGGCTATATTCTTAAAGTGTGTATAAAAATCTCGTCAAGTTCGTTCAATCAGTGCAGTGGATAAATCTGCTTTCGAATATGAATACGTTCTAAAATCTTACATCATAATTATTTTAAAGAACACGAAGCCTTTTTGTATTAGCCGTAAAAGGCAAAAAATGTAGATCCTGTTCCCGAATGTTATTTTAAGACAGCATTATTATTTTAATATGTTATTTTGAGAAGAGACCATGCAAATCTGTTGTAGTAGGTACCAACTCATGATTTACAAAAAAAATATCTTTGTTATCTTATCTGTAAACCCTTTGAGAGTAGATGTTAAACGTAGGCATGCATTACATAGGGTGCCCACTTTTCAACCGCTAAGGTTTATGAGAAAAATATAAAAAGGTTAGAGAATGACTTATGAAGGTATAACAAGCAAACAGAGCATGTAAGTAAGTATATGGTGGTGGTGTGTATTTATATGGTGTACATAATAAAGAGTATTCTATTCTATTCTATTCTATGTGCGAGTAGCAGGTGTTGTTCTGTACTTTCTGCCTACCCCCATTGGCAGAAGGCGTGAATAATGTAAACAAAAACAATATATCTCTCTTCTTTCGAGCTGAAAATACATCTTCCCGTGAGAATAGTTCAATATTTAAAATACGCATTGGTTAGCGAAAAGTACTTCATTTTAACCCTTGGATTGTTCCGAATGGTTTTTTTTTTAATTGCTGAATGTTTCCGCTCTTGACCTCGATCGCGCCTGATGGAAAGCGATTGATGAGGTCTATGATGGAACGAGCGTGCCCAGAAGATGCCTAAGGCACTGGAACTCACGCGCATCAAAGAAATACAGCAGGCTGCGTGACGCCGGACTCCGGTGGGAGGGTGGTCGCAAACCAGATGGGCGTTAGCCCTACTACAAGGGAACAACTGGCCAGTCAAATAGGTCTAAAAAGTTAGTAGAGAACATTTTCGAAATTTCTTATTTAAAAAAAAGATAACTGGAAATCTGTTTCTATGGAAAATTTAAAATCTAGATTTTTTAGACCATTGTATCCTGCTTATGCGTATGAAGTTTCATTAAAATCGGTTCATTTATTTCGAAAAATAAGAGCTTGAAAGTTTGTATGAAATGCCGTACGGCGTAAACGCTCTTAACATCGGAAACGAACACTGTCTCTTACGTTCTCCCTGAACAAAATTTATTTCTCTAAAAGTATCATCGTCACTGGCGCGTGTTACACCGTAGCGTAACTGTTTTAATTTATATTTATTTAACATACCTACTCCACCTAGGAGTATGTAAAATATATAAAAATAGACCCACAAAATTGCAGTAGACCGGGAAAAGTGGAAAGAGGGAAGGGAGGGCTTTGTCCAGCAGTGGGAGAACACAGGCTTATAATAATAATATAGGTTAAGTTTAATGTCACATCCTAAAAAAAAATATATATGTGTTTCTCACCATTAAATTGGCCAACTGTTGTTTATGTTAACTGTTGTTAATACATATGTAAATAATTTCTAAGACTCTATGTAATAATTTTACCAATTTTAATACTGAATAAAACATTTATTTATTTATTTATTTTATGCTAAGCAACAGTTATTTATTTGCAAGCATGTAAAAATGTTATTGGATTTTAAGATTTGAGATTAGAGTACTATCATAACCAACTATTTATAAATCAAGTTTAGCAACTGACATTTAAGAAATACGTGTATTTCCTTACGTGGCACATAATGTAATCTATACGAAATACTTACGAGAATATCTCAAGATGTAGTGAAAAGATGAATCATCAATCATCAGTAAGGTTTGTCAGACATTAAACGTTCTTTTAATACATCCCACTGCATATAAACACGTTAAACTATGTTACACCACGGTATAAACAGTACTTGTACCGATCTTATAAATTGGCTCGAGCTGAAGTAAAACGTAAACAAATCGGGACAATAAACATGTCCTCCCGTGTTGCATAACGTTACACCACGGTATAAACAGCACTTGTACCGATCTTATAAATTGCCTCGAGCTGAAGTAAAACGTAAACAAATCGGGACAATAAACATGTCCTCCCGTGTTGCATAGTGTTCGATTCCATCGAATATTCGTTTTAAATCGATCCCTGTAATCGTTTTAGGAATACGGTATCGTGTAATCGGGTTTTGGTGAATATGGGTTAATATATTGGACTAAGAAATGTATGATAATGAAATGACCCGTTCGTCAAGCATGGTGACGAACGGTTCATTTTAATCCGGAAGAATTATGGATGGTGAATATTCCATTCCATACATACACACAAAACAATTCGGAATGATTTTCAGTGAGCGTAGAAAACTCCTCGACGGAATCAATTTTCCAGAACCTGAGTCTTCTAGAATGATTAGGTTTCTATTGCTAAGCAAACATGTACTATTTATAATACACCCTTTCAATCATAAGTATTTGGAAAAGTTTACAGTATTTATAGAGAGAAACCAGATACAAGTGGGTACTGAGCATGGACCCAGTAGCCACTTCTCCCGACAAGAGATGCCTTATACATTTAATAATACCCGACTACATAATTATACAGTGTGGCTAGTTAAACGACGGACATATTGAAATTAATTGTGGTTCCAAATATGCAAAAACTAGGATCCAAATATTGTCCTTATTGATAAGGGAAGAGAAAACGAAACTTGTCTTCCTGCCGTATCAATCAAGGGGTATTTAGTAGCCGGATACAGTCGCCCTTGCAAATGTCACACTTTTTGAATGTTTCTACAACTATTTCATAATAAGTAGTTTTCTTTGCGATAAACAGAAACATGGAATCTTTAAATGGACTCTTTGGATGGAATTTTTAAATGGATAAACTCCTAATACTAAATAAACTAACAAACCATTAAAATAAAAATATAATATCCTACACTAACTAAAACTATTAAAAAACTAAAATATGGCATCAAATTATTCCTCCGCATCGCTGTCGAGAAACTGACGGCATTGCCACGTTGTATGGCAATACTTATCTTCTGGCCAAGGTAAAAGCCAGTCAGGTCAAGGGAAGTGTCAACCAGCCGTTTGGTAATTTCATTGAACGAGCCATAGAATTCCTAAAAATAAACTGCAGCAACTTGGCGATTTAAACATGATTTTTACTGGTATTTTTATTTATGTGATCATGGATGATGATGATCAACGGCAAAATTTACCAACACACACACAACACACACACTGAACACTATCAGCACATTAAAACTGCGTTCAAGAGCTGTCAGTGTCAATACTCCACAATAATGATGGCACTGACAGCTCTAGAACGCGGTTTAGAAGTGCTGATCGCGTTCAGTTTCATTTGTGAAATTCACCCTTAGTGATAAGAGAGAAGGAGACATTTGCCCTGCAGTTGGATACAAAAGGCATATGTGTGATCACAAATGATCATGTCCATGTATGTCGCTCGTTGACCCAGCTACCCGTAAATAGAATGTGATCATTATCCAAACTGTCCCTTCATCAATTAACCAGCCCTTCGCCTTTATTGAAAGGGTTTCAAAACAGTTTCAATAGCTGTCGGAAACATTTAGTTAGTTAATCTAGATAACACGTATTGGGTGTTAATTAGGGTTTCAGTGTATACTGTATAGTTTATTGCTAATAGGTTGTTTGGGAAAATGTTTTGAATAGGTGTAGATAGGGAGTAATTTGATCAGCCTGTATAAATTCGACCGTTCACTGCTACGTAGGATGTGTACGCAGAGTTTTGCTACGTTAGCTGCGCGGTTCATTTGTTTGTCGGCTACGCATTCGTGGGTAGCGTGGCCGTGGATCGCAGTGGGCGATCCCACCTAAATTTTCCTAGATCTAAGTACAAGAGCGTAGCTTAGCCGTGGGCTGCTGTGGAGCAGTGCCTTTATTACGTCCAGATATTAAAAGTAAAGGATTTTTTATAGATCCTTTGATCACTTAGTTTTCCTACTTCGCTTTGGCACTTTCAAACAGTTAGGTCCAGGTTTCTGGTTGTATTGGCAAACACATGAAAATCGCTTAAATGAAAGGATTTGAACCTATTATTGGCTTTTGAGAACCGAGGTTTTAAATACGATATCTTTAAAAACGTTATGTCAATATACTGTAAAAGTTATAATTTTGACACAAACATAAATATTCAATGTTACAGCATTCATCCCAGTTAGGTAGGTCTTTTTGAATTTTTATTAGAGGTAGATTTTGAATCATCATCATAACAAGATGCCTAGTTGTCCGAAACGTGGAATTTCTAAGTATATAATGATGACAAAGTAGTGGCAAATAAATTGATTTTACTATAAAATCAACTTGAGAAGATAGAGATGTAAATTTTCCACTTCACACCTCAAACAAACATTTCAAATCCTTTTACAATATAGTGTAGCTCTCGTCTGTCACCTAGTGACTTTAGCACTTAGATTCCCTCAGGTATTCCGTAAATGCATATTGACAATTCTATCGTAAGTGGAAGACGAATCTGTGAGGCACTCTCCTGTATATTGATGGAAAGTGATACATTCTGGAGAGTAGAATGCAACTGTGTTTGAAGAAATAATGGAGTGTTAGTTAGTGTTAAGTTTTAAGATGAGACGGTTTTATTTTATGAAAAAGTAAGTTTGTCAGTAGGCTTTTACTTTTGACTAAAACTTCGATTTTCATAATATTATTTAGCTAGTTTCAAATGAGGAGCACGAGCACAGCCCAAGAGCTTAAAATCAGGCGCGTTCACCGCTCCAGAAACTTTCAGTAGTATGTAGTAGTAGATGAGGTTAATAGATTTATCTACTTTTTTAAAAGGCATATTTATCAAATGAAGCCAAACAAATACAGGAATGGTCTCATGATTGTAAACTAAAGATATAAGAACAAGTAAGTAGGTGAACTGAGTAATAAATGAGAACGTGAAGTTTTAAAAAACTTACTTTTCTAAATGTTGCGTCGCAAATGTCACTGCATCTTCATAGTGTATCAATGTTGTACCTGGAACAATTATTATCATTTTAACTATAACAGTTTACGAATAAATGTTTACACTTATTTCAACTTCAGAAGACTGCATTTCAATTCATCAAACACCTTTTAGCGATAAATAAATTAATTCATCATTTCACTTATGTCAATTAATTACTAGATTAATTCATTATTTAACAGCCGCACGGGTCGATCGATGGTAAAGCGACCCTTGCCAAGGTCGGTCCGTGGATGGGTATTCACAACATATATCAGGAACATAAAGGGCGAAGGAAGGAACACGGGTGGGTTTTAGTCAGTAAGAGTCTGACACTCCCTTCCGCTCCACCCAGAGCGGGAGGAGTCATTTGATGATTTCCCATCCTGAAAAAAAAAAAAAAAAAAAAGACCCTTACCCTCCTTGCCTCGGAAAGTACGTTAGTCCTGGCTGTCATTCGTAGATCTTTGACAGTCGTTACAGGTAGTTAGATGCCCGAAAATCTGACAAACAGTCTTACCAAGGAGTATCGTGTTACCCAATTACTAGGTTGTGAAGGTCAGATATGCAGTCACTCTTTGTAAACTACTGGTATTCAGCTGCATTCGGTAAGACTGGAAGCCAACCCCAACATAGTTGGATAATTTTATTATCGTCACCAACATCAAACGAACTCCCAAGTCCCAACATTCTTTATAGGAAAGTGTTTGAGCAAATTTTATATTTATTTTATATATAAGTATACAAACAATCTTTAATATACTTCAAAGACAATAAAATATAAGCTCAAAATGTTCTCGTGGAACTTTGAAAATAACGGTGGAAGTATCATTTTACAATTGTTTTGAATTTTGGTAGTTCGATTTTTTATATCATCACCCTCTGTGTTCACCGAAGGAGGTGTATCTAAGTGCACCCACATTCTGCCAGTTATGAAATGTAAGTAATAAGGGCGAGCCTATTGCCAACCAGGGATAGCACCAGACACCGGGATGCTATTGAAACACTTTGCCCGACGTAGGTATTTATTAGTAGCGCAAAAGTATATACAGTACCCGGCGATAAATATTGCACATCGACCTTTGGAAAGAGACAATCGGCTAATTTCGGCTTCGTAGAGCGTTATCTCTGTCGCACGAAATACAAACAGTCCGGTATCTATTAGGAGCTGTTAAAACAATTATGATTTGCTTTTTTTGATAATTAATTATTTTTATTCTTTGTATGAATTACAAAAAAAGGTAAAGATCGATGTGCAATATTTATCGCCGGGTACTGTAATACTACTTTACTTTGCCTATGCAGCGTAGTTAAATATGGTAGGCTAAATGCCAGCTTTTCAGTAATTCAACATTTTAAACACACTTGGGTTTCTAGGATTACAAGTCAAATTACGTTAATGTAGTCTTTTTCAAGTAGGTAACTACTATAGTACATGAGGTGGTCTGTTGAAGCATTTGCCAACCTATCAACCTAGAAAACCATTCCCCAATAATAACCCACAATTGTTTACGTCACAATTCACGTTAAAGCGACACAATATGTTATACCTTCATTCCGAACTGACGCGCGGTAAGCCGGCTGTCAAACTAAACTGATATATCGGACGGCTGCGGAATTACACGGATTATATTGTCAATACTATACGCCGATATGTTTTATTGCTATCCCGGGAGTGGGACTAAGTACGCCTGATTAATGACTCGGAGAAGTTTGCTCCGGGAAGACTTTTTTTCGTGTAGGTACCTACGGTACTACGATTGGTTGGTTGCTCAGAATTGAGTTCGTTTACTATATTTCTGTTGATTGTGGGTGATGTTTTATTTTTCTGTTGATTTGATGGTCAAGTACATTATTTTCATGAATACCTTTTAAAAATACAAATATTTATTTATTTATAAACGATAATTGATTTAACCGCGCTCGTTTATATAAATACAAGGTACTCGTGCGATCTACAAAGTCACGATTACGCGTCTAAATTGATGTAACCGATCGCGTAATTGCGTATTCACACGAAAATCATTTTTATACCGCTTATTTTAATCATTCAAACCACCAATTCCGAAAGCCTTTGGGTTTACATAAAATTCAGAAAATATCTAACTCTATGAATAGCCCCACAATGATTGATAAAAACCATTCCTCATACTCTTTTACAAACAGCGATCAATCATTGAGACATCCAATTAATTCTGTATTTAAATGTTTCATAAAATATTCATAAAATGCAATACCTAACACTATTTTTGGTGGTAAAACTCGTAGTGTACTGTAGGGGGTAGCTATTGAGCTACGCGTGTGTCGCGATATAATTAAAAAGAAACTTGGACTTGAATAAAATATATATTCACGACTTTTACATAGTCACGTCAGTTCAAGCCCCATTCTACTACTAAAACAAAAACCATAATAAAAATATTTGACAATTTCTTGAACGTTCGAATGGAACACACCGGCAATTATAACCAGCCTGCATTTACTTCTAAAGGTAGAGCTATACAGTCTCTACATGAGCTACGCCCACCTTTGAATAAAAGTATTGGCATAACTCCATCACCAAACCAGACTTTTATTCACACCATTCGAACATCCAAGCCCTTCCTGCCTATCCTATCAGAAACATTACCTAACACCAGACTTTTAAGTTTACAAGGTGAGGTCCAACCCTTGCAAGAGAAAGCTTAAGTCAAGACGAACGAACCGCGTATCCAACACTTCGCTAAGTGCCAGGTAAGTTAACAATTATATGTGCCCAACTGCACTAATACAAACTAACGTCGTCATGCTTAAACCTCGTCGCGCCAAAACTGGTGAAAAAGATGCGACGTGGCCTCCTAATAAAAACAATTGACGTGAAAGTTCACATCAGCCTGGAAGAGGCTTAAGAAAATAAATGATCTTAACTTCAAACTCTTTTACCCCATCGGACGGTATAAGCCAGAGGGAGGGAAAAGCGTAAGAGGCCAGGGTTCATCGACGATATCTAACATATGCCCATACTCCAGAGGAAAAATTCAAAAACTACTCCGTTCTCAAAAATACTAACTCCATGAAATATCAGTCAACACTGATTAAACTGTGGGTGCTCAATCACAAGCTGAACCAATTGTGTCAACTCAACACACTTTGCGAAGGCTATGCCCCGTTAGCAAAGTTGGTTTCAACTTGAGTGTCTGTCACCCCCCTCTAGGAGTGACCACAGTTTCCAAAACCAATTTCAACCCATAACTCGCATTACTAATTTCTGGAGTACGTTCATGCTATCCCAGCCTATTCAAACTAAAAACATTGAAGCCGTCGATGTGTTCACTCCCTCAGGCCCCTTGGAGCTGCAAGGCAAGGCACCTCACGGGCTCCCGGCCGCGTCCGACATTTTTTCCCAGCATATGCAAATAAATACAAACGAAAACATGTTAACAAGTAGTACTAAAATAATTATTATGATGTTTTTACATCTACGATAAAAATCAACAAGAGGCAATAGAAGATTACCTATAACCTAACATGAAAAGGTTTTAATTAAACTTAAAAAAAGGTTTTTATCTCTGAACTTGCATTTAAATTTATATTTTAAAAACGAAAACTTCTTTATAAAATTTTGATTATTTTTAGTAAATATTTTTATAAAGGTATTAATAATTGAAAAACTTTTTGGAATTACGCTTTTAGTTCTAGCTTTTTTAACAAATGGGATTCTTTTCTTCATGCGTGCTTTTCTTATAATGTTTGTAACACATTGTGAAATAATATTACTAATCTTGCGATAGTTAAAGCGTTGTCTGACAAAATCATTACAAAACGAGTTTGCAACTTCATCGGTAAAACAATTAAATGAGTCTATAAGTCTCACAGAATTGTCTTTCACCTCAATAGCTTCATAACCGACTGCACACACCTTCACATCATCCTCAACTAACCCAATATTACCATTCATCATACTATTGTCAACCGACACTACGGCGATTTGTACATTCTCCTTTATTTCGGTCGACAACCCGAACTGACCATTCTCCTTTATCTCAGAGACATCGACCGTAAAATCATTCGCAAACTGATCACCAACGAGGCTATTTTTATTTGTTTCCACCTCGTGATCATAATGCTCTTCTTGAGGCTCTGAAACATAGCTAGTTATATAAATAATTGGAATGGCCTGACCCGATTCGTCATCTTCTTCGTCGTGTTCATTTTCGAACACTTCGATCAGCTCCTCCTCATCCTCTGCAGGGCTGCACGTCTCGCTGCTGCGCTCGTCCACATCCTCTTCATCACCATCACCGCTTTCCAGGCAGCTTTGCTCGTCATGTAGCGGGTCGACTTGGTTTCCACTAGATAAGGCAGAAGCATTATTATCTACATTTATAACATTGTTCTGTCCGCCTTCTTCCGACAGATCTTGTGCAATTACTTCTTGTTGCATCTTATAAAACGCTTTGTGACATCTGCACGGAAGCTCTGCCCGTAGCACATCACACATATCATTAAATGTAATCTCCTCGTTGTACGTGTATTTATGTATAACCAGGGCAGCACCCTGAAGATATGCGCGTAATATCAGCGCCCAATCACTCTCACGCCATTTATTATAGGCGGCCACTATTTTAAACTGATCAATAAACTGTTCTAGGCATCCGCCGTTGGTGCCCGTAAAAAATTGAGCCATCTCACTCTCTTTATAATAAAATAAATAACTTAACCACTTAGCTTTTATTTTCCGGCGACGATTCTGCACTTGCTCTGTACTCTGCTTGGCATGCGAGCGGTATCTTTTCTTCTTTTAGGCGCCTCCACCAATTGTAGGGGGTAGCTATTGAGCTACGCGTGTGTCGCGATATAATTAAAAAGAAACTTGGACTTGAATAAAATATATATTCACGACTTTTACATAGTCACGTCAGTTCAAGCCCCATTCTACTACTAAAACAAAAACCATAATAAAAATATTTGACAATTTCTTGAACGTTCGAATGGAACACACCGGCAATTATAACCAGCCTGCATTTACTTCTAAAGGTAGAGCTATACAGTCTCTACAGTACCTTCGTAGACGTAACGGCGTAACACTTACGTAGACGATTCGTAGACGCTATATTTATTTAAGAAAATATTTTAAGAAAGTTTGAAGATGCAAGCGGGTGTTGTACGAAAGTCTATTTGAAAGAAAATTCTTAATTTGTTTCTTGAGTAGAATGGAGAAAGATTTTAATAAAATACTGTTATTGCATTTTTAGTTCACAGCTTGCAATTAATAATATGATGACAAATAATGAGATGAAATTGTTACCGAGATAATGTTTTATTAACAAAACAGGTTTGCTATGTGATATTGCTTCAGTCTGGTTCTCTTTATGATATTCTTCCATTGGGGTTGGGAAAGCATAGCATTTTCTTTGATCACAATCATGCGATGATCATTGATGGTGGTTATTTCGATTAGAATGTGTATGCGGGTAAACTTGCTGCTATGCAGTAATTTTGATTTCAGTCAAATTAAAGTCACTAAATAATTCGCCAATAATCTAGAATATATTAACGCGTGTACTAATGTCAGAGTCAATCCAGAACCAAACACGTTCAGGTACAATATTTTACTTTTGTACACAAAAATATAAAATGTCACGTAAATAACAATATTTACACGCTTTTATTAGCTTCTAATAAAAGCGTTTTCTCAGGCAATATTGCTTGTTTATTATTTTAATTTAAATGAAATGCTCTAAAAGGTGCTACAAATTTAAACACATCTTACATCACAAACTATCACGATTATTACCGATTGAAGTCGTCCAATCACGACCTGGTGGCATCCCAAGCAATATTTCACACGTATTTTATAGAAAGGTGACATAATTATTGATGAAATTGGCTTTTCGGGGCTAGGGCGAGTATTTAATGATTATTTGTGTTCTCTAATGATCTCTATAGACGGGCGCCATCATCGAGGCAGGCCTAAAAAGCTCTGGCGCAATGACCTAGACTCGTTCTTGACTGATTGTTCGGAAAAGGCAGCAGATAAAGATGAATGGAAAGGTACCTATAGAAAAAAAAAGAGAGAAAGAGAAAAAAAGAAAAAACAAAGAGAAAGAAAGAAAAAGAAAAAAAGAGAAAGAGAAATATAGAAAGAAAAAGAGAGAAAGAGTATGCTATTCTATTCTATTCTATAGGAAAAAAGAAAGAGCTAGTTTATAATTAAAGTACAGTCGCGTGAATAAATGAATTTATAAATTTTTATTTTGTCACTAAGAAAAAGCGGAATGGAAACATACTAAAATTTTATATCCTGTTCTCTACATTAAACTACAAATTCTCCTTTTATTTCAAGCCACACTAAAACAGTTGCGAGCGGTAGCAGGCTGCTTCCCACACACCTACTGATAAATAATGCAGGGGAACGTCTAGCGCCTAATGTATTAGAACATTGCTAAATATTTATGTGATCCACCAATCTACTAATGAATGTTAGTGCAGTAGAATAATTGTGATATCAAACTTGTGTTCATGATGTACTCGGTGCAATTTGTTGGAATTATTTCGTGGAAGGTGTGGTTTATATTATGTACGACAATGTGATGTGCGGGATTGTTTCTTTGTATTGAGAGCTTTTGAAAGTAATTGAGGATTTAAGCTGATGACTGTTCATTTTATTTAACACTATATGAAGTTCTACCAGTACTAAAGTTTTTCTAAATAACTCATGCTGAATAAAAAGCTTCATACTATTTCCAGTGGTAAGATACAGCATAGTCGCACCCTTATATTTCAGCGCATTCAGAAAAAAAAATTAAAGTCACACGAGTTTAATATCATGCGAGGTTTTGTCCATATCCCTAAATAACATAAGAGCAGTTTTTTCTGCTCATCCGTCAACAAAAAACGGTAGAAAACAAGTTTATGACATCCGTTTGTAGGTCATATGAACTTCCGCACTGAATATGACACAAATAGGATTCAGAAGATCTATTTTGTCAAAATGGACAAAAGAAAAGATATAGGTATGGATGCATCCAGCAAGATGAAATGAGAAAACGGCTGATAGAGACAAATGGAAGAAGATGCTGCACCAACTTGAAATTAAGGGCGAGAGGTTGATAAATATTAATGTCAAGATGAAAAAGGTATTGTGTGCAAACATCGCCTCTATGTGTTGTGTATTGTAGTGTATTAAATAGATTTAAAAAGGAACTTAAAGAGTTGCTGTGTAAAAAGTGCTATTATACCTTAAATGAGTTTTTGAACGATACGACTTTGCCATCCTAATTTAATTGTAATCTTTTATATTTTGAAATCTCTCTTTGATAGTTTATAGTTTGACATTGAATAATACTCTGACATTAAACTAGATACTTAATATTTAACTGACATGCCTCATATTGTAATATTAATTCGTAATTATTTATTCAATACCTAGTATCATTATTAATTTAATTCTCTATTTTTGTATTTGTAAAATTTTATTTGTGCCTGCCTGATATTTGCGCGCCCCACGTGGCAGAATGTGATGAGACCATTTACTAATTTATAAGACCATGTAATGTCCATGTTCGGACAAATAAATGAATTTGAATTTGAATTGCTTATTGCCTGAACATCACTTCAAATTCGAACGGTGTCGAGTGTCGAGATGTGAATCCGTGACGATTTACTTTTAAAACAAATGAGCTTGCCTTCAAATTGTATGCGGTCACTTGCGTGAGGTTCAAATTTTACTTTATAGAATAGCACTAACAGTAATTGCAGTCCAAATTTTAACATAGCAGATCTTCTGTTCTCTTTCTACTCAGTGGCGCCTTCCCTCTTAGAACATTTATTAAGTTCTTGTGTCGTCATAATGTTCTAGGAAAGTAAGGCTTGCTCTGGCATGCGTTATGTATGTGGGAAAATTGTTTCAGTGTTGTACATCGTATTATTCTTATTTCTAGTGTGTGTGTTGTTTTCAATGAAACGTTTTTTCTAATTAAAGCAATATAACGTATATATATTACTCCATCGTTTAAAGGTTCTTCTCAAATAGACATAGTAACCGTATCGTTAGAAAACATTTGTTGAAAACGGGACCAGATGACGTGTTCTTTGACGTTTACAATACGCGTCTAATTATTTACTTTAAAAATCTTGTTAGTTCCATAACAGTTTGAACTTACTCAAAATAATTCGAGAACAACAACGTGCTAGCGTTTACCAAAGAACTGCACTACAATTCATTTACTCCAATAAGTCGGTAATTGCAACTTACCAAAATTAAATAGGTACTCAAAACACTTATTATTACGTTTAAGTAGATACTTTTCGTCATAATTTTGTTTTTTAATTTCCCTCCAATAAAAGTGTTTTACATGAGGGGCCATTCAAGTATTACGTAAGCACTACAGGGGGGCGGGGGGGTCTTTCCTTTGCTTATTTTTGATGACATGGGGGTCTGGATGGTGATAACGTCAGCAGTATTTATTTTTTTACTTTTTCGGATTTTCTACAATATTTAGTCGATTTTGGTTTGAACACATAATTATGGCAACCCTACTTGTCTATGCTTGAAAACGAAACGCATATAACTGCTGTTCATGAATCAATAAAGAAACCAGGAACACATTTTTTTTCAATGTGTTCTGGTTTCTTTATTGATTGCATGCATGATGTTTACGTAAGCATGGGGGGGGGGTAAGAGCTTTGCTTACTTGTGCTGACGAGGGGGAGGGGGGGGCTAATAATTGCAAAAAATCTGCTTACGTAATACTTGAACGGTCCCTGATATCTTCGTAAATATCACTACGCTAAATGTAAAATAAATTAATAAGATGTATCCCAAACTATAGGTGCCGAAGTTAACATAACAACAAAAAGTCCATAATAGCACATTGACCACTTATTGCTTGGGGGCGTCGATATGGAAAAACAATAAACTGTTAATCCCTAATGGTCTAGTTATTTGTCCGCCAACATTTTTTCCTCGAATTGTCGCAAATAATATACACAACAAAACTGTTCGGCAACAAAATTGAAACAAAAAAAAAACAGTATTTAAAAACCGATACACGTAAGAAAGGTTCTCCGGCGCTCGCGCTCCCAACGATAAGGCTTAGTGCCTTGCAAGCCAGATTTAGAATAATCCCTCAGTTCCACCTAATGGCCTTGCATACAAATGTTATCCTAAATGCATAGTTTTCGGTGCATTGTCGTTTCGTATTGTATTTTAAATTGATTCAGGAATATTTTGAGTGAAAAATAAAGAGAATGGCTTTAAAAACGAATGAAAAATGTTGGTGTCGTACATTGGTTTGGTGTTTTTATGTTGTGTGTATATATATAATTAATAATTGTAAATAAATTAATTGTATCTGTGTAATTTCTGCCTATACATGGATATTGGCACAAATTACAGAATATCAAGGGACTGTTTAATAAAACCGACAGGCGAAAATTCGTTAATCTGATATTTTTACATGTTTTTTTAATTCATTTTCTATCTTAAAGACCTGTCGTGAAAATGTGTCAATGTTGTATTTCTTTTGACAAATATTATGTCATTAACTGTTTTAATAAATAAGACCGGTGCTACGATTTTTACATACCTACCTACTTCATTTACTTCGTCTCCGTTCATAAATCTGTTTATATTTATTTAAATAAAAAATCTTCTAGGTGTTATTTTTGCGGAGCACCTAGCAGGCAAAGGTTTATTATAAAGCATTTATGTCAGAGATTTGATACCTATACGAAACATTGATTGATGCTATAATTCAAAATTATCGATTTATTTTCCGCAACAATCAGTCTTAATATCCGTCCAAGCATCTGTGCTTGGAAAAACCACATAAAGCAGTGTATTTTTCTTGTAAACTTTTTTCTTTCGCGTTACTTACTCACACCCAGCTTCTGAATCTTGAAGTCGAGAACCTTATGTAAGGGCCCGCAAAATTCAAATTTCCTTGCAAAATCCGCCTTACGGCATGCAACTGTATACTAGTATTTTACATGTAGTGACTGACTGTCCACCACAACACAGTAATTGGTTAACATGATACCCCTTGGTAAGACTGGTTGTCAGACTTTTGGGAACCGCTGAACGTGCTTTCCAAGGCACAGAGTGATCTCGTCATGTCATAATGAACCGACAACGGTTAGGCGTAACGCGCGCGCGCGGTAGCGTACTTTTAACACATAATTATAAATCATCAATGTAACTAGAAAGCGAAGCTAGATCTTTGCCAGTTATATTATAAGTCTTATGATATAGGTACAGGGCGATCTTAGTGCGCATAAATCCAGACATTGGTGTATAGAAAAACTGCGTAACACGTTACTCCTTGATAAGACTGATTGTTACGATATTAATTATTTGCAATTTAAAATCAATATAATTATACTATAATGATGTTGAATAATTAGTATAGCTATATGCGACGTTGCCAACTTTCAAAACCACTAACCACTGATAAACCACTAACTATTGTATAAATTAAGGCTAGTCAGTGCATCGCTGACGCAGCTCCGATCCCATGGAGCATTACTTAACGTGACGGCATGTGTGCTGACGAGTTATATTAACATAATATACGGAGTTAATGGGATGGGAAACGTGACTGTGTCAGTTTATTAACGTGGGAGCTATGTCGAAGACTATAAAGGGTGGCAATGTAGTTTCATTACTGGCTATATGTATACATCAGCTCGTAAAGTAGCAGTTTTATTTTCAACAACAATCACCTGATATTGTTTATCTAAAGTAAAATTGTTTGTAAGAAGTAATCCCTGGAGTTACTGATCTGATTTCAAAAAGCTTTAGAGAGCTACATTATTGCCGAGTGTCTCAGGATATATATTCTGAGACACTCGGCAATAATGTAGTAGTAGAGTATGTTTGTTGTGACTTCCACACGGATGAAGTGGAAGCTAGTTAATAATAATTATAATCAAACGTAACGTAACAAATTCAATACAGGACACATTGTAGGCTATACATCCCCTAAACATTTACAAAGAAACACATACCCACTCAACACTACACATTTCAATAGTATAGCTACCGAGTCAGCGAAATAGTATCATCAATCTCATAGTAAGTGAAACGGAGATCGACACGCGCACCTGTCGAGCCACGTACACACGAGCAATTACACTGAGTAAAATATTGTGGCTATAATAATTCATGGTATTGGGTGTGCCGAAAATAGTTTTAAGCGAAATCAAACCGATTATGGACCGACACACGGCACATCGCAAAAACGGGGGACGTCACCTAGATAGTTTCTTAAGAAGGGCAGTCGCTCCATGTAAAATACTGGAATTTAGCTGCATCTAGTTAAGACAGAAAGTCAAGCCCAAAATAGTTGTGAATAGAAAGGCTAGCCATAAGCTAACTATGATATCGAACACGACTAGTGCAATCTCTATGCGTAACATCACAGAGTTTCTAGCTATCTAGCTTCCAACAATTTCTAGGAACACACCCTATACAACGCATGCAAACATTGCATAACATACCACCAACGTCGACAGCTGAATAAGGGCGTTCCACAGACCATTACAATGAACAATTCGGAGAGATACACCCTGTAAGCCAGGTGGCAAATTGCCAATTTGAATAGTTAGGATTTGGAGGCCTTGGCGGCCGAACGACTGAAGACGCGGGTCTTTGGGGTTTACCGACTGCTTGAGGTGCATTTCAAGCCTCAATAAGAGGTGATACTGATATTCTATCTGCGATAACGATAATAAAAAGGTCAAAAATGTATGGGATTGACTTAAGCTACCGAAAAAGTCTTATGATAATTTTGATGAAGGTGTAGAAAAAATTACAAAAATTTCCGCTTTTGGGCAATTAGTCCGCTTTCTGGCTGGCCAATATTATTACAATGGCATGAATAGTGCGCGATTAGAGAGGTTTTGGAGAACACACATTGAAGAATAAATAGCTTATCATGATCATCAGATCATGATAAGCTATTTATTCTTCAATGTGTGTTTGTATTGATTGAGAGAAAAATAATAAATGCTAATTAGAGGTTGCAAGTTTAGTCGAAAGATATTGACTGCTGCACATAGTGTACACATAAAACTTTCCCATTAATGGTTGACCCAATTAAACGACCAATCCATCTATTTTCTTTGGGCCCATCACACTTTGCAAATGGCTAGGCTGTGGTTATTAACCCTTTACCTATTTTATTTCTTTCAAATCGTTACTCAGAAACAATTTGACCGCACGAAGCAAACAGTAGCAGAAACTACACCAAAATACATATTTCGCTTATGTAACTATACGCAGCTACAGTGGTTCATGTCTCATTCGATATACACTGCGACATGTCTCATTTCGTTTGCCTTGCGAGAAATATGCAATATTACACCTCTGTGGAAACCATAAGGTTCGCCGCACACACGATGGGTTTGACGACTGCATGAACGGCGCTGACGATAGCTGGATCAATAATAATTTGGTGGTTTCATTAAGGTTTATGGACACGTAGAAAACTCCAGGTTTAACCTTTGCGTAATTGCTTTTCTGGCTTCCACGACCACTTTTGAAAACCGGTTTGTTAATTAACAGGAAGTAAATTTTTTGGTCGGTACAAGTAGGATGTGTGCTTGGCACTTTTTGTTCTATTACGGCAAAAGCTAGAAGGCTGCGTTTATAACATTACAGGCGGTGTTTGTACTTCAGATAGTTTATAAAGCCTAAACTGCTGATTTCCACAAATGAGGTGTCGTTGAGCCATTGCCGTGCACATTAACTGTTTTGTGTGCGCTGACCCATATACTATGCCAGCACGCCAGTACTACAATACGCCACTACGACGACAGTCCGCTGTCTAATTTCGTTTGCGTAGTAATTGTGCCCACGCATAAATTTGGAACACAGTGACGTTTACTGAACAAATTGGTGGTACTTATTTATGCTAGATGTTCCATGTAAGCCTGTGGTTTAGAGTGACGGGCTTAAAATGTGTTTGGGAATTTTGGACGCCATGTTTTACCCGAATACGCCAGAAAGAGAATTGTGTATTTCAAAAGTAAAACAAGTTTTTTATTTCAAAAGTTATACTGAAGTGTTATGAGTACTTCTAAAACGAGATCGGATCGAGGATCTTAATAACAGCTGAAAAGTTCTTAATTATTAATTCAAAATAATTACGCGTTTTGCATGAACATTTAGCTACTTTAAAATTTATTTTACTCTTAAAGTTGTTACTGGAAAATGAGGCATCCTGCCTAAAGCGTAGTAAAATAATTATTTAATTACTCCTAAGCCGCAAAATACTTTTATTTCGTACCACCTCAAGTACACGCTTAAGCTTAATTACGGAAAAAGTAATTAAAATTAATCTAAATTAACTGTAATCACGCAATTACCATTGTTTGATTAAATGATAAGTGTTTCCGACAATAATATAAGGCTTATACTAACTAACTGAGATTAGCGTTGTCTGATTGGCCGTTTGCCGGTAGCGAGCGCCGAAATCCGGTCCAGAGAGGTTTAATCCAGATTATGCAGTTCTACATAAATTCGAGACTTAGCCGTGTTTGTAATTTCGTATATACGAGTAAATGTATCGATTGTTATGACACGTTGAATTTTTCGCAAACGCTTTATACGCTCGAGTGCATTTTATGAAAACCCTGTTTCACATATATTTTTGTGTTTTTGTTTTAATATTTTTCCGATAGCTTTGACTTTTATTAAGTCTCATAGTTTTCAAGTCTCATAGTCTTTTACTATTATAATTACTATAAACAATTATGTATCGTCCCGTAAAAGTTTTTCCACTAAAGAAAAGCATTAATAAAAATTTTCGTATCCACAGAATTAATTGGTTATTTTGTTTTAGCTATCAAACTTCAAGTAAACCTCTTCTAGAAAACAATGCTGCATAATAATTTAAGGATATTTTCCACAAAGCTGTTTCATATACTTCACGTGAAAGAGATCTTCAAAACTTTTGACAAAGGTTTTTTTGTTATGAATGTAATGATTTTTTTCTTTTGCTATTTTACTGAATTAGGTACTTGCTCGCGACCATCTCGCGACTCAGACTGTGTTAGGTCCACAATCTGTTCTTTCGTTTTTTGAAGACAAATAACAGAGAATCTTAATTTTTTCTCTTCTCTCTCTTTGATTAGTTGGAAATGTCAAGAACGCAACCTAAAGAAAGCACTTTTTTTTGTTTCTGTCCATGTTTTGTCCAGTTTAAACCATTGTACTGAGGCCTAACCATATGCCATAACCATATCTATAAACATTGCTTAACACATACTTTGGCTAAGCGTTAATTCTATCACTGTCACCCAACTGTCAAACTACTAGTGCAGGATAGAGACGGGAACACGTCCTAAGTAACGTTTGTAAGTCTCAGCCTAATGTAGGCTCGCCAAAGAACCGATTTTTAATGATATTGTTACAATACCTGTCATGGCTGAAGGATGGATTTTATCTATTGTTAGAATATAGTTATGATACATATATTAAAGCTACGAAATACATCATAATAAAATGTTCATAAAGACTTACCATTGTGCCTTAATCTTCGGCTTTCTAATCTGAAAACAGAAAATTCTTAGTTAGAAAATAATCAACGGTTTATAAAGTCTTAAATGTACTGTTTTACTCTCAATCAATCAATTCAGCCTCTCACAGTCCACTGCTGGACAAAGGCCTCTCCCACACTGCGCCACTACACCCTGTCCTCCGCCTTCCGCATCCAGTCTACCCCAGCCACCTTCTTTAGGTCGTCCGTCCATCTATCTAGGGGGCGTCCCACACTACGCTTGCCGATACGCGGTCTCCACTCCAAGACTCATCTGCTCCACCGGCCATCGGTCCTTCGACAGACATGGCCAGCTCACTGCCACTTCAGTTTGCTTACTCTGCAAGCTATGTCGGTAACTCCGGTTCTTTTCCGGATAGTTCTGTTTCATTCCTGAATTTTATCCTTCAAAGAGACTCTGAGCATAGCTCGCTCCATAGCGCGCTGTGCGACCTAGAATTTGTGGACCAGCCCTACCGTCAGTGTTCACGTTTCAGCACCGTATGTCATGACGGGCAGGACGCAATGGTGTTTTGCTTTACTTACATTAAATTAATCGTGACATCATACATCAAGCCTGTGTTCGATAAGGTTATCAAAGCCATGAAATATTGCGGCTCAAAGCTTTATTTGGTTTTTCTAAGAAATCAGTAGCAGTCTGGATTTGTGCCCGCTTACCGATTACCAATATTTAAAACTAGTTTACATAATTAATATGCGGTCTTATAGCACAAGACGGCAATATGTATACAAAGTTACCTCTACCTATATATAGGTACAAACGTGGTACAATAGAAGTAAATACCTCTCAAATTGTAATTGTTCCTGTCAACAAGTCAAACAGTAAGGAATCACATTATTTGTTCTTGAACCTAGGTAAATCCTATTACCAGGCACAGTCGAGTTTGGAACTTTTTCCAATCGGCTTACAGCCTGCTACCGTTGTGTAGAAAAGTGTTAGCGTTCGAGCGGAAAGGACTTTATTATATGCTCAATTTTATGGTCCATTGCACGCTTTAAATGTTTTGCTGAATAGTGTTCATGATGTTAATAGAAATGACGTGTTTCTTTTAGTTGCGGATTTTGTGTGCAATTATGTTATACAAATGCAATAAAGATTTTTTGGACTGACAATATTCGCATCTTAGGAAACCAGTTTTACGATCAAAATCCTTGACCGAATAATTGTTTTGTCACGATATGAGGTTCCCTTTTTCTTCCGTTTCGGTAAACGAGACTTTTTTAAATGACTTTTTCGATCAGGTCACGTGTCCTGACGCGAGTTTAACATTTTTTACCCATTACAAAAAAAGTGTACAACGCCGCTAAAGAAGTTTTTACTTCAATAATAATTGCCGACTCATTTTCAGTCCATTCAGAAAGAGAACTGATTTACTCCACACTTTATCACAAGTACCTAGCTATCACCTTAGTGTCGTGACTCGATTGATTCCCAATTGAATCGACATCGACACCGCAAACTTAACATGCATTAAGCATTAATTCTCAATCCCAATCCTACAATTAATATCCTTCAGTGACGAAATAATTCACTACTGTCCAGAAAAAAATACTATATGCGTTTTAGAATTCATACAAAACCGTCACATGAAACCCCATTACTTTTTATTTCACTTCACATTCAAATTATAATATTAAACTACTCCATTATTCGTCATACAAAAAAAGACCTTGAAATAATGGTAGTTACTTTCCATTTTGCATTTCGATTACCATGCAGAAACAAACACGGTAGGTACAACATTGTCACACAAACGGAATAGAACCTTTAACTTTGATGGATAAAGTTGAAAGTCAACCGAGAGTTTGTTTCAAAGAAAATGGGAGTATTTGAATGACTCCTACACTTTATTCCTCTAAATTGTACCTTATGCTCTAATAATAAGATCCAAAATCAAACTTACGCCTTGAGACGATATTTTGTACCCGCTGCGTCAACATTGGCCAAATCGTGTGTGTTGGAGACAAGCAACGCATCTGCAAACAAAAAAAAAATATTATTACATATAGATAGTGGGATTTACGTTAGTCTACCATGACGATCTTGGCTGAACAAAAAAAAAACAGAGTGATTTATGCTCTCTGTTTTTTTGTTTGTGTTTCCTGACTGTTATAATGGAAAAGTTGAAAATTTTATACTTAGCGAAACTTTTTTTGCCGTGCGTTTCTAAATTATTGCTTTGGAAAACTGACAATCGTTGTTACTGTGTATATTTATGTAGTTGCGCGAAAAGAAGACGCGGGTTTTAGGGACGCGCGTTTTCGACGCCGTAGATGCTGATTGTTTTGGGTTCGAATCTTGTTTGAAGCGCGTACGCGAGTCATCTGCGCGTTTAAAATATGCCGACACGGTAAACGGCTTAGGGTAAATATGACCAAATTTTTATACTTAGTGTAAGTATCCTGCGAATAAATGAATTTTCAACAGTTGTTCCACACTATAACTGTCAGACGTCAATTTTATTCCACCGATAAAAGACATCTATCTGACTGTGGTAAAATCAGCCGTTAGTCGCCAAACATAATCAGCGCATTGAGGCCTAGTTCTACAACATCCATGGAGTATTTTCCAAAAATTTTGGGGTTGTTACTGATTTGACAATGATTTCATATCTACAAAGAGCTTCATTCAAGTTTGAAACCAGTTTGAAGAACCCGAAATAAATTCTTGAGAAAAGCTGGAAACTTTTATAAACATGAATTATGCTTCAACATAATTATGGTTTCACAAAACTTAAAAAAAGAACATTTTCTAAGTAGCTAAAGTCTTTAAACTTTTTCTTCTAAATTACCACAAACTCCAAAGTAAATCTATATTTTCTAAAATCTCATTTGAAGGTCGTCGTATGAGTATTTCATTACCTGAAAACTCACAAGACGTAACAAGCAAAGTTGTTATAATCCGAATTAAAGGGCTCTTCGCTAAGTAACTTAGGTCATTGTTGTTTGGTGGAAGTTTTAAAGCTATTTCCGTGAGGTGTCTCTAAGTTCGTATGATTTGGTTTTGAGGATACAAGTATGTAATCATTTGATACATAGTATACCATCACGTGTGTATTCCCTAAAATATGAATTAGAAAACTGTTTGGCATAGGGTTTATATTTACTTTACAGATTATCTGAGAAAAAAGAAACTTACAAACTTACATAGTTATTACGACACTGAGACGAAAGCAAACTAGGACAAGTTAAAGCTTCCTCACAACATTCATATAAAACTAGTACACTATAAGAACCCTCATTACGTAGCACTAACACGTTAATAAGGGTGTAAATCTCACCTGTACAAATTCGTACATTCTACCGAAAAAAAATATAGAGTAAAAAACTTTCCCCACTATTCAAAACAGTAGAGCAACGTATTCAGTCTGTTTGCATACGGACGTTGCTCTGTGTTCATTAAAATGCATGCAGTGACGTCATACGGGGCATAGAATTGTGGTTGCGGTGTATTGTGCCTATGTGGAACGTGTTTCAGTGAGGCGTGTAAATTGTGGTGGTAGGAAGATTGAGTTTGTAGGTGACAAAAACTTCTTTTAATCTTTGGTTCTTGTGAATAAAGTAGAACTTTAACAATAACACATTCAAACTCCATTTAGACTTTGATGCCATGCAAATCTTTTCTATTCAAAGTATAACTTGATCGTAAGAAGAACTCACAGAGCAGTTATCCCAAAACTGTAGGTACATATTTATATCGAATCTTTGCTTTATGACAGTAGTTTTCTGCAAACTTCCCTTGTTGACACAATAGAAACACAGAACTAGCAAAACCGTCGACTGATTTCAGTATTCGTTTCACATGAAGCACATAATTTTACATTCATCGTCACCATCATCAGCCGACAGTAGTACCACAGTACATAGGTCTGCCCAATCGCATGCACATAAAAATCTCAATGCTCAAGCAGCACTCACTGGATTGTGGAGGTCACATAGGCAATCATTCATAGGAGAATGGGGAAATGCTAAGCAGATGATGATGACACGTCACTGGAAACCAAAAGAACATCGCCTCCGGGTCTTCCATTCTTTTCCTACTGTGCTTTTATCACTAGCTAAGAGAGACTCTTTTACGATGTGTAATAAAAACAAATTGCTGCACAAAAAAACAGCACTTTTTAGTTCAAATGGTTACCCTAAGCTATCTTACATAAAACGGAATGGGTGCGAATGTTTTAATGAATTGCGTATGAGTGTGCCAATGTGTTTTTCCGGGTGCAATGTTTGTTCGTCAGCTTGAAGGCGAAACTCGTTGGAAATGTTCTGTTTATTCTTTAAGCGGTTTTCGCGGATTATTTGTGGTAAATGATAAAGCACATATTTTATTTTCCTTTATTCAACTAAATACATATAAATTATATTTTTAAATATTAATATAAAAAGAAATATAAAAACATTTAAAAATATAAAAAATAGTAAAATAATAAAAATATAAAACATCTTTTTATTTTTATTATTATTCTTTTGTAATTTTTTTTTCCAGAATATTTATTTTTGTCGCCAAGCAATATTGGTGTTATGCAATTTTGTGGCTACGCCTGCTTGTGAATTTCAAGCACATTCGTAGTAAACCCCTTTTTCTCATACTTGATGATTACCTAGGGATTATCTCCTTTTCAATTTAACGTTTCTGTCACAGTTTGTCTCTCTGTGCGTATATAACACGACAATTACCGACCCGATTATTAACCGATTAACATGATCATTCATTTAATTAATTCTTTGTTTGGATGTTAATCTGTTATGATTAGAAAACATGGAAGGAGTTAGAGGTTGAGCTAGACAAACACGTAATAATAAAATATGCTTGTATTTGCTAAGACTTGAACTATAGCTTGAAGTCTTTTCAATTCTGGACCATTGCATTATATTACTAACTACATAGATCAAACTAAATTAAGTTAAACAAATTAAGTTTATTTCAGAATATTGTGTAGGTAATAAAAATTCAACAGACTTTTTTTTATTTGTAGCGTTTTCTGAACTTTATTTGTGAGTTTTTAAAGTTATTTTTCCGAAAACAAATTTGTTTGGAAACTAGATAGTGAACGCAGGATTGGAACTTATCTAAAACATATCCCAATATATTACTAACCTACAGCTTATCAGCTAAAGGTACGCATAAAGGCTCCTTCAAACAGACACGACACGCGACACAAAGGCACCGCAAGTTGCGTAACGAGCGGTGCCTTTGTGTCGCGCGAGATTATATCGCGTATCGCGCCTGTTTCTAGGAGCCTTAACACGGTCGGGATTGTCAGCAGCATGTATGCTGCCAATTAGACTACATAATGACTAATGCCACTTTCAACATGTATACATAATTGGCCGTGAGAGCTGGTTGGTTCGGTTGAGTGCATGTTCGCTTGAGTATTAACTATGTCGTCGTTGCGCGTGCAAAAGTAGCTATGTATTATTTAGTTATTTTCGGTTCCTTATGCAGTTTTAATCGTTATTTCAATACACACATACTGTAGAAACACCTATGTGATAAGGGCAATATTTAAAGAGTTACGGAATGTAGCTATGTGATATTCATACATCCAAAGTTCCGTATAAACACGCTAAGTGTTATAAATTTATAATTCATATAGCTCAAATAAGTTCACTAAAAACACATAGCCACTTTTGCACGCGCAACGACGATGTGTTACCTTGCTAGATTTTGTTGATGACTGACTATGCTTGAATATATTTTTATTATTCGACTATTAAAGGGCAGTTTTTGAAAAACACATTCTGAACGAAACTGTTTACGGTATATTATATCAGAAACAAAATAATTAATAATATCTTCTAAACTATTTAAGACATCAGCCTCCGGTGGCTAGGCAGATGTCTGATACAGGCGTGATATAATAAAGTTGATCCTAGATAGACGGTTGAATCGTCTTTGTCACACGAAAATACAACACACC
This sequence comes from Luperina testacea, assembly GCA_927399505.1. Taxonomy (NCBI): domain Eukaryota; kingdom Metazoa; phylum Arthropoda; class Insecta; order Lepidoptera; family Noctuidae; genus Luperina; species Luperina testacea. The sequence goes on from OV656779.1 coordinate 3,642,479, forward strand.
GAAATTATAGGTATAGTTTTACCAGAGAGCAAGGTTTGTAGTGTGTTTGTTTGCTTAAAACGCCGATGTATGCACCCATCATCACGCGTGAAAGATTTCTTGTGCAAAACGGTTCCAATACCTTTATTTTAAATCGACACATAAATAAGACTGGAATAAGCATTACGTCTTTAATCACACACACAATTGGCAATTCCGGAACCAATTTACTCTATTTGTATTCGATTGAGGCTCGTATACAGGGTGTTACTGAAATATATCGTGTTCATATATCAGCGTCACTTGCCGTACGAAGCGTGATGAAATGAATGAATTGACGTGAAAGATGACGAGCTTTTTATCATAGAGGGAAAATATAATAACGCGTTTTTTGAATAACCTGTGTGTGATGTCTTACTTGATGAGTAATAGGCTCCTATCAATGACTGACCGTTATTAATACAGTGTTGTCAATCGTCCAGCCTTTTCCAATCTATGTTGAGGTTACTGGACCCCTTGATAAGACTTGTTGTCAATCTTTCGGGCTTCTGACTACCCGTAACTACTGTCAAGGATCCACGAATGACAGCCGGAACCAACGGCTTAACGTGCTCGTAACGTCTTCATTAGAATTCGTAGTTTTTCGTTATATTTCTGCTTTGTACTGAACTTTCGTCCTATAATATTAATTACATTCATATAATATAGGTAGGTAGGTACATAAATTATGATTAATGAAATTTATGCGTCAGATTAGGCTGCTTAATTAGATTAGTAGCCAAGGAAATTATTTTTTAAGCAAATTTTCGACAAAATTAAATGTTTAACTGTGATAGTTTTATGAAATGGCTATAACACGGCGAATGGATGTAGGGTGTCAATTTGCTTAACAATTAATTTGTCTGTCTATACCTAGAATAGAATAGAATAGAATACTCTTACCTAGGTTTTTTAATCTTCCATGAAAGTTTGGATCGATCAATCAACTCAGTTTGGTCGGAACCTTTTTAAAAACATACATAATAATAATATTATAACAATCAAATCAATAAAACTTATAAATAAAAGCTTAAAAATAATTAGCCCAAACTCCCGGCAAAAGTCGTCAAAATAAATCTTTGACATACAACTTACAAATAACAATGTGAGATGCTCCACATAATTCCATAATAATGATAACAGTATAACAGAAATTCTCTCCTACTTGACAATATAACACAGTCGAAACTTATCAAGGACCAATTTTGAAACCTCAAAAGGATCTGTGGAAAGATTATTTCAACATTATGTTCAAGTACCAAGATTTGCTATGGGATGATAAATATATAATTATAGATAACTTATGTTGTGAGTATGTGATACATAATTAATGAGATTGGGGTGAGGAAAAGAGGAGAGGTATTTGGTGTTGATTGGAAATATATTGCCGGTTCTTTGTATTGTTGTAAGTGGCATTATGCGATAGTTCAAGTTAGAGTGGGTTTACTTATAAATAGCTTTTATGGCCACAATAAGAATGTATTGCCTGAAGTATTTCGCACTCCCCCCCGGAGGGTGCCCGCATTGTCGAGGCGGGGGGCTCAGTAGCCGTGGCTTGGACACCCACGGTGAAGCGAAGAGGAACCCGAGGAGGGGCCGCTCGTCAGGGCTTTTGCCGACAAGCCAACGACGCAGCGGCCAAAAGTAGGTTGCGGTGTCGCTTGGGCGACATCGCAACTGAGGCGGGCCGCGATGTCGTACCTGAGGCATCGCGGCTGAGGGTTGGAGGCCGCGGCGGGAGAGGAGTGCCGGTATTACGGTGCGCCGCTCTCCCTACCTTCCGCGGCCTTGACGGGGTCGCCACCGTACGATGGCGGACGCGGTGGGGCTGCAGGGGAAGAGGAGTGTCGGTATTACGTTGGCCGCTCTCCCTATCCTCTGCAGCCGAAAATTGGCAGGCGGCGGGGCTAATGTCCTGACCCGTCGCAGGGGGGACCAAGGGTGCCCAGACACGGGGACGTCTGGCGCCCATGTGCTGGTTTGGTCCCTGGGGTGGTCACGGCGTGCTATGTGTTCTAGTGCGCCGGTGATGGGGAGTACTCCCCAGAAGAGGGTCCGGCAACGGACAGCCGCGGCGGGTTCGCGGATGAGTGCTAACGCGTGCCCGTGTTCCCGCCGTAAGCGGCAGAGGAGGACACCGTGGAGTTTTAGTGGGTTAGAGTCCCACATAACTGCACTATCTCTCCGTGGTAGTGCAGTATGCATGAGCATTTCTCCACGATAAAAAAAAAAAAAGTATTTCGCACTGATTTTGAAAATTATTACGTTAATAATCTTGATGAAACAAAAAAGATATACGTGAGTAAGTATAATTCAATTGGATTGAACTAAAACAAGCACAGTCATGCAAAATATACAACTAGGGTCCGTACATCTCGCATGTTTGATCGCAGTTTGATTGCTCCTAACTTTCACTCTGTATTCTCACTTCACGTGTTGAAAAAAGGTTAGCAAATGTACTATTATTTTAGTCATCTATCAGCAAATTCAACATCATTAATTAAAACAGCATAAATGAGACTCAATTCGCAAAACCCAAAGAACTTCAAGGGATTCATTAATTCCGCGCATCGCAAACGCGCACATCAAAGGGCTGAACCAAAATATTGTTCCATATTCCCCACTTCACCATTGCAATCATAATATTGTACAGATAAAAAATACCTACAGCAAAATGTAGTGGTGGACTCATTAAAATTTCTACAGACCGATGCGTTTATGAGTATCGTTGTAAACAAAGCCGAGTTTTTGGTTTAGTGAAAAAAATAAGTTTTTTCCTTTTCCTTTTTACGTTTCTATCCGTCATTATGCTGGTTAAAATTTTTGTTTGTTGGCAAATTATGTTGTGATACTCGTAAATTGGTCGTTGTTTTGTGGTTGTAATTTTGTTTTGTACAAATATTAGTTTTCGTCTGTGGTGACCTTTTGATCCAAAATAGCGACTTTTGATTAAGATAGCAATGGATGATTTTAATTAATTAGTAGAAGTATCAGAGATTCTCTTTGGAATTAATATTCCTGTTCATTATTCTAGATATTTTACTTTAACATTAAAATATGAGTAGATAGGTACTATTTTGACTATGGATGAGGTCCATCAGAATGTTATGTTTTCCATTAAGTTTTCTTCTCCCACGAGTAAAAGGTAAATAATAAGTCAGAGGTAGACATTTTCTATTACATTGTCAACAATTTGTCTTACTCGCAACAAATCAGCTACAATTGTTGTCTCGACATCCCCAAATAGAAATCCAAAAATTCAATTAGAGATAAAGAATGTTGTTTTGAAAAATAATGTTTCTGTAGTTCGCTGAAAGTTGATAAAATCATTTTACCGACACGAGTAGGAACAGGCTTCGCAGTCAGCCCAGCTACCGTCAAGGCTCCTACAAACAGGCGCGACACGCGACATAATCTAGCGCGACACAAAGGCACCGCCCGTTGCGCGACTTTCGGTGCCTTTGTGACGCGCGCGATTCGCGTCGCGCGTCGCGCTTGTTTGCAGGAGCCTTAAGACGCTGTCTTATAGTAAAGAATAAAATACCGCCATTAGCTCTTTCTTTCTCTCTTCTAAATGGAAAACATAAGCAATTAAAATAAGTTCAAAACACACCTTGAAGGCTCACCTTCTTTGCTATATTTGTGAAACATCTTTAATTAGACCAAAGATAATAAAGATTTTGTACACGTGGATTGCTTATAAAAAATAGTACCTAGGTATGTTTCCTATACCAAAAACATTCTATACAGCATTAAATCTCAAAACGAAGGACAAAAATCACATCAAATTACATTTTAGAATTAATACGCAAATACACAGACGAACAACTTAGTCATATATTATCTAAATGTTTAAGAATTACACCTCAACTAAACGTTTCCTCCACAACTTGAGCTTAGAATCCATAACAATCTTTTGTAACTGCGTCTCGTAACTCATCACTCAGAAAGCACAAGAGCCCTCTCGGTAAACTGTTACAATATGCACGAGATGACACGCGGTTAAGTCTTTGTATTCTTAAGCCAAAGCCGCCATTATTTTCCTTTTCGTCTCTCGCTTGCTAAGAGGACTGAAAACTGTTTGTGTTTCTCACTTCGTCTAATTGAGTTCGTCGTTATGATTGCGAAGAAAGTTTGTCGGTTACGTGTGGTAGGGAAAGTGTTTTAAAATACAACTTCCGTGGTTTTTTGTTTTTTCAGGCATTCCAGGAAATATGATTGTTGGAGAAAAATGCTAAATGTAATATGGTCATAATCATCATAATTCTCCTCTATTTAAAATGAACATGCCTAAGATATTACAATAATGAATATTGCTCTGATAGTGCTATGCAACCACCATGCTTGACCGACGGATTAAAACAATGACCTATTGGTATCAGCACAAATAAGGATATTACTACAGGGTATGGCTAATGGTATTAACCCCTAGTTTTACAATGTTTTATGCCAGTGCCAATTCAGTGCTTAAAGATTCGTTTTAGGCTACGCCACGTAAAATCGTTTGAAATAAGGCCAAAAAGAATTAGTCCCTAAGGACCAATTCTACAAACCATTACTTTTGCAAAACAACCTTACGAAGCAGGTGAAAAAGCAAACAAACCCACTTTTCGAAAAATGCAATTACGAAATGAATTAAACCAATCAATACATTTTTCACAATTGGTTTAAATAAATTATTTTTCGTCATACACGAAAAATCATTTTAAACGCACCGAACACAAATGGGGGCGCCAAACTTGATCCCGAATTAATTTCACGGCATAATTAAAACTTTGCACTGGCTGCAAAATTGAAACGCTGTCATTCCAGAACTGGGCCGTTATGGAAATGATTTTATGAATAAATATAGGTATTATGTTTCCTGCCCATTGTTCTACTGGTAAAAAATTACCTGACGTGGCAAAGTGCTTTTTAAAAATATTTTTCCTTGTTTTCTTTACGGGCAAACTGGTTGGAAAGAATAATGAAAAATTAGAACCTATTAAATTCATGGACGACTAGTTTGTTTGCGGTTTCGCCCCCGCGGGGTCGGAAAATATCCCACGGGAACCTAACGGGTTAAAAGGTCATAAATCCTAATCAGGTCATGGGCTATTTGTAAGCCAAATTTCAACCCAGTCCGTTAAGATATAAAAAAGTAACAGACAGAATTACTTCTTCATTAAAAATATTAGTAAGTATGGAAATATGTATGTGGTTGAAAGGTCCAACATTTCGTCAGTTTTTAAATGTCGGTTTATAATATTAAGCAAAATTTAAGGCACATATTAAGAGTGCGTTTACAGCCACAAAGGAAGGGTCTCAGAATAATTACGAGCTAATCAGAATCAAATCTGCAACCCATAGCACAGGCACTGCGCTATCCCCATGTCTATGCGACTTTACGTACAGTCAAATAAGTTATTTGGTGTTAACGCAAAAATAATCATCTGTCTACTACACTGCCAATTTTATTTTTATTGTGTGCGTAACAACTTTTTCGGCAAAACGATGGAATCGAGTTAACTATTCAGCGCACTTACAACACAACATCGTCAAAAAGTAATAGCTGTTTGCTAGCTAGTTAGCTGCCTGTATATCTAATAGCTTATTCGACCATACAAAGGTATTCATAAGTTATTAAACTTATATGTGACTTACCAATATTCAGGGCTGATACCGATGCGAAGAAAATTAACACCTTCCCAACCATGATAGACGATTCTGAAACAAAAACAAATGTTATGTTCCACAATACGGTTATCTTCTAGAGAGAGAGAGAGTTTATAAGGATTATATTTCAAGTTCAGAAGTTTATTTGATTTTGAATATACAATGTTTTTTACAATTCGTACCTAAATTTTTAATCAGGGCGAGCGAAGCGAGCCCTGCTATATCCCACAACCTGAGCATTTTGTGGTACACTTTACGGAAAAACTATTACGCCTATTGATTTGTGCTTTAACATAATAATTTCTATTTATATGTAGATGTGTTATCAGTAAAAAAAATAATAATTTAAATTAGGAAAAAAAAAATTAAAAAAACTGCCTTAAAGATTATTACCACGCAGAAAAACGACGCGAGCCCTCACAAAGCTCTGCTTTTAGCTAGTTTACTTCTATATTTGACAGTAGAAGACATACCTATGTAGGTAACAATTATATTCGTTCTAGCTATTTAAAGATCGTTAAGTCTGCATGAATAGATACTTCAACCAACAAGAAACGAATGGTGTACACCTACGCCGTTTGGTACTTCATAAGAAACCCACGCAACAGGTAGCAAAAGTAGTAGATATATTAGTTTGAGCATCACAAAAATAATAATAATCCACGATCACCTTGGCAACCAATTATAATGGCTTTAACAATACACGATACACTCTACAATTCAAAAGGCCTACATATTTATAGACAAATTACGATCAAATATGACAGTCAACCTAAACCACTACCGAATCCAGTCCATCGTATAAACTATATCAAGTTAATACAATACCTGTATTCTTATAACTTACTAGTCAACCAAAACAAACTATAAACTTTATCAAAGTTATGTTTGAACTTACTAGTCAACCTCGACCATAACCTGGTGAAGCTTACAGAATTCTACTGAATGTCGGAGCAGGACCGGTTTTAAGACAATTTTGAGGGAAAAATTAAATGATAGGGATTAGTAAGTAGGCCACAGAATCCCAAAAACAGTCATAATGAAATATGTCTACAAGCGCGCGGATATATTATATTATAAATCTTTCGGATTACCACAAGTCTTTAAAGACCAAATTCATGAAGCAGAATTTAAAAGTAAGTTCAAATAATAAAAAGGTAAAAAGTAATAGTATTCTGTGTAATTCCGTAAGTTTCGTCCTTCCCAGACAAATGATTTTTTCTCAAACGTGCTTTCTCAAATAGCTGTCGTGTAATTTAAAAATGGAACGATCTTTTACTCCAAAACATGGCAACCAAGGAGGTAACTTATCAAAGGTTTTATTTAAATTTCGAACTGGCTTGCAAATAGAAAGCTGTTTATTGAAAAAAAAAACAAATGAACACTTTAACGCGGGAAAAATTATTGTTGTTCGTTGTTCGTCATTGATTTTGAAAAGTAGGTAATTGTAAGTATTTGACAAAATGAGTTCAAGTGAAGACAATGAGTGTGATGAACTTCTTTAATATCGGACAAAACCTGAAATCGTAAAATTTGTGTGTTCCCTACATTTTGACGAGTTATACGAACATAAATGTAGGGAACAGCTGATTTTTTTTCGCGATTTCTAGTTTGGTCCCATAGTAAAAGTTGTTCATAATGATGAGTACAATGACCTCTTAAGAGGTTGTTAATGTTTTACCAATAACCCTGTATACAAAAATATTGACTACATATCTCATGTTAATACAACCCGCTCATCAAACTTGCGCGCTATGTAAAGAGCAAAATTCATAGCCAACATGAAAGTATAATATAAGTATGGCATCGTAAAATCAACCCAACTTGACCCGCCTTATATCGTCTAGTTTTATGATTGTTTTATGATATCCCATAGATGTATGTTTGGGAGCTGGTCTAAAGGAAAGGCGACATCTGAAAATTACTTAGATTACAATGTTTTTTGATATTTGTTATCTCGTTGTATAAGGAGTGTTATTCAATTTCGAAAAGAATTGCTTCGGAAATCCGGCGCGGATAGAACAGAGATTAAAACAGAAGACGAACAAGCAGGGGATCGAGGAGGAGGGGTTCAGGGGATCAGACCGGAATAACTTCTACTTTTGAAAAAAGTGCATTGAATATGTTATTAAAATTATGAGATTTATTGCGAGACTAGTTGTTTTTTTTATTAAATAACACATTTGGGATCATTCACACTTTAAATGTGGTAAAGCAACGAAAAAACAATTGAACTTATAATAATTTATGACGTAAAAAGTCCCTTGAAAAGATCTTGATTTTATTAATATTATAAATAATGAGAAACACTGTAGTAGTAAAACAATATTGAATTCTCTGAACTTTGTAAAATATTCTACCTACACGCTTTCCCGTAAAGAATAACAACAAAACTTGGAAATAACACCCGGCTTCAAACATGAACCACCACCCTTCACAACATTTCGAGAAGTTTATTCTAATTTTTGAAACTCACAAAAGTTATTCAATGTTGTTTTAAGTAGATATTCGGATAAAACCATAAAAACTTAGACAGGCGGGCTACCAATAAAATGCTATTCCATCCATCCCACAGATATATATGTACTCGTATAGACCTAGATAACCCAAGTATCACGAACTGTATGAAAACCAAGCGTGCCATTTTTTGACTACCTACTGTGACGTCACAAGCTCGCGCTCTCGCTCACGCTTACCCAGCAGTACACAAGACTGACCGCGAAAGTGGTGGCTTACGATTTTTGAACGTAAGCTGGTGCGATTTCGGGCACGCGAAGTAGTTGCTCTTGCGTTATCTAGGTGTATCTATATCTGTGATCCATCCATTATATTATGGTCTATCAAACGCGTTAGATGAAACAGTATATTAATATACTGTACGTTACTGTGTGTGTGTGTGTGTTCTGTACTGTGTACTGTATCTTTATCTTAAGATAAAGATGGAATGCAGGAGTCACGGCTACCTGTCACATCTGCTCTTGTATATCTAGACGTAATGTTTTAATTGACGCAACAGCCGGGAGAGACATAATAAAGTATGGAATTGGCTTGCTTGCTACGAGCGTCCAAGTACCAAAGTTAGGACCATGTATGACGCAATCTTTGTGAAAAATAGTTCAGTAATAAGATTTTGTAGCACAAAATCTGATAGCTGAATGTGTGTGTTATTGTGCATCACGCAACAATATGTTTTATGATAACTTCCAATAGTGTACCTAAAATGTTACTATAATCTTTAGCAGGTGGATTAAGAAACTTTTATTAACATAATTATTATGACGTATCATTAAGTTGCCTGTCACTCACTCATAATATATGTTGAAGGTTTATTAGAAGAGTAGATTAGAAGGTTTATTAGAAATCCTGTATGTTTTTTTTTTTTTATTTTATCTAATAAAAGTTGGATTCAAATATGAAAAAACTCACATTATGAAAAATGTATAGTTATACATACTAGGTTATACGTTTAATTAAATAGGTGAACTTTTGCTACAAAATAAACTTGTGGAAACATCTAATGCTTGCTTCACACTATTTTATAAAACAGTTTCGAGATTATAATTACATATAATTATGTCTCCCTTTATCCCATAATTACCCCAGAACTGGCTCAAATAATATATATTTTCCTTTATGCCAAAAAACTTCGCAGAATTCTCTTCACGTCATAAATTCTAACCCAAGAAGAGATTCCAAGACTTTTTTCATCAGAGTAAAAAGTCGTATTTCCATTAACTCTAGTTAGGTACATCAAGAGTTGAACCAACTTACCGTGATGTCTAGCGAAAGCGACCCTTAAGTGCGTGTTAAGTATTACTTTAGAAGCTTAAGATGTGCTCAAACTTTTCAAGAATAAATTTTTTTACTGTTACATTTGTTTACTTTGATATGCAGTGCTATATTGGAAAAGTTAAGCTTTAAGGATTTCCATATGAATGTTGCAAAGGCATTTACTCTTCAAGAATTTTCGGGCTTTAGAGACAATGGAATTTGCAAAGTATAATCTGTAATCTTCGAATTTTGAGAGTCATTCGATGGAATTTGGGGACTTAAATACTTGCTTATTGTCCATCGCACAATAAAGCCTCCTGTAAAAGATCTTGGAGAGGTTTTAGCAGAATCGTCATATTGGAAGAACTTCATATCTGGAGTGGTGCCCCCGCTAATTCGAGCAAAAAGCGGCACGGCCGTACCATCCTTTTCTTGAAACAGTTCAGTTAATTTTCGACCCATTTTCTATTGAAGAAATCCTCATTATTATCAATTTAATATACAGACAAATAGCAGCAATTCTATTTTCAACATAATTGAGTCCTATTTTTAATTTATTTATTTTTATGTAACTATAGCCTTGTTTTAAATCTTAAAATTAAAATTCAATAGAATACAAGTAGGATGTCTTCTTGGTACTAAGCCGAACGCATAATTAATAACATTTGGCATTCCATAATGTTTATAAGACCTAGGCACAATCATAGTTAAAGTCAAGTCATTTATTTCAAATAGGCACATTAAAGGCACTTTAATACCCATATACCACAGCGAACAGTTAACCTTGTAGACAATCTTCACCATGGCATGAGCTACTCTTATTTTGTTAGAGCCGATCGACATTAGAGAAGATGTTGGAAAACTGTCACCATCCACCATCATGTATTTGAGCCGTTTTATGCATGATAATTATTCATAAATTAAGTCATATAACCCAAAACCAGCTTCCCCACATACACCTAAAAAGGCTTGCTCAAAAACAAAATCGCAAAAAGTAAACAGGCGCTAAGTGAAAGCGATCCCCTTTGGACAAGTGATCATGATTAATTGCTCGCTCATCAATAACGCGGTTGTCAACGGCTAGCGATTAGCGATAGATGACGCCACACCAATACGGGGGCTTGTTTCTAGGTTAATCTAGGAAGGAGTTTTTGTATGTGCTAAAAATAGTGATAGGAATTGAAGGACTATCTATAGCAAGACTATAGATAGTCCTTCAATTACTATCACAATTTTTTTTATATACATATATTCTATTTTTTTTCTTCATAATAACATAGTAACTAAATAATTAATATAGTAAATAAAAAATGTAAATCTAGCTTAAAAAAATATTATATTACTGGTGACATCACATCTTAAATTTTTAAGTAATGTGTTGTGAGCGAGCTTTTCTATGGTTACTTTTGTTGTTTATTTTATGTTTAATATAGCGTATTTTACATAAAACAATAAAAATACTTAACTAAAATTGATCTCAAAATAACCGACTAAGTAGGTACGTACAATATGACATGGGTCGAAAGATGGTCAGTACTAAGATGACGGCTGACAGAGATGTACATCGGCATGACATTGGAGAGCAAGCGGATGATAATAATGACTAAGGCCTAGCAAAGATAAAAAAGATGGAACTTTATCTTCACAACAAGATAACATTACTCAAAAAGTCTTCATCACTCTTGAGCACAAATGACATAGAAATCCAATGACTCCGAAACATTTTAACACTCTACTCAGGAAAATTAATACATACACAGTTCCCTTAGGACGCTGCATATGTATAACCAACATCCGTTATGAGCCAAACCACGCGCATTTCTCCCTTTTACCGCGATGACTTTATTTGTTGTGGATTTCTTTAACGATCTTTTCATAAAACCATAAAAGTGTGGTTGAATTTAATAGAATATTGTCGGCGTATTTAATGCGAAAATCGGTTCAGTCATCAGTGAACCGCAAAGTCACCTAAAATTTTGTAAGAAAGTTTCAAATAAAATAATTATTAGCGGTGCCTGAAGATAGTTTTAGTAGTCGACCTCGTAATCAACTACTTATCTACCTAATAATCGACCAACTTGTATATGTGGCAGTTAGATAGTTTCGCCTTAAGTTATGTTTTAATTTAGTGAGAATGCAATGACGAGATCGAGTGTATTGTTGTTTACAAGGCTCATTTTATAAATTAGAATAAAATCAGTAAGGGTCGTATTCCTGATCATACCGGACAATTTATATGTATGGATATAAACAATTGTTAAAATATGTATCTGTCAGAAATACGTCATTCGTTTGACTATTCGGAACGCCAGCGCCATCTGGTGGCATTTGGACAGAGTCTAGCCTGAGTCCGTGGGGGGGGAGCAGCGAAGTGCAGCGGCGCACTTGGACATTGGACATCGTACGGACAACATGTGCTCAGAAACTGTCCCGCGTTCCGTATCTGGTTGTGTCGTGTACCTACAGTGTGTAATTTGCTAGTGTGATTAATTTGTTCGTGAAATTATAGTCTTATTTGAACTGCAAACGGTTTTTCTATTGCGCAATAACCACCACATACCCACAAGTACGCCCACAGTAGTTAAAATATGGCTGATAATAACGACACACACCTTCTCCGTCATATCTATTAAAAACATTCAGTTTCAACTCGCATAGCATTACCACAAATAGAAACAGAAGATAAAATGGCAGATTGTAAAAAGATTTTTACGCCGCGATGATAAAAATTAAGAAAAAATCTTCGAATAGAAAGAGCCCGCTGTCAAAACAATGGCTGATCCTTACAGTAGCAAAGGCTGTTTCCGTTTAAAATGAAAAAAGAATTTATAGCAAGAGTTATCAGGTGAGCTGCCTTCCTTACAAACAAATACCACAATATAACTGGTCGCAAATCCAAAACTTTATAATAAATCCTAAACCAAACTAACTCTTTAGTTAAATGACATTCGTTTGCATAGTAACAAGTTACGGCACACGCCCGATATTTGGATCAAACTTCCTTAATTAGGGAACTCCGTGTGATATCCTACCGGCTGCCACATGTGTGACTAATAGTTTGCGAGTTTTGGGATTTATTTTATTTTCTGGGCTTTCAAAATATGGGTCCGGATTTGTTTATTTATATTTTACTAGCTTATTCCCGGGGCTTCGGTCGCATGATTACGATATAGCATATTTTTATCCCTGTTTCTTCTGCAGTTTTTCACGAAGGATTGTTTGATGAAATGGTCATCTTCTTTTTAGATCAAAAAGTCTTATCTGTAGCCTTAAATAAAAACCTTCAGCGGATTCTGCCAAGAAAAGCTTCATAGGTTAGACATGTACTTTAAGGACAGCTTTCAAAGCATGGCTGTTGTTATAATATGAGTGGCAACATTCTGATGGGATCACTGATGCAGCCACACTAATGTAGATTCAGGGATGCTTATACACACTTTTCAGATCGGCATGAATCGGCACAGCAAAATACATATTCGATTTTGCCGCCCGGCTGTACCGAATCATGCCGACCCGAAAGGGGTGTAGTTCGCCTAAAGCCAATCTAAACTCCAGAAAGGCTAGTATAATCATAAAGTTTGGTTGACTATCAAAACCTCATTCCACTAGCCCTCGGAGACTGTATATCAGCAAAATTTACAGGAAGCCGCATGCAACTGAAACTGAGGCTATTGATCTAACTTCACTAATTAACGAACTTACTAAGAATAGTTTGTGGGGCTTAATTACCGGGTGAACTGAGAAGTTGCGTTTATTTTGAGGGGATTTCTTCGCACAATATTAGGTCGATTTTTTTTTCTGCCGTGTCAACAAAAGTCCTGTAGGTATGTAGTCAAAAGGATACTTAGTAAGGTTGACAGCGAGACTGGTTGCCTAGAGTTGTCTAAACAATCTTGTTAACGTTTTTTCTTGGTGATTTAGAAAGTATTATAGACATTACCTAGTTATATACATTTAGATTATACGTCAATTTTACTAAAGGAATTGTTCGGTGCAGAATCACAAGGACCTTTCCAACATCATGCCCCTAGCATGGTGATTATACAGTTCGTGCCACGTAAGAAGAGACTTGACCCCGCCTCCCCGCCTCTTTCCGCCGCCCCGATGACGTCCGGTCCCCGTCCCGCACCGGGCGTCATCGGGGTGGCGGAAAGAGGCGGGGGTGGCGGGGTCAAGTCTCTTCTTACGTGGCACGAACTGTACAAATATGTATCTGAGTTCCTCTGTTCGTGAACAGAAAATCTAAGTTCAATATTTGGCCACTAATTATACAAAATCAAAGTGAATCAAGACCAAGCCTCTGACAAACCCTACTATTCAAATCAAAGTGAATATTTATTCTAGCTTTAATATTTACATTTAATTAATTCACATCATTTATTCTGTAAAACCTTCTGATAGACCCATTTAAACCCAAGTCTTCAAAAAATATTCATGTATTCAAACTTTAATGTCTAAACTTTTTAGTTATTAGAAACGCGAAGGTTAGAATTATGAATCGAAAACATAAATGGGTCATTAGCAACAAAATTGTTTTTATTGTTATTATTAAATATTGTATCTAATCTGCCGATGATATTGCCGTATTATTCTTCTATATAGGGTCAAATGAAAATTTTGGCGGGACATAGCATGGACCAACATTTTTTTTTTTTGTATAACATCTTCATAATTGTACCCTATGTTCACAAAATGAATAAATGAAATGAAAATGAAATGAAATGAAATCACCTAGCGAAACTCCGTAGACGTAATAGGTACTAATAACACAAAAAATAAATTAATTTGATGATGTTTTTTTTGGAGTCATCAACCGCCAATGGTCACTTAAAATTCTGTTATTAATTCCCTGTAGTGAGAGTATTTTATGTGCCTCTTTAATGAATTTTGAATCTGTTTGGTCATTTTATTCACAGTCATTATAAAGTTGTTTTGTTTGGTCATATATAACTTTAAGCAGTAGTTATTGATATATAATTTTCTTGTAACTCTCTATGGTAGTCTACTGCTTAAGATATATCTCGACCAAAGGTGAGCATAACACCAGGTTTTTCAAGAGTTTTGAATGTGTTGAGTAAATTTTGGACAACTTATTACCAATGGACGTAAGAGAAAACACTGAGAAGAAACCTGGAAGTGACAGTTATCGCGCTGCGGGTAATGCAGTGAATATACGTGGTGACTAATGCTTGTTCGTTCCCTGTATGAAGATGGGTTTAAACCAAACTCTTGCTCCTGTTCTAGTTATGATCACATAACTAGAACGGGAGCAAGAGTATTCTATTCTTGATATTCTTCACATTTTGGTATGGATAGATTAACGACAGAACGCTTTATTTATTTATTTAATACTTCAAGCACATAAATGTACAGACGCGGACTTTTTCTACCAGCCAACCTTTGGGTGATGCAGAGACAAACAGTGGTAGGTGCAATCATGAACATTGAGGAATAAATATTTTAAATATAAAGATACGCATAAACCTATTAAAACTGAATATAATATATACTCGTACCTAATTCCATTACGCAAAATATGCGCATTGACGTGGAGTTGCGGACACCAGCCCGTATTATCTATTACCTACCTGACTACATATAAATATAAGCACAAATAAATATACATAAATACATGAATATATGTACTTACTAAACAGAAATAAGACATACAATGAGAAAATATTACCATTGTGATGATACTGCCAGCTTCTTGCGAATGTGCTCGCGAACCTTAAATTTAAAGGATAATCCCTCTCTATCACTGTTTAAACAAAAAAATATATAATAATCGAGTAGTAGAGATAGAATGGTCATTCGCTTGTCGATTCGGAATTCACAAACCAACTTAGGGTCTAGACAACTGGCGATCGATTTCAAAGTGTTTTGTATTTCTATATCGACTTCTAGCAGAATTGACACAAATGACACAGCAATTCAATACATTTTTCACTTTTCCTTCAAAAAAAAGTTAATAGTGTATGAGCACTCATATTAACTTTTTAACGTGGTGAACAATGCTCGTTCTTTCTCTGTATGAGAAGAAACCTTTGTGCCGGAATAACATTGCTAGTCTGGTATTTTTATTACCTTGTGAAGTAAATTATTTTATGAATATTTCAAAGACACAACAAAGAAATATATTTTATAAGTATTTCAAAAACAACAATACAACACACAATACACGTATAATATTTATTAAAAACTCTTTGTCAAAGTCAAAGCAAGGTTCGAAATGTTAACCAAAATCATTTATTCGTAGGCACGTAGCGGCTCGTAGCAGTCATCTACGAAGTCTACGCCGCTACGAGCAGTCTATGACATCAGAGGAGCAATTCTCATAAATTTAAGAATATTCACAGTCCGATTTCAGTCTAATTCTGTCAAAAATACCTCACAGTCTCATCTCGGCGACAAACAAAATAATGTCAAAAACAGGAAATTACAGGTATTTTTGACACATTGAGACTGAGATCAGACTTTGAACATTATTAATAATTACGAGAACTGTCCCCGAGGTGATAAACATTATTACAGAGTAAAAATGAATTTTCAGAACATTTGGTGCGTGTAACAAAATAAATAGGTTTTCCTATTCGATTGATTGTCGTTTTGAAAACCTTGTTAAAATAATGAGGAATAAATGCCTATTAATCATTTAACGTGGCTTAGATTGTGGTTTCAAAAAAACCTACCGTATACAAGGTATGTATTCATTGCATAAGTTGCGAATCCACTGCTAAAATGCGACTGTTTTCATAGCAGCTTAACTTAAATAACGGTCTGTGGCATTTAGTGCTTAAGTTTTCTTGAAAAGCTTTAAAGTTTTTTTATGATTTAATAAACTCTTCTTTTGATGTGGTTTTTATAGTAAACGTGGCTAAAAGTTATGAGTTTGTGTTATTTAGGAGTGTTTGTCTATCTGTTAGTATCAGGAAAAGTAATGTGATCACAGATCGTGTCGTGAAATGTGGTGATTAATGGAAATGGTGCATTCTGATATTATGGATAGTTTCAAGCGATTACTTTTCAAATGTGAGCGTCTACACACCAGAAATAAACGAAATGTAATTACTGTATCTATGTTATTAACATAAAACGACATGATGACAAGATAATAAACAGAAAAGAACAGAGAACAGTCAAAATTATTATGTTTTAGAAAGTCTTCGCTCAATAATATCAAGAAGTAGCTGCATCATGGATAAAGTAAATGGTTATTTAAAAAAGTTTTATGAACTGTGGTATGAACACCTATTTTCTTTAAACGCGAAGTAACTTCTTTAACTTCCGCGCCCCAAAAAGAACTTTGTAAAATCAGCATGCAAAATAAATTCTTACGAAACATTTCTTCCCCCACAAATTACTGAGTAAGGCGAATTTTCTTGCTTCCTGTAACATTTCATACATTCGAATTATAAGAAGCAGGTCTAACTATAAATTACATGAACTTTTCAATGCCAGTAACTTCAAGGAAATGTCGAACATTCGATTGTGAATAACTGTCGAGTAAGGGAATGGATCTAAATTGGATGAAAAATTGTATGGGATTCGGTAAATTAAAAGGTGGTTTTTAAAAAAGGTTTTTAAGGTATTTACTACAATAAGTTGCTTTAAAGTTGGAAGGAGCTTAATAATGTATACTTGAAAAGAAAACTGAAGACGTATTTAGTAAATAAAGCTATAATACAATATTAAAGAGCTCCTAGAGGAAAGAGTATTGGCATAGTAGCTTAATTGATTTGATTTTTAATTTTTTGTGTTTTTTAATTTACAATGGAATACTATAATTATTTCTCAATCTTTTTATTATTTTTTAATTGTTGAAATGATTATTCTATAACAGTCTTAAGAACTTATCTTTGTATTTAATGTTCTGTTTGATTTTTGTTATTTTAAATTTATTACTATATAATAATAATATAATAATAATATTTCTTGACATTTGCACGTCACATCGTGTGGCAAACATGTCAGTACCTAATAATGTTGATACCATCTTGCATGCATGTATTTTCTTGTATGTATGACACATGTTTAAGCAAATAAGTATTGTCTATCTTATCTTATCTTAGGGCAGGTTTCATAAAAACTTACAACTTTTTTCGTCTGGTTTTTGGCTAATACTCGTCCCATTACTTTTGTATTGTCTTTGTAGCACTGCTAACATGTTTGTCGACTATTTTTGCTGGTGCTGTCTTTCTTCGCAAGCTTATGCTTCATTCTTATTGGGTCTTGAAACCTGACGTGTGAACGGGGCGAAACTTAACGCGAATCCTGTATCCTACGAGAGCCTTTGTGTTCGCGCTAAAAACCAGCTGATGGATTAGCGCGATCGTTATATGTAACGCTCGTAGTCCCGTCCTCACACAAAATTCGCGTTACATTACATTACATATTACATACAATACACCACATTTACATTGCTAGCGAATGATCCCGGTGAATACTCACCTTAATGATAAAGAAAAAGTAAAAAGGGAACTTCGTTTATAGACTGCCCCAGTATTGTTTATTCCCAAAAGTGTTTGTATAAAACAAACCGAGCAATTGACTACAATAAATGTCTTTCTAACGTCCTATAAATTCGGAAGTGTTCCGTGTTTCTCTTATTACACTTAAGGATTTTGTTGGAACATTTTTAAGAGTAATAAATACCTATAGGATATTGTGTCACGTGGTTGCGTGTAGTGAACACACCGCATACAATTCAAAAACGAATTTATTTGTTTTTACAGTAAAATTACAGAGATTTCTTGACTTCGTTGATTTTTCAAGTCTATTTCTGATAAAGTATTATTATAATATTGCTAATTCTAGGTCAATACGTATCTGCCTCGAACACATCTGAAGCGATCTTAATAATGTTCAAGTGCAACAGAACAATGCTGGCTTCAAAACTTAATACTGCCCTAATTCGATAAGGATCACTTTTGGTTACCTCCGCCCTATTTCCCATGACTTTGTAAACTGATAATTACGCAAAATCGCGTTCTGTATGGGAGTTT
The DNA here is from genome assembly GCA_927399505.1 of Luperina testacea. Lineage (NCBI taxonomy): Eukaryota > Metazoa > Arthropoda > Insecta > Lepidoptera > Noctuidae > Luperina > Luperina testacea. Next base: position 3,660,928 of record OV656779.1, read on the forward strand.
CTATCTTTAAATCACTTATTGAAGTAAAGGTGTGGGATAAAATCAAAAGGCTTTGTTCACAAAAGTAACAAAGCTGCCAAGAGGGTGTAATAAAATTATTGGAGGAACGTTAAATTTAAATCTTAGTATAACATTTAAATCGAGTTTTATCGGTCTAATCGCCGTTGTGGGGTTGTATTGTACGATGTTTTATCTCGGAGATAGGAATGTGGTTAATTATATTATATTAAGATCAGATTCTTTTGGGTTTTCTTTTAAGATATCAGATTTTTTTTAAAGAAAAAGCTGATATCGATATTTTAACAAATTAACTAAGTTTTTTTTTCATTTCAAACTTTCGTAATTGACTTCGTCTAAGAACGGCTCTATAAATTATTTCATGTTGGAAAGTTTAGTGATTAACTTACAAAGATCAGACATCGCTTTATAAGGTTTTTTATTATTTTTCAGGTATTTGCAAAACATCTAACTCAACCGGAATGAACTAAAGTTAGTCAAAGATTGACACATAATTGACTAACTCACTTGCAATGCCTTTAATTTTGACAGTTCACCAACATTATTTGCGTTATTATCGTTTGTTGAGCAGAAAACAAAAATCCAAACAGATGAAGCAATTTTTTTTACTTTAGTAAAAAGAACCAGGGTCTTAATAAAAAAATATACCTATAACACTAATATGCAATCTTATTCTAACCTACAATTTTTACGTGAAGCAATGGACTAGCAATTTCCTTCAGCATCGTTCAGATTCTGACTGTGTGTATTACGCAATGGGGGTTTTCGTGAAAATTTACGACACCAGTTAGCACCACTTTGACAAGAGTTGTTCCATTTCGACAATGAATATAAAATATATGATGACGTTCATCATTCGATTCATTCATTCGTTCATCATTCAGTCATGACTAAAGAAAATATAGGCTCTTTGACAGATGCCTGGACCTGACCTGTCAGTGCTGCCACCTAGCGAACGTCATTTCAGAAAACCCTCATTGGGGTGCACGTTTTATTTATTTGAACCTTAATTAAACTCGTCTTTTTAAACATAACCTACTTTCCCACATAAAATCAGAACCAACAAACAAAGCCATCTCCTAACTTAGTACAAACGAGAAGTTGATGCAAAAACCAGAAATAAATTTCGGAGCAAGACGGTGAAACGATTCAAGGGGGCTCTCTTAAAATTCAACCTCCAATGTTACTCTGGTTGAATTTATGGCGCTACTAACTGTTCACGATTGGATCTCGTGTAGGATGGTTTTATTGTTAACATTACGATAATTGAGGAGCTAAATTGCTTTTGATCAGAGTAACGCCATCCAAAATTTACTTCCTCGTTAAGACCCCACCACACCGCAATTCAATTCAATTTGTATTGCATCCATAATGTACACATACAGGTGGTAAGTATAAAACAATATTATTATAATCATTATGTACCTACAAAAATTAGTCAGACAGGTAGTTTGGGCTGTCACAAATTTCGTTGCTCCTGGAGGCTCTTTCAACGCACCCATAAGCATGTTATGTCGTGTAATGTAATAGCTTCTTTATGATTTTTAAATCAATGACCTTTTCAATAAACGCTTTTACGAATCGTTGTTAAAGGATCTTATAGGAAACGAAACGTGACTAGAGTCAGAATGACGACATAAAAAAAGGATTACGAGGTTCCTATTTTAACAATCACGTTTTATTTCCCTTTTTTGAGCTGTATTGTCAAAGAGTAATGAAATAATAGGTTTTGTTCTCAATTGAATCAGTCTTTAAAAGTTTAATACTGATAGGGGCGAAGGATAGAAGATGGATTAATTATTCAACTTGCGAAAATACTCCAAACTGGTTAACAAGCATTGCTTTTAAAAAACATAAAGTTTCAGCTAGGTGAACATTGTCAATGCCTGTATACTATGTTATCTTACTCTTCTTTCATCACAGAGGAACTACGAGTACCTATGGGATGACATACTTTGCTTATTTCTCTATGGGACTGACTGTCCAGGGTGCGCCGGAGTTACTATTAAATATCGCCACTGGTGAAGGCTATAATTTTAATGACCGTACATTAAAGTGTCGTGTCATGTGATAATGTCTATTATGAATTTCAAAATTCCTTTGTTTATCCTATAAAAGAACATTCATGCTTACACCAACAAAATTTAAGTAAAATAAAGCCATCACCATGATAGTTAGTTTCTCAAAAGTCTGGACACCTGAGATTGGGCTAAGCCATGTGGACTTTGGCAAAGTGCCAACAGAACGCCGGAATATGCTAATCTTAAGCCAATATTCCCATAACAGTTCCAAATTGTTCCGTTTCTAAACTTTTATGAAATCCGTTTCGATCCGGGAATTTTAAGTGACCTTGAAATTATTACAGATATATTAGAAATTGATTTTGCGTAGAGATTGACCTCCAAATTCTGGGTGTATCGCTTTTAGTATCAAGTTATTAGTTTCCGCGATTATTTCTTTCACTCTTCAGGCAATAAATTACTTTTACAATTAATGTGATCTTTCCAATTTCTAAGTACAAACAGTCAACCGCATTACTCTGGTAATAAAATAATGTTGATAGGGCCCTTATATTTTAGTGGTAAGGGCGGTTTTCGTAAGTAATTTATTAGGTAGATAAAATATAGGTAAGTACAAAACCCTTTACCACTCTTTGTCTACAGACGACTGGTTAACTTTCAAAGCTAGTTCGAGACCTTAATGTCCTTCTTTGAAAGCGAAACGTAACGTAAGAGAATCTTAACACAATAATAAATGAGAAATATCTTTTGAGCTGGAATAGGTCAACAACCGTCTTTTCTTAACTAAGTTTTAAAAGCAAAGTTTACCATAAAATAAAACGATCTGAACCGAAATTCTCATCCCCACAATCGTGCGACACTTAGTAAGGGCTACGTTCATTATAATTCCATGGCATATTTGAATTGGAGATTTTACAGACCTTAATCTAAAACCGACGTTGGATATCGCGAGCGGTAGCCTTTATCGTGCTAATTAAGATCTTCATGTAAGTAGATGGTTCCCTTATCGAATAAGGTTTTAGGCAGCTTTGGGTGATGGTGTTTGATTATTTCGTATCGGATTTTTCAAGGGATTTTGTGAAGGCTTGAGACGGTGATTCGACCTACTTTTGGGTTGGTTTGGTGAAAACATACAGGTCATTGTGATTGGATCCACTTTTGACCATCACATTGAGGGTTTGAAATGTCTTTTTAGATTTCCAATTTCAGATAGTAAGTACGTCTAGCGACTCGCCCCTGCTTTACACGTATGACATTTACTGATGTAATGAAATGTTTTCAGTGCTTCATCAAGTTAAATATGAATGTAATAAGCAGAAACTTTTCGGTTTAAATGTTCTAAATGATAGTGAAAACCGCATCAAAACTTATTAAGTTTTAAAGAACTAAGCACACATTTCACACATACACGAAAAGCGACTTTGTTCAGACGCCAGCATATCAAGCTACTACAATCTGTCAAATTTCTTTAATAGATTTTCAACTTTATCCTTAAAGCAAGGTTCAAAGTTGATTCGGAAAATTTTACAGTTTCGGGTAGCTTTATATGCTGGCGTCTGTACTTATTGATAAATTACGGTAAAGAAAAGCACTAGAGGAGAACAAACTTTACATTGTAAACACACATTATACAAGCGTGGTTAATCACCAAGCTCGTTCTTCTTTGCATAGGAAGGGTCCTTTGTCTTTTGAATGGTAACAGGTAAGTTTAATTTATATACCTACAACGAAAATTAGGTTCGTGTCACAGGATCCATTGCTCAAAGAACTTGAGCTGAACCAAAGTTAGAACGTAATAAGACGTAAGCCTTTTAGCAAATCCAAGTCCACACCATACGGAATCAGTTCCTCGCGCAAAACTTCCTTCACAGCAATACGCTGAACATTCCTCAGACTCTTGAGTACTACTTATAACAACGCGAATTTATTCAAATGTCTCTTCATTTGAATTCCACGGCAGGATTTGAATTGTAGATTTTACAGGCTTTAATCTGAAACCGACTTTGGATGTCGTATTGACTCCCTTATTCTGCTAATTAAGGTCTTCATCTATGCAAATGAGTCTCGATCGTTCCCTTATCAACTTAAGTAGTTTTAGATTTTGGGTGGGGAAGCAATGTGTTTTGGTGACACATTGCTTCCCCACCCGGAGTGGCTCATGGGATTTTAAGCTTTATAATAAGACAGTAGGTTACGTTGACGGACGTTATTTGTTTCTACGTATATTATGTCACGTTGAGATCCCTAAAGCAATGAAAGATACCGTCATGTGAAATCATTACTTGAAACAACTAACAAATGGTTTAATAGGAAAAGAAATACTGTCAGCATGCAATTCAAAATGAGAACGGTTGTGTCGAAATAGTATCCGCGATGATACTATAAAAACAAGTGGTTTCGAATTGTGTGCGGTCACTTGAGTGAGGTTGGAAAGAACTTTACAGAATAACACTACACACTAATGCTATGATACTAGCCGCAGCTAAAACTATCTTCGAATATGTAGTCATATTTTATTTATAAATCAGTCTGTCCGCCCTCTTACTACCTATTTTATTTTTTTCAGCTACATCTTATAAATTATAATATAATATTTTATGGACATATCGTTTTTTATTAATTTTATTTTCAGGATCCCAATTTTTTTTTAGTACAATTATAATAACTAAATAGAAGAATCGATAACTTTCCGATTTAGTCAATCATTAGCGTATTATATGTAAAATAAATGGCTTTCGCGAAGCACAACGATAGCAACAGATGTTTTTGTGTGAGTTATTTGTACGCTGCATGGTAAATGCACGCTGTGTTTGATGAGTTAAGGTTTATAATTGATTGAGTAGTACGTTTTGATTTATGAATTGCGAGTGTATGCACGAGTTCGTATCTATTGCTTATACTGAACTGCGTGTGTAATGGTGGCGCGTGGAAGGGGGACACTAGCGAAACATTACCGTCCTAGCGACACTGGGTTCCGATATATTTTCAACTACCAGGCATAGATATGCCTGGTAGTTGAAAATATATCGGAACCCAGTATCGCTAATAAAATTTGGGTAATAATGATACTACCATAAATATGAGAAAGAAGGAGATCCTTCTTTCTTATATTTATGGTAGTATAATTATTACCCAAATGTTTACGTTTTAGACATTTTTTACTTCTCACAATAGAATACAATATATTATTTTTAGTTTTTTATCATGGAACCTGATATTTCTAAAAACCGATCCCTAAACCTTCTAGATCTAAGAACAATACTCTGAACGAAACTACTTTTTAAATGTTTTACCTTATCATTCCAAAACTATTTCACTTGCACTTAGCAACATGATCTCCATGTAAATACTACCATAATAATATTTTTTGAGCGCTTCACAGCGCTTAAGCAAAACCGTGCAGAAATCCTCCAAATTCAAGATAAAACGCTTTAAATCGTGTAATGTGTTAAAGCGGACAGATCGCACCATTCACGTTGGTGCCAATGAAGTAGTGTTTCGGATATAATTCTAAGACCTTTATGGGTGGATAGTCGAATTTAAAAAAAGTTTTATTTTAGAAGTGGAAGAAGCATAGAGGTATGCAAAATGACATCATCGCTTTACCTGAGAGACAATCAGTGCTGGTTCATTGTTTCCTTTACAGATTTTTACAATTTTCTGTATTGGGTTGATCGCATCCAATGAAATGATGATTGAAATCTGTTTGGTCCATATACGTACTAAAAGTTATTTTTTATTTTTGGTCTTTTAGGACCCTCGTATGGACATGTGACACGGTCCCTACTATGTTATTATAATCTCCCTACACAGCTCCACCAAAATGGAAATCAAGAATCACTTTCATCAAAAGGTCAATATAGATCGTCTTCTCCGAAATTCAAACCCAAAGATTTACGAAATCTCCGATTTCCCCAACTGTTCTACATTACAATATTTATTGTAAACTGCGTTCGCAAATAAGTTTCCAAACATGGAAACAAATATGTGTTATATGAAAAACAACTTTAAATACACATACAGTTCCATATGTACAGACTATACGTATTCTGAAATCTACTCAATTTACACTAACGGAAAGTTGACATTCGCTGAAGAGGAAATTACATAGACTTTATTAAGATCTAATTAGTGAGCCTGTTCACAATTGGGGGCTGACTATACGGTTGGTGTGAACGCGGCCTTAGTAAAAACCAAAATTTGCGACTGACCTCTGGGGAATATCTTATTTTATGATCCGTATTATTAATGCACGTACTTGATATTTAAGTCTTACTCCTAATAAACGCTTGGGTACAATAACACTAAATAGTAATACCCCCATTTTACTAGACCCCATCTAAATTACAGCGGTTTTAAACCCCCATAAAATTTGATGGCTACATTTTTTATTTGAATTAAATTTTATTATCCAATGATAAAATCAAACCAGAATTACAGTACCCGGCGATAAATATTGCACATCGACCTTTGGAAAGAGACAATCGGCTAATTTCGGCTTCGTAGAGCGTTATCTCTGTCGCACGAAATACAAACAGTCCGAAATCTACTAGGAGCTGTTAAAACAATTATGATTTGCTTCTTTTGATTATTATTATTATTCTTTGTATAAAATGGTTTTGTGTAAAAAGGTCGATGTGCAATATTTATTTTATCGCCGGGTACTGTACCATCAATATGATAATTCTGGTTTTACGATGGGGTTGATTGTGGAATTTGTATTATTTGTGGGTGATGACTATGTGTGGTTTCATTTGTGTGAAAATATGGGCCAGTAAATTAACCCAGTCTATCGAAGCTCTAATTAGAAGAGGTGTTTCCTGAAGTTGTACAAATTAAAGTTGGTTCTCATTGTGTCGGTACATTATTGAAATAGTATATTATTGGACGACGGTTACAACTACTAAATTAATACGAGACAAATCATTTTCTATATTACCCTTCATTCCATCATTCATTCATTCCATTTTCTATATTATTATTCTTGTATGATAGTGGAAAACGGAGTGGCATATTATGTGAATAGCTGAACAGCTTATAATAGGACTGCAGAGTCAACAATTTAAAAAAACCGAACTACTCACTGTCAATAATATTGATACATAGAAACCTGCTTTTATAGATAGGTATGAAATAAATACCGGGTCTTGTAGGTCACATTTTCTTCTACTTACAGGACTGAAATAAGAAAAAGTAGCTAAAGTACCTATTAGGAGAACCCTTACATTCGATAGAGACCGTTTATAAACTTTTATACAAGCGTGAATAGGAAATTATCGAGATCCTCCCTCGGGAAATCCCTTTTGATAGTTATTCTTTCATTTTATTCTGAAAAAATGAGAAAATTGTATGTTTTCCAAATTGTATTGAAACTCTACTGTCAAATAAAACCAACCAATATAACCTATGAAATATTATTATTTACAGTTCAAAATATTATTATTCAGCTGTTATTCTGCTGCATCCGGTTAGACAGGAAGCCGACCCCAACATAGTTGGGAAAAGGCTAGGCAGATGATGATTTACAATTCAAAATATTAAGTCAACTATTAAATCCCTAAAGAGAATCAAATCCTGAACGGGATACATAATAGACACCTTAAATACACAATTGTTTTGATTTGAACTAATTTAAGATAAGCTACTTATACAGAGAGCGGCAAGCGATAGCCGGGAAGCGATCGTAATAGTAGATTACCGTAACTTTTTCATGTGTTACGAGTGAATAGGTTTGTTTTCAGGTAAGAGTACAAAAAAGCATTTGAAAACTTTCCAAAAGCTTTTTTTACAATTCCGGTTCAATATTCAGCGTTACAATTATAATAAATTTCTTAATCAATATGTTACTGTACTACAGAGCGATATTTCATGTTTTCTTTTAGTAATATTGAAAAATTAATCAATACAGCGGAATATTTGACAGCTGCGACATTGCCACAGACGTTGCCAACTTTCAGAATGCCGCCTTTTAACGTGTGGTGGTAATGAATGATATATAATTAAGATAATATAAGTGACAAAATAGGCTAGGATTTCAGAAAAAAACTATGTTGATAATGTGTGGTAACACGCGTAAGCTAAAGCATGTGCTACACGGTTTTAAACGGCGGTTTGAAACAGAGGTTTAAAACAGTGTAGATAGTCATTTTATGCCAAATTTCGTTTGACCTTTAAACACCCTTGGCAGCAAGGCTTGCGTTTGAAACCACTGGTAGAAGCGTTGGTTTAAAACTTGTTTGAAACCGTCTAGCCGCTTGTTTAAAACCTCGCGAACGACAGTCACGTTGCAGCGGCGAGCGCAGGCAGACGCACTCGGCGACGCGACGACGTTCTCAAAATGGCACGAGAAGAAAAAGAACGAGAAGTAGTTACAGAACTAGAAGAAGTAGTTAGTTAGTAGCAGAAGTAGTTCGTTCAGCAGAATAAATGCTATACATGGTGGCTCATTAATTTTAGTAAGTAACCAGCTCACATTTAAAGATCGTAAAGATATTGTGAGCCTATCTGTTGAGCGTACAGTTGAAATTGCCTGTATAGAATTGGAGCACTCTATTGTATTAAGTGTATATAGACCACCGTCAGGATTGTATGACTGCTTTGAAAAGGTAATGGATGAAGTGTTACATAGAATTTGTAACTCAAACAAGTCCTTTATCATTTGTGGTGATTTTAATGTAAATTTATTAGAAAACTCAGGTTCTTGTACTAAAATTTTAAGTCTGTTTCAGTCCTACAATCTTGTAAACCTATTTTTGGAGCCCACAAGAATAACCCCAACTAGTGCCACATGCCTAGGTAATATTTATACAGATATTATACCTAGCCACAAAGAAATTATAAAACTAGATTCTGATAATTGCGGGCAAAGGATTAGTATTCAAAATTAAATAAGTTCATATGACTAAGGGTTAATCTCTCCTTTAACCATCGCTTCATACATATTCTTTTTTTTCTTCAATTGCACACAAAAGAGCAAAACTTTGTGTTCTTTAGATAGGTAAGGCGCCATGACGTCGTTGTAGTGAATATACGGTGCGAGCGTAGAGACGTCCTATTCACGCAACGTTCTATAAAACAATGATGGTTTTAAACATGTTTTAAACCGTGTAGCCGGCAAAGCGCAAATCTGTTTTTTCTGTTTCAAACCGCCGTTTAAAACCGTGTAGCACATGCTTTAGGCACAATTCTAATTGATAAAATTATCGTCACGCGTCCTTCGGAAAAATTGGCGCCCAAAAGGGCCTTGAATTTTTTTTTCAGCGTAACGTTGGCTGGTAATTTTTTATTGATATGAAATCTCATTTCATTGAACTTAGTAAAGTGAAAATACGAAATTAATAAACAATTTAGCTAACATGAACTGTCTGATCTCCATGGTCATCTCTTAAGCTTTTAGGGGATTAAAGACAACGTTCATTCGTTCCATTTTTAAATATCGGGATTACAAAAACAAGGTCAAGGTAACAAATATTTAGTAATAAGTCCTAATTAAAATTTAACGTTGTTACGTGAATATGCGATTATCCAACAAATCCCAAAATCCTCATTAAAAAAGACCTTACCGCAAAATCCACAATAGGCTGAGTCACATATTCCACATTTCCAAAATAAAAAAAGTTCGACTAGTCAACGTCCGTCAACACGATAGTTTCACGAAAAATCCAATATGTCCGACATCGCGAGTAAAACTTTTAAAATTCCGAACTGTATATCGCGGGGACCGCCAAAAAACGACACGCGTCCGAACAGCGCAGCGTCCAACAGCGTACTGAAACCACTGGAGTCTGAACCGAAACATTTCTGACAAGCTTCAAGTATCTCGTATCCCAAGATAACGTTTACTGTTGGTCAATTCAATTTTGATTTGATTGCGTTCTTATTTCAAGCGGGTAAGGGTTGTTTTGGAACTGATGTTAACGGTTCAGCTGTAAAAGTAATTATGAAAGAATTTTGGCGGAATAACGATATCTTCGTAAAGACATACAGTAATTTGTGTACGAATGGGAGTTTGGAAGAAAACACATGTAATTTTAATGTTGGCAGTATTGTGTTTTACATGTTAAATGTACTGACGGCGAAGACAAGTTTGTTCGAAACATTGTTTGTAATATTGTGATAATATCAGAGATTTGAATGTTGCCAAAGAAGTTGTTCTTATGCAAGTACTTTACATTTTGTTTCATAGAATATGTGAAGTACCTACGAAGACGAGAAATCTCCTCTGAAAAGAAGGTCATTGATTTGTTGTGTTGTGTTGTACTTAATTATGTTTTTGATTCGGGGTAAAAAGGAAAAATATGTTATACATAAAGGTTTGTTTTGTTAAGTAAGTGTATTGGGTTATATTTATAGAAGAAATATTTTACTTTATACGACTACATAAATCTTGGAAGATTAATAAAGTACGCTTTTGATTTAAAACCACCTATCTACTATGCCTATTGATTTTTAAAACGCCTAATGAAATAAATGACTGGCTAAGAAGTAAGAACATAACATCACGTCTTGTTTCCCCAAAAGGTTAGGCAAAAGTGTAACTACAGTTTACACCCACATCTCTGTTATGTTTCAAAGTCAAAATATTTTATTTCACATAAACCTACATGGTCACTTATGAAACGTCAGAAGCTAGGTGCACGGTTCCAATTGGTCGTTTCCTGTGGATAAGAACCGGCAACAATCTCCACGGTTACTCTTTTTAAAAATAATTTGCTTTTACAATGTTTTCAAATTACAGTAGATGGGAGAGCGTAGGCCTGTCAACAAGTACCTGGATTAAGTTAATCAATCCAGGTTATTTCAATAGTCAATATCACAATTGAATAAAAACCTTAGTTATTATACTTACCAAAAATATGTCGTCATTTTTATCGGAACAAAGGCTCAACACTGTATTTAAAATTTAATTTTATTTAAAGGAAATACAATCTGGCGCACTTCCACTTGGGTTTGTTATCAATAATATCATTTTTAAGCTATCTTATAAAACTATACTAGCATAGGCATTACATAGATATAGATAAAACATTCTAACTTCAATAACGCAACACTATGCCAATAGCAACATAATCCCAAGCCACAGGTCGCCAGTAAATCCATAATGATCTACTTCCTGGAGCGAGCTGCCTACGCGAGTTGCCTACTACAGCGTGAAAACCTGCAGGTTAACATATTGCACCGAACCTCCAACGCCCTACGCTCCCTGTCCAAACCTGCATCACCAAATAACTCCTCCGTGACCACATGTCCTAGGTAATTAACCTGAGCAACACGCTGCAATGGTTCCGCTTATAGTCACTGGAGGAACGTTATCCAACAATGCATGTTTGGTATGGAAAACCACCATTTGCGATTTCATGACGTTGTATGTAAGCTCATGCATTTCCGAAGTGCACTGAATTATCCATTTCTCTTCTCCAAGAAGCCTAAGTGCTAGAAAATAAAATAAAAAATTTGCTTCTTCAAAACTTTCCAATAACATTAACTAAAGTAAACACCATAATGGTGCCAAGCATCAAATCACAGTCACTTCTTGTCCAAACTTATTCAATATGCGTTTCACTCGCCAGAAGTAATCGATTCGATTCCGATAACACGATTTTGAATAGAGTGCGCTTCTGGGAATGGTTACAAATCGGTTTTGTATTACAACTTAGCAGGTAAATGAACCTAGTGAATAGCTGTGTCGTGGCAAAGTGCTGTGGGTTTTCCTTTCTGGAAATTCTGAGTTGCATCCCGGAGATTGAATTCGTGCGTGTGATATATAAAGGCAGTGGTAAAATTATGCACACAGTAATTGATTTACTTGTTTATTCGGGTAGAGTTTCCCCTTACAATTATTAGCATGGAGTGAAGTGCACAAAACCATCGCTTAGCGCTTTTATAATACTGGCTGGCTGGCTGGCGGCTACTTCACCTCCCCCGGCTCGGAATTTGGCGGGGCAAGGCTCACGTAGTGGGGAAGTGACGTGCTAGTCAATTGACTTCCTCTTTGCTGTGGCTGCTGTGTCGTACTTGGTTGTCATGGCTTGGCTTGGCTTTGGCTGAGGCTGTGGCTGTGGCTTTGGCTGCACCCAGACGACACGGCATGGCATGGCTTTGGCATGGCTGGGCGTGGCGGGCTTGACAGCCGGCTTAACGGCTGGCTACCGACATCTAGCGTTACAGATAGCAATGGTTCGCCCATGGTTCACCCCCTATATGGACCTTAAAAATAACTGGCGAAATATGGGTGTTCTGTAAAGAGTCCTATAAAATTAACTAGCGAAACTCCGCAGACGTGATTGACATCGATATTTAAATCATACTAAACATGATAAAACGAAAAAAATAATGACTGACGATTTATTTTGGATTCAACGACCGCATAAATATTGTAGTTATTTGAAATATGACTTTAGAAAATAAGTTTTTTTTTTGTTTACATATCAATACGTGATGAAACAAAAAACCTTTTCTAACATACTTACCTCTTCAGGAAATACAGGCGGAATGTTGTATAACAATAAAACAGCCTGTTAGTAACTAAGAAGCATAGAATATTATGAATTATGCCAACCTGTGTCTACGCCGTAGCAGCTGTGACGTCACGGCTACGTCCGCTACGCTGTCAATTGGTTATGCTCTGAAGGCTAATTCCCGTAATTAAAAACGTTAAAAATTTAGTTGCAATCTCATCTCAGCGACAAACAATGTCAAAAATGTAGGGAAATCAGAGGTATTTTTTACAAATTGAGACTGAGATCAGACTGAACGTTCTTAATTTTTATTTTTTTTTATTTGAAATGGGTTTGCTCTTGACTCTAATCTAGGTCAGAGATGACACAGATAAAGTCTACGATGGAGTGAGCTTACCCAGAAGAAGCCTGTTCACTCTTACTTTGAAGAGATTCGGGTTGTATTCACTAGGAAACACAAACGCAGGTAGAGAGTTCCACTCTTTTGCCGTGCGCATTATAAAGGACATTTGAAAACGCTTAGTGCGAATTGGTGGAATAGCAACTAGAAAATTAAAATTACGAGAATTGCCTTCTGGTTCGTAGCACGTACTAATAAATCGCATTTAAAACTTCTATGGAAACAGAAAGTAAATGTTATCGTACTATTTGAAATGTTCGTTAAAGACAGTGTCCTGGGATGTACACACGCCAGCACATCAAGCTACCCGAAACTGTCAAATTTTCCCAATCAAATTTGAACCTAATGCTTTAGCGATAAAGTTGAAAATCTATTGAAGAAATTTGACAGATTGTAGTAGGTTGATGTGCTGGCGTCTGTACCACCGTTTTATCCAGTTCAACCGCCAATTAGTTCAATGATGTATATTCTGTTGGCCTACCTACTTTAAATAAAAAATTAATATAATATGCATAACAATTAAAATTACAGGCACACAAGACTTTAGCTTTGTCCTTGCTAAATGCTGTGCTTAAATCCAACTTTAGGAAGGAACCAACAAAGTATTTTTTTTTGGAATTGTAGAATTAACAATCTTTTTGTTATCATGTTAATACGAGTCGTCGTTGTAATATCATATTAGATCTCATCATCCCGAGTTCGTTCTTCCGAAGATAGGCGATGATTCCCGAAGCGCGTACTGTTCTTGGAATATCTGTACCTATTGTATTGTAAAAGGCAAGGTTTATCGCCTACTTTAGTTGGCCACCTGCAAGACTCCCCATTCCTATAATATCTAACCATCAAATATTCGTTAGAGCACTATAGTATCTACCTATACCAAAATTGATCAAAACTACAACTAGATCTACTTAAAACTCTTCAAACTTAAGGTAACTAAACTACTTATGAATGAGGTTGAACTTGTTAGACTATAACTAAATTACAACTACTTAAATGATCGCGCAATCGCAGTTTAGTAACGTAAACTACTAAGTTTCGTTAAGACTCTCAGGTTACGGTCTTAAAGACTCATTCGTTGTTACTTTACAAATCTGTTTGACTGTCAGCGTCGACGGGAGTTCATTAAGATCTAAAATGTACAAAGGAATTGTCTGGTTTCTTAGGTGGAGAAGTTGAAAGAAAGATTTGTTGTGGTGTGAAATTTGTTTAGGTACTTTTCCGGCAGTAAATGATCAAATTGTGAAAATAACCGCTATGAATTTCGATACTTAAATGTAGGTATACTGCAAGTCTGGTGCATTAAAGATGATCAGCCCACATCCTCCTTGATGCTACAGAAGATTGTTTATCTTATAAATATACCTACAGCCATTATGAACAGATTTTAATAATGACCAATTAATTTTTAAACGACTTGAATGAAAAGAATGGTTTTTGAACCTCGATCCTCAAGGACCTTTCAAATTCAATTTTTTTTTTCAAATTTAAATTATTTATTGTGGTACACAGGTAAAAATTTGGTGTTACAGTTTATGAAATGAAGTACATCTATGACCCGCCTTTAGGCATACAATAGTTAAAGACTAGCAACATTATAGTAGTAGTTTGTAAACAACATTATACATAGTTTCTTTAATTTGTAACTCTACTGAATGACCTTATTAACTTAATCACTAAAATCAGTAAGGTTGTGGATTCGAAGTTCTTGAGAGAGAATTGTACATCAAACCGAATATATACTGAACTTTAAAAGAAAAAAGAACCGTGTAACTACTATTATAGTACTAAAATCGTTATAAAAAATGTTTACAAAAATCGATATTCTTGCATAATTTCCTTGAAACTCAAAACTTTAAAAATCATCAAACGGCTTTAGTTCTTTCGCTAAAATATATTTGGAATCCCCTAATAAGTGTCACATTACTTAATTTGGAATTCTACACCTCCACCTTAATTACAAAGGGTTAAAATAAACAAGAGCTGAAGACAAGTTTCATTTGCAGCTCCCAAAGTGGACATCACAAATATTTGTCGAAAGAAACCGTGTTTTTGAACCGCAAGTCAAATTGGTGGAAGCTAGGAGATTTTATAATAGCTTTCGTTAATAATTTATTAAGCATCTAGGTGTACATAGTGTTGCGCGCCACAAATAATGATACATAGTGACATTAGTTACCACTGGCGCCATCTAGTATCGGGTAGCAGAACTAGTACCTTGGTACTAGGACATTGACCCTTCATGTACCAGTGGCGTGCAGATTTTCAACGATTAAAAAAAACGCCCAACTGAAGGATTGGCTGATTTTCAGTTATTAATTGTTTGTGTTCGAGTTCATTGACTGGTATTTTTTTAATATATTTATTTATTGATAGGTTTAAGTAAGTTTGTTGTCGTGAATTATGATTTTATTAGGGCAAGTCGGGCTTTTCGGCTTCTATGAAGGTACCGCCACTGTCATGTACTAGTAATTCCGAGAACTATCGACGTCGAGTCAGTCGGGACCGCTATGTACTCGAATATACTAGATGTTTATAGAGTAGCTCTGTGGGACTATATAAGGCGGGCGCGGGCCGCGAGACACATAGTTTTGAATAAGCGATACATGCGATTACATCGAAAGCGATATTCAAGTGCGACTTAAGAGTGATCAGTAAGTGCAATTGTGTTTTCTAATTAGTGTTTGAGTTGTAATTAGTGTTGGTGAGTAAAGTGTCATTTTTTTCATTATTAAATCGGCAGTTTTTATTGTCACGAACCCCAAGCTCGTAACAATAGTACTTGAATAGTCTTAAAAATCCTCATGTTTCCGGGAAGAAATAACCTTTTCGTCATAACTTTTTTCTTTTGACGGGTTATTACTTGAACGACCCGCTAGAAAAAAGTAAACAAATGACGATGGCAGTTGTTTAGTATTGATTTCCCCCGTTTTTGTCCCCGCCCCCAAAGTTATAATAAAAATATCGTTTAATTACATTCCCGATTCCCCCCGAAATAATAAAAAATATGTACCTATAGTAAAGTGAAAAAATGCAACCACCGAAATGTTATTTTTAGAAACCAGTTATAAACAAATTAGCTAAGCGACCTAATTTGTACATCTAGCTCGTCGTAACTACTTTTTTAAATCGCCATTCTTATTATGAATAAGAACAATTAGAACATGTTGTGAATATGTAGTGTGTCTTTAGTAAATGCCTATCTCTTTCAATTTTTAATAGGATTATTTAAGTACCAAATTAGTAATTTTTCTAAGAAATATTATGTTTATGTTAATATTCAAGATATATGTGAATTTTGTAATTTGAAGTAACTAATTGCACTGAAAAAAAAGAATTGTTGAATGTACTAAAGTAGCGTAGGTTGAGTAATGAACTGCCATAGTCAACCCTTTTCATAGTTAATTTTACCTTTTCATAGTTAATTTTACTATAACAAGAGTGAATTTAACAGAATCCACTTTGTTGGTTTTCATAATCAACCAGTTCTATTTGGTAAAATCAACAATTTCGTGTGTAGGACCTATATAACCCGCGGATTTGATAAAATTTACGCGGAATTTAGTAAAATCCATCATTCTTTTTTTTCAGTGTGCCGCCCGGAACATAAAGGGCTAAGGAACGAACACGGGTGGGTTTTAGTCAGTAAGAGTCTGACACTCCCTTCCGCTCCACCCAGAGCGGGAGGTGTCATTTGATGATTTCCGACCCAGAAAAAAAAAAGTAACTAATTGTAAAATTGACGAAAGGTGTGATTTGATTTGTGATAATATAGAATAATTTGATCTGGAATATACATACTTATTAAGTACCTACACTTATTATTTTTTCTGTTCTTCGGAAAGACTCCCAAAATATCGAGTACGATTAGGCAATGGAATTGGAATGCTCTGTGATTCTTTGTTTTAATTGAATAAGCCCGAAATCGAGGTCAAAACATGATTACAGTACCCGGCGATAAATATTGCACATCGACCTTTGGAAAGAGACAATCGGCTGATTTCGGCTTCGTAGAGCGTTATCTCTGTCGCACGAAATACAAACAGTCCGGTATCTATTAGGAGCTGTTAAAACAATTATGATTTGCTTCTTTTGATAATTATTTTTGTTCTTTGTATAAAATACAAAAAAAGGTAAAGGTCTATGTGCAATATTTATCGCCGGGTACTGTAGTTAGATTTGATATTTCTTAAGCTATGATTCTTTTTCATTTTCAAAGAGACCGTACGTCCCATTCAGATAAATGCGCCGCTTACATGGCACACGCCGATACATGGAGCAATCCTATATACATGCAAATTGCGGGCAACTACGTTCTGCCGCATCTGAGCCGCTATTACGGCTCGCCCTAATACGTATGTGTTGTATCGCTACGTGGAAAAGGATTGAAATAAGTATATTTATTTATATGTGAGGTTAATAACGTGCTTTTGAAAAGAACTATTTGTTTTATGACTAAAGAAAGCAGCAATGACCGAAGACATGATGGACACAATGCACTGGGCCCGCGTGGTGGATTACAGCCCACTCCCTCACATAGGCAATGTTTGTGACTCAGCAATAGGAACATTATAAGCTTATTAAGGCTCCTTCAAACAGGCGCGACACGACACGCGACACAAAGGCCCCGCAAGTCGCGCAACGAGTGGTGTCTTTGTGTCGCGCGCGATTATATCGCGTGTCGCGCCTGTTTGTAGGAGCCTTTATGCTGTTATCCTAATCTAATTTTATCCATGGAATGTGGTGTAGCTATAGTGCACCATTTTCAATCTGTCTCCAAAATATCACAACGCGATCACTAATGGACCCCTCTATACGACGTACGAAAAATCAATGAAGAAAAATTATAATCATCAGCTAAAAAAAAATTAATTAATTAATTAGACCTCGCTAGACAATTTCCTTGTGAGACAAAGGGGATGTTGTGCAAGGCTGAGTGTCGAACCTCTGCTAGTTTGAGAGCGCTTTAACTAGAATAAAAGGCTGTTTTAATCGGGGAGGAAAATCTCATAACGTATGCTTTGTGTTTCATAATTGAAAGAAAATAAATAATGATGCACCTATCGCAAACTTATAGATCAATAAAATCCCATATTTTCATAAACCAAAACTTATTATTGAGAAAGAAATCTTTAATAAAAAGTTCCCTTGTTAAGATAGATTGATTAACAATTAGAGCCGAAAATTAAAAGACGATTCCTTAATAACTCTTTGCAGTTAACGTTCAGAATTTTGAATCCATTGCAAGAAAGCTGGTAGGTACTGTCCTTCTTTCACCTTCAATTTTGACCATTCGTAATAAAATTATTTCTCCTCGAGAATCAGTCCTTCCATGTTGCTTCTTCACGATACATTGGGAGCTACTGCACTATAATTTATCTATGATCATGAGTTTGAGTGGTAGATATAGACAAAGTAATGTAGATATGGATCATTTTTGTGAAATTCGGCCTAATATTTATTTCTTGTTATTTCATATAGGATATAAGATAATTATGATCTTAATTATATGATCTTATAATGTCCCGATACAGCCCATAAATAAAACTAAACACGTACTCCACCATGCGCTAAAAATAGAACCAGCAAAAACTAAAATTTAATGTCACTTAGCAAATCCAATAAAATAGCAGTTTATGTACCAATTCGTAGTAATTGGGGTTGCTATCGCACGCCGCTGCCATGCGGGCCGACCGATATTCCCAATGATATGGCTTGCGCCCAGTGTATGTTTGAACGAGTTAGTGTACTTGAATGACGAAATATTACGTTGTGAGAGGTCTTCTGAAGTTAGATTTTGATAGGTATTTTACTACGGTATCTAAAAACTTGGAATGCTATCGCATGTCACTCCCAGTGTGCGGAGAATTCGAGTAGATGTAAATAATGATTTTGGTCAAACAGGCAGGATTGGCACTGAGAGTGTGAGAACGTGTAACCTCAAAACATTTATTTTTTTCCGAATGTGGTAAAACCCAAAACGAGGGTAGTGTTTTTAATGAAGCTGTAAATCAGGACACAACATACATTAGAAAGGCAACAGGTACAAACGACCGCTGTTTGTAATAAAATAAATCTTCTTGTTTTGTAAATCCTGCATGCGGTTTACAGAGAGTAGTAACTGGACCTCGCGCAAACCTTCCCATAGCCAGCAGCTCATAACAAGTCACTGACTCCCCAAAAAAATACGATAATAATGCGTATGTAGGTATACGGAGTATAATTATGACATGTCAGTATGTTTCCTTCAACTCTCCTCACCCGTCCTAAATGCAGCTCCCGCTGTAACAACATGTTATCTAGCCCGCGCGGTCAAGCGTTCACAGCGGAATGAATTCCCGCCAGTAGCTGGAGCTTAGCTGTGTAGCTCTCCGCTGAATTTTTGCTGTAAAACAAATTATAAACGTGTTGGAGTGTAGATTAGGTTTTTGAGAAATAACATAAAAGAAGTGGGAATTTAGTGTTTGTAAGGTGTTTGAAAAATAAGTACTTGGGATAATATTGAATATTAATTCTCAAATTTGAATTTGGTCTGTTAACTTAATTCTTCATGGTAGAGAATAACGTTTCTTTCATCCGTGTGTTTTAAAAGTGGACTTGCCAAGTTAAGAGCGGTCGCCAATTTATCTACAATAATATAAAATACCTGCGTTTATTTCAGTCTTTGACAAAATAGCAGTATACATAATCAGCCTATAATGCGGCTCGGCAGCGGAGGAGGAGACTCACCGAGTGGGCCTGTGTCACAGCGGACACTGGCCTCCACTCGATGAGCAGCCTATTATATGCCTCTATAATTCACGTCTAAGACAATCATCTACCTGCAACACGTCTTGTTCTTTTATAATGTCCCTTCTCCATCTTGCTCCATAAACCCAGTGTAATGTACGAGTATGTAGATTACGATGGTATCCTGCGTGGTGCCAACACGTCATCATCTATGCAGTGCTGTAATCACAATGTAAGGAGGCCGTCTTGGGTTCCGGCTTAACATAGTAACTAGTATGTCGTTATATTCGGTATACCTGTGTCCTAAATTATAAGAGGTGCTCACTTGCTAGGTCGGCACATTTGATTTAACAGTATTTGTTTAACAACAAAGGCTACCCAAAGCAATTACTACACAAATCGGCTTTCAATCGGGTCGTACCGATCGGCAGTTCGCTCATCTATTCTCATTGAATATTGATCGGGTCGGCGACTACTATAGACAAATTCGGCTTTCAATCGGGTCGTACCGATCGGCAGTTCGCTCATCTATTCTCATTGAATATTGATCGGGTCGGCTCGGCACAAATCGGGCTGAGCCGACCGGCTTTATCGTAGATAAAGCCGCGTATTTGATTTTTCCGCCTGGCTGAACCAAATCTTGCCGAGCCGAACGAGTGTGTAGTACACCGAATACATTTCATTTCGAAAAAAGATGACAGATGGGTCCGGAGAAAACGATATCATAAATTATTGGTAAAAAAATAGCTTTTAGCATAAATATTTATAACGATCAGCATTTTTTCACAAAATGTCACTTTCCCTGAAACTTAATAGGTATTAAGTTTCAGGGAAAGTGACATTTCCACCCATTCGATTGCGCACATTATTTTCCGTCCACTCTATTCAAGCGCCTATAATTATGCACCCGGAACACAACAGGCTCATACTATTCAAGAATGTAGTAGTAAGGAGACAATCACGCAGGACACAAAGCCGCGCCACTAATTGGAAACTGTGCAACACCAAACATCCGTTTGGTGTTGCACAGTTTCCAATTATTATTAGTATATTTCTGTCCCTCACTGTATGTCAAGCGTGTTGACCATCCGGTCAACACGCTTGACATACAGTGAGGGACAGAAATATTTTTATTATATTCGGGGAGTGGAATTTATCTCAAGTTTTGCACAGATATCAAGATCTCTAAACGCTTTCTTATACCTTAATAGATAGGCATGGAATAACGATGCTTGCATATACAAAACATAGCTAAAGAATGACATAGAATAAAGTAATAGAAGGCTTTGCAATCTAGGTAGGAACAAAGACAGCAAATAAGTTGCAACAAAATTATGCATAAAAATTTATGAAACAAAGAAAAAATGTTGTAAAGTCAAACGGCTTTCTCTTATAACTTTATTTCTCCAAATTACGCAACTTTACCGCTAACTGACAAAACTTTTCACCCCACGTTATTATCAGTTACTGCATGCCAGTATGAGTAAGAAGAAGCTTCTCCAAGAAAATGTCTGAACAAAATCGTAAATCCTATTTTATTGTAAATAACCAAAAACAAACTTGAATTCAATGTTTGAATAACACACAAGCATGCGCATACAAATGGGAAACTAATCTCATTTAAAAATATTTTAATACCGATCCGCATTTCCATGCACGGCAGTGTAAAAGAGGAATAGGATGACCCACTTTTTCGGTGCACAAAAGACTCCTTTATATTGCATAGATTCGGTCGCCTACAAACCACAGAGTGCGTTTTTTTTTTTGTTAATTTCTTTACTCGGAATATTTTTGCGTCCAAATATTTTTGCAAGGCTTTGTAAAGTTTATGTTATTAAGGCGAAGTTTGAGCTGAACATTTGTTATTAGATTGTAAACTCGTTTCGTGAATATTTTCCGGAATTGTTCTTTGTAATTAACCGTGTTGACAAATTGTGACCCTATATATCCATAGGGTAACCATATCTGTTTTAAATAAACATGACATCGCGCCTGTTTTCCCTAAAGGGATAGGCAGATTTATTAATGCTAGCCTTCAATCAAGATTACTCACTGGAAAAAAACGCTCTCCGGTTGAATAACTTTTAGAATTTATTGCTACTTACTTTACTGTGCAAACTTACGGAATTCAAGCCAACATTTCTAAAATCGATTTAATATCGTTTAATAATATAGGTTTAAAAGAAATTAACATCTAAATCAAAACTGTTTCTGTAAAAAAGCCAAGTTCGAGTTGAAAATAAACTAGCCGCATAAACAAGTACCTTAAAGTAAAATCCAGAATATCTTGAAAGCCAACTACTTCGTTAGGAAAACAGATTGATTTCTCAAAATCTTTTCTGAAAACTTGGCAACTTTGTAACGATATTTGACGAGTAACTGTAAATATTAGCTTACTTGCTAAAACTTGCATGTTTTTGTTCAAAGTGATATTTTAACTTGATATTTTTATAATAATTAGTTGTTTTTATAGTATAAGTTTATAATAAGAATAATAATAAATAACAATAATTTTGTATTTAACATTACAACACTGTAAAAATGTATTATTCAGTAAATTTGTTAACATAATATGTTATGTATTACGCTCTGACAGAAAAAGGTTTACCAATTTCGTATTTTTTATTTAAAATATAAACAAGGACGCATACATTTTGTAGACATTTAATCTCCCGCGCACCAATGTCATCAAATCCAAAATATTTGAACATGGTCCAAAATTCAAAATGAACAAATTAAATTCTCCCCAAAAATCGGGAGGCTGGAAAAATGGCAACACGTTTCCCAACGAACACACGAATGAAATATTAATGTTGCCATCAATTCACCGAGTTTCACCTGGGATGAGTTAAAAATTTAAAAACAAACGCTATTTGGCTTGCGGCCAAACGCGAAACGTTGAGGGTAGCTAGAATTTAATGTCATAGTGAATAGTTGGCACAACTGCTAGCTTCGGCTTTTTTGTTAACTTAGTAATTAGGGGAATATAAGTACTTGCGGGTCAATAAATTTTGGAATCTAAGAAATGTGTGGTTTGCAAATTTTAAGTGACAAACTTCTTTTATTTTAAGGTCATTTACAAAACCCAAACACACCAACAACGAAAAGTCAAATTACTAAGGACCTTTCACAAAATCCTTGCAAGGATTGCATCAGCGGGATTGTCCGAAAGGGTTACCGCTGGCCTGGAACATAAAGGGCTAAGGAAGGGACACGGGTGGGTTTTAGTCAGTAAGAGTCTGACACTCCCTTCCGCTCTATTAGAGCTGTCTTTGTAAACACAAAAGTCCAAACACAAACCTAGCTGTCACTTCCGTTTTTTTTTTTTTATCTGCGATACTGTATATGTGCTCGAACGTGTTAAAAATATATCTTTTAGAATCTCATTGTTTTTTGCATTTCGGCTGGTAATCCATCAGGTTATGGGCCCAGAACGCCGAAATCTGCACGGCAATCGTAATATTAACGATCTAAACACGAAAGTGAAGGAAAATATAAACTATAACCTATTAACGTGATAATGGCCGGAAATGCTTCGCCCCTGCAAAGCATCGAAAAACTCAAAGGTTTAGATAACTATTCTACATGGAAGTTTTGCATGAAGATGATACTGATCCATGAGGACCTGTGGGACACTATCGATGGTGAGCAAAAAGGAACACTGAGCGATGCAGACATGAAAAAATCGCAGAAGGCACTTGCAAGAATATGCCTGTCGGTCCAAACGAGTGCATTCCCCCATGTCAGGAACGCAAAGGATGCACGTGAGGCGTGGAACAATCTGAGCAAAGCCTTTGAGGACAAAGGGCTATGCCGCAGACTAGGTCTGTTAAGAACGCTATTCAGCACCAAATTGACAGAGCATGACAGCATGGAAAGCTACCTTGGCAAGTTGCAGGAACTATCTATATCTATCTATCATGGGGTTTAGGTTTCCGCACTTAGTCCTTGAAGTGGACCATTGTGCGTGAGCCATGGTGGCCGACTACTCCAGCCAGCCCACCTCCCTCCAGAAGCAGATAAGACTTCCCGGTCTCCTCAGGGCATCCGCAAGTGATGTTGGTGTTCCCAGGGTCTCCTCGCGAATCTTGGTAACGCCTGTGCACTCAAGAAGCACATGCGCCACCGTTTCCTCCGCCTCCATGCATGCTCTGCACAGGGGACTATCAGTGATTCCCAGGGTATGAAGGTGTTTATTTAGTGAACAGTGTCCAGTGATGGTCCCCGCCACCAGGCGCAGGCTGTCTCTGTCCAGGCGCAGAAGGCGCCTGGTCAGCTTTGTATCCAGGGATGGCATAGCTTCCTTGGACTGCCTACATCCTGGTGTCGAGGTCCACCATTTTTCCGCTTGTATTCGAGTGTGATCCTTTAACCAGCTTCTTAGCTGCTTGAAAGGAATGGGCACAATGGGTTCAGGTCCGTAGGGTCTTGTGCTGGATCCTCTTCTGGCAAGCTCGTCAGCCGCATCGTTTCCAAGTGATCCACTGTGACCTCTAATCCATTGTAGCGTTACCGTGTTGCGATTTAGTTGCAGGAACTTTCACAGCAACTGTTTGATATCAATTCACCACTGGATGATGAATTCTTGGCCGTCATTATGCTCAGCGGGTTACCAAGTAATTATGATCCGCTTATTATGGCACTTGAAAATTCAAACTTAAAGTTGTCAAGTGACATGGTCAAAGGTAAATTATTGCAAGAATATGACCGCAGGAATAAAACTGAAGATACAATGGCATTAGCAACAACCAGAAAAGCACCAAAATGTTATAAATGTAAAAAGACTGGACATTTTATCAAAGACTGCCCTAGGAATAATAACAAGAAGCCAGAGAAAGTCAAGAAAACAGATAAGGATAAGCCTCCCAAGGATTCATCCAAGGCTCTCTTAACGGCGCTCTCCGTCAGCTTCCAGCGTGGTGTATGGTATGTGGATAGCGGTGCATCAAACCACATGTGCAACAACCGAGAACTCTTTTGTGATTTTAGTGAAGTAAGTGTGTCACAAGTGAGTGTTGCAAATGGTGAAAAATTGCCAACAGCAGGACAAGGTAACGTGCGTGTCAAACTGCAAGACTGTGTGAGAACAATTAGAGACGTTTATTATGTGCCTAATCTTTCAGCAAATTTGCTTTCTGTTAGTTCTTTAGTGAAGAAAGGTTATACAGTAACTTTTAGTAAACAGAAATGTATTATATCTGATGAGGATGAAGTTTTGGCAACAGCCACTCATAGGAATGGTATATATCAACTTGATGCCATTGATCAGCCTTTGTGTGGGGGGGGAGATAATACTAGTTTTGTTTCTTACAGTACAGTTACCAGAGAAAAACAGTCTAGTGATGAGACTGTTATGTTTTCTTCATCAAGCTCATCAAAAGGTACAGTGAAAGAGGAGTTGCAGGAAACGTGGCACCGTAGACTTGGCCATTTGAACTCGAGGAGTATGGCACTGATGAATAAAGGTATGGTCACAGGTATTAAATATAATTCTGATATTTTTAATCCATGTGTTGCTTGCATTGAAGGGAAACAAACTCGTGCTCCCTTTCCTAAAAGGTCATACACACGAGCAACTCAGTTACTAGGATTAGTACACACAGACTTATGTGGACCAATGCCAATGCAGTCTATTGGTGGTGCCAGATATTTTCTGATATTCATAGATGATTTCAGTAGGAAAACTTTTGTTTATTTTTTACATAACAAAGATGAAGTTTTTGAACATTTTAAGAATTTTAAAGTCTTGGTTGAAAATGAAACTAACCACAAGATTAAAATTATACGTAGTGACAATGGTGGTGAATTTATTAACTATAAATTACAGGCTTATCTGAAAGAGAATGGAATCAAACATCACACAACGGTCCCATATTCTCCGCAACAAAATGGTGTGGCAGAGAGAGCGAACAGGACCATTGTTGAGAAAGCCAGGTGTATGCTAAGGGATGCTGGCCTGGACAACAAATTCTGGGCAGAAGCTGTCAATACAGCTGTGTATCTCAAAAACCGGACACCAACTAAGGCTCTAATTGGACAAGTACCTGAGGAAAAATGGAGGAATAAAAAGGTAGATGTTAGTCATTTACGTATTTTTGGCTGCATTGCCTATGCTGTTACCCCAATTAGAAACAAATTGGATTCGAAATCCAAGCAGCATTTTTTTGTTGGGTACTGTGAAAATACTAAAGGTTTTCGTCTGTTGGATCCTGATAAATCGTACAAGTGTGTCAAAGCAAGAGATGTGATTTTCTTGGAGAATCAATTTTTCAATAATAGGTCACATGATGATAATTTTGACTCTGTGTTCATTGAATTTCCTCAAAATGATGCTCCGGGGAAACCTGTGAATGCTGTTCCTAACCCAGAATCAATCCTGGATAGCGACCAGTGCTCACAGCATATTGAACGACCTGAGCCAAGCCAGTCTGAACCATCCACCGTAAGACCAGAGTTTTCTGATGACCAAAGAATAGCACGGTCGAGCACAATTACAGTGTATGATTCAGACAGTGAGGTTGACACCACTTTAGAATCAAATTTTTCTGCGGATCCCACATACGTTCCAGGTTGCTCATCACTGGATGAGGCGTCAGAATCATCAGTATATGAAGATCTCAATGAGACTGGAATGTCTTTCCTGTTGGTTAAAGAATTATGCAACGACGATAGCGTACCAGAAACAGTGCAAGAAGCTTTGGCAGGCACAGAATCAAGTGAGTGGACAACAGCCATGACAGATGAGTATAAATCTTTTAATGACAACAAATGTTGGACTCTAGTAGAGAAACCAAAGAATCAGAAACCAATTAAGTGCAGATGGGTTTTTAAAAAGAAAAAAGGTCTCAATGGTGAACTCTTGAACTACAAAGCACGGCTGGTGGCTAAAGGTTACTCACAGAAATTTGGAGTCGATTATGAAGAGACTTTCTCTCCGGTGGTAAGACACTCAACTATTAGAACTTTACTTGCCATTGCTGCTGAATTTAATATGGACATTGATCATCTCGATGTTAAGACCGCTTTTTTGAATGGCAACCTAAATGAAAACGTATATATGGAACAGCCAGAAGGTTTCATAGTAAAAGGTAAAGAAAATTTTGTGTACAAACTACATAAAGCTATTTATGGCTTAAAGCAAGCTTCCAAAATGTGGTATGAGAGAATAAACGAAGTATTATTACAGAAAATGCACTTCAAAAGGATGACTTCAGAACCATGTGTATTTTACATGAGAACTAATAGTGAATTAATAATAATTGCACTCTATGTCGATGACATTTTATTGTTTTCTAGCAATACAACTTTGAAAGAAAAGGTGAAACGTGAACTTATGAACACATTTGAAATGAAGGATTTTGGATCTGCACACCACATTCTTGGAATGAGAGTAAATAAAAGTCAAAATAAAGTTACACTTGATCAAACTGGATACATAAAAAGGGTATTGGAGAAGTTTAACATGATGGACTGCAAACCTGCAAAGACTCCGCTAGAAAAAGGAATCAAATTACCTAAAGCTGATAATAAAAGTACAACTTCTCATTACAGGAATTTGCTTGGCTGCCTCATGTACATAGCAGTATGCACCCGTCCAGATATCGCTCATGCTGTGAGTGTACTCAGTCAATTTAACGAGTGTCACACTGAACATCATTGGAAAGCTTTGAAGCGTATTCTTCGCTATCTTAAAGGTACGGTAAACTATGGATTAGTTTTTCAGAAGAGTGGTATGGATGTAACTGGTTTTGTAGATGCTGACTGGGGTGGCAATGAACTTGATCGTAAGTCTTTCACCGGTTTTATTTTTAAGCTCGGTAATTCATTGATCTCTTGGGAAAGTCGCAAACAAAAGACTGTTGCTCTCTCCAGCACAGAGGCTGAATATATGGCACTTTCTGATGGTTGTAAGGAAGCTCTTTTTGTAAGAAGTTTTCTTATTGAATTGTTGAACAGTAATTGTAAAGTAACAATGTATAATGATAACCAGTCTGCTCAAAAGTTAACTACTAATTCTATGTATCATAGTAGAACTAAGCACATTGATGTGAGGCATCATTTCATTAGAGAAAACATAAAGAAAAACATTGTTAATGTTAAGTTTTTGCCCACAGATTTAATGATTGCAGATGTGTTGACCAAACCTTTGACAAAAGAAAAACATGATCAATTTGTAAAAGGATTATGTTTACATAATTTGTGATAAACTTTTTTTGGTTTATATACATCTCACACTTTACTTAATATCTCGCATTCTTTGTGATATTGTATTTAAGTTTTTATAGATAATAATAAGTAAATTGATTGTAATTCTGTTACGTAACTACTTCTAGTTAGTACTTAGGTATTTAGGACATTGGTTTAAGGGGTAGTATTAGAGCTGTCTTTGTAAACACAAAAGTCCAAACACAAACCTAGCTGTCACTTCCGTTTTTTTTTTTTATCTGCGATACTGTATATGTGCTCGAACGTGTTAAAAATATATCTTTTAGAATCTCATTGTTTTTTGCATTTCGGCTGGTAATCCATCACGCTCCACCTAGAGCGGGAGGGGTCATTTGATGATTTCCCATCCTGAAAAAAAAAACCCCTAGGATTGCATTACACCAATGAGCAGTAATGTATGAAAATATAAATATTTATTACATACTCCAAAAATAACCTGATGGGAGCTGACTTAATAAATAAAAATATCATTGCATTTTAAAATACCCCCTTAGTATTATACAATGTCGCAGTTGGATTGTAGAATCCGCTATTTTACAAAACCGCTAGTTGTTTTACAAAACAGCTCCGTTATGTAAAACTCTCCGTTATTGAAAGATCTAAAAATAAATGTAAACGTTTGTAAGGATGTTTGTTACTAAAATACTCGAAGACCGAATTTGGATAAAATTTTGCAAACAGACTATGGTTCTAATTAAAATATAGAATATCTTTTATCAGGGTTCATGGAGAAGATTCCCTACGAGGCAAGTGAAACAACAGGCAGGAGTTGGTATAAAAATATTTTAGGGACGACTTTTTTCCTCAATCCCTCTCCTCGTGTTGTGTAAAAATCCGTTTCATGTGTACCTTGATAGTAGATTCATGAACGAGTTAGGATGCAGACAGACACTATTTTATGGTCGTACAAATTGTATGCGGTTAGTGTTTTTTTTTAGAATTTGCGATAGTGTAAGGTAGGTAATAAGTATAGAGTATAAAACTTTAGCAACAAAGCGCTACTTGAAATGTTTATACATATATGTATACATAGTTGCCGATATCGGGTCTCCATAGACTATTGCAAAGGATTTGTAACAAACAGGCTGCCTGCGAATGTATTTGAAGCTACACCGGTACTCGTATCTTGACATATATCCGCGCATTTGTCAATATACTGGTTGGCTAGCGAGAAAGACGTTACTGTAAAACGTTGATCCATAGGATCGTGTACGGGGTATAAAAGTATGTACCTATCTATTGCGTTAATATAGCAGTCAAATATTGATACACATAAGGTGCAATGAAAAATATAAAAACAAAACTTAGCGAAGCGATATATGGTATCGCTTCGCTAAGTTGTAGTGTTCGGCCGACAATGTATCGTAAAAACGCGGCAGTTTTACTT
The DNA here is from genome assembly GCA_927399505.1 of Luperina testacea. Taxonomy (NCBI): domain Eukaryota; kingdom Metazoa; phylum Arthropoda; class Insecta; order Lepidoptera; family Noctuidae; genus Luperina; species Luperina testacea. The sequence continues at coordinate 3,690,166 of OV656779.1, forward strand.
CCATTCAAAGTATTATTACTTTTTCTTTGGGATTATAGTTGAGACACACTATCTAATCTCTGGATAGCTTTCATGTGAATTCAGGTGGAAATGCAACAGCAAGCGTTTACTCGTCATTGTGATTGTCAATTCGCCAACCAAGCGAGTAGATTTATCACGATGTTATTATGCTCATCGGAAATATGTAAATGTGATGTGTATTAACTGTTGACGCACATTGAGGTACAGCTGTATCTAGTCTATTAATTGAAAAAGTTTACATAAATGATACAAAACAAACTTACAACTGTATTAAGACTATGAATGAATAAATAAAAATAAGAAAAGGTCACATCAATCACGTGTTAGTGACATACGAGTATACCAAGGCTCTTCGATAAATATTGGCGCCATGCTATGACACATCCACAGTTTTAGGCTTTCAAGAGCGTCTTCTCTATCACTTACACCATCACAACAGTGTGACGTGAGTGTGACTGTGTACTCTTTTTAAAACTCGATGTGCCATGTAAACTGAATGGACGCATTTTGTCAACAAATCGTCGTTTAAAATCTTCCACACATTACTCTCTATAAGTCACTTCAATCAACCATCGCATACATCTCACTCTACTTCATCAGCCACACCCACACCCACACACCACGTTAGAAAACTATATAATCAGTGCACTGATTACATCGCTCCCCGCGGAGGAACCGAGCTGGTTTCAATGAATTCTAAATGCTGTACACCGATTTACTGGCAACATTCATCACTGAAGAAATGTGCTGCTTTATTCCTATCCTATTTTATAGAAGTCCTATACTTAGCATTTATTTGGTAAGTTTTCCTTTCTCTAGAGATATGATTGGGTGTCAATTGCATTGCTTCGTAATGCACACCCAGTCTTCGTCAATTCTACGTCCATTTTCCGTGTCTTCATTTCATACAGCTGCCAAAGAACGGCAGTTGTTATTTGAATATACGAACAATTTAAGTCAATAGACAATTTGCTTTAAATTTAATTTCCCTAGCTCTCTTTACCTAATTAATTCTCTTATTATGAAGCCGCGTACAGACCACGAATGCTCCGTGAATAGTTTGCTATGCATGTCTCAGACTGTGGACGAGGATCGTTTGTCGAATACGATTGGTGATGCGACCATTCGTTGATCCTGACACATATAATTATATGTGTAGCAAACCATTCGCGGTGCATGCCTTCCGATGCCTGTACAGTCGACTGCACGTCGAAGGTATCACATTGAGCTAGCCTGGCGTAGTATGGAGTTTCAATAAAATAAAAGACCGGCTTATAGTTACTGATTTTCTGACTTTTTGACTGACGTGGTTAAATCATGGACGGAATGTAGGTACGTATGTCATACATAAATGTTATGCTATGAATCACATGGTATTATTCTATGTTATTGTGTATAGTTTTGTTGCAAATTATAAGGGCGGGTGGTATGACTTCTATCTATCAAAATGTTCAGAAGATTCTAATATTGCCATGACTCACTTTAAGTCGTGAGGTGAATGCATGCGAGATACTAAGACTATCAAAGTAGTTAGCAGTTCACCAACTCCCTTTAAAGAAGTTTCAACTTGAGACTGTGAAGTCATTTCAGTTCAATATACCTACTTCAACCATATATAGATCAAGTAAATAAGTGTACCTATAGTAAGAGCGGAAAACACACTTTTAACAAAGAAATAGAAAGAAATGGAAAATTGTTTATTATTTAGAAGGAAACAAAAAACAAAAAAAAGAACGACCGGTTTTGTCAAGCACAAAACCGGCTTATGTCCAGCAGTGGACGTCTTTCGGCTAAAATAATGATCTATTATTTAAATATTATTACAGATGTTCTATGTCACGAAGTCCGTTTGGCTATGAATGTTGTCAAGCGAGCACATGCACATTGTGATCAACAGAGACTCAACAATGGGTGAAGTAAAACGGTACACATTCGCGGAAATAGCCTCATGCGACGGCAGCAAGGGGCAGCCGCTGTGGGAGCGCGCTTGTCGGGATATGTCACTACTACAATCAAAGCCGAACGGACTTCGTGAAATAGAATATCTGTAGTATTGTAAACAGATAGGTACACAGGTACTATACAATTGGATACCTTTTTATTGCTGGTTACAAGTCTAATGTAGATAATACACGATCATATTGACATCAACCAGGTGTAACTCCAAGGCTCCGGGCTGCTACTCTAATGTAACATTTTGTCCAAACCGAGAATCAAAGTCCATCCAACGAGGCCATCAAAATATTCTGAGCGTCCATCCAAAACATCCATTACACTCATCAAACATTCAATTTCGTATGCGTACTTCGTGATAAAACTTTTTTAATAATTTCACCTTTCCCCAAAAAATCATGTCATGAAATCATAATTTTCAATAACCCCCAACATTTCAATAACAAAAACCGAAAACCACATGCAATTTTCACCTTTATTTTTAAACAAATAAATATCATAGTCCCTCAAAAAGTATGTTTGAAAATGCGTGAAATTTCGATTTATGCCATTTAGGTGCTTAGTGCTATAGAAATAAGGATTAGTTTAGTACTAAACTCGATTGAAACTGAACGTTTTTGGCAAGAGTGCTCAGGTGCATGAAATGGTTAATTTTGAGGAAACAGCTTTTGTATTAAAATTAAATGTTAGTTTATGCTTATTGCTAGTTTTAGTTGAATGCTCAAAGTTTTCGTTGGTTGTTTTGTAATAATATTACAAAACAACCAACGAAAACTTATGAGGTATGAGGAAAACGTGTTCTTGGATGGAATTATAACAATAAATAGGTTCGTTAGAACTTAAAGCAGGCGTTTTCGTAAAGATAAGTACCTACACAATATTTTCCTAAATAATGTGTTTTCCGAATGTTAATGTCAGCCTTAGGAAATATTTTCTCAACTTTTTTGCATTTTTGTGGCTTAGTTAACGCCTCCAATACACCATATAGTAGGTACTTATTGCGTTTATACGTCAGCCGTCGAATTTTTTTTGTTTCCCAAAAATTCGACTATACACCTTCAGATATTACGTGTATGAATAGGTAGACCTTATATATAAAAAAGTTGAACAATAACCCACCACCTCACCTCACTTTATTATAAACAATTTTGTTATTGAAAGTGTGTGCTTTCAGATTTTTTTTAGCATTTGGGATCCAACGGAAATAGTTTTTAGGATTCAACGACAATAAAACGAAATTCTCTTGCATTTTTAAAATTTGGGATCCAACGGAAAAACATAATAATGTTTTGTGGGATCCAACGCCAAAAATATTAAACTGGGATTCAAAAGTGGGATCCAATGAAAATAAATCTCTAGAAAGCATACAATATAATTATCATTATTTTAATACCTATGCAATGTTTCGTTTGAGTGACAAGCCTGAGGCAAAGTGAAAAGTATAATGTGACTATAATGTCACAGGCAGTCAATCCCAAACTTTATTAATTTTAGCTTGTTCTTAAGTTTAATGTTAGGAGGATATTTTATTGTTTTTAATTTATATTTAATGCGTATGGTTAGTTATTTTATAAAGTTTTGTTAAGGTAAATTAAAAAAAAAACTAATATCTGAACACTGAAAACCAAACAGTACAGCTGCTTAGCGAAAATACAGATACAGTGCTTGTATTTTCCCTAACAAATCTATTCACAAGATGATACAAGCTACTCTACTAAGTACTCCTGACATCAAACAATCAAAGAATTCAAAAAAGCAAAATCCGTTTCCACACATCCCATCCCTATTATCTGAATCCATCGATCTGAATCCGAACAGATCTACCCGTAAAATATCGGCATCGTGCTCCGAATATAAAAGCAGTGCTCCTTATACATTACCATATCGTTTGACGTTTGAAAGCCAATTTTATTGCTTTTCGTAGCAAAGGGCGCAATGGAAATTTAAACTGTCCATTAGCTTTGGTATTCGAGTGCGTATTTGCATTGGGGAGTACTGAATACGGTGTTTAGTTTGTTTGTTTTCAGGATTGGTTACTGTTTTTTTATGGGGTAATTAGGACTGGTTGGGCAGATTGTGGTAGGTGTCTAGTTTTTTCATTACTTTGCATCAATATTGAGAAATTGAGAGCAATGTTGGCCCAGTGGTAACGGCCCCGAATTACGAGTGTAGATCGTGAGTTCGAACCCAGGCGGGCGCTTTGCTTTGTGTATTTAATTTCATCACCACTGCTTTCAAAACGATGAAGGAAAATATCGTGAGGAAACCGACCTGTCTTAGAACAAAAAAAAAAATCGAAGACATGTGACATACACCAACCCGCACCGGGCCCGCGTGGTGGATTATGGCCCACCCCCTGTCACAGAAAGGAGGCCTGTGTCACAGTGGGAAAGTTAAATAGGATGATTTTGCTGCATCAATATATTGAAACACGATCGAAAATCTAAGGGGATGTGATGATACATTTTATGTTGCTTCTTGTCATGTTGGAAACCATTATTAAACCATTAACTATGTGCCGTGTTTCCTGTAATTTAAATACATGCGAGATCAATATTTTGTCAACGACTCTGGATTAATGCTGTGTATGTGTTTAGTTAGTAAGCCTTATTGAATAAATAAATACATTTAAACATAAATAAATAAATGAGGTTTCAAATAGCCAACATGCAGTGAGCAAGTTCAGCCATCAACACGCAGTGAGCAAGTTTAGCCATCAACACGCAGTCAGCAAGCTTAGTCATCAACACGCAGTTAGCAAGCTTAGTCATTAACACGCAGTGAGCAAGCTTAGTCATCAACACGCAGTGAGCAAGCTTAGTCATTAACACGCAGTGAGCAAGCTTAGTCATCAACACGCAGTGAGCAAGCTTAGTCATTAACACGCAGTGAGCAAGCTTAGTTATTAACACGCAGTGAGCAAGCTTAGCACATGCGTTGAGAAAGTTTAGCCATCAACACGCAGTGAACAAGTTTAGCCATCAACACGCAGTGAGCAAGCTTATTCATCAACACGCAGTGAGCAAGCTATATTCATCAACACGCAGTGAGCAAGCTCAGACATGAAACCTGCAAAGCAAAGCAAAAATGTACACGGTGCGATTTAATTGATGATATACCATAACAATAAAAGTTGCATCATCTTACCAGTGTTTTGACGATGCAAGTCATTTGTTGCTTCAATTGTATTGTATGCCACACGCAAGGCACATGCATCGTGTAAAGGGTTCTGAATTCAACAGTCTATGCTTGTATGATTTTATGAACCGTAATATTTGCTCATGAAAGTATAGAATTCGCTTAACAGGTAACACTTAATTGTATCATCCACTGAAATTACGAGAATTACGCAATTTCGTTATAAAACGGCACCTAATAAATTTAATGATTGCAGAACAAAAGCATCTTTTGTGAGAAGCATTTTGTAAACAAAAATTCAATCCCAAAATAAAAATCTTGTGCGTTCTCTTTAATGACCATCCCCCAACGAACCAATACTTTTAAACAGTACATTTACACATTATATAATATTTAGTAGCGATAAAATGTGCGAGTCAATATCCTCACAGATTAAAAAACAGAGGGCAGTCGAAAGCTCGTACCGAAAAAGCCACGCTGAGCGCAAAACTGAGCGCGGACAAAAACGCCCTAGTTTCATTGAATTGATTCTTACATACTGCTGGAAAAGTTTGAGAATAAGGGGTGCTACACACTTATTCGGTTGGAACAATATGATTCTCAGTACAGCCGACCGGCAAAATGTACATTTAGCTACCCGGCTTTGTTGAATCATGGCGACCCGAACGACATATAATTTAAAAAATTCTTAAATTGATTCATTCACTGACAGACTGAGCACAACACAAACTGCTGCGTCTATAGAAGCATGGAGTTTTGCAGAAAGGAAATAAATTCATCCTCTAAAGGGATTAAATAAGGGATGGAAGTTTGTATGGAAGTCATTGTTTCTGCTGATGGGACTTCCCATCAGCAGAAATAACGTACAAAGCATGTACCCACATATTATGTAAAATATCACTCTACGAGAATTGAAAGTTGCATTATTCTTTCACAAGTTTGACAACTTTCATCGCAGTATGTATCCTCAGCACCACGTCCTCAGTTTAAATAAGTCCATCTCAATATTCTCTTTGAAGCCATTACTTTACAACGCTCCAGTTCTGTTCCTAACAACTCTGCAGTAATTGCCAGAGAAAGGAGGTTTTTACTCATTCGAGTTCCCATATCGCTATGAAGAGGTGTTAAGAAAATGGAAAATAATGTTCAGACACACACGTGTAACACATATCTACCTATTATGTATTATTAGAACCGACTAGACAATATCTCCATGCTATTTGAAACACACGCATCCGTTAATTAGCTACTATTGAGTCCAAATAATAATAAGTAATCCCTGAAACCTAACTTCCTACAAAGGTGATCTAAAAAAGGTAATAACACTAAATTAAAAGTAAATGGCGGAAAGATGAAACACCAGCCGTACCCTGAAATTCTAAAGTTCGTACCTCTCGTAGGGATAACGCTACGGCATCGGAATAGTACTCGTAATGCTGCTACGGCGTAGCAATGCTGCTGCGGCGTAGCAATGCTGCTACGGCGTAGCAATGCTGCTACGGCGTAGCAAACCGCGTAGACCCTCAATAACAATAACAAGCAAGCTATGACGTACTAACAGGATAGTCTCTGCCCACAAGTGCATGCTTGCACCCACTTAAACCCCAGAATTTATGGTAAGTACACTAACACGTACTAAGTTCGCAGAATTCTAAGAGGCTCCTAGTTTAGAAGTCAGGTAAGCCGGGTTAGCTAAAACGTCGAGGTTGTTACTTTGTAATATTTGGTCTATGTAAGCAAATTGTTTATTTATTTGGCTACTATGAAAAAAAAAATACAAATCTTTGGTAGGCTTTCGAGACCACTATTTCATGAGTTTCCAGACAAGTGACAATGGCTTTCGAAGCGTTCCGTATTTTTATTTTACAATGACTTCCAAAAGATGTTCGTTAACATAGTCAGTCCCATACATTCATTACTGACGGATATGCCACTTTATATGCCCATGGGTAATTGAAGGTACATAAAAATACTGGCATTCAGATGCTCCTGGATAGAAAGTGACTAAAAGCCGACCACAACATAGTTTTAGTTGAGAAATGGCTAGGCAGAAAAATTTACTCGTTACATTTGCAATATGTTTTACTTTTGATACTTAATACTTTTTAAATTGGAGCAACGCTTGTGAGGTATTGATCAATTTGATAACAGAAGATGAACATTTCTTAACTAAGTTTTATACTCGTATTTTATAAAACAACTAAAGGTATGTGAAATAATAACGAACTGTTTATTATTCACGGGTAACTTTTCTAGCAAAACAAAGCAGAAAAATATCGATCTATTATACCAAATCGTTCAGTCAAATGTTGATGTTGTTGGTTTCTGCAAAACTTTTGAGACAAACATTAAAACAAAATAAAGTATCCTCTCAAAACACGATAAATTGAAAATCACAAACAAGTTGGTTAGAAATTGAATCAAGCGGAAGAAACAGCGTTAAAACTTTGTTATAATAAGGCGCCTAGTGCCAACAATCCTTACAATACAAACATTCGCTCCATTAGCGACTTGTAATTTGAAATATTAACATTTTAAGCAAATTTGATAAATTTTCTTCTTACTTGCTTCTCCTTAATGCCATTAGAAGATTTAAATGGCAAGCTAACTTCAACCTTATGTCTTGGTAATAATAACGAATTAAAAAGTTTACTAACAGCAAAATAATTGTGATCGAAATTGAAGTCTACATACTTACATTTGCATCTGTCTAAGAAAAGGTTGATCTAGTGTAAATCTTATTCAGTTTAGATAAGGTTGCAAATCCTCTACAGCGAATTTCCGAACAGTAAAACTTTATTTGGTGGTGTTATAGGAATTTGTCGGTTTAACAGGGCTATGCTTAATAATGTATGCAGCACTGCCGCAATACAAATGTCTTTGATTCGTCTCCTCTTCCGAAAGGAATAGAGGAACCGTGTGGGCGGTCTAAATTTTATTCTGTATTAAAATTTCTGATGACGTCATTTTGAAATAAAATTAACTTCAGAAACCCTGAGATTGTACAAATTTTAACAAAATGAAGATTTAAAATGCTTCATTAATTTTAAAGCAGAAATTGGACATTGGCACCCCTGATTCGGTTAAAGATGTTTATTTTGCGGGATCTGAAATTAATGAGAAATTCGAAAGAGTTTTTGTGCCCTTGAACCTTGAAGTTTGTTTGTTCGGTGAAGAGAAATCCTTTTACATCCAGTTCGGCAATGATGATTTTAAGTTTTAAAATAGTCTATCAGTTAGAAAAGGAAATAAATTAATCAAGACTGTTTTAATTATTCTGAAAGGGGTGAATTAGTGTTTGACTTGTCTTCAGAGGATCAGACTTTATTCCAATTCTTTGATTAAGACGGAGATTTTCAAACAAGTAAGTTTAAAAGAAAATCTTTTGACCCCCTTACTAATAAAAGTTGTATAGCGTCTGTATAGTTACACAACGCTTTGTCTTCTACTTTTGAAAGTCAAATTACTGACCACTGAAAGAGAGAAATCGGTGTGTAACTATTCATCTGATATAAAACGTTTATTGGAAAGGAGGTGAGAGTTTTAACAATAAATAGGAAAAAAAATCCAAGTGTCAATATTGCATTTTATTTCATCTCTAGGTAGGTACCTCTAACTTTTTTATTTACAAAGTTTCGACATTCTTAATTTGGGAAGTCACTAATAGTTTTCTGTTCTCAACCAGTTTAAGATCCTAATTCATTTCTTTCATTACTACATTAATCTTCCAATATCCGTTCCAAGAAGTCCACCACGCAAAAATCACAACTGGGTCGTTTTACTTAAATGACCTTCTGATACGAAAGTTTTCCTCATAACACAATTTTTTGTCTAGCTCCACATCTTGACCACCTACATCTAAACATCTAGCTCGGTGAATAACTTATTTCATCTCTACAGTGTTCTGCTTGTCCTCATTATGTGAATTATGGATGAGTTGAGACACGGCTCGTAACGACATGCAAATTAAGCGCACAATATAGAGGCTGGGATGGGATGTAATGGATGTCGGAAAATAAGAGGAGGCAATGTTGTGTTAGATGGTGCGTGTAATTTGGATAACTGGACATATGTGAAGCGTGAATGTATTGCAGAGGGATTTGGATTAAAAGGCTGCGTGTTAGAATCCTGACAAGTTTCAACGTGAATTATAGTCTTAGATAACTAGTGCAGAATGATAGTGGAATGCTTATAATACCAGCCAAATTATTGTCTCAATGCAGGGCAATGGCCTGTTCTCATACAGAGAAGGCACCAGCATTATTCACCACGCATACTCATCTGATTCGCGATTTCAGATTTACATTAACTATAAGTTAAGGATACTATACAAAAATGGTTCTGGGTCTCATACCCAGAACCATTTTTGGTCATTGGACATTTTTGGTCGTGTACTTCTGTCCATTGTTCTTATTTATCCTGTTTTAAACAGCTCAAAGAATTCTGTTCCTAAAACTGAATCTCAAATCAAACAGTATCATAAAATAAGCGACAGTCTTCGCCTTTTTTATTGATCATGAAAAACTTTACTCCATGATAAAGTAATATCTCCATCACTGTCCTTCCTACCATCTAAAAACAGTTTGATGTTTTCCACCTTCCTTGTCCACAAAATGTCGCCTTAACACAAAATTAAACTGTCATATCAGTTCCAAGTTACCTACTCCAACATACAATACATGTTCACGGTGTCTCTGCATTAATTTATTCTACCTGCGATCCCGGCACACTTTGAATTCTGACTTTGAACAGATTTATATAATTATGTGGCTATGTATCTACAGTAATAGGATTTTAGCCAATATTTGATGTTGAAGTTTGAAAGCTTCGTTATTATCTATGTTAACTTACGCGAATCACCCTAGGAAGGCGTGTAAAGGAGGCGCATTTTTGCTCCAGCAAAATATGGGCCAATTGTAATACATAGCGAGAAAACCAGAGACGAATCCTGACTCCATGGAGCAACCAACAAATTCGTAGTGGAAAATCTAATAACACTTTTCACGACCTGGGATGCGCTCAGCAGTTATCCTGCGACCACTTGATCTACGAGGCAGTTTCAGCTCGAGATCATAACACAGTTTGAGCAATGATTCATGTATTTATGTGGCTATGTCCGTATGTATGTGCATAAAGTAAATAGTGACAAATATTTGATGAGAAAGTTTTGAACCATTTTTGATCGATATCAGTATGTAAATAACTACGGAACGTGGCTTTGATTTCGTATCTTATCAAAGTTGATAAATATGTATATTTCAACCGTTATTAGTTTTGTATTTAAAGTTTTGACTCGTGTGTGTCATGTCAATATGGACGCGTTGGGTTTTATCCATAAATATAATATCCATATTTTATATCGAAGAGCCTCTTACAAAATTGCATGTGCTGAACGTTGACCCCGTGTCTATTATTTTATCTTTCAAGAATTTACAGAATATATGGAGCTAGAAGAAAGAAAGAAAGAAAATTTGTTTATTCTGCACAAACAAAAATGCACAAAAAGAATTAGCAAATAAAAATTAAAAATTATTAAAATAAAAGACATAAAATACACACAAGACGTAGTCAAAAGTCTTAGAGCGTTTAACTATACTAAGTCTTGATTTCAAACATCTCCTGTTATACTTTCAGGCAATGTTACTACGAAAAATATCGTAAAAAATAATACTCATTTACGTAAATTCTACTAACAACAGCCTTGCTTGCCTTTATCCTCACAATACTAAAACTTCAAAGAAACCATCTCCATCTCACTAACAATTACTTGAAGAAAATTCGCAGTTAATTACCCGAGAAACACGAATTGTAGGGGCATTAGAGCCAAAGAGAATACCAAATGAAACAGTAGGTATAGAGATAAAATCGCTTATTGTGATTGTGCTGGGATTGTTACAATCAAATCTCGAGCTTTGGCTAAGCGGAACTGTCTACAAAGCTTTTGTTAAAACAATAATTAATTATACAAGGAAAGAAATGGAGTAACTGATAAAGCTGGTAAGTAAGCGATGAGCGAGCTGAAGTGGCCGGCCAGGACTCGTCCTTGGCGTATTGTGAAAAACACCCCAGTTAAATAGATGGACAAGTAGCAAGCATTTGAAGCAATTTTAATACAAATCCTATTCCGGATAGCTGGCGCATGTTACCTTTCCAAACTGTTTTGATTTGAATATACGGATAATTAATTTAAGTTATTAGTCAATTTACTTAACGGTTAGCTTCTTGACTACACATGGGAATGTTGCCGACGAAATATGAAAATAGAAGTTGTTAGGTAACTACATTCAAAACACTAAAACTTTATTATTTTATTTACTTTTCTTTTATTACTGCAGCACACTCCTATTCTTGTAGTAACAGCTTGCAATGTTACTGGCGCCATAATCTTAAAAGAACAGTTTGCATGAAAATGCAATTCTCTTAGAGGAAAACCGACTTTAAAAAGAAATTCTTGTAGATAATTGGGTAAAAAAGAACAATAAAATATTTTTTTTACATTTGATAAGTAGGTAAGTCTGAAGTCGCCAATCCACCTTGAACAAGTGTGGTGATTAATGCTCGTACATTCTCTGTTTAAGATGAGGCCTCTGCCTTCCAGTGAGATAGTTACAGGCAGGTATTATTAACATTATTTTGTAATTAGTTTCGCTTAATTATCACACGACTTCGACGAGTTATTACGACCACAGAATCCTTTAATGTGTCAATAGCAGTATACTGTCATCAAAGAACTGTTTGTCGTGATTAAACCGAGCCTTTGCCTACTCTTGGACTGTTGACCATTAATTACACAAGAATACCCTTCTGAGCCTAGGAGAGTTAGTTAACCCGTTACATAGGATCAAACCAAACAAAATATTGAAATTGAACTATAATTGGGTTGCGTGGTCGAGATTCTAGACAAAGCAACATTTTATCAGCGATAACTATGATGGAAAAGTCAAAAATGTATGCGATTGACATAAGCTATCACAAAGTTTATTTACAGACGCCAGCACATCAAGCTACTACAATCTGTCAAGTTTCTTTAATAGATTTTCAACTTTATCGCTAAACCATAAGGTTCAAAGTTGATTGGGAAAATTTGACAGTTTCGGGTAGCTTGATGTTCTGGCGTCTGTACCTATCAGTATTTCAGACATGGCTCCAGATATCCCTTCTATTCGACATAAATTCCGTCGACGTGTTTCAATCTACATTGAACAGGTGTGCGGAATAGCCCCCATAACGACTGTCTGTTTCTTAAATCACATCGCGTTAGCTTATGTTTTTAGGGTATGAACGCTAAGTGGTACTTCCCTTTTTAAATGATATCTAACTTTGTTCCTAAAATTTTAATATTTTTGTGAGATTTATTTTTGGGTTAAGGTAAAGGAAAATACAATTTTCTATTTGTAGACGAGGAAACGAGTTTCAAAATAGTGTATAAAGTTCAAAGAATTTCCTCGTTACTTCGTCGCTTCCTACTTCTAAAAGCTTCTGGTTTCGACATAAATTTTCCTCTATTTTGCTATCCTTTAAACCAAAACCAGTTTAGCTTTAGTTTTGCCAACCACAAAGTTGAGAACCCGCGTATGCCTGTATAATTATATTAAATCGTCTCTTGCAAATCTAAACACAAGCGGTTTTGCTACAACCGAAGGGGCCCGTCAGGGCCGAAGCCTGCCGGGTCAGCGGGATTGTCCGAAAGGGTTACCGCTGGCCCGCAACATAAAGGGCTAAGGAAGGAACACGGATGGGTTTTAGTCAGTACGAGTAAGAGTCTGACAAACCCTTCCGCTCCACCCAGAGCGGGAGGGGTCATTTGATGATATCCCATCATGAAAAAAAAAAGCGGTTTTGCTACAGAATTATGTACAGCTCGTACCTACCCTACTACTTCTAAAACTTTTTCTAAGCTTTCGATCCACTCACAGATACACATACCATGTTTTCGTCGAATTAAGAAAACATTGAGAATGCAGAATGAATGTAGGGAAAACGCTCGCATAGAGAAGTTTTGGAAAGTAATTTGTAAGCAAAGTTAGTGACTACTTAAAACTCTTCATTCGCCTACTTTAAACTGAAAACTGGCTTTGACAAAAACATCTGCGAATTTTTCTTGAATGCAACCAGATTGCGGCTTATTTGCATTCAGAAGTGTTTTAACCTAAGTGGCAAAGTTATCATTGCAGTCACTGTAATCTTTATTTTTTTCCACATAGGGTTGATTTTTGTAAAATTTGTGGGGTTTGTTGTGTTCTGGCAATTTCATTCACTCTCAGCAATGCTTGAAATAGTGCTGAGCTTGTTCCTGATTTTAGTTTAAAACCTTGAGGCGTGGGATTGTATTGTAGGGAAACTTTTTCATTTGATAGACCAATATGGAAAATGAAATTATCATCATCAGCATACAGCAGTCCACTGCTAGAAAATTGAAATACTTGTCTTCAAAGCCCATTTGCTAAGCAAAGAAACTATGGGTCACTTAATTATAACACATTTGTAACCGATATTTAAAGACTCGCAACCAAATTAAGTATGTTATTTCTGCGACAGTTGCAACGTTTTCTTAGAAACACAAATTTACTCACCGAAGGCTATAATATTTATTTTAGGAATTACCTAAGCAGTGGATAGAATACTTGGTATAGAAATGAAAATGGGCGTAGGTATCATATCACAGGCAGTCAGGCACCAAACTAAATTTAGGTTAGGTAGGAAAGGTTAGCACTATTTTGCACGCGTTCGAATCGAGAGTAGGGCTTCTATACATACATTGTACTACCTACTTTTTTTTCTGTCTATTATTGCGGTGAACATACACCATAAAACGTGGCTTGTGACAATTTGATCCTACTCCACGACATAACACACCTACCTAATTTAATATTATTACAACAAAACTCCAAAAAAAGTAATATAACCCACATTTTAAATAACAGCAGCAAATTCAGCGAATCATACTGTGTTTCACCACATATTAAATTAAATTCGCTAAAGCAATCTCGCAACGTGTTCATTTTAACCTCTAATAGCGTTATTAACCAACTTTATATTGCGACATATTGGTAATTTTCTTGTTACTTTGTTATTTTAGGGTTCCGTGGTTAATGAAAACTGTAGCCAATATTAAATATTGACAGAAGCTTTTTCTCTTGGGAAAATGTTTGTGTACAGCAACGTTAAAATGTAGTGTTAAAAGAACTGCTGTAACGTTTTGGTAGCTGTTTGACTAAAATAAAAATATTTTATGAGCTGTCATTAGATTTGATACTAAACCAATATACCTACAGTACCCGGCGATAAATATTGCACATCGACTAATTCAAATTGGTGTATTTTATTCAAAGAATAAAAATAATTATCAAAAGAAACAAATCATAATTGTTTTAACAGCTTCTTATAGATACCGGACTGTTTGTATTTCGTGCGACAGAGATAACGCTCTACGAAGCCGAAATTAGCCGATTGTCTCTTTCCAAAGATCGATGTGCAATATTTACCAGTGGGCAAGTTCCAAACAACTCGATTTCTACCGGCTTCCCTTTGAAAAATGGCACAGTCAGTATTCTATAGACAAATAATATAGGTAATCATATTAAAGATATCTATTCCGGCTTACCTCTTACAAAAATTTACCCTTCGCTACTGATACCTACCTAAAATTGAGCCGCAAGTAACTTACACAAAAGTATGCATGTTACAGGCATGTGTATTTCAAATCTCAAATCTCAAATCGTTTATTGCAATCCATAATGTAAATACAGGTGGTAAATAAAAAATACTAGAATCAATTATGGAACCTGTCGGACACAGCAAATTTTTTAAGGAAGTAGAGAGAGGAAGAGCGCTATAATAATTTTTGTTTTTTTGATTATGTTAGTTGTAACAGGCTGAATAACATAGCAAATAGCAAACGGCTACTTTAAACCTGATGGATTAAAGTAGCCGAGGATAGAATTGATGAAGTGCGAGTGAACAAACTTATGAATTGAAGTGTAGCCTGATTATGATGATGACGATAAATATATAAGTCAGAGACCCGCCTCAAGCATTACCGTAGCCACAGGCTATTTCATCGACAAGATTGGCAATCTAAGTTAAAAAACTGAACATTTTAATGTATCTATAATATTTTCACTATAGACCGACCGCTGAACTGAGAAATTGCCTGAGGTAGCTGCGCGGTGCGGGAGGAGTGATAGTTGTCACAGTTGACGAATCACTGAGCTCTCGCATGACGTCACCACAACCCTTCCGCACCGCGCTGCTTCCTCAGGCAACGTCTCAGTTAAGCGGTCGGCCTTTAGAACACTTTTCAAAACAGAACCCAGTAATAATGCCTGTCGGCAAAAATGAAAGAGCAAACGTATGTCTGGCAAGCGATTGTAGCAGTTAGTACCGTTATCAATACCTACACTTCACAGATAAATAGTTCTATAACTGAAATGATATGAGCGAAACTATTTCTCTTTGTCTTCTCAGCGAAAATGTTTTACAATTAGTTCAACTGCACTAAACGGCTACAGTAAACACAACATAAACCTCCTGACTTTGCCCTCTCAAATAAAACAGACGAGAAATAATTTAGAAGATAAAATGACGTGTAAATTTACCTTGTTCATTATTTCCTCATGCAAATAATAATTAATTTAATTACTCATCCTTACAGTTTATTACTCTCTGGGGCGCAAGTTTACTATTATATAAGTCATGATAAGACTTTACACGTTAAATTTCAAGCCAGTGTGGATCGTAGGAAAATATTTCTCTTTCTTTTCAGAAAAGCTAAAAGTATGTAAGTAACAAACTTCAAAGGATGTTAGGAAGAAAATTTTTTTTTTTATGTTTTATGCTCCGTATTAATTAAGAGAAAACAATTATAAAAGTCGTTTTAATTAGGTTATTTTTATTTTCTTTAATTATGTACGTAGGTAGGTACAAAATGTGTTGCATTATTAACTTGTCAAAACAGCCTCATAAAATAAAACTTCTCCATTGCAGGAATCAATACGTTATCACAAAAAAAAAAATGAAAATGGATAATTTTGTAAGTGAAAATTCTTTGAGAGCAAGGTGACTACTACGTACCCCTGTATAATAACAAAAATTGCAGTTTATAAACCGTAAAATTTATTAACTTAAGCTACATGAACTGTGTAAAACTATGCTCTCCGTTCTTCCGGGAATACGAACGTGTTGCATAAAACGTAATGTAGGTAGGTTCGTGAGAGGACGCCTTAATAATGATAATATGAAACAGTATGTGAGAAATTATTTTCTTGTAATGTTAAGTATACATCACGCTTGTGTTCCCCGCTGAGGAAGGAGAAGTGTAAAGTGCAGTGCGATTTTGTAATCATCTCACCGTGAAAACTTAGGTAAAGTGAGCGTGGAGTGAGCTATCAATAGTGTCAATTCCTAGCAAAAACAAACTCACATCACCTAAGTTTTCACGGTGAGATTTTTACAGAATCGACCGGCTGTATTGACATTTGTCAGTTAGGTATGTAATTTTGTTATTAGTCCTATGTAATAGAGGGTGAACCAGTTGCCAACAAGCACAAAGCTAGGGCTCCCAGGGTGTAAAAAAACTTCCTTCTGCAAAAACCCAAACAAACTATGAATGACTTCCAATATAAGTTCTTGTTAACATTATTACGGCAACCTAGTACTTTTGGTATGATTGCGACGAGCGACCAAAATATGTGAATTATCTATTGAAATCTGTGACTTTTAGGTACTTTCAGGAATTTAATGGTCGTATTATTGCTATTTATTAGCGGTTATCTTACCTACAACGCATAGCAACCAAGCTACCATAATAATAATAATATCTAAGTAGTAATATCAGCATGTGCTACCAAACCAAATGAATCATGAGGCTCTCATAATACTAGAAGTAATATAACGCTGGCTGGTTCTGTCGACTCCGTTTACCAGACACATCTACCAAATTACCATAAATTATTAAAGAAGTAATATCACCGTAAGCCACCACACAAAAAGTACCTACCAGGCTCCCATATAATACAAAAAAGTAATATTCACGCTAGCTAGTTCGGACGTCGCGTCTACAACTAGGTACTAATCTAAGTTGGATCAGTACCGACGCTAACGGCTTGTAAAGGCATAGTCAACCTGTCACAAAGTCCTGATGTCCTTTTAAGAGGGTTTGACAAGGTCTGACCTTTTGAAAGAATCGAAACAGTTTGTCCTTAGCTTAGTGAGTATAAGATAGTTAATTACCTTTGGTAGTTGAGATGAGCGATCAAAGTTAGTTATCATTAGCAAAACAATCGGAAGCTGCCACCTAACCCGACTGCAAGATCCAGTATGAATATATGGTCGGTTCCTAAAGTGTAAGCAAACCCTGTTCAGGTAAAATTCATGCGCTATCACTCACTACAGGGAATTAATAACAGATTCATCTATATTTTGAAGGTCTCAACTATATTGCACCACTTTTCTTACCTAAGTAATGTTTTCTCTTTAAAAATGATTTCAGCTGTCACATCAATCACGTTTTTGAAGGGTGAGCAATTGAACATAATGCATCAGCTAACCAGGCCCAATTCTAAACTCTGGCCTGTTACTGAGAATATTCAATTAGAAAAACCCTATGTCTTTTCCCGTTCGTTCAAACCCAGGACCCTAACCTGAGCTGAGAATTACAGCTACTCGTATTATTACTTAATTGTAAATTAATGCAAGCACCATTCGATCAGGGTATTCCATCAGAAGCGCCCTAGGATCTACACCAACAATTATTGGACTAACACAATATATATCACTAATTATTTCACCACAATAGAGCATGTTTTAATATAATATTCAACAACAAAAAAGACGTCTGTTGTGTATTGATCTGCTGCGAGTACCACGTAGACAAATCTTTGCGCATTATTGCCATAATTACCAAGAAAGGCTGTTGAATTGGGGAAGCAGTTCTTACGCACATAATCATGTACCAACATAGATGTAAGCTGTAACACAATCACTTAACCATAATTTGATTATTCTGTACATGAAAGTTTTGTGTTTTGGGGTCATTGGTATGAATCACTGACTGTTTGACTGGTTGAAAATGCCTATCTAATCCACCTCTGTACATTTGTGCGCTTGAAGTATTAAATAAATAAATAATATCAATCCTGTGAAAGGACAACATTCAGCAACATCATCCCAAACGATAACATTACAGAGCGGATTTTTTTAATTAAACATAACTTCTACATTGTCCAGGTGACCATTGGACAGATTTCTAAAAAAAACATCCATAGTTATTCTCATCTCAATCCTTTACAGATACCCTTTCTGACTGATATAATTTTTTCTGATGATAATCGAGCAGATACAAACAGAATGGCCTAGAAGACAGAATCAAAATCAAAAACTTGAACACCAACGCTTAATGACCAATTCACCACCGCATTAAAACCACCAACTAAAACATAAATCTTTCTATACTAGTGTGAGTTCACGTCGAACAAGACAACTACGACGACAGTACAACTCTAGCCACAGTAGATTAATTATTTGTTTGGCGCACAAACTGTGCTGGATTGTTGCGGTGTACCACGGTGAGAACTGAGACTGTTTTGGGGTTCGAGTTGCGCCAGGAGTTGGTAGGTTCGAGTTTCGATCGAGCTTGTAAATGGAGAATGGTAGTAACATATAATAGGGTTGAAGTTTGAAAGCACCTACTCTTATACAATGGCACAATCACTAACTTTTATCTACGCATTCATAGAGCATGACCTGTCTGCTGTCCCAGGATAGGCTCCATACGAGAGATCTTCCCAGTGCAGGTCAACAGCACAGGCACGAATTTTGTATGCATTCAATTATGATACTTTTTAGTTCATTAAAAGCTTGTTTATATAAAGGTTTTTACATCAATTTTATTCAATTACAAATATCAAAAGCAGCTAATCGTAAAATCTCACCCAATAATTTCGAGTTCTGGAAACCAAAGGTACGGGCTTGAACAATTTCAAGCACCAACTTTATATTATCGAAGTTCTCAAGTTGTCGCGGTCCAGCGAAAGTGTTTGGTAGTTATCTACACAACAATCAGTTTGTTTGCACAAACATTTTGTAGGGAATTATATTGTTGGGTATCGATAAATATTTATAAGGAGAGTTTGTGCTTGGCTCTGTAACAGGCTACCATTTTCTTCTACTTTGTTATTTTGTTTTTGTTATGTATTCTATAGAAATTCCATCTGTAAGGTGATTTTATTAGTGAGAGTACATCAGTGGGGTTGTTATAATTTATCATATTAATAATCTTGAAACGCGTGGTGATTACGAAAGTTTCAGTCATGGAAATCATAAAGAGGCTCATTGCGATGTCAGTGAACATCCACAGATCAAAGTTGTCTATGTTCAAGTAGGTACGTAAGTACTACCATGACAGTGGACTTGACATGTTCACCACAAATATTATCAGCTGTGAAACGTCGAATACTGGACCAAGGATTGAAATTATGGATTTCTACTATGCCCGTTTGCCTTTATCACAGCGTGACAATGTGGCAATCGCTTTTGAAGCGTTTGATATTTCTACAACGACATTCAGCAGGATTGATATACTCGTACCTACGCTCTTCGGTAGCATAGGTCAGTTCCATACATTTTTGCCTTTTCTATCACCGTTATCGCTGATAGAATGCCACTTTGTCTAGGGCTTTAGGTCCTCTACGCCCTCGCGTCCAACTTTCTACTGTCTAGTTTGTTGGCTTGGTAGAAAGTTGTTGATAATTATGATTAAACTCTTGTTTGCATTGGCTTTCGACAGATTCTCTTCTCGTCTCGTTACGATGGTTTTCAGCCACCCTAAACCAACATAATTAGGCATCTATCGTCCCAAAACAGCCATGATAACAACCAGGAAGAAGGTTTAATTGAAACATTTGTGAACCATCTTTTAGTCCCGCGAGGTCGGAACACACAAACCGTAACATTGGTTTAAATCGATGACTTAATTTAGAACGGTGGTAAGATACGGATTTTTTTGTATGCTCCACATGGAATGTCTATCAGTCAAGTTTGAAATTGAATTTGAATGGGACAGTGATACGAGTATGCGTGTGTTAATCTCTTTGGGATTTGAAAGCGTCATGGTTGAGAAATTTTAACTACCTACTTTTTATTGCTATAATATTAGGTATTTAAAAAATCTCAGCAGAAACTGTGATTACTTTTAGGTACTTCTTGGTTGAAGAGGTTGATTAATATGCCTACTACTTATCTGGTGAAATTCATGGAAAGCTACATTAGCCCGTCGAGCTCCGCGCGTGTTCTTTAGGTAATACGATAGGTAGGTGCCTACAATAGTAAAGCTCCGCGCGTATCCTATTTAATACGATACAATAGAAAATCAATTGTGTCTCATTAGCGGAGCTTGAGAGGTCACAACTACATCAAAACCGCTCAAATAAAAAACCAAAAATGCTGACCCACATAATTATTTAGGATTTGAAGAAAAAGGACCAAGTACCTAGTAGTAGGTACCTAAGTAAATAGTAGTAGTAGTAGGTACATTATGTATGATGCTGAAATGATAATATTACCAGAAAAACAGTACCTATGGATGAAACTAAAAAGATTGAACCAGTGACTCGCGACAGATATAACTTTTAAATTACCTAAACAATGTAAATGAAAATTTTTTTTCGATTTTGACCTGGTTTTAATACTCAAAATCTAAGTGAATAGAATAGAATAGAATATTCTTTATTATGTACACCATATAAATTACAGACATAAATATAGAAACTGAATGAATGTTCTATTAAAATAATAAATCGGTTACTGTAATGGTTTGTTGCTACTCGGTCTAGTTGAAACTTCTACGTACCTACAAAAACTTCTATGTCCTTTCTTATAGCGTTCCGCACCAACTATAGAGAACATTTTCGAAATGTCTTATTTAAAAAAAGATAACTGGAAACATTGATATACAAAAAACTGGAAATCTTTGTTTCTATGGAAAATTTAAAATCGGTCTAATTTGGCTGTAACACTTATCTATTTTTCGAAAATGTTCTCTACTAACTTTTTAGACTTTTGTATCCTACTTATACGTATGAAATTTCATTAAAATCGGTTCATTCATTTCGAAAAATAAGGGCTTAGAAGTTTCTATGAAATGCCGTACGGCGTAAACGCTCTTAACACGGCTTGCTGACTGCGGTAGCAGTAAACTGGCAGTAATCGTCACGTAACGAAAAAGAGTTATGCTCCTCCATGCGACATTATCTCTCTTTCTATATAATAATTATAATCAATAAAATGTAGATAGGTATTCGTCAAAATGTAGGTAATAGTCTAATTTCCTACGAAATGTATCTATGGAATTCTTTTTTGCGATTTCTGACATTCTGACTGGCCAAAAATAATAAAAAAAAAAACTTTTGACCTACAACGGTTCAGCCACCTGTCCTTAAACCCCGTCTCAAAAATCAACCGTGTATACTGCATAGTACCACACAGACATAAAACATACAAGAGGCGACTTTATTGTTGACATTCGGCTGAGGTAGATATCGAGGTGTTATTTGAAATGGGATAAATTTCATAAATTTTGATTATGCATTGTTTATTTCTTTAAATAGTTCATATACCATAAAAATAAACAAAGAGGCTTAATAAAAACAATATGATTATTAATCATTTATTTAACCATTTATGTACACACTTATAAACAGACAAGAAGAAACAGAACAGAAAAAAACGTACAAAAGTGCTGCTTATTTCTAAAGAAATCTCTTCCTATTAGTTAATTAATCACTTTTATTAAGATCAAATTCTTATACATTTGGCAACTAACCTCACTGATTATTAAATAAGATCTTATACGTAACAAAAATTTTAAACATAAATAAGTATTACAGTACCCGGCGATAAATATTGCACATCGACCTTTACCTTTTTTTGTATTTTATACAAACAATAAAAATAATTATCAAAAGTAGCAAATCATGTTTTAACCGCTCCTAATAGATACCGGACTGTTTGTATTTCGTGCGACAGAGATAACGCTCTACGAAGCCGAAATTAGCCGATTGTTTCTTTCCAAAGGTCGATGTGCAATATTTATCGCCGGGTACTGTAAGACACTTAAATAATAAAATCAACAACATCGTATGATAGATTTAGGCACAAATCAGTCTTAAAGTTTACCGTAATTTTATAAGTTACAATTTACAGTCTTCACAAAGGATAATGCCAGAAACTCTATAGAGCAAATAAAAGTAGGTTTAAAAACATCACAAGTATGACGAATGTAGCATTCTACTGCTGCTATATTAGTGCCGTCTTCTGGCGCCTCTTACCGGTAGCCAGGTATAAACAGGTGTTTTCAATTCACTTCGGCAGCATCAAGTTTGTTTAGTTTCAAGTTGACTTTAATGTTACAGAAACTAGTCCTCATGAATAAATTCGTTTTAAAACGAAAGTTCCTCCTTGTATAGTTATCTATGGTGAGGGGTTCTGCAGACTTCTGAAAAGAGAAAAAATAATGGAGCTATTAATTTGATTAACAACATCACTTATCACCACGCCTGTTAACTATTCCTTTTTATCCTACCTACCTATTATCTATTATTATTTTTTTTGTAGATTTATAGTAAGGACGCCAGCACATCAAGCTACCCATAACTGTCAAATTTTCCCAATCAACCTTGAACCTTATGCTGTGGCGATAAAGTTGAAGATCTGTTATAGAAATTTGACAGATTGTAGTAACTTGATGTGCTGGCGTACTTGTACACCCACATATCGCCAGTAATGTTAGTCCCATGATATAGGGAGCGACCCTATTGCCATCAAATGGGTACAAATCCGGACTCCGGGTTTAATGAGAAATTCCAATAACCCTGATAGGAAAACCTAACAACACTGACCCGGGAATCAAACCAGATTTTAATTAATAATGTTGCGCGCCACAATTGATGCCTGGTACATTAGATACCACTAGCGCCATCTAGTATCGGGTAGCAGAACTTGTAGGGTCAAGGTCCTAGAAATTCCGATAACTATCGAAATCGGGTCAGTCGGGACCGGTATGTACTCGAACGTTCTAGATGTTTATATAGTAGCTCTGTGGCACTATATAAGGCCAGTGTGACCCGCGAGACAGTTTCGAATAAGCGATACAAGCGAGTACATCGAAGCGATATTCAAGTGCGACTAAGAGTGATCAGTGGTGAAATTATGTTTCATAATTAGTGTGTTTGAGTTGTAATTAACCGACTTCAAAAAAGGAGGAGGTTCTCAATTCGACGGTATGTTTTTTTTTTGTGTGTTTGTTACGCGATTACTCCGCCAAATGTGAACCGATTTTCAAAATTCTTTTTTTGTTCGAAAGGAGATACTTCTGAAGTGGTCCCATAGTCACCAAGTCAGGATCTGATGATTGGATCATGGAGAAATCGAGGGCAACCCTCAAATTTTATGGGCCCAAACATCGTTTTTCGCAAATCTTATGAAGTAATTTAAGTACTTGCGTATGGTGATCATCATCTCATGTAGCTGAGCTGATGATGGAAGGTACGACTCCTTAACAGTAAGGAGTAGGCATCGACTGATTTAGTAAATTATTTTTTTTTGATGTTTGGAAGGGCGTTTGCCATTTTGGTCTCGTGATCATCAGGTCAGGAGGTGATGGACTAACCATAGACGATAGAAATCTTTAAAAATTGACAGCACATGTCTCGCGATTGCTGCGATTGTTTGTGTATGCATAGTTTAAGCCATACCATAACATAACATTACGCCAGTTTGCTTTTAAGGGCGCTTTTAAATGCTCTTGAGTCTCGTTTGATAATCGTTCACGAATTAAATTGAGCCGCTGAGCATGACTTTCTGGACTCTCATTAAGCCTTGATAATCTCGTGTTTGCTCTCTTCTGAGAAAGTCTATACGCTCGCTGCTCATCACTCTCATTTAAAATGTTTCTAGTATTTCTTTCCCTACTTTTCTTTAAACGTTCTTCCTTTTCGTCGTTACTTTCTTCCAAACGGCGCTGTCTCATTTGAGCAGCGCGTTTAGTAGGCCTACCCATATTATACAAAATTAATTTTCTTTCTATTAAACATTGAAAAAAGAAACTTCAAACTATGAATTATGTACAAACTTAAACTAAAAACTAGAAAATAAAATTATTTTAAAAAAAAAAAACAAAAACCGACTTCAAAAAACTAATAAACACTAAAAAAATTAAAAATAATATTAAATTGAAACTATAATTAAGAATAATTTAACCTAAATAACCTTACCTAACTTTAATCGACACTATATTTTACAATTTAACAGTTTTTGGAGTCGGTGCCAAGCCCGCACTCACAAAAGATTAACCAAAAAAAGGTACTATATCAGCAAAAAATATTAACAATCAACAAAACAAACTGAAAAAAAATAGATAGATACACTTGGCTTGGCACCGACTCAAAAAACTGTTAAATTGTAAAATATAGTGTCGATTAAAGTTAGGTAAGGTTATTTAGGTTAAATTATTCTTAATTATAGTTTCAATTTAATATTATTTTTAATTTTTTAGTGTTTATTAGTTTTTTGAAGTCGGTTTTTGTTTTTTTTTTTTAGTGTTGTGATTACAGTGTCAATTTTTGGTTATTAAATCGGCAGTTTTTAATTGTCACGAACCCCAAGCTCGTAACAATAATTATTTATTATCATTAGTTTTTACATTAATTCGTAACAACCGCTGAGAAAATTTTGCGTAATATCAAAGCGTCGTTATGAGTCGTCAAATTATAGTTAATATCAGCGTACACCAAAAATACGATTGGCGCTAAACGAATTTAAAACATCGTTCTGCCTCCGGCATTTGTTTGAAGATGGCAGATATAGAATTGAAGTGAGAATAGAATTAAGTGAAGGGCGAGCGTTTTGGGGGACTGTCTTTTGTAATTTTGACGTTTGAAAAGTGCTTCTCAGCCTAGTTTGAATAAATGACTTTTGATTTTGAATTATATTTTAAATATGTTTTGCAAGCGCCCCTAAAAGCATTTTTGTTGCGTCGTAATTTGGAAGAATTTCAAGAGCTTTAAGAATTATCCTTACTTCTTGGAACACCTTTTAGCGTAGATTTTGATATGCTGTCACTATCTTCAGACTCTGAACACATTTGGAAACTCGTTTCTGAAACAAGAAAATATAATTTCATGATTTTGTCTTTAGAAAATGTTTTTAGATTTTGGAGAAGTATCAGTTTCGAGGAGGAGATATACATTTAAAAAAAAGTATGTTTAAGCAAACGATTCTTTCAAACACGAGAAAATTGTTACAAGAAAAAATTTGGAATATCCAAAAGTGCACGTCTCATAATGCTCATTTGATCGAATAAAAAACCATTTATATTATATTAGTTAGTTTTTTTACTAATTATAATTAAATTACTTTGAATAAAAGAATCATTATTAATAGGGTTCTACCTATAGTAAAACGAATGTATTAAAAAAAATGACTCCAATGATTTTTTCGCAAGCTACAATTCAGGTTTTACACTTGATTGACAGGATTTTGTTATTAAATATTTTGATGTTTTTTTCGTTTCTAACTTTCTACTGCATTAAATCAATTTTTGAAAAGTTCAGAATCAATTTCCATTAAATTATCTCTACAATGGTATATAAATTGAGTAGATTCTGTGTACTAGCAGGAGTATAACAATAGAAACAGTTGCAGAAAGGAGGCAAACATTTTTTTTCGATCGTAAAGCA
This sequence comes from Luperina testacea, assembly GCA_927399505.1. Lineage (NCBI taxonomy): Eukaryota > Metazoa > Arthropoda > Insecta > Lepidoptera > Noctuidae > Luperina > Luperina testacea. The sequence continues at coordinate 3,716,010 of OV656779.1, forward strand.
CTGATTATTGAGTCGTGCAATAAGGAGTCATATTACTGTCACTCTCTCGTACTTTTCTGACACATTCCTTTCTACAGTAGGTACGCGAGCCTTCCTACTGCGTTGTCGTCATCACCATCGGCACCTTGTTCCAGGCACTGCTGAGTGTAGACCTCCTCCACTGCGTTGTGGTGACAGATAATTTTAGAGTTCTATTCATTATTCTCCTGATCTGATCCTTATTTATTTGGGGTCGGCGCAACACATTAAAAACTCACCAACAAACTCAGTAGTAGTACCTATGCAATTTTACAGTTCGATTGTCATTTCTAATTATTTGATGTAGTCAACAGCCCAGTAGGAATAGCTGGAAACGAAAGTCATCCAACGATAAGATTTTGCCTAATCCATAGTAACAGTGTGCCTTTGACACTGCCTCTATTTCGTAGTCAGTAGTAGTTTTCGTAGGTCAAATTTTAACCTACCTAAATCTAAGGACTTTGAACGTAGTTGTAATTGTTTACCTGTGTAATATCTATGTTTTGCGTGTCGACTAGGCATGTCCTGGTTCTCCACATGACCGAAAGTCCTGAAGCCCACTGCGAATTGCGCATATGGACTTATTTCGTACAGCTCTGAAAGTAAACAATGAGTTTTATTACATGCTTAAACTGTTAGTGTACACTATGTTTGGTAATTAGTAATGACTTAAACTTAAGTTTTCCGTGAGAATTTTTGTGGCGAAAGCACGTCAAAAAAAATCATGCAAGCACGTCCTTTGACCACAAACATGCCAAAAATGACTTAATACTTAAACTGATAAGTTACTGGAATTGTTATTATTTGGATGACACTCATGGACGAGAGAACTCATGGCGTGGACAAGGCCTCAAAATATACTGTATTAAACGGGCAACAGAATTGAGTCATCTTTGCCAAATAAATGTATTGTCATCAGATCAGAACGAGTATGAATACTAAGTTTCAACTTAATCGGCCAAGAGGGTTGCCCAAAGTTCCATCTTAATCAGTACCTAAGTTTAAATTACAGTTCATAATGATGTTCGGTCATTGTCATCGTTTCAACCTGGGATCACCTATGGCTGGGTATAGGCCTCCATTCCTTTCTGCCAAACTTCCCGATTCCGAGAGCAATGGATGTAAGTTCCAAGTTTTTAGTCGCAAAAAATAGCAGAAAGTCATCTACAAATAAATGAGCCTTGGGGAGTACGGTAGACCGCGCATCAGTGGTAACACAACCGGTATAGGCTAGCCTCTTGTTGTCCAAAACCTCCATGCTACGCCAGGCCAGCTCAATGCCAAAGTGTTACCACCGACGTGCGGTAGACTGTACGCCCAACCCAAGTACGTGCACTACCAACCACTACCACAACCCAAGTAAAAGCAAGAAGTAAGTAAGTAGTAGAGAGTAGTAGTAGTAGTGAGTAGTAGTAGTAAGTAAGTAGTAAGTGCAATATTTATCGCCGGGTACTGTACAGAGAGTAAAGAATATGGATAAACGAAGATACGGTCTGGTAGCAGCTGGATAAGAGTTAACGAAAATCGAGTCGAGTGGCGCGAAATAGCAGAGGCTTACGTGAGATGATCATGTAGTCTAGATAAGACACTTACCATGTTTACTGTTATTCCTCACATGTATAGGAGCGCTGTATATCCTGTTCGTGGCGTTCTCTTTAACGTTGTCTAAGTGTGAGTGCTGTATGGGGGTGTTTGCCGTCAGGTTGTCGCTCTCAGATTTGTTGTCAACGGTTATTGAGTCGCGGTAGTCTGTTAGGTGGCTGGCTCTGGAGACATACATGACGTGGAGTTTTAGGAGGAAAAGGTTATTGTAAACAATGCTGGATTCATTAATCTAAATTGATATATAAGAGGTAATCTCTGGAAGTTCTGATTGCAAAAATTTATTCACTGAAAGAAAGCTACACTATTGCCGAGTGCCATAGAATATGTTTCTTCCACGCAGAGGAAGTTGCATCTTCTAAATTGTAACTGCTTTGCTAACATCAAAATGCCTCATAACTAAGCAAGTTAGCATAGGAGACACATGTTGACTGACACAAGATAATAAAAAACGGTCATTTGATACGTAAAATGACATAATAGCCAACAGGAACATTTTTAGTTTAAAGAGGTTAAACATTATACCATGCCACGTAACAAGAATTATGAAATGAAATCATTAATTTACTATTCTTATTAAATCTACGTCAAAAAATGGTCTGGACTTACCTCTGTCTCTTCACAAGTATGTAGATACAGCTAAGCAGGCAGATCGTGAGTAGTATTGAGCTGCAGATTATTACTAGCACGTTCAGGTCGAAGAGCTCAGAGGGCGGGCCTACTTCACCTGGAAAAATATCGATTTATTAAAATAAATTATACCCAATATTTACAAACTTCCAGTTTAAGGACCAAACATCAGTCTGGATAAACATCACGCTTGTATTCCCCGAACGGTTAGGCAGTGGTGTACCTATAGTACAGACGCCAGCACATCAAGCTACCCGAAACTGTCAAATTTTCCCAATCAACTTTGAACCTTATGCATTAGGGATAAAGTTGAAAATCTATTAAAGAAATTTGAGAGATTGTAGTAGCTTGATGTGCTGGAGTCTGTACACTGACATTTCGCCAGTTATGTTGAAGTCCCATGTAATAAGGAGCGAGCCGATTGCCATTAACCGGGCAGAGGTCCAGGTCAGGTCCAGGTCCAGTGCAAGCTGCTACTGACAAATTCCAGATTAACCCCAATAACACTATGGACCCGGGCATTGAACTCACCAACTCAAACTCATGCTCCGCAGTAGCGTTTGCGATAACTAAACCAACAAGGCAGTTAACTAATCTGGATGTCTATGTAAAGAAAAAAAAGCGCGACTTGAACGAAGTTGAACGCGAACGCGTTGAATATTTTCAACGCCTATACTAAATTAATAGCCAGATTTTTAGAAAAATCTCCGTCGCTATTACTTCTTTTTCGCTTAGCATTCTTTCTGATTTTTTTTTCTATTTTCTCGACTCATATTGGTCTTAACGTGATGCTAAATAACCTATAGCCTTCCTCAAGATTTAGGGTAAAAAAATTGTCTTGTTTCTTATTGATTTACCAAGTGCTAAAACTTTTTCTTTCTTGTTTTGATTTAGCAAAATGATCAACGTCATGTTTGCATAAAAATAAGCAACACACGCGGTCACGTATCAGTATCGGAAGTAACTCATAACGACACTTACTGCCATCCTCATTCTTGGTAGCATAGCTGTAGGTCGTAGTGACACTACCAGCCTCATTGGTAGCTGTCACTCGCAGCTGGTACCACGTGCCGGGGGAGAGCTCTGATATCGCGAACGTCGGGGTCTTCGTCTGGTAGAGGGATGGGAGGCTCCAGGGTGAGAGGTCTGAGTACGGCTGTGGGACACAAAGGACCAACAATTATTATTATGATTATTATGTTCTCATTTTTAGAAATATATAGTTAGTGTAGACATTGTATAGCCAGTTTTCTTTTAGGTACCACTTGAAATTTTGCTTTGATGCTAAGTGTTCACTCGACAATTACAGAAAGTAGGAAGTCAAAATTATTCTACTATACCTACGCTATTATATTCAAACTCAAACTCAAACTCAAAGCATTTATTTCAATTAAACCTTGTACAGGCACTTTTGAATTGTCAAAATTCAACGAATTCAAGTATCACCTTATTCAATACAACATGACATTCACTACTTCTAACATTCGGTAAAGCGAATCTAATGCATTTCTTTTTTTTTCTCATTTAATACCAAATTATTTACAGTAAACCAATTATGGACCACAAACATAGCGTTATTTACGTCGTCAAGCTCCTGTGCACGTCTGCTTACTTTAAAAATCAATGATGTGTCATCAGCAAATAACACCATTTGTGGTCGGTTTTTCAGTAAATGAGGTAAATCATTTATATATACTAAAAATAGGAATGGTCCCAATATTGAGCCCTGCGGTGCTCCCATTTTGACTTTTAAACCTGATGAATTCACACCGTTAATTTGAACTTGCTGAAATCTATCATTTAAATATGATTTTTATTAAGCTAAGAGCAAGTTTACCTAGTCCGTAATGCTCAATTTTCAAGAGCAGTGTTTCGTAATTCACGCAATCAAATGCCTTGGATGGGTCACAAAAAATGCATATTGCATCTTATGCCAAATGATAAATGCAAAAACAATTCTTACCATATTATTACGAGCTCTGATCCACGCCCTGGCACCAAGCTGCTTATAGTCCACGTCCAGCACTGTAAGCGCACACCCGGCGTGGTCCCAGCCGGCTAGTTGTACGTACATGTGGGACGCGTTGCTCCACAGCCACGAGTTTGTGCTCGGTGGGATTGGTACTGAGAGGGTTGGTAGAAGGGAGATATTAGTGTTAGTTGGGTGCGGCATGTTTTGTTAAAAACTTTTGTGAAGAGACACTTAGTGAGGCAGGCACACCCAAATTTTCATCACTTCTCGTATGTCAAAAAGATTTTATGGCGTCATTTTTATGGATTGTTGATATTAAGAGCTACTTACCTCCACCCAAAGTGCTGACATCCAAATAAGCAGGCTGTGAGGTTCCAACTTTGTTAGTGGCAGTGATCCTCAAAGAGTACTTGGTGCCACACTTCAGACCGGTCAAGACATGTTTCTGGACTCCCAATAAGTTGGGCAACCTGTTGGCTGGCCATGCTTCTCTCCAGGGACTGTTGGCTTCTTTCCAGGTAAGGCTGTAACCTGCAGATTAGCTTGATTAATACACAATAGTAATAAAGATTTTGGAGACCTAATTATTCAGATTTTGCTATTGCAGTTTGGTGCTTAGGTATTCATACAGCTACAACAATCAGAATAACTTGACTCAGTTATTTTTTGCATCATCTTCGGTGTTTACGAGAGTTTCGTGATGTGTAAACATGAATTTAACTCAAGACTTTAATGTATTTTGAAGATATTGATTTAATTAGACAGCAGTCAACCAAAATATTTGTTGTAGTAAATGCTCGCTTTGTACGCAACTGAAAATCATTACTTACTTCAAAAATATTAGTTAGACTGTATTCTTCTGTAGATCAGTATTGTAGGGACATTTCCTTAAATATTCAGGTTGCCATTTAATTTAACTTTCAAAAGCAAAATTAAACTTACTGATTTTCTGACTAGCACTTCTGTTGCTGACAGTATAATAAGGCTGCTCCCACTCCACCAGTATCGAGTCTTTGTACGGCGTCGCTCGAAGTATCGGCGCCTCAGGCAGCGGTAGGACTACGACTGTGTATTCTACCTGGTCAGAGCCGTATAGGTTCTTGGCTAAGCAGGTGTAGTTACCGCTTAGGGATTGGTCTATATCTGTGAACAATGAGGTTCAAAATTAGCAATTTAGAAATGACTGAATGCTTGATAGGAAATGGTGGTACTGGCGTAAAGCGTGAATAGTTGAGGGACGGACACACCATTAACTTTTTCTTCATCTGTTGCATGTGGCACTGTAGCTGAACAAATAGGGTCCAACCCTCATGTTAAAAAAAAATACTGAATAATATGTAAAATGGTGAATCCTTGAAATTAAATAAGATTAGTTAGTAAGATTGATAAGTAGATAAACATAGTTTGGTTGTGATAGGATTACCTAGTCATTATTTTAGTAGTTTCCACGGTTGCCTCAATAAATATTATCATAAATTGAAACATTCAATTGAAAAGTTCCAGTTTATTAATGTACTAGCTTATGCCCACGACTTCGTCTACCTGAATTTTTTTGTTCCGTTGACCCACTCTGTCGCATCGCTTAGTGTTCTTTCTGACTTTCTTTCTACTTGCTCGGTTCCTAATGATCCTAGCGTGATGTTACATAGCTTAATAGCTTTGCTCTAAATTAGCACGTTCAAACAAACAAAACAGAAACTGTTCAGCTTTATTATAAGAATAGATAAATGGCCTTCGTCTGTATTCAAGGCTTCTACCTATTTCCAATATCATACTGCCATGTCCCTCTAGGCCATCTACAATATATCATAACTTGTCTATTGTTTAAAATTAGATGTCATTACTTACTGTTAATCAAAATACTGTCATCATGGTTCCTCGTGAACCTAGGATGGTGGGTGATGATGTTATGTTTGTGATACCACACGGTGCGAGGTGGCGGTACTCCCACACACTGACACACTAGGAGGAGGGAACTGCCCACTCCTACTGATACTGTGCCTCCTAGAGAGGCTACGCCGGCCACAACTGGAAGGACAAAGTTTATGTGATAAGTGACATAGTGTTGTAAAGAGTTGCATTAAAATTAATGAACATAATTATACAAATCATCAATGACCCTTCAATTTAATTAGCCCAATGTCTATCCCCAGCTTAAGGTGGGATAGCAGTTCACTTCAAGCTCACCTCACTCAAGTTTTCACGGTAAGATTTTTACAGAATAGACCGACAGAAGTCTTTATTTAGTTAAGCTAAAAACATTGCAAAATCGTTTCTCCTGCTTATGCTTACAAAGATCACTAACGGTTTTCAACTAGACACGCCCTTTAAAAGTACATAATTCAAACTAAAGATTGTAGTTACCTCTATGTGTGGGCGTATGCGACACCCTCCTGGTGGCAGCCCCCTCCCCAGCCGGTGTGCTGGCAGTGAGCCAGGCCTCATACGTCCTGCCGGAGACCAGCTCCTTCACCTCAGCCGCCGAGCGCCCGTGCGAGTCAATGCGGAATGTTTGCGGCGGATCGTTGCTGCGGTAAAGTGAAATGCTATAGGAACTAGATGTAGTTGGAGATGTTGATGGAGGAACATAGGGCTTAGTGAAGACTTTGGGTCTATGAGAAGACGTCTCATAAGTGCCCATGTAGGTTTATGCGAAATAGACTATTTTGAATTGAACTAAACTTTGAAGTATTTCGAACTCTAACCGTATGGGCCAAGCCTTTTTTTTTGTTTCCGGGGTGGAAAATCATCATGGATGTCCGCCGTCCTGGGGCGGGCGGCGGGGTCTGTCAGACTCTTACTGACTAAAAACCACCCCGGTGTTCCATCTCACATCTACGCCGGGGGTCGCGGGAACGTACGATCCTTCCGCAACCCCCGGCTAGTGCCGGCCCGCCACCGCGGGCCTTGTCGGGTCAGGGGGGGGAGTGAGGTGTTTGACTCCCCCCGCGAGGTCTAAGAGGGGCGCGCGTGGAACACTACGCGCCGCCACCTCGGGTCCTTATGTGTGGGGGGCGACGGACGTCCCCGAGTCCGTCGCCCCTGGACCCATTTAGGGGGGGCTGGAAGAGGGCGTTGTCCGCCCTCCGCCAACGCCCGGTGCGCCTGCTGCGGGCCGGGTGAGTGGACGAGATCTCCCTCACCCTCTCCCTTTTTTCTAAAAGCAATTAAAACTGACCTGGACGTGGGCTTCACATAGACAGTGTAATACAGCAGTTCTCCGTTAGGATGGAGAGGTTTCTTCCAACTGACGAAGAGTGATGATGATGACAGTACTAGGACTTTGATGTCTGCTGGTGGACCGGGCACTTCGGAAGATCATAGTGAACATTAGGATACAGGATAAACGTGAAGTGGTAATTTGAACTTTGTTATTCTGTACTTATAAGATGAGATGGGTTTCACACGAAATTAGGAGGTACTGACACTGAGTTAGTGTTTGGAAATAAAGGTAAATAAAATAATTGATAGTAGTAGTATTGTAGTAGTTCTGATGTTGTCACATGATACTGAGTTTTGAACTGCATTCAAGATCACGTATCACGATTATCATGTTAAGGTATGGCCACCATATTCATGGTTCAATTGATCGCCCTTAAACTCCATCTCCTCTCTTCGACTATTAAATTCATTTAACTGTGAGTTTAAGCCTTCTTAAAACTGAATAAAAGGTATTGGAAGCAATAATTCATAGGCAAATTATTCCAATGGAAATAAGTAGGTACCATCTTGCAACGTAGCACACACAATAGGATAGGAATAAGGTCCAGCTCCGAAGTTAGAGAACCCAGCGACCTTCACTGTGTAGTTGGTGTACTTCAGTAGACCTTGTAGGTAAAGCTCCGAGTGTAACGATGTCTGGTTCTGCCAAGCTGCTTCTGAAATATTTATGGAAATTGATTTGTCAGTAAAAAATTTATACTAATAATAACGGTGAACAGTTTTTTGTTTGAAGAAGATAATCGTTTGTAGATAACAATGACAGTGCAATGGCAGAGCGCGAAATGCATTGTGTTACACTAAGTGATTTGTGGAGCATGCGGGCCTAAGAATATCACTTACCATCAGTAGCAAACAGCACAGTGTACCCTACAAGCGAGCTGCCCTGTCCAGGTAGAGCGATGGGCTGCCAACCGATACGAAGAGATGTAGAGGATACTGCTGTACATTCTACTGATGATGGGGCTTGCTCTGGAGCTGGAGACAGAAATGGTTTGATTAGGTATAACGCTAAGGAAAATATAAGCTTTGATGATAGTGGTGTTAGCAAACATAATGCTACAGAATAATGAATAGCTTAATAAAGAAGAAATATTTAAACGTAAATTTAATTTTGGGTGTCCAATTTAATGACTGAAGATTTATCAATCGTTAACGATGATAAATCGGAGGTGGATGGGGGAGAGAAGCAAAGTACTACAATAGCCAATATGCATTCATGGGAAATAGAATTTTATTGTATTTTTGATAAATTCTTGCCTCCTTCTCTTGTATCTTGGAACACTGGCAGAGAGAATGGACCCGAACCCGCATTAGTGAAGGCTGATATCGATACTGCATACCTAAAAATATTAGCTCAAGTTACGTACAAAGAGAACTTCTCATTACAAAGCCAGGCTAGAGACTCCTCTACAAAATACCTGGTGTTCTTCATCAAACCGCTCAGCACAGTTTCTTGCTTGCCCGACGGTTGCGACACTTTGATCGTTCGCGTGTTGGCTTCATCTGAAACTGAATGGCGGAGTCAAATAATTATGTTTCAATGAATCTGAACAGTAAGTTTCAAGTACGAGTATTGTAAAATCTATTGATTAAGTTTATTTGGAAGTGTTTGAGTTATGCGAAATTTTCAGTTGCTATCAATAGTTCACACTTCATGTAAAAGACTTATGCAAGCAAAAATACATCCGAAATATGATACTTGCTATGATATTCACTGACTTTTATTTGTTTTGGATTTTTCGTTTTCAATTTATCATTAGTAACGAACAGACCGCAATCGTCTTACATCATCTAGAATGCAACTGAACATACCCTGACAAAAACTGACACAATCATCTTGTTCATCCATCCTTAAATTCCTCCAACGAACCTACCTGCTCCCACAGCCTGCGCCACGGCTTTCACATGGTATCCCACGATGACTCCATTGTGTGTCTCCTGCAGCGGCGCCGACCACGACACGTGCAGCTCGCCGGGATTCTCTGTCTGCTCTACTTTCACGTTCACTGGAGGTGATGATGGCGCTAGGAATGATTCCAAAGGTTATAATATGTAAAGGCTATTCGGGATTTTTGTTGAGTCTACGTTGAAGAAAGAAAGATTGATGATGTGAAATATTGAATATTATATTCTGAATGGTCTGAAATATTGTAGGAGAAGCGGGCTGTGCCCTGAAAGTGAGACAAAATCTAGGTCATACTTATGATGCAGTTTCTGTTTTACATTGAATATAAAAACTACTTTTACGGTTTAACCAAACTATTCTAAGTATCATAACAGATAAATAGTTGATAATAAATTAATAAAATCGATAACCATTTTTTTTGGCCAGCCCAAAACCAGTTTGGTTTGTTACTTCAAAAACTATTTAAGTGTACCTTCTTCATGTGTAGTAAAGTGCACGGGAGCTGTATACAGTGACACACCGACTTGGTTGCCCGTAGCGACGCGCACGGCGTACGGCGTGGCTGGTCGGAGGTTCTGTAGCTCGACAGTCTGAAGGAGCTCCTGCTCTTTTCTAAAATAAGAGAAATATATGATGATGGCTCAAAACTCAAAAGCACAATAGGTTCGACATAAATAAGAACTAGGGTGAACAACAGAAATAGTGAAGGAAGAGGGAAGATGTTCACGTGGATTGATGGAATATATAGATCACAGACTGGTTCAATTAGGACAGGTCAAAATAGAATTATGAAGCTGGTGAAAAAAAGTTCAATAAAGCAAAGTTGGTAAAAGGTATTAACACTTAATAAGTTAAGAAAATAGTTTTGAAGAACCTAAGCTAAGGAATCCATAATGTGGATGCGCCCGGATGCTGAGATGTAGTAGAAATAACACCGACTATTTTATAAATCCCGTACCTGGTAACATTCATAGTAGTAGCATGTTCCCACAGCGCGTCACTGTAGCGCACGTGTGAGTACTGCAGCGTGTAGTGTCGTGCGTGTGCGCGGAGCGTGTCGCGCCACGATACTGTGGAGGTGCGCGAGCGGACTGTCTCCACGCGCACGTCTGAGGGCGGGCTGGGGGGCTCTGGGACACAGTGACAGTGAATGATATAAAAGAGAAGTGAATGATAACGTGATGGTTGAAAAGGGAAAATGGAAGAAGAAAACGTGTTGCGCCGACCTAAAGTAACATGAGAAAAAGGCAGAAAGATGATGCTGAAAACTTCAACGAAAACATGACTTGATTTAGGAGGCTAAGCAAAATGTAGTGTTATTAAATTCCAGGTCCAGAATTACGCCGTCAGTGTCGCTGGCGGCTGAGGTTGATAAAATGGAAACACAGGTCTAAAATTTCCAAGAACAGAGATTTTGTAAACAAAAGCCAGTATCTATAAATATAGACTAAGAATAAGTACAAAATGTTGATAGTCTTATTGAAAAGTGTTAATCATAAGAAATTTTGATCTTGCCTTCTATTTGTTGAATAATAATAAGATCCTTTGGTGTGACAACTAATACAATATAAAAATTCTCACCCAAAATACTTAGATGCACACTAAAGCTAGCAGTTCCATAAGGGTTGGTAGCTCTGCACTGATACAGTCCCGCGTCACCTGTCTCTGAGTACTGCAGGCTGATGCTGCTCAGCACGCCGAGCGCTGTCTTCGATTCTGATATCTTGGCTCTGGAATCAGAAATAGCAATAATAATTATACAGACCATATGGATGCTATTTTTGTATGATGGTAGTTGTCATTTTGGTCAACCAATCCAAAGAGCTCACGTGATTTGTTGATAGTTCGAGGCTAGAAGAGTATTTTAAAAACAATGTACAATTCTGATGTCATCTTTTCTCAAGTTTTGAATTGGAATACTGGTCCTGAAGAAACTTATGTATCACCGCCTACCTAAGATACCTGCAGCACCTCTAACTTTTATCACACGATGTCAACAATTGAATACCAAGTTGTCTATTGTGTTGTTGTTGTTGTCTGTTACAAATTTGAAGTACTAGTACATATTTAAGCCTGGGCATTTCTGTAATACGGTATGGTTTACCTCCTCACAAGAACACTTTAACAACTTGCTTTACTGCCACCTTAAAATAAACAAACCTTTGGCTTATAAAATTCAACGCATTTCCATCATGTATCCAAGTGACTCTGATAGGTTCATCTCCTAGTGGTCGACATTCTAGCGTGACTGGATGATTGAGTCTTGACGTCACGTTAATTGAAGAGGCTTCGAAGTGAACAGGCTCTGAAATAAAAACAAAATTATATCAGAACTGCAGTAAATTATTGTTTAATAGGGTTCACAAGTTTTGAGTGTGAATGTGGATGACTTTAAGAGTTGGTAGGGGAAGCCCAAAGAAACGATGGATGGAATGTGTGAAAAGGGGTAACTATACCAAGACAACGACTAATACAGTAGTATGGAAGAAAAATACATGTTGCGCCGACCCCAGATAAATATTATTGGAATAAGGGCAGGAGAATCAGGGGACATTGTGGAGCATACGGTGGAGGTCTGCCCCGGTTGGGTGGAGCACCGCCGTGTCCTCGTAGAGGCGATCGGCAGCGGCGGCGACCTCTCGCGTCCGGGCCTTTTTTTTTGTCGCTGAGAAATGACGTTACGCATCTCCGCTCGTCGGGGGACGACACGGAGTATGTGGGACTCCCTGCCAAGGTGGCAGTATACCCACTAAAACTCAGCGGTGTTCCCTCGTCGCCTTGATGGAGGGGTCATGGGAATCCGGCTCAGCCTTTGCGTCCACAACCCCCCCCCGGGCCTGGTTCAAGCCATGGTCCGGGGCGAGAGGGAGTGGGGCTTCCTTCCGCAAAGCAGTCATGCTAGCGAAGGAGGCGGCGGGATGGCTGAGGGAGAGAGCCTCCCGTCCCAGCCGCCGCGGGAGACGCTCCGGGCGTCGGGAGCCGCGCGACGACTCCCGGCCACCGTAGGCGCGGGCCTGCGGGCGGAGAGTAATGGGTAGCTCACCGTCCGATCAGGACCAGGCCCGTGCCGAATGGCGCGTACGTGTTCCACGCGTGCCTCAAAGAGATGTCAGCATCAAGTAAATGGGCCCGTTAGGGCCGAAGTCTGCTGGGTCAGCTTGATTGTCCGAAAGGGTTACCGCTGGCCCGGAACATAAAAGGCTAAGGACGGAACACGGGTGGGTTTTAGTTAGTAAGAGTTTGACACTCCCTTCCGCTCCACCCAGAGCGGGATCATTTGATGATATGCCATCCTTAAAAAAAATGGCAGGAGAATGATGAGGGCTTACAAATTACCAATGTTGTAGAACTCGATTGCTTGCAACAGCACAAAATAAACACCACGACAAACTAGGATTATAGACACTGGCTTGCTTCTAGATGGTGTACAGTCGGCCGTACGTCAGTGGTATCGCTTTGACCTTCAGTTGGCATAGCGTAGTACCAACGAAGCTTCAACAGAATTTGAGCCCAGCTCATTTTTATTTTGTTACCACTAACGTGCGGCCTGCTGCAGGAATTTTGAGTCAGACACGTGTGTGTCTGACTAAAAATTATATAATATATATGTAGATCTACACACACAGCTTAAATCCATATAATGATGTGTGATTCGGGGAAAAGTCATCATAATGTTGGTTACCTAAGGTTCCTTGGTATAATTGCGCAGGTAACTCTGGTAGTATGATGTTATTCTCTAGGTTTTTCAAAAGGTTTATTTCCCGGACGTCCCCACCTTGTCGTCCCCAGTGGGAACGAATGGGAAAAAAGTTTCGTTCCTCCCCAGTGGTGACGATTGGAACTTTTTATTTCCCACTCGTTCCGTCATAGACCGATAGTCAAAATGCAGTCAAATTCGTTATTTGAAAAATACTCACTATTAACACTCATCCACACAGTCTTGCTCAGCGGTTGTCCCACTCCATTTTCTACATTGCAGGAGTACAACCCCTCATCTGTGAGAGATACTTCTTCAATGATGAGGGTCCCGTTTGGTAGGCTCAGGATCCCACCGCCGGCCAGCTCTAGGACTGGTTGCCAAGTGCCGAGGAGAGCTAGAACCGATTTAGGAAACTTGCATCATGTTACTCGTAAAAGTCGCTTTTGATCACAATTATTTTTATTGCTACACTTAAGTAAAAACGAAAAACAAACTAATTGCTTATTGTCATTTGAACGTCCGCGTCGTCATAACGCAAATAGCCCTTGTCACGTAAGAAAAAATAAAAAAATTACAGTAAAAAAAATTACAGAATAAATAAAACAAATCACAGTCCATTATTTTACTTCTGCCGAAAGCTACGAGAATAAAGATCATTGTGATGCAAAATCAGACGTACCATAACGGTGTAAGGACTGTGGCGTGACTTACGCCAAGACTAGGTAAGGTAATATTTAATTAGCCCTTTTTAAAATATGCGTTTCATAAATTTGGTAGCTAGGCTATAGCTAAAATCGATGAAGTCCATCAAGCATTCATAACACACACAATACCGAAATACCGATAAGGCACACAATAACACAGCTGAACACTTTGTGATACACAATTTAGAGACAAAACAACAAACGATCATTGTCTTAAATAGCAACGCCGTACCATCTTTCTTCATCCAATGCACTTGCGGCTGCGGGTAGCCGCTTGCGCTGCACGACACTGTACCTCTTCTGCCGAGGAGGAGTGAAGAGTTGTTTGGTTCTTCCAGCCATTTTGGCGCGACTGCAACGGAAAACTGAGTTGATGAATGTAAGGCGACTAACAAGAAGTAGGTATTTACAAGGCAGATGTGAGTGGAAACATAATAATATAGTGGCCTTAATGGTGATGTTCTTCAGAAAAGTCAGGTTGTCGTACGCGCAACCGGCGTGCGTGTATGACTAGATGTATGAGCGTAAACAAGGCAAAAGAAGCGTGAAAGGACCGTAGCAGGTGGCGTCATGTAGTGTCTGCCTACCTTGAGAGATGTGGTTTTGAGAAGATTATATTAATAGAATAGGAATTGTTGAATCAGAGTTCGTTGAAATTGACTGCAAGCATACCCATTTCTACTACACAGCATTGCTTTGTATTAGTTTGGTCTGGTGCTGAAACAATTACTGCTCCATAATAACTTTCCACCTTGATGTTGATGGTGGTAGATAAGCCTGACGGGTTGGATTTTTTGCAAACCAATTAGATTTATATTGTACTTTGTTTCGTTTCTTAATTTTAAATCTGGTTTGTCCATATTGGAATTACATTAAAGAAGTTACCTTTGATATACAGCTCAGTAGATCTATTGACTTTGGCCACGTGGTTTGACGCGACGCACGTGTAAGTACCACAATGTTCTAATGACACTTTCTTGATCACTAGCGCACTGAAGAGTTCCGAGTTTCTTTCTACTACCTGTAATATAGTAAACATTATAATAGTAAACGGAATTTTTATATATTCCGTTAAGTAGTACTTGAATTTTAATGGGATTCGTTTGACGTAAACCTCCCAAAATGTATAAAATTCTATACCATACTTCTATGAGCGTCGTAACTAGCAATGCACAAAAAGAATTGCTAAGCTGAAAAAGCTGCCTTCACAAGAATATTTGGTAAAAACAACTTAGTTTCGATTTAAGAAAATATACAACAATCCAAAAGTAAGTTCCAAATATGTCTATCGCTAAAGCTCTTACCTTCAAACCACTAGGAATCCTCTTCCCATCCTTCAACCACTCAAAATGTATCGGCAGGTCCCCAGTCCTCAGATTACAATAAATGTTCACAATCTGACCTTCCTGAACATTAGTTCCCAACAACAGATCATCTAACACTGGAGCTTCTATGACCTGAATCTCGAAGGCTCTTCTAGCCATTTCTCCTGAAGGACTGGTTACTATGCATGTGTATACTGCACCATTGGACTCTTTAGATATTTCTGGTATGGATAGAATTCCATTTAAGTTGACGCTGGGAGCGTTTCGTCTAGTTTTACGTTTCTGATGCGATCTCTTGTAGCGGGATTGGAAAATCGCGTTCGATGTTAGTAACTTTCCTTTGAATTCCCAATCGATTTTGCTAAAATGCGAAGAGAATTTTAGGGGCAAATGAATTTTGCTCTGGACACTTAACAAGTTGGTATATATTAGATATTCAATCAAGTTTTATAGCGTATAAGCATAAATACAAAGTTACCTTATGGGATATCCATAAAACGGACACCTCAAGTTAACTGATTCCCCACTTTGCACTTTCACTGGTGGAAGAGATCTGATGTATGGTGGCCCTAAAAATAGAAAGTATTTATCAAACAAATGTAGTAACTTCGTATGATGTCAGTTTTAACGCAACCAATCGTTATTCGAAATTTAATTTAGGCCAAATGACTATTTTGAAATCACAATCGAATGAATGGTGCGCTAACATGTTACTCCTATGGTGAACTAAAATTGCGCAATTTTTGACAATTTCTAAACAGTCTTGGTATCATAATAAATTATTTGGTCCTGCCGAGACGTCATACCAAAATTGCCAAGTATTACACAATTCAGTTGCGTGTATGAGCGTATCTTCATATTGAGACGCAATAGCGTCTCAATAAAAATGTGGAACTCCCAATAGGGAGTTCCACATTTTAGTTGTTCAAATAATAAAGGTTAAGAGAAGCACTGAGTTCCACATATATCAGGATGGATATCAACTAAGTTTCATTATAATATACTTACCATAAACATCCAGCCTGTTCTCATGTGAGGCCACATGCTCACCTTCCCTGGCTGTGCAGGAGTACAGGCCTCCGTCTTCGACCCTCACTCGAGTGATGTTCAGCTGTGACGCCACTGAGTTGTCTGATGTCATTAGCTGGCCTAGGGCGTATCTGGAAACACCGTTCGTTTCTAGATACGATCTTGGTTAATATATGCGGGTTAATTCGATGGAGGCAATAATTATGATAAAAGACTAATGAATTGTTATTCTTAAAATAATATAAGTTGCAGCATAATTGGATAAAACGTTTATTTCGGATATCTAGGGTCTTTGCAACGGACTGCAAACTAAGAAAGATTTTCGTAATTGCTTCATAACGCGAGATCAGGATTAGGTATTGCAAAAAACCCAGTCTATCTAGGAGGATTTTAAACTCGATTACTGTTTGGCAAATCTTAGTTAATTATTTTATTATATCTTTATTCTGGTTGTTCAAAACATGGCTCGAATGGAGCTGTTAACCAATTAGCGCATCCGTCAGGCACAAAATATTAAGACTTTTACTAGAAAAAAAAAAGGTTTTTTAAGTAGGTACCTATCTTGCGATATATGGGTAGGTACAAGCGAAACTATTGGGTATATTAAAAAAAATTGTAGTATTTTATAATTAACAACAAAAATAATTCTATCATGGTTTTCTTGGTCGACATGATGACATGCATTAACGAAATCAACCAGCGTAAGTCACCCATGTAAGTTTTTATCGTCAATGTAGCAAAAGTTGGTTAACGTTTTTTTTTTCTTAAAAATCATGATCAAAAATTACCTCGGATCAGTATTACTCGACATAATAATGCCGTCTCTTTCCCACACGAACTGTGGAGGTCTGTCACCGCTCGCTGCACACTGCATGCTAATCTGGAAAACGCAGACATGGACCGAAATAGTGTAAAATACTGAGGAAGGAAAAAACGGTGGCCCGTATCCAGCATTAGAATTGAACTAAATATTATAGTTTTGTTCTATCTTTGGCAGCCATATTGGATGTATGTACCTAAATAACCACTTTCGGATCAATCAGTAGGTTTAGGATTTAGTTAATTGTTTAGGACGAACGCACGGAGTAAACGTAATGTAAATTCGAACGATTTGAAATTGAAAATTCTCGTTTCTCACCTAATATTTAGTTAATTCTAAGACTCATTCATTTCTAATTGTGCTTGTTGCAAAATAAAAAACTAAAATGTATCAGGACAGCTGTTGTCTTTGATTAAAAAATCTTTCGAATTCAAGTAACGTTTACGTCACGCAATCGTTCTAGGTTCTGTGCCGTTTTTTTTTATCTGTACCTTAGACAACGCTTACCATGATGATTAGTTATAAAGTTCCCGAATACTCACATCGCCCCCTGGTGTGACTGTTCTTTCCGTGAAATGCTGTGTGATAACCAACCGCATATCTGCTAGCCTTTTTCTTCTATCAATTCCTGAAAGAAATAAAAAATGGTATGACACTCAAATCATCAAGAAGTTCAAGGCGGCTTTTTCTTCGTATAAAGTCGGATTTTGGTTCGCTGTAAAAGAACCATCTGATATTCTATTTTAGATTTTAAACAAATAGATTTCCTCAAAATTTCCAACAGGGTAAAAACACCAATTATGTTCCCACCAATAATTTGGAAACCCCAAAGTTTAGGGGCGTTAATAGAAATTTAGTGACGTCATGAACTACCTCATTAATATAATTGATGTCTAGTTTAGGCGTTGCTAGGCTACGGTTACGTCATCAATATGGTACTGATATACATACAGATTAGAAGCTCTTGCTCTAGTAATTGGGGAGTAAGTACACTACAGGACAGGAAAATTGGTGCAGATTTTTAGGCGGTACTTACCTTATATGAAAGTATTTTTCTAAGCTATACGTAAAAATGTTTTTATTGTGATGAACCAAAAGATTGAGACAGAAAATTAGATGGAATTTTTTTTTTTTCGCTGCACAAAGGCATATTAAAGAGCCTAGTTTTGACTACCCTAAATTAAGGCATTTACTACAACCACATAAACTATCCTCTTTTTATTTATAAAATAATTTATTGGTAAAAATAGTTGTGTGCTATCTAAGGTTTTCACACCAAACCATTGTACATAGTTATGAAAAATGAAATTACACACATTTGTTAGATTTCATAAAAATAGGTAAAAAAATATTTGTTTTGGTCTACCACTATCTTTATGCCAAAATTGAAATTCCTACGTTTGCATAGATCTCGACAAATACTCCTGTGACAGCTAAACAAAAAGTGGTTTTATAAAGGTACCGTGTTTTCTTTTAATGTCGCCTTTAAAAATAACCTATACTCACTTTACGAATAACAAAATACGGCGTCCAACTAACTCGATCCCAAACTGTATCTAAATAATTATAGTTCACCGAACATTAATTGGCATCAAATGTGTTTTCGACTAATCAATCGCGGAAGCGAACGTTGCCGACAGCGATAGGCTAGTATCAAGTCAGTCTGGTGGAACACACCTATCCATGATATAGGAAAGATGGAATTTCTGATGAAATTAAGAAGGGTTGCAAAAGGCAACCGACATCGACAGGAAATAGTGAGTGTACATCATGTTTATGAAATAACCGTCGAAATGTGGATTTTAATTCACCCCTGCCAACAACAGAAAAATATTGGGCCTAATTAGTTAGGCGTGATTCTATGACAATATTTAAAAGAAAGAAAATCTTATATTTATTTGGCAAAAGATCATGACAACCAGAGTACAAAAAAAAACCTGTAATGCCCGCCTATATTATGCGTATTGCTATTTCGGACGCTTCGAGATTTTGATGTAGCCACTCGGAGTGGAAATTGATGGGATTTTAATTGGTGAGGATAAAATCATTTTGAGTAGAGAAGTTGCTTATTTTGAGGACGTTTTTGACGTGAAAGGTGTACTGGAGGGAAGTTCAATATTTCTGGCTGAAAAAATACTGTAATATTTAAATTAAGATAGTTTAATTTCTTTACTCATAGTTATTAGCTAACTATGAGTAAAGATATCAAACTATACTTTACGAGTTTGTATGCAATGATTGAGTACGGAAAACAAAAGAGGTCAAGTCTGTACCAATTTCGTGATATGACGCCGTCTCCTTATTTCTCACGAACAGAAAAAAAGAGAAGTTTGTGTTGAAAGCAATAGACTTAAATAAGTAGGTTTTGGTCGTGTTAATGCGTTGTATGATTTTTCTCCTGCGAAAACTGCACTTTTCCACAAAATCTGCAATTTTAGTGCTGGAAGTAAAGTTCAATCAATAATAATGTGCTTTGTACACATCTGTCATCCGCGGTGCTCGTGGTCCATCGACTTGGATTTGTGTGCTGTCATATAAATCACGAAATAGGAAGCACGCTCTATAGCTCAAGGAATTTATTTATTTTTTTTAATTCTGTAAAAGGAGGCAACGATCACTCTGTCAAAAGTGAACTATGTACTAAGAAGGGGAGGAGGAAAAGGAGGCAAGCGTACGCGGGGATAGTACAGTCGAAAGCTTGTCATCGAATACCTGTCAAGTAGTTCTAAGAATAAATACCATAAGCAAACACTGTATAGAAATGGTTGAAAAATAATAGTCCCTCCCTACTCAAACAAAATACACGTGCGACATTTTTTTAACCGTACAAACAGAAAAAGAGAAAATCTTTTCTGACAAAACCTCGTTGTACTTACTCGTACGTACAAACTATACCAGAGTTAGGTGGGCTTTAGACGGTCGTACTCAATTCAGACATTTGAGTCGGCTCCTGGAGATAAATAATGGCAATAAATAATCTGGTCGTGACACCGGCCGTGTGGAGTGGGCTTTACTTCGCGTCACCGACTGTGAGTGGATGCTTGTCACACGGCGGGCGAAATATTTTTGAATAAATATTTAGTTTTTGGCATATTATTATTATTATTTTTTAAATATGGCAGTTAATGCCGCGAATTTTTTTTTCTACGGGTGTAGAAAAAACGCTTTACAATGGTCTCTCTGAAAGGAAATGGTTAATGTCGCTTATCAATTACGTTTGGAAACCTACACCACCTTCTCGCGAGTTTCAATATAGTGATGAAAAGTGAAATTACAAACAATTAGCTCGTAATTTTACCGGGCAAACCGTACAACTGACCATATTTTCCAAACGATCTAATCAATCAATACTAGGCTTTTCGCTTATTTCTATTAATGTTTTTATGTTACAATAATAACACTTTTTCATCTTTTTTTCTAAAATAACTCAATGCCTAAAAATAAACAACTACCTTGGCTAGTTTTTTTATAAATATTGTCATAAACAAAAAAAATTTGGTTGAGTTGCCAAGAAACGCCCATGGCAAAGTCAAATCATTTATTTCAAATAGGCACATTAAAGGCACTTACTTAGTTACAGTAAAATTGATTCTAGTCGCCCCTTCCAAAAGGTAGTGTTTGTATGGAGAAGAATGGACAATAAACTCCACTGTTACTCTTTTAAAATGTTTTACAAGGTTTTGTATATATAATATAATTATATGTGAAGACGATGCAACTAGAATAAAATTAGTCTACCACAAAACAGTAAAAATAATTAAAAATGAAGCAATGACAGGTAAATCAATTATGTGATAGATAGATGGTGCTCACATATTTATAAATATTGTAAAAGTAGATGATTTTGCTAGAATTTTAACAAGTGAGTGAGTTACTGTAGTCACAGAATGTAAAAATCAATTTAATAAAAAATTTAAAAATATAAATTGTAAGTTACACCCACAACCCGAATTATTTATTTATTCTTCTCGCTCACGTCGGTGTAACAGAAGCCGCTATTTATTGGAACGCCTTTTGTTGTTGGTCGGTAGATGGTCGTTTGTTTTGTTTTACGTATAACGGTAATGATTCATGGCGTACGCTGAATTGTGTAATTCACTCTGTTTTGGCATCCTTCATCCCTTTATGTGCTATGATCCCATCATTTTGGATTCAACCATTTCACCAAATATTTTGTCTTTTGCAAAATGTAGGCAAGCATGTTCCCATCAACCGGGTCTAGTTTTCGTCTGTACGCTTCTACTTAAAATTACCTAATAAAAAACCTAATAAAAAAATCCACTAACTCTAACTTTAAGGTAAGCTTATTAGGCAATATGAGTGACAGAATTATGAAGTAGGAATTTGGGTGAAAGGAAAAAAAAGTTCTTTATTAAGCACGTTTCATAAAAAACTTATGCCACAAACCCAACTGAAAATAAATAATTAAAGTTTAAACGTATATTATTTTGTGCTTTGCGATCCCGTCTATATCCCGTCGATAAGGCTTTAACAAAAGTTAAGCACCGTTTTGATCAAGAGATACACAACATGCAAGTAACATTTTCCTCTTGAATCATTTTCCATATAAATAAATAAGAAGCTACGTGATGCAGATTTATGAATA
Source organism: Luperina testacea (assembly GCA_927399505.1). Taxonomy (NCBI): domain Eukaryota; kingdom Metazoa; phylum Arthropoda; class Insecta; order Lepidoptera; family Noctuidae; genus Luperina; species Luperina testacea. The sequence goes on from OV656779.1 coordinate 3,737,544, forward strand.
TCTTATTTTGCTTTCTTATTCATTGATTCCTTATATCAACATCATGTAGATTATACAATAATGATAATGTTAATATACATTTAATTTTTTTTCCCTAAGTCATGTATAAATTTGTATGTATATGTTGTACCTACAACAAGGCTCAAGAAAATAGGTGGCTCGTTCAGATGCCAATGTATACACTTTTATAATAAACTACCAAGCCACGTTCAAGATCTAAGCCTTAATAAATTTAAATCGTTCATTAAACGTAAGTTGTGCCAGAAAGCCTTTTATACCGTTAAAGATTATATTGAGGATACAAAGGCTTGGGATTGAGTTGCTTCCAATTTCTGCATTTTGAGTGTTTTTGATGTTTTTTTTTTTATATACACATTGACATTAATGATTTTTTTTTTTTAACTGACATTTGCTTACTTTTTAAAGTATTATATTATTTTAATTATTGTGAATGTGAAGACGATGTGGGTCATTTAATTTAGGCATTTTATATTTATTATTATTCTCTCTATGGTCTGGCAGTTTGAGTAATTTATGTGGCCTACCCAAATGTCCTTTCTTTGGTATTGTTCGTCGAATCGTTGAGCTCCTTAAGTCTTGAGTTGAGCTGCATGATTTCTGACAAATGCGTGCACTGACTGGACAGGTCCTCTCAATCTGTGTGGTTCTTTCCTCAAAAGACCATCTCAGACATCGACCTACATGGTCTTCATATAACTTGACCAAGATTAAGTCTGGACTTTAAAAGAGACTATGACCTCTGAGTTTGTTTCGGCCTTTCTTCTCAGAGTAGTCAGATAGGAAACGCCGACCTCATCTAGTTTAAAAAATTTATGATTGACGTGGAAAAGTGTTTGTGCAAACCTACTTACAGAAATAAAATCATTTATCATTTATCATTTATGTCTTAATTATGACAAAACATAGTGCACCCCCTAAATTTTTGTGTAAATATAAACATCTATGTAAATATTTATTTTGTTTCACAAATAAACTAATTGATTGATTATTTTTTTCGGTAACACTTTCGACTTGGACTAGGTATTTTTTTCATTCAAAATTATAATTTTTGTTTAAGTCGCTACACCAAACAAAGTTAACATTACTAGTATTACAGCATCCTTAACGTTATTTAATTAAAACAAACTGTAATTACGCCTCTCAAATTACTATTTAATTCTATCTAGGAGAAAATTAAAAATATGTTAACACGAGAGGTATAAACTATTTGAATATTTTTTCAGTTCATATCAGGGATTTCAGTATCCATGAATTCAAACCAGTGAATTGTCAAAATATTGAAAATACGGACTGTGAAAGTTCAATTTGTGAAGAACATTCATTAAATTCAATCTCTGCGTGTCGAGGGGTCAGGACAGATTGGCTAGTAAAATCACAAGTCTGGTATAACAGGATGCCCGTGTTTTGTAATTTTTATATCTATACCAGGGACGTATTACTTGACACACCAGTGAATTGATTCTCAAAGACATATCTTTTATTTTATAAACGCTTTAGAAATAAACATTGTCCTTATCATTTTCAAGCCAGTGAATTGGTAAAATTAAACGTGTATTTTACGAAAGGGCCGGAGTAGACTCCCAAATATCGCCAGTATTACAGCCGTTACAGGACCTATGGGAGCAAGCTTTATGACATTAATTGGGCACAACACCAGAATTGATAAAAACCAATAACACTTTTCATCACCCGGGGATCGGACCCAGGACCCTAGTTCAGCAGACTCGTTACGACAAAACCAATGAGGAAATAAACATAAATTATCATCGATTTCGAAAAAATTAGGTTATGTATTCGGCGCGTATTTTTTGATAGAACACTTTCATGAATAACAAGAATTACAGTACATTAAGTTTTAAAAGTCAATTCACACGAACTCGGAACATAATAGTATAATTATTTCATTACAAGTGCGGAAAGGTTGTCATTGCAAAGAGTTCCGACAAATGTCTACCCGAGCCGAGGCGCAGCCGAAGGCGAGGGTTGACAGTCGGAACAAGTTGCAATGATGGTTTAGCACGTGTACTGAACGACTATGTTTAATACAGTTGCGAAAAAATGAAGCAATTTAATAAAATAATAAAAACACAATAAACTCAACTAACTAATGGCGCCAACCGTAAAATATAAGCAGAGATTTTTTGTTCTTCACCCATTCTGGTAGGCAAAGGGAACTATGCCCATACAGCCAAGTCTTCAGTAGAATTTTTTTATTGATATGAAATGAATATGAAATTTAATGAGATGAAATGAAATGAAACCATCATTAAATCTGATATTGAAACAAATTAGTAGCTTCTTTTTAGAAATATACGTATTTGCATGAATCATAAAAACTTCTATGAATTTTTTTTAGTAAAAACTTCATGGTTGGTTTTTCTTTTTAATAGACATTATTTTGACAGTTGGGAAAGAGAACGCACGAGTTCGGGAAAGGTAAAAAAAAAGCACGAGTATGTAATAGCCCACATCCTGAACACTATACGTCCCTGCAATACGCCACTTTTTGAGCAACTGTATTAAAAAATCTTTTCATACATTGTATGTGAACAGACTTCGTGAAAAAAGAAATGAAATATATTTTATTTAAATTCGATTATGTGCGGAAGCAGTTTAATAAGTCAAAATGATTTAAGTTATAGCTGTACTTATAAAATAACAATTTTTTTTTAAAAAGCGTATTTATATTTTAAACATTACATTGCTGCTTTAACATAGGTACAGACGCCAGGACATCAAGCTACCCGAAACTGTCAAATTTTCCCAATCAACCTTGAACCTAATGCTTTAGCGATAAAGTTGAAAATCTATTGATAAAATTTTACAGATTGTAGTAGATTGAAGAAGGCCTCCCACAAGATGGACTGACGACCTTGTGAAGGCCGCCTGCAAACGACCAATTGGAACCGTGCACCTAGCTTCTGACGTTTCATAAGTGCCCGTGTTGGTTTTTGTGAAATAAAATATCTTGATTTTGGTTTTGAAAACCCCAAATACAAGGAATATACTGAAAAATATACTATTTCAAAACCAACAGGAAAGCATTACTTTGTTAAATAAATACATAACTTAATAAATGCAGCTGTTCCCAAAATCCAGCAAAAGCTAAGTAAAGAGTGTTGGACGCAATTTTAAACTCAAGCAAGCGGAATCGTGGAATGTATCTAATTCTAAACAAATGGGAGTTCCGTATTTTTGGTTGTTTTATTTGGTGTGCTTAAATGAATAATACCTACTATGAATTTTCTGGAAAAGTATACAGGTATGAATAAACAGAGTGTAAAGTTCACTCATCGTCAAAAACTGATATCAAATTGAATTTTACCGTCGTTCTCAGTAAGACAATATTACCATCGATCCTACAAAAAACTAACTTAACTTGGTACTATGTTTTGTCGCAACAACAGCGAACGCTAAAATTCCTCGACAAAAGGGAATTTGATCCCTTAACTTTTCTCACAGTATCCAAGCGAATGAAAATTTGTGAAGGACCCCAAAAAGTTTTGGGGACCCATTGTCACCTTTGATACTTCTATCTTGATAGTGACATGCCATCCAAAGGCAAGATCAAAGGAGTTTAAGGATAAATTCTCCAAATACTTGCTCCCGAAATGCTTTTGACGTAAATCAGAAACACCTATAAAAATTATCCTTTTTTAGGACACTAGCTGACCCGGCGAACTTTGTACCGCCCCGCCACACAGTGGGTCGAAACGATGATTTTAGTGACTTAGGGATCAACTTTGTTTTTTTACTTTTTTCTTTATGCGGATCGATAGAGCTCATTAACCTCAATAATAATTGTTCTGATGCTTTTTTTCCTAAACTAGCTCCTTTGGGTAGAAAAATGGATTTTGTATTTTTTTTGTATGGAGCGGATCAAATTTAATTAAATTCCTGCTAAGTGGCGAGTGATCCCGCTTTGAAACTATATTTTTCTTAAAGCTTGCCCAGTCTACTATCATTTGATGCTATGAACATTTGCATAAAGTTGCAACATTGCCAAATAAATGGATTGAAAAAAATGAAAAAATACATTGAATAATTTTTATTTTCTTAAGTTCTTATAAGTTAAAATTGATGTGGAATAGTAAGTAAAAGCACTTAATAATTCACATAATTACTTAAAGACTAACGACAATACATTTAAAGGTCCCTAATTTGCTTGAATTTACTAAGTACGTATTATTTAAAAATGTGGATCTATTCATTTCTATTTGTTTATTTAATGAACTTATAAAATCTTTTAAATTAGAATTAATACTGAACAGTAAGTAAAGATACATGCAAATACAAATTTAATAAAGGTAAAAACTTAAAACTAATAACTTAAATATACCTACAACAACAAAACTATTTCCTTTCAGTCATAACATACAAACTAATAAAAAAAAAACAAGAAACTTACAATCTACCAATAATCTTATTCACTATCGCTATGACTATCTTGTAAATTGTCTACATCAATAAAATCTAAATCCGATTCTGAAGGAAAATTCAGCAGAAGCTCTTTGACCTTTGGAGAGAGAACCATTCTATTTTGTTTCGCCAATCGAGGCCGCAGACTTGTGATCTTTGGATCAGACGACAAAAGAAGATTGTGTAAAATATCCTCATTTGTCGCCGTTCTACTTACCTTTCTAGAATGACTCTCTCTATATTTCCTAAAATCTTTATTACGAGCTTCCGCTGCCTCTTCCGACAGTTTCCCTATAGGTATGACACCAAAGTTCTTTATTATATCACTCCCATGTACCAACAATTTATGTACACTGGAAGGCATATAATACCAGGGATACAAGGTAACATACAATTCTGCCGTGTCTTTACAAAATTCGGAAAATTTAGAAAGGTCCACGCGCTCTCCAGCAACGGTTTGAAGAATCACGTGAAACCTTTCTATCAAATCTTCACGAATCCCTGTTATGCGGGCTGTTGTTGCTGCATCCCTGAAAAATCTTCTGGCAGTATTGCCATCATTGGTTGTGCCTACTCCTTGTTTGACTATATCGATGAGTAAACCGCATTCACTCTTAAATGCTTGCTGTATAGCACTCTTTCTGAGGGACAGTTTTTCTTTGTCGTCGCCTCTGCAACTCCATTTTTTGAAGTCCAAACGATAAGCTGCAAACAAAAAGAAATGTCACTTAAAAATAATCTCACAGGAAACTACAAACATGAAAAAATATGAAGTAATAAAATTATATTTACCGATATGAAGTAAGCACTCCATGCATCTTATCCAGGCATGTAAGGATGACATACCATACTGGTACATTTCCTCGTTTTTTTTCTCTTTGAGAAAGTGCCTCTAAATTGTTCATCTCTGACGGTTTTGCCTTGCAAATATCACAGACAGCTGCAGATGTATCCGACAAATATGATGTTATTTTGCCGTCTATCATCGTCAGGTAAAATTCATGCTTAACTTCTACTTGGTGGATTCTTGTTAGCTGACGTCTTTCTATTTCTTCTGTTATGTTACCCTTTATAGTTGCCACTGTTGTCTGGGTTTCTTTGGTTAAACATTATCGGACGACAATAGAAAGTCGATGATGGTCGGTCGTTTTCCCAAACAATCGTTCCATCAGATTGTTGAAGCCTTATAGGAACTAGACTGGCCATCAAAATAGTAGAGTCATCAAACTCTGTCTCAGTCTTTTGTTTGTAATTGCTTTGACCTGAGGCTCCATCAAAGCCCCATTTGCTTATAAGCAGTAACTCTGTTGCCGAGTCCAAATCCAAAGCAATTACATCTAAAAGCCTAGAAACCGTCAAGTTGAGTAATGCTTGCAGTTTAATAGCAGCTCCTTCTTCAGTTATGGTTATGTCTTCTTTCTCTGGATAACATTTTGACTTTGCTTGCTTAATTTTATAATAAGAAGGGTATAAATCAGACCCATTTTCACTTGCTGCTTCTCTTAGGCTTATATATTGCCACTTACTTAATTTAAGTGAAACTAATAAAGCCAGTACCTTATCGGGTGAATATGTACTACTGTTTACTTTATTTGCACTTAAACACTGCTTAACTTTTTTTAGATTTTCGGGGTGATTTAGCAAATGGTTCATTATTTTTCCAACATCTTCATTTCCAGTGTTTCTTAAACTAGCAATTGTAGTAGCTTGCAGTTCATCCGGGGATAACGAAAGCGATTGGTTTATTTGATCAACGCGTCTTCGTTTTTGCCTGAAGCCCAATTCTTGGAAAGGTTTTCGGGGTGTAAATGTAGACGTTGAAGCTTCTGTAGTAGATGGTGGTAGATTTTCAACATCTTCAATATCACAAATCTCGAATCTTTCCTGTTCAGTGTTCACAGTTTCAGGTATTACTCCTTCGGGCCAGTTAATCGCACTTTCTAACCAATCACCATTTCTTCTTAAAAACTGTGCTAACGTGCGACTACTTCGTTCCCATCTTGCACTTATATTTGAACAAAAGCGCGTACAGAACTTTTGGAGCTCAACACTGTTCTCTTGCGTCACGTTTATTTTATGTTGTAGGTATTGGAAGAGTTTTTTACTATCTGACAGCGACTTAAGCTGCTCTCTTAAAATCATAAATAAATCTAAATTGTTAACTAGATTCTCCATTATAACGAAAAGGGACGATCACAATCACTAGATGTTAATAGTAGTACGAATAAACGAATACTAGTAAATATATAATAAATATGGTCATTTTATACTTCCAGTGACAATCAAATGTTTACTCATTTTTCTACTACCCTCATTAACGAATTACCCTCATTATTCAGTCATTAAGCACAAATAGAAATTTATAGATAAATGATAACCACATATTTAAGTAATACGTTATTAGTAAATTTAAGCTAATAACGAACCTTAATATATTGTCGTTAGTTGTTAAGTAATTATGTGAATTATTAAGTGCTTTTACTTACTATTTCACATCAATTTTAACTTATAAGAACTTAAGAAAATAAAAATTATTCAATGTATTTTTTCATTTTTTTCAATCCATTTATTTGGCAATGTTGCAACTTTATGCAAATGTTCATAGCATCAAATGATAGTAGACTGGGCAAGCTTTAAGAAAAATATAGTTTCAAAGCGGGATCACTCGCCACTTAGCAGGAATTTAATTAAATTTGATCCGCTCCATACAAAAAAATACAAAATCCATTTTTCTACCCAAAGGAGCTAGTTTAGGAAAAAACGCATCAGAACAATTATTATTGAGGTTAATGAGCTCTATCGATCCGCATAAAGAAAAAAGTAAAAAAACAAAGTTGATCCCTAAGTCACTAAAATCATCGTTTCGACCCACTGTGCGCCAGCCGCTCTGCCCCCGCTTTTTAAATCTCTGATAATTATCTTCTAAGATATTCGTTTTAATGATATGCTGTAAAGGTCAATTTTGATCTCCATGAAATGCAAAACGTATTTAATTTATTTAATTGGATAAGGAATAATACGGTATTGTTTAAAATAGCTTGGTAAATAACCCATATTTTTTTTGTAATATGTATAAGATAAAAATGGCTACTGTGGGTCATCCTTAGGAGATAAACATATACCATCCCGGACTTTTTTATTGATATTTTTAAGATATACAATTCTGTAGTATATTAATTTGATCTATCTCGTAAGGTTTAGCCAGCGTTTGCAATGTAAGCGCACAAAAATATGTTTGTTACGACATCACATTAAAAATCTTTGAATTTTTCGGCTTTTCAATACTATAATATGCATGTATTATACATATAAACCTTCCTCTTGAATCACTCTATCTATTGCTGAAAACTTTATCAAAATCCGTTGCGAGTTTAAAAGACCTAAGTTAACAGGGAGCGGGAGCGACTTTGTTTTATACTATGTAATGATAAAGAATATGCCTCGAAAAAATCTTGGGATTGTTAGAACGTTAATGTTTGTAATACAACATGGAATTTAAAGAATTTGTGTGGGAAACATTCCCTAAGCAATTCAAAAGAAACGAATCTTTAAATAGTTTCGTGATTTTTGGGTCTGAAGATTATATTTCGCGTTTGGTGTCTTTATTTTTCTAAATCACGGTAACTTTGGGTTCACAATCACTCCACGGAAGCAAATATTAAAGCTTATTTAATGTTACGATGTATTTTCTTTCTATTATTTTCTATTGGAAAAAGAAAGGAAGGGAATGAAGCGTAGGGGATTTCTATTGAATTTATGTAGGTGAACTAAACTTCGCTATCTACGCAGTCTGAATCTATAAGAAAGAAAAGTCTTTGTGAATGTTCCCACTGTTTTTTTTCTTTTTAATCCACTCAAGGTTTCCAAAGATATTATTATATTTCTAGGCTGTACAAGAAAATGAATTATTTTGGTACCTACCGACACACAATAACATTTTTGCTAGACAAAAACATGTTTATCAAAAAACAAATGTCAGCAGATTATAAATATTGTTAAATTATTCCAAGCTCAGCAAAAATCTAGCCAAAGACCGAATATACTTCCATATTTACAAAAAATATAAAGAACTACAAAAAACATCTAACTTTCGGAGATTCTACCCTAAAATCGTAACGTGTCACTAGAGCTCTATATTTTGTATAGGGTTCACCTATTGCCCAAAAGCGATACAATGCTATGTGAATCGACAGCTGTGACGCATTTTCCCCAGTCATAGTAGACAATTTTAGATACTTAAACAAGACTTCCTCGTTCTTCGCCAGTGCACCTTCTGACTGACTGGGTCCTAGGTTATTTTCCTGAGGTAGGTAGACCTTTGGGGTCACGGGCGCACAGAGTGGGGACTCTGTCCGCCCACCAAGTGACCCCAGGGAAGATGGTGGCACAGTGATCACGTGCTGCCGTGCATAGCGAGGCTCAGGGAAGGCCCCTTTACGGTCTCCTCAGGGACGTGCCTTACAGGCGTTGCACGGGGGGTTCCAGAATTGGTCTTTTAAGAGGAATCGCGACCACCCCTATGTGCTGATGGTGATCACCGGGGCGGTTTTAGCGAGGTAAAAATCCTACACTCCCCGACCTCTCTCCCTGGAGGTCGGGTGCCTTTTGAAGGTTTCGCCCCGACAACAAAAAAAAAGGGGTTATTTTTCTGGATCAAGCAAATTTATATTTTGCTCTCATAATTGAAAATTGTTAATGCAACCCATTGTCCGAATATGTACTCGGTAGATGTCAATAGGGTCGACAGGCTCGTACTTTGGCTAAGCTTTATTCTTGTCACTGTCGCATAACTGTATAACTCTAAGTGCAAGATATATAACGCAAGTTTTAATTACCTTTAAAGATCTCAGCCTTAGTCAATAGGTAAGGTAAGCCACAGGGTAAAGGCTCCTACAAACAGGCGCGACATGCGATAAAACCGCGTGACACAAAGGCACCGCAAGTCGCGCAACGAGTGGTGCCTTTGTGTCGCGCGCGATTTTATGGCGTGTCGCGTCTGTTTGAAGAAGCCTTAAGTCCGATGACAACTGGCAAAATATAGATGAAATAATTAATAGTGTCTATATTTATTATACGTATATAGCGTGTCGTGTGTTGTATACTGACCATTATTTTTTATCTCTGGAGTTTAGTATTTTTAATACACCTCTGCATACTCTTTCAGAGAATATAGTCGTGAATGGGGTCGTTCTGCACACTCTGGACAGTCAGCAGTAGTATCAATCTGCTGACTGGTTTATGTTGTACCACGGTATGAGCTAAAGTTCTCACTCACATAGCTAACATTTCAAAGTAAGAAAGTTACCAGCGTCCATTTTCCTCATTCCATGGCCTCGCATATCAACACTCACTCAACTAGGAGAAAAAACAAAAGGATCGTCCAAAGTATACCTTTTGTTATGCGTGCCACTTCCAAGTCAATTTGATAGTTCAAACTCAGCTTATTTCCTATGGGAAATTCTCGTAGACGCGTAGATATAGGTAAATTGATTCTGTAGTAAGACGAGACGGGCTCTATGTATTGATGCCGATATTCTTCTTTTTTTGACGTGACAACGTCTAATAAATCGATGAAGCTGGCGGCACACACGAAAAAACATGACTCATGTAGCGTTACCTCGCGGCCTTGCTCTGTAGCGTTCCATGGTGGCTTGAAGTGCAAGCGAGAGCGCGGAACGAGCGATGAGAGACAGATGATGTCGAACGCTGCCGAATCGGCCTCCGTGTTCGGCAATTTCATTAATGTTTTGTTATGACGTTGTCACGTTAAACTATCGTCCGTAAACCGACTTTACAGACAACCAATTTTTTTGTATTTGGAAGAAGGTTAATCGCTTAAGGCGATAGTAAATCTTGCAGTTTGGTGGAGTGTTTAAGCTTCATTGGTTTACGGTAAATAATTTGGTACTTAATGAAAAGAAAACCAAATGCATTAGATTTAAATTACCTAATGTTAGAAGTAGTGAATGTGATATCATAATGAAAAGAGAAAAACTGGAATTGTTGATCAAACGGTTTTTCTGGGGATCACGCTAGACGAGAAATTACAATGGAGACCTCACATAACATCTCTTGCAGAGCGGCTTAGCTCGGCCGCTTATGCTTTTAGAAAGATAAGACAGTTAACCGATGTAGAAACCGCGGGTTTAGTCAATTTCAGCTACTTTCACAGCATTATGTCGTACGGCATTTTATTATGGGGTCGAGAAGCCATTTATAATCTACGTCGCCGCAAATCTCTTAGGGAACTTTTTAAAAGGATTAATATTATGACGGTACCTGGCCAATTAATTTATGAAAATATTATGTATGTAAGAAAAAAAATCTACATCTTTTTAATAAAATAAGCGATAGACATAATTTTAATACTAGAAATAAAGATAAAATACATCAATCATCTTCAGATTAGCCAAAGTCCATACATCTTTTATGGGGTATTGTGTTAATGTTACAATAAAATACCTTGTGATATATTGCAACTAAAGGAAAGATAATTTGAAACTCACATTAAACATACTCTTTGTAAACAAGCATAGGTACTATAAATTAGAAGATTATATCCAAGTTATATATAATATTATATCCAAGATAATAACGCTTGGAAACATGCTGGTCCTGCTCCATAGGACAATCTAGAGTCTAGACAAAATCAAACTGGTTGCTAATTTAATTGTAAAATTTATTATTTTTTTGACATTGATTTACATTCTGTAATTACTTTAACTCACACCCTGACTTATTACTTGTAATTGTTTTTATTTAAATGGAAATAGTTTACTTTTACCAGGTTTGTAATTATGTGAGCACCATTTACCTATCAGATATTAATTTATATGTCATGGTTTCATTTTTAATTCTTTTACCTATTGTGGTATAATAATTTTATTTTAGGTGCATCGTCTTCACATATTATTATTATATAATTATAATTTATGCAAAATATTGTAAAACAGAGAGGAGGCCTGTGTCCCAGCAGTGGGAACATTATAGGCTGATTATGATGATGATGATGATGATTGTAAAACATTTTAAAAGAGTAACGGTGGAGTTTTTTGCCCAGTCTTCTCCATACGAAAACTACCTCAAAAATGGGCGACTAGAATCAATTCTATTTTGTTGTGATTTTTGACGTTCAAAAGTGACTTTTATGTGCCTATTTGAAATAAATGCTTTGACTTTGACTTGTATTTTTTATGGTACTTAACTATAAATTGCGATAAAAAAACTAAAATTTATTAAACGGCGATGTTGGTACCGGACATTTTGCCTCGCTACCAACCTTGCTGACTAGCTAAATTTACTACAATATGAGCATTTCTCGCACTGATGATGCCAACTCAATTTAAGGCGAAAGCGCCAGGGTAGCCCGCGAAATTCAATTTTTTTTAGGTTTTTTGGAATTTGCTGGTCAGTATTAAATTGTACGTTGATTAATATATGAATCGCGGCCGTAAGAAATATGTGTTTACAGAATTAAAATCATTAAAGTCATCAACACAACTCTCTAAGACCACGTAAGTCCCAAGAATAACTGTTCCATGAAATCATCATTCTTTGGACTTACGTGGTCTTAGAGAGTTGTGTTGATGGCTTTAATGATTATAATTCTGTAAACACATATTTCTTACGGCCGCGATTCATATATTAATCAACGTACAACTTAATGCTGACCAGCAAATTGCAAAAAACGTAAGAAAATTTGAATTTCGCGGGCTACATTAGCGCTTCCCCCTTAAGAAGCATTATTAACAAATATCTTCTATTTTTCAGAAAAATATGTAGAAAAGGAACGCCTGTACCCTGCAGTGATAAACTATGACAGACTTAAACTAAGAACACAATAAAACATTTTTATTAATTGACATGCTAGTTTTAGCATTGGTTGTAGCCAATCGAAATCCCCAAAACGTCATTTAACATTGATACAGTCGCCGAATCGGTGATTCATATTCAAATTCAAAATATTGTTACTATTATATATTAATAAAACTCGGTATATTATATTAAATACTTTGTTTTAATTTTAGTGAGGCACACGTTATTACACAAAGGAATTGCTAAACCCGAGAGGGTCATAGAGTATCAAAAACACAGTGTCACAGATAACAAATGCAGATATTAAAGAAAAGACTACAGCAGACCACGGACCAAGTAATTACATCCAACCTTACCGTTCCAATTCTCACAGTTACCTACATGGGCACCCACGAAATGTCAGAAGCTAGGTGCACGGTTCCAATTGGTTCTATGGAGTAGAGCCGGCAGTAAACTTCACGGTTACTCATTTTTTACCGATACTGAAAGTATAGTTATTTCCCTTAGGGCTGATTTTACCAAAGTCGGATATCTTTTATTCATGGAATAAAATTGGCGTCTGACAGTTCTAGTATGGAAAACTACGTTGACGAAAGACCAAAAAGCTTTAGGTGAATTATTAATACTATTTTCTATTACCTCAATGTGAATGTCGAAGATTTATTTTGATAATAATTTAACACGACATGAAAAATGAATCATAGTCTGATAAACTTCCATATTTTTTTAAACTTGGAGTGATATATAATTTTTCTTTAAGAATTTTGATTATAGGGATTTCATTTTACAGAGCACCACCACAGATCCCCAACATTATTTAAATCAAAAGCAAAAATCATATTTCCGTGCAAATATATTTTATAGCAGAGAACTTAGCATTTCATAATACGGCTGTCATAGTCACATTGAGCGTTTTTCAATTTCCGCCCTATTTCCTGTTAGTTGTTCCAGTTCACGGAGGCTTATATAGTCAGTGAAATGAGTCTTTTCTTGTAATCATTGTACCCATGTTTATTTTATTTGGATTTATTTTTAACAGTTTTGAAAGTTCATCTAATTTTCTGGGCAGCAAATCTGCTGTCAATTTTGTATTTTATTTATTTTTTGTGATACCAATTATGTATTTGATTGGAAGGTTTTAATATAATATAGATAGAAGTATAGATAAGACTATTCCTAGCAGTTTGGCAATACGAGAATGAGCTACAAAAAATAGGGGCAACTAATAGGGACACTGCAGAATCAGAGAATGGGTCTTGCAGACCATGGTTAGCCACGGGGCTGTTGCTAAAAGCTTTTTTTACTACGACTTTTTATTTTCGATTTATTCATTCTTATCATACACGATTTATTTTATATTCTCAGAATTATAATTCGTAGTGTTACGAGAGAAATAAAGTACGTATTCTCGGATACTTGTTAAGATAAAGGTTCAAAACTCGCAAAATGGTCACAGAAAAAGCTATCCATTTTTCTACCGTATCAAAACATCTTTACCGGAGGTACCCTCTTTACTTCAGTGCACTCCTCTCAGGGCTGTCCCCTAATCAGTAAAGTCTCCTGATAATAGCGTATAGGGTTGGCACAAAGGCAAGTTGGATTGAGGTCTCCAAGAAAAACGGGAGCCCTTCTGTATGTAGGGCTCTCGTCATGTAACGAGCACATTACACTTTGGGAACAATTTTCGAGACCAATGTGTTTTTGCTTTTTCGAGACCTATTAAGGGATAGAATAAAAATAGGAAAAAAAATGTGTCGTTAACGAATCACCTTAGAATATAAAGAAATAATGATAAAAACAAAATAAAGTAATCAGTCATGTCCTTATAATATGTTTTTAAGATAATCAAAGTCTAAATAGTGAAAAAACCGGTCAAGTGCGTGTCGATTGTAAATGTGGGCGTGTGAGCGTGTATGCACAGAGCGGAGGTGTAGTTTTTGCATGCTTCACTGTATTGTTTGTAGCGCTATGTATTTTTTTTTTTGAGGATGGGATACATCAAATGACCCCTCCCGCTCTGGGTGGAGCGGAAGAGAGTGTCAGACTCTTACTGACTAAAACCCACCCGTGTTCCTTCCTTAGCCCTTTATGTTCCGAGCCAGCGGTAACCCTTTCGGACAATCCCGCTGACCCGGCAGGCTTCGGCCCTGACGGGCCCCTCTGAATAGCACTATGTCTTGACTTTTTATTTGGTCTGAGTTGTAAGGTAACAATTTGCGAGAAGTGGCGAATGGGAGGCCGTTTAGAACAAAGAGAGGTAGTGACTATGCCTTCAGTAATATTACTTTTTGTTTTAGAAATAAAGCGATTTAATGATGTTGTTGTGTTAAGTAGTTCGGTAGACGTTATTGTTTCGTTTAATGGTAGTCTGTGAAATAAACTTTCTGTCTAGATGCTTCTGGATCGGGCACTTAAATGTTTGCAATGAAGGATTAAGCAAGTTTAATTTTCCCACAATTCTAAGAAACTAGTCTGGAATAGCACTTTGTAATGTTGTTAGTATTTCTAGACTTTAAGACTTAGGATAGCTGCTCTCAACTTGTAAAACTATAACTCTAACAAGGAGCACTAAAATATAATTGAAAATGTTAAGCTTTCGCCAACACTTAAGATTGTCTGGAAAATATTCCATTAACACTACACTAATTGACCAGCGGGTTGATTAACGCAATTAGTCGTAGGTAGTAAATAAAAAAAAAAACACTCCGTTTCCGTAACAAACATTCATGAAGTATCTTCCCAAACATAAACACTCAAACTTCAGCAATAATCGTAAACGAAACAATAAAAAGTACCTATACAAAAATCTTTTACGATCACTCTTACCCCTTCTAGTTACTCAAAATCTTTGTCGCACTTCAAAAGTGACATCTACTGAAAAGCCTTCAAAGTGTCGCGACATTAATGTTATGAATTAAACATTTTTCTAATTTATTTCCATCTTTTTCGTTGAAAACCGCCGGTAGTCCGCTTACAAAGGGGCCTGTATAAGTTTTGGGTGTGATTTCTTAAGAAATTTCCTTTAATGTGAAGAAGTTTTGCCATTTACGGGTCATAAAATGAAGGACTAAAAGGTTGGATTGGAAACTTGGAATCTATTCAAATTTAATGGATGGTCTTTCTGTGATTTTTTTACCGTTATCAAAATGGTGATTGATGTTTGCGAAAATTGTAAGTATGTAATCCAAAACGCCATTTTGGTAAAATGGGCGGCAAAAGACGGCATGGTTATTATTAGGTTTGTCACAAAACCAGTAAGTACCTACACCTCTAGTGCAAGTTTTACATTTTAGAGGAATTTTTTGGATACGTAAATATCCTAACTAATATTTTAAATGCGAATGTGAGTTTGTTTGTTTGTTATGCTTTCACGCTGAAACGGCTGAACTGGATTTCGATAAAATTTGGCACATGGGTGGGCCTTGACCTGGAGAAAGACAAGGGCTCCTTTTCTTCTGGATTGCAGACAACAGCTAATAGGAACAGCTAATAGGAAATAATTTACTCTTCACAAAAATTAATATTAGTACCTAAGGAATATATTAAACGTCACTGTTACAATATCATTTTATTTAAAAGTGAACAAAAGGAAAACAAAGAAAGAAAATAATTATGGAAACAATATTCGAATATATTTTTAATTAAAATGCCAGCAGTCATCTCATATATATCCCGATTCCGAAAAATTACAAAAAGTATAAAAATAACGAATATCCCGTACAATGATGATCTCACAATTATTTTCTCGATAGCAGCAATTTCTACTGAAATATTTTGATAGAAAGACAGGAAACAGTAATTATTACTGTTTTCTGTTATAATCTTTTGGCAAAAGGCATTTTTGATTACAGAGATGAGATGGATATTTTTAGCGGAATGGTTCTAAGATTTTTCATCTATTTAATAAAATCAGACCATTGACAGTGTTTTAAACGTCTGTCAACTGATTTGAAACACTGAAACACTACCTTGTCTTCTAATTAATATACCTACTTACTTCGATTCGATAAAAAAAATCAAAGAGCTTTTTAATGGTCTAATTGAAATAGGTAAATGATATTTTATTAGAACAGTTCGTGTCGTAGTAAAAATATTAGCAGATCAGTAACGTGGTAGACGACAAGACCCTTCACGAAGCCATCATCTATGCATTCAGCTGTTTACGGTAAGTGCGCAATATAACACTCACAAAACGTTGTGTTATGCAACGGAACAGGGATCTTAAGAGTACCTATTATTATTCTCATCTTCGTTAAGGGTATTTTACACCCGTTATACTCATAGTGGGTTTATAACAGTCAATCGCGAAAACCATTATTTCCATGTAGTCTTTGGTGAATACACAGTATGAGAAAGAAGCATTTGCCAATCAGTAAAACAAAACACAAGCTAAAGTGGAGTCATTTTAATAGGTAACATTTGACAATTCATCAAATATTCAACAACGTAACCTTGTAACGGCGGGCATAAAATAACATATTTTTTCGTTTTGTTAGAACTGCACAATTGCTTACCTTTTTTCAATTACGATTACATATTTATTGTAATAATGACCGATACGAGTAATTTTACGATTTGCTTTCATTAATAAACCATTCTAAATATAATAAACAATTTCTGATCTAAAGAACTGAACGTCGTTACAAGGTTACGTCAGTTAACCATTTTTCTTTTTAAACACTAGGGATGTTACTCTAAAAATCGAAAGCTGATAAGTAGAATCGAATACAATGATGACTTGTGAAGAAATATCACCATAAATTAATAACCACGTTGTGATTATAATAAAACATTTATTTATTATTCTTTTAACTAACTAGGTATAAAAATACAAAAAATAATCAAATAGAAAAATCATTGATGTTAGGTACAATTTAGGTGGTATGTTGCTGGCAACACCAGTGCCTGTCGATGACGCCATGTCATGTCGCAATTACATGACGCAGTCTTTTGTCGTTGTGCGAAGTGACTGTGCGTTTTTGGTGTGCTCTCTGTTATTTTCTTCTGACCCGGCTTTTTTATTGGACTGATCTTACTGACTACGTTTACCTGGCTATAAATTGGACTCCGATTGCTTAACGATTAGTAAACAAGAACAACATTACAGTCTTACCATGTCGAAACGGGGGAAAACGCTAAACAGTCAATCTCGCGAACTAGTGGTGAAATTGTACAATTATTTTGAACGTGAATCAATTAACGATGGGCCTCTTTTACCATTGACACAACCGAGAGAACGCGTTGCCGAAGCATTGGAAATAGGGAAGAGGACAGTAACTCAAATTCTGAAAGAGAAATACGGACCATCAGGCTCAGAAGATAATACTTTACGTACACCGAAAAAAAGAAAGAGGGACAAGAAAATTGTTGGCATTGATAATTTTGATGCTGCTGCAATTCGCAACCACATTTATGGACATTACTCGAGAAAAGAATATCCTACACGGGAAAAGCTAATAAGTTCGTTAAAAGACGCAGGCTTATTTTTTGGCGGTAAATCGTCTCTATCAAAGGTTTTGAAATCGATTGGCTTTAGTTTTAAAAAATCTGACAAGCGGAAAATCCTGCTAGAACGCTACGATATTATTTTGAAGAGAGTAACATTCTTACGTCAAGTAAATAAAATTACAGATTGGGACAATGTCGTGTTTATTGACGAAACATGGTTGAATGTGAACCATACGGTTTCGCGGACATGGACCGATGATACAGCGGCGTCCACCTCAAAAGTTCCACCGGGAAAAGGAGCCCGACTTATTATATGTCACGCGGGATCAGCTTCTCAAGGTTTTATTCTAGACTGCCTCCTCGCATTCGCCTCTAAAACTACAAGTGATTACCATGAGGAAATGAACTTTGAAGTTTTTAAAGAGTGGTTTGAGAAGCTGCTAGTCAGCTTAGAAAACCCATCGAAAATTATAATGGACAATGCACCGTATCATTCTGTACAAGTTGATAAACCACCAACTCAAGCAAATAAAAAGTAAGAAATTGTCTCGTGGCTGGTAAGAAATGGTGTGGATGCAAGTCCAACTTTATTAAAAGTTGAGTTGTTAAATCTAGTAAAAGCAACTAAGCCGTCCAAGCTCCGCTATGTAATCGATGAACTAGCCCTAGAGCATGGACACGAAGTTATTCGATTGCCTCCCTACCATTGCCAGTATAACGCCATCGAGCTTATTTGGGCACAAATAAAGGGTTATGCAGCGCGGAACAATACTGAACCACCCTTCAGTACTGCTAAAATGATGTCTCTGCTAAAAACTGCGTGTGCAGAAGTCACTACAGAAGACTGGAAAAAAGTCGTAGAGAAAACAAAGAAAATAATTTTACAAGATTTTGAACGAGATGTGAGAATAGACAATATTATTGAAAATGAATTAATAATATCTCTGAGTGCTGACAGCAGTGATGAAGATGACAATACTTTTAACAGTTCTGATAGTTCAACTGAATAAATGCAATTTTTTTGTTAAATTGTGTACTTGTCTTATTTTGCTCCTTAAATTTACGAAAATAATAATAATAATGGGACAGGGATTTGCCTGATGATTTTTAAAATTCGCATATGTTTCAAGTCCGTATCGATTCATTCACTTTAATCGATGTTTATAAGCAGGTCACCTCACTATGAGGATAAAACTGACAGACGTCAAATGTTACCTATTAAAATGACTCCACTGTAATATTATTAATATAACATTTAAGTAATTGCATCTCGACTCTCAAGCTCGCGTATAATTTTAAGCACGAGAACAAGAGACATGCTGGCGATATAACACACATGTGTGAAGATTGGTATGAGTAACAACGTAATCTAGTGAGTGTTACAGGTGTACCTACGGCGATACTCGCCAGTATCGCGGTGTGCCATACATCTATCACTTACGCCAATGTTGGTAGAGTGGCTAGGATTTGTGTAGGATAAGATTTTTTTAAAGGATAAATAACTGCATGCTTTCTGATTCAAATCAGTTGACAGTTATTTCCAACAAATGAATGCCGATTGAGATATAATTTTAATTAAAATCCTTGTAACTTGGAGTTAATGAGGCTATTGTAGCCAAATTTGTAATTAAATTAAATATATTTTCTAAGCCCTAAACTTCATTCGCCATCAGACTAATACGTGTATAGTGAAACTAGGTACTGAATACATAGATTTCTACTACTGAAACGTCGCTTACATTTTTAAACTCAAATGTCATAAGTACGTATCAACCAGCAGCATGAATATTTTACACTAACACCCAGATTTTTTATGTATGTGGTTTTATCGGTGAACGATTGAAAGAAGGATTTGTATACGATTCGGAATTTGAATGAAAAGTTCCTAATAAACGACCCTATCCGAAATCATATACACTCTACAGTCACGCCCCAAATGCACTTCGTCAGATTGCAAGTTTGACATCGTCAATATGGAAGAATCCTGTAGTGTACAATTTATCCTGCACACGACGGATTTTAAAGGACGCCAGACACCTGCCATTGTACTGTTATGTGATACTATAGAGGTATGAGAAACAGTATGTAAAGTTCACTCATCCTCCATAGAAAAGGAAGGAACCTCCGACCAGACGTATGTCCCGTCTGTTGGGTGTAATATGCTAGTTGCGCGGAAAATTCTGCTTGCGCGAAACAGGATTTTGCGTGACGTCAGTATGATGCGTAGTTTGCATGTAGCGCTGTTGATGCCTCCACAATAACTGAATAAATATAACGCTTATTCCAAGAAATCTAAAGGTTTATTTTATAAACGTTGCTAAGGTTAAGTAATGATTAACGTCTGCTTTACTACACATTGTGTCATTCAAACGTCTCTTAACTTCAAGCAACGCTTATAAATACACCCTCTAGTGTTTAAAAACTTCTGTAATAACTTACAAATGAAACTGGCAGATGAGAAAGGTATTTTAAATAATTTTGTAAAAAAAAAAAAACAAATTGCATGAAAAAGTTACGAGCTTTTTTTTTTTGAGGATGTGAAATCATCAAATGATTCCTCCCGCTCTGGGTGGAGCGGAAGGGAGTGTCAGACTCTTACTGACTAAAACCCACTCGTGTTCCTTCCTTCGCCCTTTATGTTCCGGGCCAGCGGTAACCCTTTCGGACAATCCCGCTGATCCGGCAGGCTTCGGCCCTTACGGGCCCCTTCGTTTAATGCTGACATCTCTTTGAGGCGCGCGCGGAACACGTACGCGCCGTCCGGCACGGGCCTGGTCCTGATCGGACGGTGAGCTACCCATTACTCTCCGCCCGCAGGCCCGCGCCTACGGTGGCCGGGAGTCGTCGCGCGGCTCCCGACGCCCGTAGCGTCTCCCGCGGCGGCTGGGACGGGAGGCTCTCTCCCTCAGCCGTCCCGCCGCCTCCTTCGCTAGCATGACTGCTTCGCAGAAGGAGGTGACTACCCCCCACTCCCTCTCGCCCCGGACCATGGCTTGAACCAGGCCCGGACGCGAGAGGTCGCTGCCGCTGCCGATCGCCTCTACGAGGACACGGCGGTGCTCGGTGTCCGGTGAGGACCTGCGTCAGGCGGTAGGTGAGGGCGCCATGACGCCTCTCTAGCCACTCCTCAAAGAGGGGTCTTACCGCCGCTATCGTGGCGTGCCCTTCGCTGGGTTGCGACAGTCGCTCTTTCCATGCCGCCATGAGATCGCGCCGGAGGTCCGTCCGCTCCGCCGCAATTTGCTGCGGAAGCGGAGTTTCCCCCCGGCGTAATAGTGCCTCCGCGCGCCACTCATACAGGCGCGCGAGGACTATCGCCTCCAGATCCCATGGCGGAAAAGTTACGAGCTTGATTATAGATTTCGTATTTTTAAGGTACTGCTGTTGAAGTACGTGATTCATTGTTTAATAAGTAACTGGTATTATTAACTATGATATTTTAATGGCACTTATTTACTTTCTTTAATTTTTTTTAAGAGACCCCTTACTGTCGAGAGCAAATCATCGAAAAGGGCTTGACTTGCGCAAACGTGGGTATAAATATTCGCCTACCTGCCTTTGCCCTAGGTATAGTCGACCTGGTAATTGCTTTTCTAGTACTTTTAACAAACTTCTCCCAGTAAATTAAATCGTCACTAAGGTTGAAACTACCTAACTGTCACAATCATAGACAAATAGATCTTGCCGTTTTATGATGTGCAAGTCTTGTGAGATTCAAACGTAGGGTGATAAAATAATATTATAAGATCGACTATACTATTTATGTCTGTAATTTATATGGTGTACATAATAAAGAGTATTCTATTCTATTCTATTCTATTCTATTCTATTCTATTCTATTCTATTCTATTCTATTCTATTCTATTCTATTCTATTCTATTCTATACAACATGTCAGTTACAAGCAGATATTAGGTATCAAATTACAACATAACCCACGTCTGTTGTCAGACATGTTGAATTTAGCGTGACGTCAGCTACCTACTCAGAATAATGTTCGGAGTAATTCACAAAACGTAATGTCACCTCATTTGCCTAAATCATTTGGAGCATTTAGCTGTGGGTGACCTACATTGAGGCTGATTTTGCCTTTTTTTAGCTTCACAGCGATGGGGTAAGAATGTAAATTAGTATTAATTAGTATGACGGCTATTGTCGAATCTTAAAAGGGGTTGGTAGAGGTGTATGCAAGATGTGGTGAACTGCATAGGAACGTGGCGCCAACTGATCATTTTTAAAATATTGCCATACTTAATGATCAAGAAATATTTAATTTATCTGTTTTTAATCGAGGCTTTCCAACAAAAGATGCACACAAAAAAGTCACAGATTAATAACAAGATGTTTCGTGTAAACACATTTGTTCAGATTAATGAATCTGATATAATTATAATATTGTTGTATCATGAACTGCAATGTATAATATTCTTGTATCATGCACCGAACTTGTCCATCATATTACTTAACTACACAACCCATATTTATGTCATCAACATCTAGCCTGCTTAAACCAATTTCGTCATAACTGTTATAGAAGGCGTGGTTATACACCTTTTATAATTCCTCCTGTCAATTCTTGGAACATAAAAATAACATGGACTCTTCAAACGTCGTATTTGTATGCACTCTTACACTAAATATAATATTATGTCTGGAACAATAAAGAACTTGTAATACTTAACGCCGTTTAAAACAACCGTTACAGACACAATGGCCTTTGATGTGCTGAAATAAGGCGAGCTAATAAGTTTAAGCTAACGGTTTTACAAAGCGATTATTTTTTTCCCTTAATAGTTCAAGTGATTACGAAAACACGAAGCAGCCTCAAACGGCAAAAAAGTATCTCATCTCACTTTGACTCGTACCAATAAAGCTAAAAGAAAAAGCTAAGAAAATCCGCGGATCCTACATCGCTTCTAGCGCTAATCTCTTGATCCAAGATCCGAGTTTACGACGGCTGTTTCTCAGTACTTACTGAAATATTCAAGACGCTAAGTAGTGCCTGAAATTTTAAACCGCCACCCCAAATTTTGCTTTGGTAATATTAGGTGGTGGGCCGCCCACCTTCCTTTCATTTTTCGTCTGAAGAAAAGGTGTTACTTAAAATCTTGCGATTTTGTAATTTTTTTCCGTGTTAATCTGTAAAAAGGTTGTGAAAAATGGTGATGGAATTATTTTTGATGGTTTCGTGTGCTTGGTAAAAGAAAATGCCATCTTTGCACTTGTGGGTTTCTGAAAAGTATATTAAAGTCATTGTGACAAGAATATGAGTATTCTTCTTCTTCTTTCTTTATTTTTTAATCTGTTAATCTTAGCTGTAAGCCTTCCATAGTTTATAAATAAATAAAATAAAATAAAATAAATAAATAAGATAATTATGTTTAGAAGCGACTGCTCAGCTTCTGTTTGCTAACAGGAACCTATATACCAATCGGCCCGCCATTAATGGTGATTATCACAATAACCTATGTTCTTACATAAAAATGGTTATTGATGAAGCTCTCGTCAATTTGTGGTTGAACAAAAATGGTGAAAAATTTCACAGCCGCCAAAAATATCAGCTTGAATAAAAAAATTCTTATCGATCTTTTTTGTCGACAGCAACGGCAACAGAACTCAAACTCAAACTCAAAGCATTTATTTCAATTAAACCATTTACAGGCACTTTTGAATTGTCAAGAAGTCGGTCAGTCAGAAAAATATGAAGCTAGTTGCCCATTCCAAAGTGTAGGTACCTATGGAGAAGAACAGAGTTCTTTTGTCAGAACTGAATTGGCAGTTCTGACAAAAGAACTCTGTTAAGCTGGACAGAATTAAGCAGCTACAAAATCTTATAATTTGCTATCCTAATATTTTATCCTATTTGAAAACTTGTTTAAGCATGCATGACATACGTATAGAAAAGGAAAGAAGGCTTTGTAAGTTTTAAGAAGGCTCTATTTTTTAATATTTGGTAATTTTTATGACAATTTATCCAGAGATAACAAAGCTTAACAAATGAAGGCAACATAATAAACACCTTGAAGGCAACGTAATAAGAAATTCTTGGAAAACTCACGCAAAAAACGTTTCCAAGTCCCTTTCTCTATTACGTATCTCTGAAGATATGTTTTGTACCGCTAAATTACTTTTATTGGACGTTACCCAAATGCGAAAACACGACTGTAGGGAAATTAAGATGTTATCTCGTAATGTTTCGAACTAGGTGCATCATTACACATATATTTGTTATTGCTTGCTTGCTATAGAATGATGGGAAAATTGCTAAACTGAAGAAAAGTGTTCATGAAAAAATTTGTGAGCGTATTTTTTCTTTATTATTTGAGCTAAAGGGGAAACGCCTTTGTAATGCACTTAATATCAAAAGAAACACATTTAACATTAATATTGCCTCCACGAGTAGCGATAGGTAGATACTAATTATTACATCTGACAGGGCGGCCATCTTGCCAAAAAACATTTCAATATGAATTGACAGCAACCCTTCCTCGTTCCCTCGCTTGATAGCACCGCGTCAAGGTTCTGCCTACCTATCTAAAGGAAACGGGATGTTTTCTCATTGAATTAAATTTACGCCAACCTCACACTTCTGATGGTATAATTTGAAAGTTTATATTCGAGGTAATGCTGTTCTCTGTAGGGCTACCAAAAGGCTGGTTTTAGTCTGGGAGAGAAACCTGAATAAGTCAAGGTGTATCTTTTTGAACTTCCATCAAGACAAATGATTAGCTGTTTTTATTATTAGAATTGAAGTTATTGCTACCTCTTCGTGTACTTACGCTTTTCAAGGCAAGATTTTTCAAATGGTCCTTCAAATAATACTCCCTAAAACAGGTGAGATGTGAATTTGTGATCAGAATATCCTATCTACTCCTAAATAATTAAATTATTCAAATCGTTATCTATAAGCAATTCTTAAATGGCAACGGCTTCCAAATGAATATCGTCGAGTCACCACTGTACTGAAATCATTGTAATTTTAACACTAGTTAAAATACAATCACATGAGAATTTTCAACTTTATTTGCGTTTAAATTCCAAAGCGCATGTAAAACTCCGCATGTTGCGTGTGCCCAGAGGCATCAAACACTGTAAAGACAACGCCGTCGGACATTTTGTCACCAAAAAAATAAATAAAAATATATATTTAAGTTAAACGGTTTTAATGAAAATAAGTAGATAATCTACTAAAAGCTAAAAAATAATTCGGTAGGTCCTAGGTACCAATCGTCACACCACTTTCCTCATTAATCAAGGGCATTGATCAGACAAAAAAATACAATCTTGGTCTAGGTCCTATCGAATTATTTTTTTAACTTTTAGTACATTATCTACGTCACTATTTTCAATAAAAACGTTTGATTAAAAAAATATATATTTATTTTATTTTCAAGCTTTTAGTTTTTATTTAAACTCTATGATCCGCCATGCACTGTGTTCTACTTGTAAAGCCCTTTCATTTGATACCCATTAATTACCCTTATTGAAACAAAAATGAAATCTGGCATTTTGTGCCGGCGGCCATCTTAGATTTGAAGCCATTTTGTAGCGGCGGCCATCTTGGATTTATAATGATACTGATTAAATTAAACTGTATTGTCATCAAAACTAAAGGTGTGTACTAAATATCAGATCAATTTGCCAACAGGAAGGGGGTAACATTTCAAGTACTAAATTAGATCCAAAATAAATAAATAACAAACAGGTCAAGCTAAATAAAACCGTTTAAAAATACATTCCCAACAGTTCGAAACGACAAAATTGACAGCACACGTTGCACCGTCAGTAACAGTGAAAGCTAATTGCCCTCCACATCCCCATAATTGCCTGTTTCTCTGTTGAAAGTACTGGCCACTTTCCTCACAAAAATAAAATAAAAAACGTTCACCAACCCTGCACACGCTACCGTATACATATTTGGGTAACAAACAACAGAGCTGTCTTCTCATATTTAGCCAGCAATATTTCTCTAACGCTTTGTGTACG
Source organism: Luperina testacea (assembly GCA_927399505.1). NCBI lineage: Eukaryota > Metazoa > Arthropoda > Insecta > Lepidoptera > Noctuidae > Luperina > Luperina testacea. Next base: position 3,763,232 of record OV656779.1, read on the forward strand.
GAACGAAATCTCGAAACAAAATCCCCGTCAGATGTAGTGAAACGTCTTCTTGTAAATTACACTCTGATTTAATCCTTATTCACCACGCAATAAAGATCATTTTTGTTCGGGGTTGTTTTGTTAAAAAAGTGTAAATGAAATTGGACTTTATGTAGAGGAAATAAGTGTGGTTTTGCATGTAATGTGTTTACGGAAAATTGCAGTGGCTACTTGGAAGGTATAGTAAATCTGTCTAGAATTTGTCAGTGTTAATACTCTTTGCTTTACTTCCTTTGAGATCGATTTAACACAACTAAAACGAAACGTCTATGTAGGTACTGATTTCCCAAAATGAGAGTGCTATGCAATGAAAAACTTTAAAACTAAACGTTCGGCGAAAGAAAATGTAGTAAACATTACTTTTCTGATTGTTTGGACATTGATATGTTTATTCCTACTTAGGTACAGACGCCAGCACATCAAGCTACTACAATCTGTCAAATTTCTTAAACAGATATTCAACTTTATCGCTAAAGCATAAGGTTCAAAATTGACTGGGAAAATTTGACAGTTTCGGGTAGCTTGATGTGCTGTCGTCTGTACCTACAAAATTTAAACATTCCAGTATAGTGATGGTTCTAAATAGCTTCAGCAAAGGGACACTGTTAAACGCTGAAAAAATAAAAGAGCATCAGAAAAGTGTATTATTACAAGAGAATGATCTAGATCTTAACAAATGCTATAGTATTCTTCTTATTTTCATATTACGATTTCTGGTAATTGGTAAACAGACAAAACCCAAGATGATTACCAAGAGTTAAACAGAAATATGATTATTTATTGTCTTTAAAAGTATATTTTTGGGGTTCTGGCTAAATAATAACAGCCGTACGGTTCGATGAATCAGGTTAAGCTACGCTTGCCGCGGTTAGTTCGTGGATGGGTGGCTATCTTTACATACCAAGATCTCTCCGTGCCTCGGAAAGCACATTGAGCCGTTGGTCCCGGCTGTAATTTGTAGATCTTTGACTGGTGTACGGGTCGTCAGAAACCTGGAAGGCTGACATCCAGTCTTACCAAGCGGTATCGTATAAGGGGTATCCCAATAAGTGGGTTGTGGAAGTAAAATAGGCAGTCGCTCCGTATAATACTGGTATTCAACTGCATCTGGTTAAACTGGAAGCTGACCCCAAGGTATTTGGGAAAAAGCTAGGCAGATGATGATGGTGATCACAGGCGTATTTTTGTGAAAAACCGAACCATTACAAGGTATACTTTATATTCATATTCGTATTCCATAGAATACATTATGGTACAAATAAATTCAACACCCTCGCACACAAAAGAGACAACAAAACCTCTTCTGATAAATATGACGTATTGCCTTTATTTTAAACTTGCTGTTTTGTATGTATGTCTATTGAAAATTCCACGTCTTAACATCATTAATCTGCTCTTTAACGGGGACTGTTACAGAAACAACATGATAAAACTTGTAGCCATCGATATCAGTATACTCAATCTCCAATATCCCTCAAATTAAACTGCAAAAAAAAAAGTTAAAGTTGCAAAACTAAAATGTATCGTCCTTCCAAAATCCATCACGGAATCTAAATGTTTATCAAATCAATACTTTACGGTATCATACACAAATAATGTTGCTTATTTATATCGAATCCTGTCATTTGAGTGTGTAAATAAATAACATTTCGCGCGCCAGTGGAGCTGAAAATTGCTGTGTGTACACCATCCCCAGCGGTTTCATTTGCAAAATAATCTTTTTGGCGGCTGTACTTGTATTCAGTAGACATGTTTGGTTGGGTGTTGATTTATATCTAAGAACACAGAAATGTTTTGATAAAGAAGGATTTTTAGGTAGGTAATATTTCTAGTAACTTTATTTGACCAAAAAAAAGGTTCAATCTACGATAAAATAACGCCTGATTATTTGCATATTTACCTAAACATTTATTTTGTCTTTTAATTGGGTTAGGGAGCAACTCGTCCACTTCGAAACTGGGATCAGGGGGGCAATTCGTCCACTTCGAAACTGGGACCAATTCCACCTTTTCTAATTTGGTTAGGGGGCAACTCGTTCCACTTAAATATTAGGATATGTCCAGGAAATAATAATCTACTCTACTCAGATGTACAGATCTCAGATTCAAAGATTACATAAAAAGAACGAACTCCGTGATAATGAGATATCAACAAACGGATCAACGGATTGGGTTTATCACAATTAATTGAACGAAATTACGTGAATTGGCGCCGTAAAATGAAAGTAGCACAGAAGAGCGAAATTACGTGAATAGGCGCCGTAAAATGAAAGTAGCACAGAAGAGATAGGGAGTGAGGTACGCCAAATATATTTCTTACTTGAAAGTGAAACACCTGTCTCGTGGGTCTTTTAAATCTGTGGTCTTAGGTTTACTGCCCAAGTTGAGAAAAGTTTTATCAGGTTTTTCTTTTAGTTTCCCAGTACCAGGCAGGATTTTTGCCCAGTTAGACTATATACCTTATAATTTATTGTACAAACTTTTTATTTCTTTGGATTCACACATCACCTTTCACCAAATAACTATCAACCCACCTAGAGGTGAATGAGGTGAGATTTACCTTTAAAACTACCTTCGTGTTTTTGCTTGACCCGTAAAACAATGTAGCCCAACCCTCAGTTGCTAACGAACCTTAACAAAATACTGCTTCAACGAAAGCTGAAACGATAATTTACATCGATGATACAGCGATAGCAACCACCAAGTAAATAAGTATCGAAGCACAACTCTCCACAATTAAATACGAAAGACTTGGAAAACATCCGGTCAAAGAAACAATGAATGAACAAAGTAATATGCAGCTTAGGTGCCAAAGTTTTTATTTTGTGGTATCTAAATCGTGCAGCTTAATATCCAGCAGTTGAAGTCAATCAATAAAGGCGAAAGTTTGTGAGTGAGTTTGTATGTTTGTTACTTCTTCACGCACAAACTACTGAACGGATTTGGATGGGCACACGGATAGTTTATAACCAGGATTAACACAGATACTTTTATGCCGATATACCCACGGGATCGAAGCTTATGCGGGTAAAACCACGGGGCTCTGCTAGTCGGCTCATATGATGATGATGATGATGAAATTGTGAACTTTCTTCCTATTTTAATCTTATTTTGTCCAACAATTGGCAGTGTAGATAGGGATAATGAATTATAATTTCATTCAGTTATCGACTTCAGTGATCTGAGTATCTATCTTGATTTAGGTCTATAACAAAAAGTTATCTATCTATCGACTCATGTGTTAGTTTCTAGTCAGTTTGTTACAAGTGAACCTTTTGTTTCAACAATATGTTGTGGCAGTAACATCGACCGATGCCTAATGAAGCATCTTTGTTTCTAGCTAACGCTGCTTGTCAATCAGTATTGTTAACGAGTTTAGTAAAGGAAAAATTGATGGATGGTAATGAAACCTAATATTTGTTATTGGAGCCTTGTTTGGTCGTTGTTTTTCTTACTATTTTGATTTAAAATTTATTTATATATATAAACATACGCATATTTATCAAAAGTGAAAATAATTGTTCGTTTATACATATTATATGCTTTGCTTCAATGTTTTCACGTGAAAAACCTGCAATAGAGTATTGTAAAATATGGCGTAACATTGACCATACTGACCCTAAACTATTCAATGAAGATATTGTGCAATAAAATTTATACTTTTGTTCAATCATTGTGCAGACTTCAATACTTAAGGCTCCTTCAAACAGGCGCGACACGCGATAAAATCGCGCGCGGCACAATGGCACCGCAAGTCGCGCAACAAGCAGTGCCTTTGTGTCGCGCGCGATTATATCGCGTGTTGCGCCTGTTTGTAGGAGCCTTTACTGCAAACGGTTAAAAACATTGCGCAATTCGGAATATTGCGCAATGATATTGTAGTTTTATGGACCGCCTTAGACAATTATGATTTACCTTGTATTTAGGCAGCTTTGTAACATACGAACAAAGCCAACATTTTATAAGTCATAAAAAGGCCATTGATGATGATAACAAAGCAAATATTTCCTTTTTATCCAGTTTAAAAGCAAAACTGAGCCAAACAGCTCAACTGCAAAACCTGATCAAACAACATCTCTATTCGATACTAAATCTGCCAGTCACTCACAACTCCACCTACATGAATACATGAAAGCGCTACATAAACACAGCCACAGTTACAGCTAGTGCGCTACATATTTTATAAGTCCATCCATCTGCTCAAACGGAATACTAAATGTAGGTAATGAAACCGACAAAGTGATATTTGGAAGGCACTCCGGATTACACGTGTTTGAATTTGAACATTTTAATGTAAATGGAGGATCAGGATGGTTTCAATGGAATAGAATAATTTGTTAGTGTTGGAATTATGTACTAGATTTGGTAATTAATGTAAACTGGTTAAAATAAATAAAATAAAAAAATAAAAATCGTTTATTGTCAGGCGTCATCGGCCCATAGCGTGTTAGTTTTACCAAAACTTAAAAAACTATGTTAGTAGACTACAACTAGAGTACAAAAAGAAAAACACCGCCACCATTTCGAGGAAGATCTATCACGTCCCATGTCTGACATGTAGCTTGATAAACTTATCCATTGTTGGCCCTTCCAACCTATCTGAAAAAACCTTCAGAATGCTGTTGCTGCTTAAACTGAAGTGATTTTTTTGAAAGCAATTTTTTTTTTAATGTTTATGATACGGGCTTGTTCATTCTCAACACAACATCTAAACACTTCCTAACATCAAAATAGGAATTGTTATCGTTATTAAAGGTTACCATTTTGATAGCTAGTCATCAACACAACTCTCTAAGACCACGTAACCCCCAAAGAATGACGATTTCATGAAACAGTTATTCTTTGGGGTTACGTTGTCTTAGAGAGTTATGTTGATGACTTTAATGATTATAATTCTGTAAATACATATTTGTTACGGCCGCGAATCATATATTAATCAACGTACAACTTAATACTGACCAGCAAATTGCAAAAAACCTAAAAAAAAATTGAATTTCGCGGGCTACCCGGCGCTTTCGCCTTACCTACGCTCGCAGTTCAAATTTGTTTAGCACAACCTCTTAGACTATGTAACTTTGAGTTAGTACTTGAGGTATCCTGTTCCTGTTGCTTATGGCCTTTTGAATGATTCAGAGAATTTATTGAAGCCATGGGTTACCATGCACTCAATAATAAATTTATTATGACAAACAGTTAAGATTTTTAACCATGTGCGGTGAACGGTTACTACCTTGAACTTAAACTTCCTGCAATTGATAGTGGTAAGAGGCCTGTATTACCAAATAACAGTTAGTCATTTGTTTAAACAACATCATTTGCGCGGGCTACACGAGGCTAGTTTTTCAAGCTAGGATGTCAAATATCCAGACTTAGTATCCATGCAGCAAAAATGAGACAGTTCTGAATACACATTTACAAAGAATGAATAACTTGATAACTTACAACCATTATTTACAAAATTAGCCTCGATCGAAAAATTTATGACTGTAGTATGTCCAGTAACCTGGGCATTAGACACACTACAGTCATAATCTCTTCTAAAACCTTATTTCCACATATTCACGAATTACTTCAACACCATTTACCTTCACAACAAATAAAAGGTACTTATGACCACTCCCCTCCATAAAGCACAAAACACATTGTATTCCCAAAAAACACGAGTAAAACTCCATTCTAAACAAAATTATAGAACTTTTTATATTCAGAAAACACTTTAACTTCTTAAGTACTGTTCCTGAACTTGTCAAAATAGGTGTTTCATATAATGAGGCTCGGACCACGGTACGTGTATTAAAACTTTTCTTGTTATACCTGCATTGAGTAAACAGTTCGGTGTAGGTGGAAGTTTGAGAACCTGGACGTTGAAAATTTGAGAGGTCAAAGGTAGGTATGTGTTTTGTGAGCTCCAGGATTTCAAGTGGATTTGATTTTTGTGTACAGTGTCAGTGGTTAAGTTAAATTCATTGAAAAGTAGAAGTTATGAGCAACTGAGTGGGAAATCTTCATCCTCCTTTGAAAAGGGAGGCTCCTGCAACTAGCCGGGCATTGCATCTTGTGGGCTACTGCCCGCCAATTGTTGTCGGTTTTCTGTATATGTTTTCATCATGTGGATAACTCTGCTTGCGTAATGTAGGATTTTTTGTAACTTCCGGTGTAAAGGCAATTTTAGACAGGGTCAGTGCACAAGTTAGTTATCGGCGCCAGTGCCTGCGCCTAGACTGGCTTCCACTGTTTACATGGTGTCAGTAGTCGCGGCTAGTTTTCACGGTGAGCACACGTTTGTGAAGTCAGTGAAGAAAAATGAATTCGCGAAACGGACGAAAAAAACATTTTCTCTTACTAGCCAGATGCAACGTCACCCCACAAAGCGGCGCCAGTAACTGACCAGGCTGTTTACACGGGGTTTTTGTCACTGGCGCGGGTGGGCGCGGGTTGCGGGGGGCGCTGACTGGCTTCTAAATATTCGTGTGCGAATTTACAAGCCAGCGCTGACTTCCCGCCACTGGATTGACTTGAAATCAATTTACACGGGTTTTTTTCGGGTCAGCGCTGGCTTGTCTCGATTTCGGCGCCAGTCACTGGATCTGTCTAAATCTGCCTTAATGCGTAGTTCGTATATGTGGCGTTATTGATGAGTGTTTTTCTAGCAAAGGACTTTTATGTATGAGCCCATTAAAAGGTGATTGTTGAAACCTTTTTATCTGCACCAGTACCCCTAATGCGAAATTTGTACTTTACCTTTCGTCGATGCTACATGCTGGAAGTGTAGCAGATAATATAATTCACAGTTTTTTTGAAGTGAAAACTTCTTTAGCGGCGTTGTACACATTTTTTGTAATGGGTAAATAATGTTAAACTCGTGTCAGGATACGTGACCTGATCGATATTCGTAAGACGGATGGCCGTAGCCAGTACCGCGCGTGTTTTGTTTATAAGACGATTCACAAAATACACAGGTAATTGTTCAAGTTTTCACTTCTGTCGGCACTCCCGGAGTGCCACTGTTTTTTTTTATTTACTTACACAATAACGTCTTTCATGCTGATCAGTTCAAAACCTCATATAAAAAAGTGAGCCGTCACGGGACGCCTGGCAGATGTGAAACATCGACATTATTTTGTAAAAGTAATATGATTGAAAAGAACAGATTGCGATATAAACTAAATATGGCATAATGATAAAATAAAATATTACGATTTTTTCCAGAAAATGATGACTGTTTATTTGATAAACATTTATTTTCATTAAATATAAAAACTGTGTGGCGAGAGAGAGCGAGTGGGAAGAGAATCGCAGTCGATTGCGCATGGCGACGCGTCGCCACACAGTACACAAGACTGTGACACACCATCATATAGCGTGGCGACGCGTCGCCACGGCATGCGTCGCCACGGCATGCGTCGCCACGCCAGAAATTTGTTTTACGTGCGGCTATAGATGTTTCACATCAAAAATTGAAAGAACATTGCATTCCCACTTAAATCTCATATCTATGCATCATCAAATGATGAAAAAGACAATTTCTTAGCGCAGTCTCTCCATTTGAATTTTCAACTCTCCTCATGCATTGCAATGAGCGAAAGTGCACGCAGATGTAAACACGTACAAACGGCGATCTCAGTTTATCATAATTAGCCTATCATGTTCCCACTCCTGGGACAGGCCCAGGCCAGGTCTGAGTGGAAGTGTAAGACGTCAAGATCATGCCTTCCAATTTCTGGTTCTAGAACATGCCGGTTTCCTCACTGTTTCACTTGGTGATCACATGACCTGTTACTTGTAAGTCGGGGAGGTTACCATTGGCTCGTTGAATGGAGCCGACCTTCTGTACCTATTATTCTGTACCTGAACGCATTTGGTAGGAAAAACATGGCAGAGAAAATGTGGAAACAATTTTCAACAACACCTACAGATTTTTACCTGACTGCACTGAAGGAGATGGTTTCTTTAAATGGTGGTGATGGTGGTGGTGGTGGTGGTTAATGGTGGTGGGTTTAATAATGTAGGTAGGCTTAAATGTGTGGCAGTAAAGCTCGGGTTGCTAGGAGGCAATAAAATGGTACAGTTTTGTTCTTTAAGTTGACCTAAAAAGTGATTTGTAGTAGTTTAATGTTTTTATACAACTGCCGTCAGCATAATTAGTCTACTGAGTTTGTTAATTATGAAGTACGACGGTAGTTTTGCAATCCATAATCTGTGGGTAGCTCAAAGCGTAAGGGGTTGAGGGTTTATATGGCTTTGTCTATTGAGTAACTATCATGTGTCCTGCCGGTATATTCCGTAAAAATCTCACCAAAAATTTAGGTGAAGTGAGCAGTATGCTGTCATTCCATGCTAGGGATTGACACCACTGGCAGCTTACTTCAAGCTTACTTCATCTAAGTTTTCATGGTAAGATTTTATAGACTAGATCAACTAGAACTCGTGTGCATAGATTACTTTAATTTTTAGGCCATGCTCACACAAATGTATCGCTGATGGTGGCGTGCGTGTTGGATCAATCAGCTCCCTTAAAAATGGTTGAGCTGAATGGTGCTGATCTGTGCGTCATGTTCGTGAAAGGGCGCCGTCATTTGAGCTGGTCATCACTTAGCTGCCTCGGCTTATTTTTAATTAATTAATTTTTGGATTGTTTTGTTACTATTTGCTGTACTGTGGACGCTTTTAACGCGTATCAATGTGCAGCTACAATTAAGTACCCAATCTGTAATATGTTTTGTGGTTACACATTGATACAATATTATATAGTATCAAGTGGTAAGTCAACTGAAAAACGATTCATCAACAATAAGCTATAATTATTTTCGTCAACACAATATGTCACAATAACTATAGGTATTTCGAACTGACGCGCGGTAAGCCGGCTGTCAAACTAAACTGATATATTGGACGGCTGCGGAATTACACGGATTATAATTATTATATATGCTTTTTGTACGCCGATATGTTTTATTGCTATCCCCAGAGTTGGACTAAGCTCGCCTGATTAATGCCCCCGGGAATTTTGATCCGAAAACGTTCTTTTCGTGCGATTACGGACGGTACTGCGATTGGTTGGTTGCTCGGAATTGAGATAGTTTTTTTTGTTTCTGTCGATTGTGGGTTATGTTTTATTTTTCTGTATTTTTTTTCGGGATTGAACGTTGTGTTGACATTTATTTTTGTTTTCGTAAGAATAAATTTGTATTATCAATTCGTCGTTTAATAACCAAGGTCAAACAAACCTTTATTATTTAACGGTAGGTAATAATTGACATTATAACAAAAAAAAACGTAAGTATATAACATCTAAGATTTTAGAGCAACGATTGCTATTTTACTTATAGTAAGTAATATAGATAAGTCTGCTCATATTTTTCTTGAAGAATGTAACAAAATGTTTTAACAATGTTGTTTGATTAGTTGAAAACAAATACATATACTGGTATGTTTAAGCTAGCTGTAACAATCTAGCTACTGGTCCCGTCCAATATCTTTGTGCTACTCCGTAGCCATGAGCTGCACGCTCAAGCGACAGCGACTGCGGAAAAAATAAATGAAAATAGTCGTTTAGAGCATACCACGAGTCACCGCGACGACCGCGACACGACGCGACGCTCGGAAAGACGGACTGAAACAAGTAACGCGCGCGCGTGTCGCTTGACGCAAGTCGCATCACTCGGGGCCGAGAACGGCGCCTAATGCTAAGCCGGGATCACGTCTCGACCAACATACGTGTACCTATGTCTGCTCCCCTCAACGAGGGTATATGCCTGTCAAAATATCTGTTTTAATGAATTGGAGAGATATTTTTATATAAATTCGGATTTCCACTTGCTAATAAACTTCAAAAAAAAAAGATGGGTAGATAATATTATTGAATGATAAAATAGCAACGGTCTTTTTGATGAAAAATTGGTAGACAGGTTATGGGTTACTGATTTAAAAAAAGTCTCCTTTTACTGCAAACCTAACTAAAACAATTACGAAAGGTAGCAGGCCGCTTCTCACACACCTACTGATACATATACAGGATAAAGTCTAGCGTCTAATGTATTAGAACATTGCTAATTGCTACATATTTATGTGATCCACCAATCTACTAATGAGTGTTAGTGCAGCAGAATAATTGTGATATCAAACTTGTGTTCATGATGTACTCAATGCAATTTGTTGGAATTATTTCGTGGAACGTGTGGTTTATATTATGTATGAGAATATAGTGTGTGGTGTTGCATAATAATTGTATTGAGTACTTTTGAAAGTAATTGAGGAGAATTTATATTTGAAGTACCGATTTTGTAATTAGTAATGTCAGACTTGTAAAGCAATTAGCTTTATCAGTTTCAACTTTGATTCCTACTAAATTTGATACTTCAATTAAGTTGAAACTATCTAACTGTCACATAGACAAATAGCCTTTTTCGTTTTATGACGTACAAGTGACATTCAAACTTAGGGTGATAGAGAAATTACAATTAATTATTAAGTATACCATTCATTAGAAATATTTACCATCGTTTCTCGAAATTTAAATTCAAATAAGAATACGTATACAGTAAGTTAACTAACAGAGGGCGTTCCCGTTAACCCGCAATAGTATAGCATCCATACATGCTAAAAAAAATATTACCATTCGAAAATAAAATGTTTTTATTTTTTTTTATATTAAAATATTCACTAAAAATCGTAAATTGATACTCTATTTATTTAATTAATTCTAATTTATTTAATTAAATAAATTCCGACATTGCTGTCCTTCAAGTACGCGTGTACAGAGTGTTTCTTTAACGTATCAATTTACGATTTTTAGTGAATATTTTAATATAAAAAAAAATAAAAACATTTTATTTTCGAATGGTAATATTTTTTTTAGCATGTATGGATGCTATACTATTGCGGGTTAACGGGAACGCCCTCTGTTAGTTAACATACTGTATATACGAGTATACCTCTGCAGCTTGTTCATAATTATAACGTGCAAAAAAGAATTGTTTCATAAATAAATAAAGTTTTGTTCAAAAGAATTTAAATAATTACCGATGTTGTTTCATGTTTAAAATAAAATTTGGTTATTTGTCGCTCGTATGACTAAAAGTCCTATCTCATTTATTAGCCAATTTGAGTCAGGACAACTACACTCTTCCATTCGTGATTCTTTTTGATTTTACATTTCGTTGCCTTTCAAAATGGTTATATTTAGAGATCCAAATAACATAGAGGTACGACGGTTAGTTAAAAGTGTAAAGAATCACGAATAGAAAAATGTAGCTGTCTCAACCCAAATCAGCCAAAAAATGAGAAAAATTAGATAGGACTTTTAGTCATGCGAGCGACGATTTCAGTCGAAGTTTGTTTTGCTACATGTTGTACGTAGTAACACATTGTTACCACTTTGCGCGCTCCTCGACGTAATAACAAAACTTCTGTTGTCTCGCTCAGTCCTTCAATGTGTTATTAAGGTAATATAGGTACCTTATACTTTTTTCTCGTATGCAAAATAATTTTATAAGTGTTATTTTTTGTTTTTTGATGAGACTCCTTTCATTTCAAGACTTTAATTTTTTGTATGAGTTTTTCATACTATCGAAGTTTTGGGATAACTCCAATCTATAAATTGTATGTAATATAAAACAAAGTCGCTTTCGCGTTTCTCCGTGTGACCGCCTAGTCCTTCTAAATTCCACAATGAATTTTGATGCGTTTTTCAATAATTTAGAGCACTTATTTCGAAAGGTATATGTGTAATGTATTCATTATACATATCCGGTATAAATTAATATTATAACTTGAATATAAAAACAAATCTCCATGTTTTGTCCTGTCGTTAAACACGTGCGTAGTAGGGTCGGGTCGCTAGTCAAGTACATTTTAAGTAGATACTTAGAATGTACTTGACTAGCGACCCGATCATATAGACAGATATCCATACCTACTTATGTCGCACCTGCCTCTACAGTACACGTCTTAACATTCACACCGCCTTCACAATAGGACGGGACAAACAAAACAGCGCTAAGAATGTCAAGTTAGGAAGTTTTGATAATAACAAACTTGGCGTAAACAGCTCGTGATAACACATTGTCTTGTAGAACAAAAGATAAGTTCTGCTAAGTTCACTGTGAGGCAGACGCGCCATGATTTTATATACAGTATGAAAACCACATAAATATGCAATAAATTATACTACATGCTTGTTATTGCCTTTTCTGACGATATACAAATGAACGAAATTGGTCGCGAAACGAATCAGCTGTTCCCTATATTTTGACGAAAGCGAACATAATGGACAGCAGATTTTTTTTCGCGATTTCGTATTTATTTTTGTAGGTATATTGTCAGAAAAGGAGATAAAAACTTTAAGGTATAATTTATTGCATAAAATATTATGTGGTTTCCATACTGTATAAAATTGCAACTTGTTGTATGCTGTGAGTTTGAGGGAGAAGCAGCTTTAATATTTTATTAACATTTCCTGTTTGCAAATGCATCTATGTAGAACTGTAAAACAACATTTCAAGTATGAATAACTATACGCAGGTATAAAGAATGCAGATCCTTGATAGCAATTGGCTCGCCTCCTATTACAGCTGAATACCAATATCTTACATATAATGGCTGCCAATCTGACATCCACAAACTAATTACGGGGTAATACGATACTCCTTACGTCCTTAGCAAGACACACGTCTTGCTAAGGACGTAAGAAGTAGGGACGGGTCAGACTTTCGAGCTTCTGACTACCCGTAACAACTATCAAAGATCTACGACTGACAGTCGTTACCCATGGTCACCCATCCACGGACCGCCTGCGCCTAGCGTAGCCTAACCTTGATCGATCGACCCTTGCGACTATGCTTTGCCACGAGAACTGTAAGTTTATCCCGATCTGAAACATACTTCGGCTTAAACCTTCGAAGAATAGAGGTGTGATGTAATATCAAACGAACTGTTTCCACAAAGATTTATATACTAAGCCCTCTGCTTACTGTCTTTAAACAGTAACAGCCACAAATGCTAAGCCGACATACTAATGTATACTTAGCTACATTGCCAGGTGCAGAGCTGTAGTGAACAGATTTGGCCGACTAAATCCGATTGTATTTGCCTAATTCCCATTCTACAATATGCAGGTAAATGTATATGTAGGTATGTATGCTGGTAGGTATTATAATATTAAATTGACGGGTACATCTGGTGCTTGAAAAATATTGGATTACTGTCAGCAGATTTGACATTTTGTAATGACAGTGGTAATGTCTCACTTCGCAAGCTGACTACTAAAATTATCTAGTTTATCACCAGTTGTTCTCGAGAAGCTAGGTATTAGAGGAAATTGCAATATTTCCACAAGGGGAAATCTGAAAGTGGCACATGTCACCGAAATGTATGGAAACGGTTATGATAATGGGCTAGTGAGGCCGAGGAATGGGAAAAATGCCGACAGGAAAGTTTTGATTACGAAAGTGGACCGCTAGAAGAGTAGGGGAAGACCATAAAACCGGTAGATGGATTGTGTGAAAGATATGATGCTAGAAAATGGGTGAATACTTACAAACGTTATGTACAGACGCCAGCACATCAAGCTACCCGAAACTGTCAAATTTTCTCAATCAACTTTGAACTTTATGCTTTAGTGATAAAGATGAAAGTCTATTAAAGAAATTTGACAGATTGTAGTAGCTTGATGTGCTGGCGTCTGTACGCTAGAAGGAGAGTTGAATTTTTCAAAAGTTATACTGAAGTGTTATGAGCACTCCTAAACTCAAATCGAGGAAATTATTAAAAAGTAAACAGCCGAAATGTTCTTAATTATTAATTAAAAAGAATTATGAGTTTTACAAGAACATTTAGCTACTTCAAATTTTCTTTTAATCGTCTTTTAGCCGTTACTGGAACATCAGGCACCCTGCTTAAAGCAATAAAATACATCATTATTTTTCTAATTACTTCTCAGCTGGAAAATACTTTTAATACGTAACACTTCAAGTACACAATTTAACCTAAATTACGGAAAAAGTAATTAAAATTAATTTAAATTAGCTGTAAGCCTGCAATTACCATTGTTTGATTCAATGATAAGCGTTTCCGACAATAACACAAGGCTTATCCTAACTAACTGAGATTAACGTCTCTCTGATTGGCCGTTTGCCGTTAACGAGCGCCGAAATCCGGTCCAGAACAGTTTAATCCTGATAAATGCAGTTCTACATAAATTCCAGATTTAGCCGTGTTTGTAATTTCGTATAAAAATGTATCGATTGTTACGCTAAGTTGAATATTTTGCGAACGCTTTTTTACGCTCGAGTGCATTTTATGAATACCCTTCATGTTATATTTTTTTGTTTTTGATAAACCAGTTTTCCGATAGCTTTGAGTTTTATAAAGTCTCATATTTTTTGCAGAAACTCTCTTTTTAACGAAATATAAAAAAGTGAGTTTTTTTGTATTTTTTGGACTTTATTCGTAAGTTAATTGGTTCGCTATTTGTGGATTTCTAGGAAAGGTATTAAACTGTTTTGATTCTCTGCAGAAAAATGTAACCTCTTTTTTTGTGGACGTCGTTATGGCGACTTAGGTTTAATGTCACAAGGATGAGCCCACCTCAACGCTTTTGAAACGTCTTGTATATATTTTTCTTTTCTGTTTGGATTAGAAGACTAATTTATTTGATATATTATGCTTTTCTATTAGTAAAAGTTATTGAATATTTATTTTTCAGACAAGAATTCTTACTCTGCTCCAATGAGTACTAATTCAATAAATTACAAGCGGTGATTTTTCTAACTTCTTAAAATATTTTACATTTCCCACACAAACTATTAATTATACTTCCCAATAAACAAAACACTAAACCACCTGCTTTTGGTTTATGTTTCATAAAACCTCAAACAATTGAAAATTAACCCCTTTCAAATTGCCATTAAGTTCGTCATTCGTACGTTGATTCGGTAACGACCGCCAAAATCTGGCTCCCGCTGGATTTAACCAGATTTATGCAGTTCAAACTGGCTTCAGACTTGACACAGAGAAAATGCAAATACAGATTTAAAGGTAGATCAACGACGGAATTGTTGAAGGTTTAAGGTCGAGGGTCGATCTTCTTAATGCTCATATCTATTTAGGTTTTTTGGTTAGGTTTGTTTTTATCTAAGTAATCTGTGTTTTGAAATCAAGAGAAAATTATACTTATTTTATAGCCCTGAGATAAACAAATGCGCTTCAAAATATGTACACATGAATGTTCAAAATAAATCCCGTTCCAATGTCACTTTTCAAAACGAATGTTGAGTATGATACTGCAGTGGGCTCAATTAGTGAAAATATTGATAGACTATTGCCCGCTTACACCCAAATCAATAAATGCGTTTAACGCTAAACAATTTGAAACATCGCGGCATCGTTTTGATTACGACAATCGTTTGAAGATGACAGAGATATAATGATGTTTTAAATACGTTTAAACGTATTTAGCTAGTTGTGGTGCAATCGGGTAATAGTTCTACTAGACAGTAGGATCTACACTGTCTGAAAGCAGACCGGTATGTAGTAATAATAGTCTATTATTATGTAACATGCGCCTAAGATATACGAATGCGGATCATAGCCTTTAACACACCAGTGAGCAACCGCGTTGATCAATCATTACTATTTCTCCGTATGGAAAAAGGTTCTTATCCTGCAGCTATATGGGCAATTACTCGCTAGTAATACAACATGCGCCTCTATTATTATTTTACAAATATTTATTAGGTATTCACATTTGTTAATTTAGCTTTAGCTTTGAGAGGCCTGTGGCTAAATAATAACAGCCGCACAGGTCGATCGATCAGGTTAAGATACGCTTGCCGCGGTTGATCTAAGGATGGGTGACCATCTTTATATACCGTGACCCCTCCGTGCCTCGGAAAGCACGTTAAGCTGTTGGTCCCGGCTGTCATTCGTGGATCTTTGACAGTCGTAGTCGTTACGGGTAGTCAGAAGCCCGAAAGTCGACTAGGTATAGAGATAGTTCGAGTCCCGGGAAAGGACATAGGATAGTTTTTATCCCGATATTCTTATAGGATCGACACTTATGCGGTTGAAACCGTGGAGCGCTGCTAGTAAATAATAAAGCTAGGTACGAACTCCTTTATAATTTTAATAAAGACTTACCGTTGCGATCTAATCTTCGGCTTTTAAATCTGAAAACAGAAAATTCATTGTTAGAAAATGAACAACGCATTTAAAGACCTAAATGTTAAATATGTTATATTTAAATACTGCTCGCAAATTTTTTCTAAATTAAATTTTAAAAAAAATTTCATAACGTCCCACAAATTTACCTAATAACATCTGTATTCCTCGAAGAGATAAGCAGATCTATAATAAAGTAAGACTCAAAGTTATTGAAGTTTTTAACCAACTTAAAAAAATAGAAGAGCTTCACAATTCGTTTTTTTTTTTTTTTTGTAATATTTTACCCTTTATTTATAAGCTGATTTGCAAAATGAAGAATTTTCTTTCTGTCCGATAGAAGTTTAATATAAGTGGCAAAATGTGCGTGCTACCTATAGTTTATTTAACACTTTATTTACCCCATATAAAGCCAAACATATTGAAAACTAGTGTACAAGGGACGGTCTTATCGCACAAGGCGATAATGTATGCGTAGTTCCTCTACCTATCGGAAGATACAAGCGTGGTTCTGTACTAATAGAAGTAAATATCTTTCTAAAACTGTATCAGTTCCTGTCAATAAGTCCAAAGTCTTAAGAAACGGCAAGGAATCACAATATTTGATCTAGAACCTAGGTTAATACTATTACCAGACAAACTGGAGATTGCAACTTTTTCCAATCGGCTTACAGGCTGGTGCCGTTGTGTAGAAAAGTATTAGCGTTCGAGCAAAAAAGATTTTATTCCGTGCTCTGTTTTATATTACATTGCATGCTTTAAATATTTTGCTAATAGTAGTCAGGGTGATTAATGGAAATGAATGAATGTTTCTTTTGGTTGCGGAATTTGTGTGGAATTAAAGCTTTTTCATGTTATTAAAATTAATTAAAGGTCTTCTCGAACAAAGATAGCCATCCATCTTAGGAGTCAGCTGTATGTACTATCGAACGCGATGACTACTGGCTAATCGTTTTGTGATGATATGAAGTTCCCTTTGCCTTCAGAGTTTAAGAAAGTTTTTTGAGTTAATTTTATTTTCTTAAATAACGTTATTGACATCTCAATACATCAAACTTTACATAAGTATAAACATTCATGTTTTGTCAGTAAGGTTTAGTTTATCACCTAAAAAGTTTCACGAGAATGGAGCTATGAGCAGCCAGCTCAATTTTTTTAACGAAATAAATTTTCTTTACCGCTTTCTTCCACAACTGTATGTTTCCCCATACCGTCCGCTCGCTAGTTGTGTGCGCAGCTTGAATCTTTACAGACGTGTCGAACTGCTATTGTTACTTGTCTACTTTATTACTTTAAAAATTGAATCTTTATTGGAAAAACGGACATATTTTAATAAGTCGAAAAAAGTGATGTTTTAACTTAGATTTTATAAACGTAACCACTCTCTGTATGTCTATCTCTCTGTTTCATCATTATCTGCTTAGCCTTCTCCCAACCATGTTGGTCGGCTTCCAGTCAATCTGGTTGCAGCTGAATATCAGTATTTTACATGGAGTGTCTACCTATCTGACTTCCACAACCCACAAGCTCCTTAGTAGGTCTGTCTGTCTGTGTAGTTATAATTTGTATACCTTTTATATTTTACTTTACAGATATCGTGTTTCAGCAAAACTCCATACGAGCAGAGCTACGGGGCACAACAAATATTTAAATTAGCAAGGTGGCTAAATACGATTTTATCAGACAAAGAACTTAGTTAACTTCAAGAGAATAATGCCTCTTTTGTTCCAAGTGTTAGAAATCTTCTAAAAATTCTGCTAACAAAAGGGTTTCCTTTGTCCAATGTTTTAGGGTTAAAAGAAAAAACTACTTTTTTTAAAGAATAATAAAAATGCTATTCTTCTTTATTCTTGCAATGTCTAGATTGTGTTAAAAGTTTGGTTTTGTTATTATTCACTTTTTGACAATGTCCACCATCTAAAAAAAAATGCCGACTCATTTTTATCAGTCCATTTATGGATTGATAAAAATGAGTCGGCATTTTTTTTTTTTTTAGAAGCAGAACTACTTTATCATTTAACAAGTACCTATCACCTTAGTGTAGTGGCTATAGGTATCGGTGTTCCTCAATCGATTACCAATTTAACAGATATCGCAAACTTAAAATGCATCGTGCATTAATGCTATAATTGAATTCCTTCAGTGACGAAATAATTTACCGGCGTTCGGAAAAATACCGGATGCGTATAAATATTCATTCAAAACCGTTCACATGTAACCCCATTACTTTTTATTTCACTTCACATTCCCATTATAATATTAAAACTACTCCTTTAAACGTCACATAAAAAAGGACTTTAAAATAATAGACGTACATTTCAATTTTGTGTTTCGATGACCCTGCAGAAGCAAACAGGGTACGAAATTGTTACTCATACGAAATAGAACCTATAACTTTGATGGATAAAGTTGAAAGTCGACTGAGAGTTCGTTGCAAAGAAAATGGGAATATATGAATGACACCTACACTTTACTTCTCTAAATTGTACTTTATGCTCTAAAAATAAAGTCCAAAATCAAACTTACATGCTGAGACGATGTTTCGTGCCCGCTGCGTCAACATTGGCCAAGTCATGTGTGTTGGAGACAAGCAACGCATCTGCAAACAAATAAGATACTGTTATATATAGATAGTGGGATTTACGTTAGTCTAGCATGCTGAGCTTGGCTGAACAAAAAAAAAACAGAGTGCACTCAGGTAATATCTCCTGGTTGTACTGGATAAGTTGAGAATTGTATAGAGAGATTTTTTATGCTGTGTTTAGCTTGTGTGGCGATCGTTGTTACTCTGCACATTATGTAGCCATGGTAACTTGAAACATAAGACCAGTCTCTGTTGGGCGGAGTTTGAAGTTTCATGCTATCATAGAATATGATGCTAATTTTATTATTAGTTTTGTTACACAACTCTCCGAAAGGTTGGAGTAGTAGTAAGTTAGGTGAGGGCTTAGATTTTTGTCTTTAAGAGTTAATTCGACCAAATTTTGATACGTAGAATAGTCATATCCTGCGAATAAATACATTTTCGACAGTTGTTCCTTCTGTCAGACGTCAATTTTTATTCCACAGATAAAATATAATCTGACATTGGTAAAATCGCCCCTTAGTCGCCAATCATAAACAGTGTATTGACGCCTAGTTCTACAACATCCATGCGACATTTTCCAAGGTTTTTGGGGTTGTTACTGATTTAACAATGATCTCGTATCTAAAATCTTCATTCCAGTTTGAAACTAGTTTGAAAAACCCGAAATAAATACATGAGAAAAGGTGTCAACTTTCGAAAACATCAAAATCGTCTCAAGAAATTTATAATAAAGAAAAACCTCCCATAGATAAGTAAATAAAGTCTTTTTTCTTCTACGTTCCCAAAATGCCCAAAAATTTTAATTATTATATTTCCTTAAATCTCATTTAAATACGATTGCGATACGATTAATTTACGAGTATTTGATTACTTCAAAACTTACAAGTCGTAACAAGCGAAGTTGTTATAATCCGAATTAAAGGGCTCTTTACTAAATAACTTTAGTCAGTGTTGTTTGGTGGAAGTTTTGAAACTATTTTCGTGAGATGTCTCTAAGTTCGTTTGATTTAGTTTTGAGAATATATGTATGTAATTATTTGATACTTAACACATTACTTTGACGATTAAATCCCAAAAATAAAAGCAGAAGCAGAAGATTGTTTGGCATATGCTTTCTATTTTTTTTTACAGATATTAGCTGAGGTTCTAGATTTTAGAAAATGGATATTACTATCGAAAATTGTCCAAATCAGAAAACGAAATTCAGTCGGTCTCTAAGAATAAGGGAGGCACCCATAAGCAACTTAATTGCCAAATAACATTTTTGTCTCGGTCGCCGTCTCCTCGCCGAGATTTGGACGATGCGCACACGGAAGTGACAGCAACACTAAGTTTTTGTTAAATTTTCAGTTGAGTGGCAACTGGCTAGCCGGCGACTTATTTTTTTTTTCTTTTTTTTTTTTTTTTTTTTATTGTCACGACAACCAATAGACGGCCGACAGTTGCGTCCAAACCCGCGCACAAAAATGTCTCCCAGCTGTGGCGTCGCTACTTGTGCGCACTTTCATACAAACCCGATGTGAGGGACAAATTAGTTGCGGAGACAAAAGTTGCTCGTGGGCGCCTCTCTTCAGACATACATAATTTCCTAAAGTACGCAGAATTATTGTTACTTGGAGAGATAAAAATATAGCATGACGAGAGAAGTGTTTCTGAGAATTTGTTCAGAGAAAGTCAAGAAGGAAGCGAAGGTTGAGCGTTTTTGGT
Source organism: Luperina testacea (assembly GCA_927399505.1). Classification (NCBI taxonomy): domain Eukaryota; kingdom Metazoa; phylum Arthropoda; class Insecta; order Lepidoptera; family Noctuidae; genus Luperina; species Luperina testacea. The sequence continues at coordinate 3,783,722 of OV656779.1, forward strand.
AGCCGTCTTCTGTAATCGTGTATACAAAAACATTTGGTAAGATTATAAGTAACGAGAGTTTATTTTAAGTACATTTCTTGGGAAACTTAACAGCCTCTTAGAATATGTAAGAAAATCTCAACACTTGAATAGAAAAAACAACCTTACTTACATAATTGTGACACCGAGATAAAAGCAAACTAGGACAACTTAAGGCTTCCTCACACCATTGAAATAAAACTATAAGTACACTATATGAACCCTCATTACTTCGCACTGACATGTTGAATCGCCCCTGTACAAATTCGTACACAAAAAAAAACACAGTAAAAAAGTTCTCAACTACACAAAATAGTAGGGCAACGTATTCAGTCTGTTTGCATACGGACGATGCTCTGTGTTCATTAAAATGCACGAACTGACGTCATTCGGGGCATAGAGTAATGGTTGTGCTGTATTGTACCTATGTGGGACGTGCCTCGGTGTGGCGTGTAAACTGTGGTGGTACGGAGGTCGTGTTTGTAGGTGACAAGCAAGCTGGTTGGTTAGTAATTAGTCTATGCATTCTTAAATATTGGGACTGAAGTGTAGTAATGAGAGGATTTTCTTTATTATTTAAATGACTATAAATTATCATACACTGTGCAATAGATATACCGTCAGTAACCGTGTTTTGACTATTTTATCCTAAAAAGTTCCACGGTCTCTTGGCAAGAAAGTCCACTTTTCGGTCAAACCTTCACAATGGTTTTTTCGACCAACCGTTCATCGATAAAACAATCTTGCGGGTAAACGTTCTTGGGAAAACTGAATTCGGGCTAAGGTGACAGTCTCAACTACGTTTCTTACGGCGAGTGACGCTGATGTATAAACACGATATATTTCAGTAACACACTGTATACGAGGCTTAACACTACAGTACACGCGCCCCTATTTTTTACTTGTGTACACGCGTGGCCTACTATGGTAGGCCATTTTAAAATATCAATAACATGTAAATTCCTAATTATCTGAATAAAACAACAAATGAAATTAATAGGTGTTTATTTTACTTAGTTTTAGAACCTAACTTTTTAGATAAATTATTAAGAAAGTATTAATAATCAACAATTTAGTAAATATATATATAAGAAAAAATAACAAAAATGGCACTTCTGAGATCAACGTAATTTTTTTTTAACTTAAAACTAAACTTTATTTCTATTTTCTTTGTTTTCGTAGCATTCAGGACACACTACTGCTTGGTGATCGGGACAAATCCATTTATTGCAAGTCTTGCATCACTTTTTTGTCGACCGATTTCGGGCTCTCGAGCAGAGTGCACATCTGTAAAATAAAAACTAAAAAAAGCAAAAAAATACATTTTACAATTTGTAACTTAAATATAAATAATAACAATTGAATATCCATACATATAAATACATTATTAGTAATTAGAGCATAATATAATAGCGCTATAAATCGATAATACATCAAAAGTTACATACCTGAATTTGGTGCACCAATACACGCGCGGACTACTTTAGTAGGCCCACGGTTTTGGCGCCAAATTGCTTGTGCGTGGGTCGCGTAAGGGGTCGCGAGGGGTACTGAGGCTGTGACAAATATACCAGACGAGGCTTACCTGGAATCACTAGTTTCTAGCGCGCTATACTAAAAAGTTATTGGAAAAAGAGTTACCCTGGTCTACTATAGTAGGCCGCGCGTGTACTGTAGTGTTTAACACAAATAGAGGAATTCGTTACTGAATTTCCAATTGAATATTCGATTAAAGTCGTAATACGTAAATTTCCATTAGTAAAAGTTATTGAATATTTATTTTTAAGACAAGGATTCTTACTCTGCTCCAATGAGTAATTCAATAAATTACAAGCGGCGATTTTTCTAACTTCTCAAAATCTTTCGTTCTCACTTCTCGATGTATCATCATTACACACCATCACATAAAGGCTATTTTGTTAAATAATGTCCCAATACTTTTATTTACGCATTACGACTTTAATCGAATATCCAATTGGGAATTCAGTAACGAATTCCTCTATTTGTGTTCGATTAAGCCTCGTATACAGTGTGTTACTGAAATATATCGTGTTTATACGTAATCAGCGTCACTCGCCGTAAGAAACGTATGAAAAAATTGACGTGAAACATAACGAGCATTTTATCATAGAGATCATAATAATATCGTGTTTTTAGAACCACCTGTGTGTGCTGTCTCACTTGGTGAGTAACGGGTTCCTGTAAATTACTGACCGTTATTGAAACAGTAGTGTTTTGTAACTATTATGATTAGAGGTGTTCATTAAAATTCATAGTTGCAGTTTTTTGTCATAGTTCTGCTTTGCACTCGACTTCTGTGAGTTTAATTACAGTATCAAATTAAACTAACCATCCAAACCAGACAGACGTGACAACTTCGATATTCAAGAGTAAACTAGTCGCGAGCTCGAACTCACTGGTGGTCATGGCCAAAAAGTCCTGTCTCACCTGGCTCCGTGTCTGACAGAGCTACATAGTATCAGTGATGAGCAGTTACAAGTTAGTCTACACGCACAAAGTCTAGTTCTCACTCACAGAAACACCGTTCCGAACTGATAGCCGCGTACAACAAATTGAAAAGTGTTTTCGAAAATCGAGTTTTATGAAAAATACCATTCCATAAATCAATTATAAATAAAGTTTATTGAAGAGACCGGCAGGTCTATTCTGTAAATATCTCACCGTGAAAACTTAGATGAAGTGAGCTGTCAATAGTGTCAATCTCTAGCATAATCCTGGTGGAATGGCGGCTCGCTTCACCTAAGTGTTACGGTGAATTTTTTATTGAATAGCACTGAAGGTTGTTCTTGTTTGTTTGATCCTCATGAGATATTATGCCTGCGGAGTTTCGCTCACTTATATATGGGTCAGAATAATCTGACCCATGCAGGATAAAAGTCATGAATATTCAAGTGTTTTGTTTGGACAAATAAATAAAGTTTTATTTAGCAAAGAACAATTTATTATGTCAAAGTCAAAGCATCTAATTCAAATACGCACATAAAAGGCTCTTTTGAACGTCAAAATATTCTATTTAATTTTAAAAATATCAGGTTTTTATGATCTTTGATTTGATGAATTTCTTGCCGCCCCGAATAGTAGAATAACTATTAAAACATGGGAAATTTCACGCAAAAAAACAGGACATTTTTCAATTTATTGAATCTCAGGCGATACGAAGTTCTCCGAGTCAGCTAGTTTACAATAAAATGGAATTGATTCTAGTCATAATAATTCCTTGCACCATAATGATATGGAGCATCTTTTGATATTGTTTTTGGCTAAAAAACTCCTTGATTATTCCGTGCGTTGATAAATAGACATAGTTACGGATTTGCGGAAATATTGTTTAAGTACAAAGAGTTGCTATGTGATGATACCCATATAATTAAACGTTATTATGTGTTTGTGATACATAACTAAAGAGATTGGGGAAAGGAAAACTGGAAAAGCATTTGGTGTGGACTGGAAATAGATTGGTACTCTTTTGTTATACCGTAAGTGGCCTAGTGCGATGGTTCAAGTGATAATGAGTTTACTTATAAATGGAAGAGGCATTTATAATGTTCGTAATCACCTTATAATGTTCCCACTGCTAGAACAGAGGCTTTCTCTAGGTTTCTAATCAGTTTTCGAGCATCACGCTCCGCTGGTGTCTATCTGTTAAGGCTTCTTATAGGATTAAATCGCGCGCGACACAAAGGCACCGCAAGTCGCGCAATGAGCGGTGCCTTTGTGTCGCGCCTGTTTGCAGGAGCCTTTACCTTTCCAGACTTAAACCGCTGAACCGATAAAGATGAAATTTGGTATAGAGATAGTTTGAGTCTCGGGAAAGGACATAGGATAGTTTTTATCCCGATATTCCCATGGGAAACTTATGCGGCTGAAACCGCGGGGTGCTGCTAGTACGGACGCCAGCACATCAACTTACCACAATCTGTCAGATTTCTTTAATAGATTTTCAACTTTATCGCTAAAGCATAAGGTTCAAAGTTGATTGGGAAAATCTGACAGATTGTGACAGGTTGATGTGCTGGCGTCTGTACAATGTACATTGTACAATTTGTACATACACATAGATAAAAGTTTCGATAACTCAACGGCTAGTATACGGATTTGGATGAAATTTGGTAGGTAGATAGATATTTTTTTTTACATAAAATATATTCGTTTTTATCCCGAAATAACGCCGAACTAGCAGGCAACAACTAGTGTTTGATAAAAGTCGTTTTTTTGAAAATTTTCACATTTCCGGAACGTGTAGTTCGAAAATGGGCAGGAATTCGAAAAAAGTGTATAAGATTAAGTTGTAGAAAATTGTATTAGCTTTCATTACGTAGAAAATATGTTTTCTCTCCGACGCACCGTTTTAAAGATATTAGCGAAAAACTCAAAAATGGGACGTTTAACCCCCCCTCCCCCCCACTCCGGCTCACCTCCTAGACGCGGGGACTTTTAGTATGTTTACTCTCTAAGCACCCTGAACAACTTTCTGAAGAAATCGCTTAGGGCCCAGCTCACGCACTCTACAACTGATTTTTTTAAGTGGACTACTTGCATATTGATACAAAATATACAACTAGGGTCCGTACATCTCGCCCATAACTCAGTTTGATTGCTCCTAACGTTCACTCTCTGTTCCCACTTCACGTGTTGATAAAAGATTACGAAAGGTAGTTTTTTTTTTTGTCAATCAGCAAAATCAAAAGCAGTTATTAAAACACACCATAAATAAAACTCAATTCACACAAGCCAAAGAACTCCAAAGGGTTTATTAATCCTGCGCATTTCACAAACGCGGACATCAAAGACTTCACCATTGCAATGATAATATTGTACGGAAGAAATACAGCAAAATGTAGTGGTGGACTCATTAAAACTTCTACAGACCGATGCGTTTATGAGTATCGTTGTAAACAAAAACGAGGTTTTTGTTTAGTAAAAAAATGAAATGTTTTTTGACAAGCTTTTATTTATCTTGCAATGTAACTGTTTGTTCGGGTGGACCCAAAATATCAACTTAAAATGTCATTATACAATTTATATGATATAAAAGCTTGTCGCGAGATTTGCCTGTGTAGATAAACAAGTAAATTGAATAACATGATCTGATTGATTTAAATTTTTTAAATTTTCAAACTAAGTAAATACGAGTACCTACCTACTTAAATCTTTGTTAACTTTTGATTAAGATGAAAATGGATGATTTTAATTAAAGAAAGAAAGAAAGAAAATGTATTTATTGAGACTAGTACAGGAAGATCACAAACTAAACTAAACACATTAAAATTAAAATCCAATCAATCCAATTAATTAATAAGTACCTATCAAAGATTATCTTTGGAATTAAAATTCCCTTAATTATTATAGAAATTTTGAAGTATATTCCTAATCCATTGGTTCATATGTTCGAAAAATATGTCTGCTCAACAACGTAAATAACGCGATGAATGTTGTGTTGTTGAATTTTCAAAATAAAACCCATTGCTACCGATAGTGTGTTACGCAATTACCCCGCTGACATTATTAAAGGTCAGTAGGTACCAGTGTGACGAATTCCGATATTAATTAAAAGTGTTGCGAGGAAATTTTCCATAGCAATTACAATCACTACAGGCCGGCAACAACTGTCAGTGCGACAATCTAGTAGCTAATAAATATCAAATTTACAAAACACGCATTCGTTTGTATGAAACTGACAAGTATCAAGCACGCATTCTTTTGTCAGTCGCACTTTACCTATAATTCGAAATTGAATCCTGAAATTCATACTCTCATCAATTATACCTTACCTCAATTTCAATGCAATTTAAGCGAATTGGTTTTTATAAAATTGCATCGGAGCGGAGTGGAAGCTCATAATCTTTTTATAGTTATTATTATAGTAATTGGTTTTGCCCATAGGTATTGTGAAAGATAAGACGCTGTCTTATAGCGAAGAATTAAATATCGCCTTAAAGAAGACACACGGGCAGTAAACACCCTACAGAATGTCTTTAATTCTTCAAACGATGGTCAAAAATTACATCAAAATACATCAAGCCTTTCAAAATTAATACGTAAACATACAGACAAACAACTTAGTTACATACTGTCTAAATATATATAAGAGAGTTTTAGAACTACAATTCAACTAAACGCTTCCACAAAATAAGCTTTGATTCCATAACAATCCTCTGTAACTGCCTCTCGTAACTCATCACTCAGAAAGCATAAAACCCTCCCGGTTAACTGTTACAATTTGCACGAGATGACAAGCGGTTTAAGCCTTTGTATTCTTAAGCCAAAGCCGCGATATTTTCCTTTTCGTCTCTCGCTTGCTAAGAGGTGAAACTGTTTGTATTTCTTACTTCGTCTAATTGAGTTCGTTATGATTACAAGAAAGTTTGACGGTTTTGTTCGGTGGAGTTAGTGTTTTTGAATGCAGCTCCCGTGGTTTTTTGTAAGTTACCGCTTTTTGAGACATTAGAGGAAATATGATTGTTGGAGAAAAATATTAAATTTATTTTTGTCATTATCATCATAATTCTCCACTACTTAAAACGAATATGCCTAATGTATTGCAACAATTAATATTTCTCTGATAATGCTAAGCAGCCACCATGCATGACCGACGGATTATAACAATTACTTATTGGTATCAGCACAAGTAATGAGGATATTACTACAGGTTACTATTAATCTTTTTGGTAGGTATTTTTAGTTATACAATACTTTATGCCAATATTTTATTCTGTGAACCACAAAGAATAATATAAATTTAGCGCTTTAAGATTCATTTTAGGCTACGCTTCCAAATAAATCTTTCGAAATAAGGCCAAAAAGAATTAGTCTCTAAGGACCAATTATTTATTATACAAACCATTGCTTTTGCTAAACAACCTACTTTACGAAGCAGGTAAACAGCAAAAGTATACCTAGATACACTTTTTGAAAAATGCAATTAAAAATGAAATAAACCAAGTATACGTGTTAAATTGATATTTTTCGTACACATGACGTCATACACGAAAAATCATTTAAAATGAAGCTTTATGAAAGGCACCAAACATAAATGGAAGCGCCAAACTTGATCCCGAATTAATTTCGCAGCATAATTAAAACTTCGCACTGGCTGCAAAATTGAAACGCTGTCATTCTAGAACTGGGCTGTTATGGAAATTATTTTATGAATAAATATAGGTATTATGTTTTCTGCCTATTGTTCTACGGGTAAAAAATTACCTGACGTTGCAGATTGCTTTTTAAATATAATTTTCCTTGTTTTCTTTACGGCCAAACTGTTTGGACTGAAAAATTAGATCCAATTTAATTCTTGGACGACTAGCTTTGAAATATGGATGTTCTCTGAAATAAAGTTATTATTATAATTTGCCTGCGGTTTCGCCCACGTGGGGTCGGAAATTATCCCACGGGAGTGTACTACCGGGGGTCCTGCTCCATAGGAAATTTTAGAGTCTAGACAATATCAAACGGGTTGCTAATTTAATTGTAAATTTATTATTTTTTTTATTTAAATTGTTTTACATTCTGTAACTACTTAACTCACACCCTGACTTGTTACTTGTAATTTTTTATTTTTATTTAAATGAAAACCGTTTACTTTTACCATGTTTGTAAATATGTGAGCACCATGTATCTATCAGATAATTAATTTATGTCATGGTTTCATTTTTAATTCTTTTACCTATTGTGGTACCTATAGTAATTTTATTTTAGGTGCATCGTCTTCACATATTATGATTATATAAAATGTATGCAAAATATTGAAAGAATTTTAAAAGAGTAACGGTGGAGTTTCTTGCCCGTTCTTCTCCATATGAAAACTACCTTTTGGAATGGGCGACTAGAATCAATTCTATTTGTTGTAATTTTTGACGTTCAAAAGTGCCTTTTATGTGCCTATTTGAAATAAGTGCTTTGACTTTGACTTTGAAAAAGTCCTAAAACCTAACCCATGTCATACAAATCGGTTCAGTCTATAAGCACTATAAAAGTTACTTTGGCATTTATAATATTAGTAAGTATGGATATAGCTGAGGAGGTCCAAAATGTTGGTGCAAATGTTGGTTCATAATTATGTAATATTTTAGGTTCCTATCAAGGATGCGTTTATAGCTAAAAGGGTCTCGGAATTATTACGAGCTAATCAGGATAAAATCTGCAACCAGACAGCGACAAAGCACAGAAACTGCGCTAAAATTATGATTTTTATGTACAGCCGAATAAGTTATTTGGTATACAGGCAAAAATATTCATCATTCACGTCACACACGTTTAATTTTTATTGTGTGTGTAATAACTTTTTCAGCAAAATGATGTAAAAGAATTGACTACTCAGCATACTCACAACATCGTTAAATGTAATAGTTGTTTGCTAGCTAGTTAACTGCCCGTAATTATACCACCTTTTGGAAGGGGCGACTAGAATCAATTCAATTTTACTGTAAGTTTTGACGTTCAAAAGTGCCTTTAATGTGCCTATTTGAAATAAATGATTTGACTTTGACTTTATACCTAACAGCTTGTTCGACTGTTCACAGGTATTAATAAATGATTAGGTAAACTTGAATATGACTTACCAATATTTAGAGTTGCTATTGCGAAGAAAATTAACACCTTCCCAACCATGGTGGATGATTCTGGAACAAAAACAATGCAAACATCATGTTCGGAAATATCTCAGCTATCTTCTAAAAAGTGAAACCATTTTATTTGATTTTGTAAAACGATACTAGTTACAATTTTGGCCCTACACAGCTTGGAAAGTTACTTCAACTATCAATAAACGTATGGTGTATACCTACGCTGCTGTGTACCTCACAAGGCAGCCACGCAACAGGTATTATTTCCCATGAGAGTGTAGTTATAGTGTATGAGATCGTTATAAGGACATAATATGTTCTATTGTCGTAAAAAGAACTTTCTACACTAACATATTTTCTTGAATCATAGGTGGGGAAACAAATCTAACATGTCTAATGCCTCTGATCAACTCGTTCCAAATAACTGTCTAAATATTTATTTGTGAGTCAAAATGCAGCAAGCAAATCTTGTAATCAGGGCGAGCGAAGCGAGCCCTGCTATATCCCACAACCTGAGCATTTTGTGGTACACTTTACGGAAAAACTATTACGCCTATTGATTTGTGCTTTAACATAATAATTTCTATTATGTAGATGTGTTATCAGTAAAAAAAATAATAATTTAAATTACGAAAAAAAATATAAAAAAAAACTGCCTTAAAGATTATTACCACGCAGAAAAACGACGCGAGCCCTCACAAAGCTCTGCTTTTAGCTAGTAAATAAGAGATAGGTAGGTAGTTAGATTGACTAGCTACCAAAAACAAAGGAATGCGAGTAATAAAGGATACAGTTTTGATACACACACAGTACACAGTATTGTTTTGTTTTGTTTTGATTTTAGTGCTAACAGCGATACTATCAGGCAACTTTTGAATGGATAGAAAACGAGACAAAATCGATTGTACCTACTATTAGAAAGTAGGTACCTACTAAGAAAATAAGAACCGCAATCCGCAATCATATAAATAAAAATAATTCCACGATCACCATGGCAACCAATCATTATAGCTTGAACCTTTCACCCTACATTCAAAAGGCCTATTTAGACATAACTGACGATCAAATATGACAGACAACCTCGTCCTGAACCATTACTGAATTCAGTTCATCACACAAACCATATCAAGTTAATACAATGCAGGTGCCAATGCTAAATGGAAAATTGCTGGTAAGTGGTAACATGTTAAAAAAGTGTAAAAACAATTTTTGTAGATAATTGCATGATGAACAATTTAGTCTAACCTATTTTTATGATTAAATTTACCGTTTAGCTGAAAAATGCAAAAAAAAAAGATTTTTACAAAATTTGACCTTGAATAATTTTTTTTGCACATTTGACAATTTATTTGTAATGGTGTTCCCAGCATTCATACCAAATTTCAGCTTTATGCGAATTAATGTAATCTTGAACGTTTATTTTGACCGGGCTATAATGATTATTAAAGTTTTATAAGACCATATTATTATACAAGAAACTTAATGCAAAAGTAAGTTACAATTCTTAACTCGCTCATAATAATAGAAACGGAAACATTATCTTGTGTTTTTCTTCCTTCCCAGATGGATAGAATAAACAAAGCTCACACAAAATTTCGTGTTGTTTTTGCATAGAATAACTTTTGAGGTTCATGTTGGTTCTTCAAGTAAAAATGCTCTGCAAGAATGTGAACAACTTTTACTGGAACGTGAGTTGTGGTGGATTATAATTATCAATGGTAACTGGCATGGATAAGAGATTTAACAAAGTACTTATTTAATTTTGCAACTAGGTACAAAAATAATATTTTCGTACCACTTGCTCAAAAAAGTGACATTCTATGCCACAAAAAGCGAACATAACAATAGTCATTTTTAATCTGTTAAAAACAGGGAAAGAAAATTGTACTGAATTTCATTCATCCTCTAGGGGGAGAATGTGATTTAAATTTGGAATACTTACCGAAATTTATACTGTACTACATCTGTGTTTGCACCATTGAGTTTGTATATAAAGCATTATACATCTTTTTGAAAAAGGAATACGCATTTATTATGCAGTTATGATTATTAAATAAAATTACGAAAACCGACGGGGCCGTATGAGCTTGATGCCTTTGCTTTTCCGACAAAAAAATATTAGTCTAGGAATTTGCCGCGTTTTTGTTTTCTTCAAATACATAAACGTTAAGTTTATTTTAAATTATTTTTAATTGTCATTATTTTTAATAAAATGCTTATCTCATATTATTATTGTGTTAATTTTTTCGCAAATGGTACGAAAAGTAGAGTATTTTCCTCGGTGATAAAGCTGCCTTAGTCTTGGGTGAACTTAAATCCCTCGCTACACTCAGGACTCGTCTTAAATCCCTCGCTTCGCTCGTGATTTAAGTTTTTAACACCCTCGCTACGCTCGGGAGTAAACCTCGAGTCCTTCGTTACGCTCGCGATTTAAATCGTCACCCGCGACAGAAGACACTGCTTTATCCCCTTGGTTAATAATCTACTAATTATTATATTTAGAACAATAAGTGAACGATTTTACTAAAATTCGTTTAAAAACACCGAAATAGTGGATGTATTATAACTTTGACCCTGCAATTTTCATTATTTTTCTCATTGTCTGCTTCTCAAGTTACTTTCTTGTCAACAAAATCACTCAGGTGAGCTTAATTCGCAAAATATGCAAAGTCCTTACATGAACATTCTTCTAATACCTCTCCAAGATCTGCTATAGGAGATTATTAAGAACGGTAAGACCACTCTATCGTACAATGGACCATCATCATTTTTTCCCCGAATTCTTTTAAATGAATCTCAAAAGTCGAAGATTACAAGACGATACCTTGCAAATTCCATTGTCTCCGAAGCCCGAAAATTTGAAACGTAAAAACTTCTTTGTAACATTCATATGAAAATCCGTAAAGCTTAACTTTTCCAATATAGCGTTGGATATCAAAGTAAACAAATGGAACAGTAAAAAATCCTGGTAATGAAAAAGTTTGAGCACGTCTTAAGATTCTAAAGTAACACTTAACACGCACTTAAGGGTCGCTTTCGCAAGACATCACGGTAAGTTGGTTCAACACTTGATGCAACTTGAGTTAATGGGCAACAGGACTTTTTACTCTTGATAGAAATATATTCTGGAATGTTTTCTTGGCTTAGGGTTCCCGACATGAAGAGGATTCTGTGAAGTTCTCTGGCACAAAGGAAAATATATTTGAGCCAGTTTTGGTAATTATTAATTATATGTAATCTCGAAAAAATTTTTGATAAAAGTGTGAATTACTCTGTAAAACTGTGTAAATGTTTTTAAAAGTTTATTTTTCGTTATTACTCGTCTTTGTCATTATAATAATATTGTTATGCAGCAAAATTTCACGTATTTAATTAAACGTATAACGTAGGTATGCCTCACTTCCTATATATTTTTCAAAAATGTTAGATATTTCAAATTTTGATTCATTTTTTATTAGATAAAATAAAAAAATATTGAGAAACTTTTTCCAAAAGCGAAATATTTAATCATAAGTATCATATTTGTGATTAAATATTTCACTTTTGTTAATTTGATACTCTAAAATAAACCTTCATCACATTATTATCAGTCATGATTTCTAATTTACTGAGTCTCATTAGTAATCAGACGTATTACCGTATCCTTACCATTGAGTGATAGGCATTAATTAATACGAGAATTTAATGATACATCATATGTTAATACAAGTTTCTTAATCCTATAGTAACATTTTAGATACACTATTGGAACTTATCATGAAACATATTATTGTTATGTGGTGCACAATAGCACACAATTTCAGCAATCAGATTTTGTGCTATAAATATTTTTATTGAATTATTTTTCACAAAGATTGCGTCATACATGGTCCTAACTTCGGTACTTTGGCGCTCGTAGCAAGTAACACAATTCCTTACTTTATGTCTCTCCCGGCTGTTGCGTCAAATAAAACATTACGTCTAGATATAAGTTTCAAGAGCAGATGTGACCAGTCGCCGTGACCTCTCCATTCTATCTCAGTCTTAACATTCACTGTTTCATTATAACGCGTTTCATATACCAGCTTATGATGGATGGTGTGGTTTAGCATTTGAGTGGTGGCAATTTATAAGTTTTTAGGGTTCCATCCTAATATCTATTACAAAGTTGAATAACTATTGTGAGTTTCAAAAATATGAATAGTTTTTGAAATTTTATGAGGGGTGTCGTTAATGTTTTTGGTGCCGATCTTATTTCAAAGTTTTGTTATTATTCTGATGGTTCGTTGTTTTACGGGAAAACGTGTAGAATATTAATTACAAACTTCAGAGAAATCAATGTTGGTTTTTACCGCTACGGTGTTTTTCATTATTTATAATATTAATTCAATTGAGATCTTTTTAACGGTTTTTTTTTTCATTTATATCGCGCCATTATGATTATTTGAATACGTCATTCATTATTCAGTTCAATTGTATTTTCGGTGCTATACCACAGTCAAAGTGTGAATAAACCCAAATGTGTTAATAATATAATAATATTAATAAAAAAGCAACACACAATAAACTTAATAATTTAAATACTTAACCAAACAATTAATTTGGTTCATTATCTACTATATAAAAAAATAAGTCGGGTTTTCCTTCCTGACGCTATAACTCCAGAACGCACGAACCGATTTCCACGGTTTTGCATTCGTTGGAAAGGTCTCGGGCTCCGTGAGGTTTATAGCAAAGAAAATTCAGGAATTACGCGGGTGAAACCGCGGGGCGCAGCTAGTTGCTCATATATTATTCAGTGCACTTATATAAAAACTAGAGGGTTGGTCTAAACCAGAAAAGAAATCTGATAAAATATCAGAATATTCTGATTATTCAAGCTGCTACACAGCAGATGCTACATTGTTTCGATATCCAGTTTCGTAATAACAGGTTTGCATAGTTTTATCCGCGCTTTTTACAATAGCCGCGCCAGAATTTCGAAGCCAGTTTTTCCAAAATTGAATTTTAAATCTGAGGTGGCCGCTTGATTTTAAGGTGCAAAATTACCTGTCATATTGTACCTCTTGTATCGTATTGAACTCCTTATGAAATAAGATATTATTAAATGGATTCAATTAATTAAGGTGGCAACCACTTTCTGAGATATCAAGCGAAAAAAAATATGAAAAGATATAACCAGGAACAGTATAATTATGAACTACATCGTTAGATTTGACAAAATAACATTTGACTTTTTCCAACTATGTTGGGATTATTTTCCACTCTAATCGGATGGATGCAGCTGAATTGACATGAATCAACTGTCTATCTGACCTTTACGACCCAGTTACTATAAGATATACAATACCCTTCTGTAATAACAGGGCTTGAAAAGAAGCTTTAACCACAGTGTGATTGGTTAACAATGTCTTTGTACCAACGGAAGAGGTATTGACTATGTAATTAGAAAGGCGATGATTATATTTCTCAATAACATTCCTTATAACGCAATAACACATTCCGAGAAACATTTTAAACTAAGTAACAATCCCGAAGCCGCCTTTCCTTTAAACCAGCTCCCAAACATATAACTATGAGATATAAAACATATAAAACTAGACGATATAAGGCGGGTCAAGTTGAGTTGATATTACGATGTCGTACTTAAATTATACTTTCATGTTGGCTATGAATTTTGTTTGTTATATAGCACGCAAATTTCATGAATGGCGTATATTTACATGAGATATGTAGCCTATATTTTTGTATAATACACTAGAAGCACCCCACGGTTTCACCTGCATAAATGTCGATCCCGTGGAAATATCGGGATAAAAACTATCCTATGTCCTTTCCCGGGACTCAAACTATCTCTATACCAAATTTCATCTAAATCGGTTCAGCGGCTTAAGCGTGAAAAGGTAACAGACAGACAGACACACTTTCGCATTTATAATATTAGTGTGGATTTTATTAAGATTATTTTTGTTGCTTCATCTAGACTGCGTCTTTTGTAGATTACCATTGTTACAAATAAAAAAATTTTTTTAACTACTAGTTTTATTGATTTCGGTTTATTCATTGTAATATTAATTTGGTTTTCAATGAGACTTTATCATTATTGGTATCAATAATTACAATACAATCAATTGTATCTTTTTATGTTATCTTATTTTTATGAAAACATGATAACTATAATTGGCGGCCTTTTTGCTCACGGCCATCAGGAGTTCAGGACAACCACTGAAATAGGTAAGTAACGTATTATTGGTGGTTGAAGTCAAACTCAAAGCATTTATTTCAATTAAACCATTAATGCCTATTAATGGTTTAATTGTCAAGAAGTCAGTCAGCCAGAAAATATGAAGCTAGTTGCCCATTCCAAAGTTTCCAGAACATTCATTCTGGAACTATTGTATATTGCTTAAGTATAAATCTGATTGAAGTATAGTTTTGAGCAAAACTTAAAATTAAATATTTCATTGACATTCTTTATTAAAGACGATTCTCTTAATTGTGTATCATTCGAGAGTATGGATGTAAACTGTCTGAGCTACTGTGTATTGACTGTCACTGTATGAAAACTATGACAGTGCGTACATTCGAACAACGTTGTAAAATCTACTGAATTCTTATCACAAAATTGACAACATAGACATGGGTATACAATCAGTTTTTGTGTTTAGACCCTTAACGTAATAGGAATAAAGTTGAAATTCAAATACGAATCCAAATTCTATCGTTTTGGAATAATCTAAAACCCAAAACCAGCTTCGCATAACACTAAAAAAAGGCTACCTAAAAATAAATCGTAAAAAGCAAACAAGCACTAAGTGAAACCGAATCCCTTTGGACAAGTGATCATGATTAATTGCTTGCTCATCAATAACGTTGTCAACGGCTAGCGATTAGCGATAGATGGCGGCACACGAAAACGGGAGGTTAGGACGCAGGATTTTGGTTGTGGTAGATGATTCGTTGGATTTGAATGTGTTGAAAATAGCGTGAGATTTGAAGTCTCCTACAACCAAAGAATTAATGTAGACATCATTATTCTATTGAAGTTAAAGTACATCGGATTATCGGGTGGTCTGTATCAAAAGTGCAGACTACGATTTATTTTAAGATCACAAAGATAAGTTAAGAGCTTTCTTCATCTTTTCAGCAAAGTTATTATTCTTTAGATTTAAGATTCCTTCAGAGTTCCCACTAATAGTGCACCTATATTGTGGCATAAAAGTAACTAAAAATGAAGTAAAAACAATTGACTAGGAACGTGTAATATGACATGGGTCGAAAGATCGTTAAAACTAATATGACATCTGATAGAGATTTACATCAAAAGAAAAAAAAGGTACTGTGCTGGCCTCCAAAATAAATTGCCATAAGATCAAGAGGATGGTGATAATGTGACAAAGATAAACTTAATTTTCACAACAGGAAAACATTACGCAAAAAGTCTTCATCACCCTTGAGTATTAATGACATAGAAATCCAATGACTCCGAAACATTACACTACTCAAGAAAATTAAAACGCACACATTCCCCAAAGGTCTCTGTATATTATGTACATACATCCGTTATTAATCTGAAAAAAAATGAACCAAACCACGGACATTTTTCCCTCTTTTACCGCGACGACTTTTTTGTGTTGTGGAATTCTTTCATGGTTTTGGAGAGTGCTGAAGCCGATAGCGAGAGAAAATCTAAGCTGGCGGCTGCAAAAATTTTTAATTTTTTTTCGTCATTTTTAAATTTTCGCCGCCGCCATTTTAGATTTTTATCTTGAACTTTGTTCCTACTGGGGGTGACCCCGACCCCATAATTATCATTTTTATCTAAGAAAAACTTGGCTTCAAAAAATTGTGTTTTAAAGTTGCTTTCCCGAACGTAGAATATTATATTATCCGTGCCCGAACAGACTACGAGATATAATATATATATATATATATTATATACCCTTACCATACCTATACATACCCTTACCATATATATACATACCCTTAACTACCCCACTTTAAGTTTCCTGATGACGCAAGCAACGGTGTTACTTACTTAATTAGTCAACTTGAAACTTTATCGTAAGAGGAGAGGTAACATGAAAGTACTAGGAAGATTAAGTTGTTGGTAGTTCTTGAATGTTTGATACAGATTTTTTGGTGAACTGACAGGGCACCGAAAGCTGCAGCATCATTTCACAGAAGACTAATGCTATAAAAGACTAACAGATGCATCTAAAAGTTCCACAAACTCATTAGCCTAGTTCGGCTCACCTTGTGCCGTCAGTTGAGTAACTAATTAAGCTAGCGTGGAAATGCAAAGCGCGAGACAAGCTGCAAAGTTGTCCTATGATTTTATTTTGTTTAATGCATGAGTTTTCATGTGTGTTTTTGGGAGAGTTTGTTCATTTTGTTTACGGTCATTAGAAAGTTGTTTTGTTTGATTCGTAAGTTTTGGCTACTGATATAACGTTTTCTATTTTAAAGTTATCAACTTAGTCAATATTTAACTAATTTCAATGCTAAATATAGGGCTCGCCCTAGTAGTGTTACGAAATGTTAGTTGAAAATTTACGGACACCGAACCCAATGGGTCGATTTAACTACGATACTTTTTCCCATGGTATTCTGGCCCAGCATTCGGCCGACTTTTCCACTACTGTTCCTACTCCGTGTAATGTGGGCCGCAGACCAGAGGCCAGTTGCCCCCTAACCCGAATTAACAATTAATGTAATGAAGAAAACATTGCACAGAAACCGGGACTTAATATTTTGAACGAACAGAGAATATAATTAATTAAACTGTGCATAAACTTGGTGATCAATGCTCGTTCTTTCTCTTTATGAAAAGAAATCTTTGCCCTGCAGTGACATTCCTTGTTTAGTATTTTTAGTACCTTGTAAAGTAAATTATTAGATTGATATTTCAAAGTGTGCTTTTATAAAAAAACTCTTTGTTATACACGGCAAGTTTTAAAATGTTAATCAAAATGAACTTTTAATAACATGTTCGTAGCCGGGTAGCATCCCGTATCTGTCCTCTACGAAGTCTACGCCGCTAATGATAAGGTAAAATGGAATTTTCAGAATATTTGGTGAGTGTAGCAAAATATATTAGTTTTTCTACTTGGTTGTACGTCCCGTCGTCGTTTCGAAAACCTTGTTAAACTAGTGAGTGATATGATACGTATTAATCATTTGACGTGACTATGGTTACGTGTTGATTTCAGCGTAAATAATTTTTTATATTTTACTAGCTGCGCCCTGCGGTTTCGATCCCGTAGGAATATCGGGATAAAAACTAACCTATGTCCTTTCCCGGGACGCAAACTATCTTTATTATACCAAATTTCATATAAATCGGTTCAGGGGTTTAAACGTGAAGAGGTAACACACAGGTAGAGACACTTTCGCATTTACAATATTAGTATGGATTAGCTTGAATGTGGTTTGAACGCCTCAAACCACGTTGAAGTAATAATTTTCGCCGGCTCGGGATCCAGGTAGAACTTAAAGTAGATAGATGTTAATTGCATAAGTTATAAACCCACTGTTTATTGTAAATATAGTAGCTTAATTAAGTTAAAACCGGGCTTTGGTAGGTAGTGCTTAAGTCTTCTTGAGGAGCTTTAATTTTTATTAAGATTTTTTGAACTCCACTCCTGCTGTGGTTTCTTGTCGTAAAAGGGACCAATATATTATTGTGTGAAGAGGATAATATTCAGGAGTGTTTGTCTGTCTGCTAATAACAGAATAGGTGCTGTGATCCGGGATACAGCTGTTAATAGAAATGTTTGTTAGTTAAATAAAGTAATGGAAATTATACATCCAGATATTATGGACAATTTCAAGTGTTTACTTTTCACTTGACGTGAATGTGTATGTGTAAACTAAATGTAGGTACTGTATCTTTCCACAAAAAAAGACGATGATGAGAAATAACAAAGGTAGCAGTATCAGGTCAAACAGGAAAAAGAACGGTCTTTATAATTATGTTTTAGAAATTCATAATTTTTCGTCAATAATATCGCTTAGTAACTGCATCATTTATGGAGGACATGATAATTTAAGAAAAGTTTTCTTATCTGCTGCATTTATACCTAGGCTATTTTATTTTAACGTGAAGCAACCCACTTCAAAACACATTTTTTTTTTTTTGTAAAATCGTCATGCAACATAAATTCCGACGAAAATTTAATTTCCTCACAAATTTCCGAGTAAGGTAAATTTTATTGCTTCCTGTAATATTTTTATACAGTTGAAGCAGATTTTCAAAGGTTTTTTGTAATTATAATGACGAACAAACTTCTGATTAGTGGGGCGTGATCTGATCACAAATGAAGTATGAATTTGAATGTTGTGTCAAACGTGGGGAAGACCCATGTCTCTTACTGCATAGGCACTCATGCCGGGATAAACGTATGTATTTGCCAGTCAGCAAGGAGATTACAAGATTTAGGCCTTTAATAGACGATACGTAATTTCTCTTCATTTTTTTTTTCACAAGAAAATGGCCGTTTTGTTGAAAAACAATAGAATAGCGAAACGTATTTCTACCTAAACCAAGTCAAATTCTAATCAAGTGAAGGGCGTAGTGCTACTCTATAAATTAAATAACATTTTCTAATCATTTACATTACCAAATCTAACCTTTAGTCTAAACTGAGTTGTCGGTACAAAATATTTCTAAGAAATTAACTGAAACATTTTAAATATTTCCTTCAAAACTTCTTGAGTACCTTCAGCAACAATATTGAAGCAGCTCTAGCAACAATAAATCGCTGAAACTTTTAAATGCCAGTAACTTGGAAATGTCGAACATTCGATTATGGAATAACTTACAGGAACAGTTTACGAAATGAATCCGAATTGGATGACAAATTGGATGGAATTCGGTGAATTAATGAATGGTTTTTAAAAGAGATCAGTGAAAACGAGAGAAATTAATTCATACGTGACCTACTAATGAATAAAAGCATTTTAACGTCACATCACACCTGTTTTCCCCGAGGGGTTAAGAAGAGGTGCACACAGGACACCCACATGTCGGCAATTATGTTAAAGTCCTATGTAGATGACAAAGGGCGAACCTATAGCCACCAATGGGGCAAAAATATAGATAGATATCCGGGATTTGAGATATTGTAAATATTGGGCTAGACTCGATATCCGTGGCTGCTACTAAGAAATTCCTGCTTGAAAAACAATGACACTTAGAAACATTTAAAATGCCACAAAATAAGCTGTGTTTTTCGCTAACAATATTCCTTTTCGTTTGATCATTACCAGCAATACCTTCTTTTCCTTGAAGTATTAGTAACACAATACTACCTAATTGTATTGGTGCAAAAAGGAAACAATAATATATGAACAGTTTTATAGTTTTATAGATAATCGTCCTTTGATCAATTTTCTCTATTTCTCATCATTTTCTATTTTCACATTGCAGTAAATATACTTTGTCAAAAAAATTACCTACACACGGACCATTATTTTGCCGTCATCAAAAACCTAAACTACTTCAGAGTTAATTTTTGACATGACAATTTTGTCTGAAGTGAAGTTGAAGCTCTGTCGATAGTCTTAACTTTAACAGCATGTATCTGTGGCTATAAACGAAATATTCATTATCACCTAGACACAAATACATATAGAGAAAGATTTTATGCTGAATCCCATTCTATGCTCAACTCATCTTATCTATATTGTAAATTCGCTTTTCGAGTCACTCGCTTCTAAAAAGGGTTCATTTCTCACTAAGTAGTAATCCAGGACATGTTGAATTTCAATTTGTATGAACTGATTCCTGGAAACAGGAATGAACCGGTTTGAGAGCCTAAAATTCGAAGATTAGCTTACAAAATGTACGAGAAAAATGGAGATTCATTTCACAGGATTATTAAATAATGTTAGGTAGGTATTTGGTTGTTTTGGGAACCGTCTGTAACTTCATCGGCTGTTGGTAGGTATAACAGAAGCATTTTGTTTTCGTAATAAATATTGAATGTGGCGAGTTAGCGACGTGGTTGAGCAATTTTTTTCTGTGCTACGTGTTACCATGCGCTAAAAAGAATATGTAACCTAATCTAACCTATATATCATTTTCCAGGTTTGGATGTTGTCGGAGAAACTCTGTAGGAAAACAAAAAGGTCTAAAAGTGTTTACTTTGAAACTCAAAATTAGCATTAGCAATGAAATAAGAGATGAACAGTATACAGTGTGAAGACGGCAGGTAGATACCTACAAGAATGTGGGGTTGGTAAAATAAACTTCTAGTAACTGTAACTACGCGTAATTACTGCGCTTAACTTAAATAAATCTGCAAAAGGTAAGAAGAATCATTACGAGAATGGTGATGCCAGTCAATCAAAACCACAAAAGCTATATAAAATACAAATTCGACTGTATTAAAGAAAATATTTCCTCCTAAAACGGAAAGCACTCAAAAACAAGTTCGCAATAATCTTCAAAACACTCAAACAAAATACACGGAAGTTCATTTCACAACCTTGTCAAAGCACAGACGTTTATTCGAAACAAAAGAAAAATTCATAAGAAAAATACAAACAGCCAGTTTATTCCCAGTATATTTCCGAAACGATAATAAAAGGTGGGTTAAGGTGAGTTCTCACCGCCGCGCGTCGGGAGCAATCGCGTGTAATGTAAAGCCTCGTACCCGGCATAATGTATCGTGTAAGTTAACGTGAATTCTGCGTGTTGATGGCATTACATGTAACGCTCGTTCCGACGCTCGCGAACACTTTTCTTTGCGGTGTTTTGGTTTACACGACACAATACATACATTATACATTACACGCGTCTGTACGCAGCTTTCTACGCGACTATTCCAGGTGAATGCTCACCTCAAGGATAAAGAAAAAGTAAAAAGGGAAGTTCATTAATTTATTGACTGCCGAAGTATTGTTCATTACCAAAAGTGTTCGTATAAAAGAAACCGAACCATTTACTGTGATAAATGTCTTTCTAACGTCCTATATTTGGAACTGTTCTGTGTTTCTCTTATTACGGAATTTAATTATTTTCTTTGGAATGTTTTAGTAGTAATAAATCTAGGGTCTTGCGTTATGCGTTTGTTAAATAAGAACAAGAAACCTATTTTGTATACTTCAACAATAAAACAACATTTGAGTGACCGCACACTGAAAACGGATTCACTTGTTTTAAGAGTAACTCATAAACTGTTTTTGCATTATTTCTCTACTTACTTCGTAGATTTATCAAGTCGAAGATCGAGCAAAAAGGCTCCTACAAACAGCCGCGACACGCGATATAATCGCGCGCGACACAAAGGCACCGCTCGTTGCGCGACTTGCGGTGCCTTTGTGTCGCGTGTCGTCTCGCGCCTGTTTAAAGGAGCCTTTAATCCATCTCCTTCTAGCAATAGAACATGGCTTTAACTCTTAATACAAAATAATAATTATTATTATTATACCATAACTTTGAAATCCGATAATTACCGCAAAATCGTCTTCTGTATCAAAATTTCTATCAGTAGGTATCTTTAAATCTCTTGTTCAAGTTAAGGAGTGCGATAAAATCAACAAGCTTTGTTCACAAAAGGTAATAAAGCTGCCAAGAGTGAAAATTATCGGCGGAACGTTAATTTTAAATCTTAGAAGAACATTTAATTCGGGTTTTTATTATAGGTCTAATCGTCGCTGTGGGATTGTATTGTATAATGTTTTATCTGGGAGATAGGGATGTGGTTAAATAAAGGATCTCCATGATGTTTTTAAGGGTTTTTGGAAAAGTAAGAATAATATTTTTCGGTTGATTTTGATTTTTTAACAAACCCATTAATTAGTATTTATATTTTAAAATTTCGAATTAAACTTTGTCAAGAAACAGCACTTAAAGCTAGAAATTATTTTCATGATAGTGAGTTTGGTTAATAAAGATCACTGTTTATTGTTATTGTCTTAATTCAAAACAACTCACTAAACCGAAAATAATACTAAATTTAATCAAATACTGATACAAAGTAAGACATTTACATTGGCAATCCCTTTCCTTTTGAGTAGACGAATTTTTCAATCATTATGAAGAAATTAATTAGAAATTTCCTTCAACATCGTTCAGATTGTAATTGTGTGTTACGTACCTAATTGGGATTCAGGTGTTATTTACTTGAACCTTAATTAAACTCGTCTTTGAAAACATAACCTACTTTCCCACCTAAAAACAGAAACCACAAACAAAGCCATCTCTATTATTACAAACGAGAAGTTGATGCAAAAACCAGAAATAAATTTCGGAGCAAGACGGTGAAACGATTCAAGGGGGCTCGCTTAAAATTCAACCTCCAATGTTACTCTGGTTGAATTTGAACCACTCGATACTAACTGTACACGATTGGATCTCGTGTAGGATGGTTTTATTGCTAACATTACGACAATTTAGGGATAAATATTGCTCTTCAGGCAATAAATGGCCTTGTACAAACGTGATCTTTTCAATTTCTAAATATGAACAGTTGACCGCATGACTCTGGTAACAAAATAATGTAGATAGCCGCTTTATTTTGTACTGGTAAGGGCGGTTTTCGTTGTTCAAGTATTAGATTGCTTTAAATTGCTTTTAATGTATGTCTTTAGTTTTTATAAAAAAATAATAGGTTCTCTTATACTAAGTCTTATTAAATAGTTATAATAGCCCCTTTACTCTTTGTCCACGAACGACCGGTTAACCGTACTTTCAAAAGTAATTCAAGACCTTATGGACCTTCTTAAAAGTGAAACAACGTAAGAGAATCACAATAACAACTGAGACATATCTTTTGACCTGGATACGTCAATAATGGCCTTTTCTAAACTATTTTTTAAATGTAAAATTTCAAGTAAACTTAAATCCAATCTTCCTATAAACTAAAACGATTTGACCCAACATTCTCGTGCACAAAATCGTGCGACACTTGGTAAGGGCTCCGTTCGTTTGAACTCCATGGCGGCATTTGAATTGGAGATTTTACAGGCCTTAAAACCGACGCTGGATGTCCCGAACGGTAGCCGTTATCGTGCTAATTAAGAGCTTCATCTAGGTAGATGGTTCCCTTATCGAATGAGGTTTTAAGTAAATTTAGGGACCATGTTGCTTTGTAGCGGATTCTGCCAAGCGATTTTGTGAAGGCTTGGTGGGAGCCTTAAGTAGTTCTAAATACAAAAAAAAAAACAAATTTTAAAGCCGAGTCTAAGTTGTTAATTTTGTATTTAGAACTTTATAACAGTCGTAAGGTTCGAAATTCAAACACTGGATGAAAGGGTTAAGCTTGGGCCAAAGTTAGAACTTGTATTGTAATAACACGGAAAGCCTTTTATAAGTCCAAGTCCACACCACATGAAATCACATCACCTCGCGGACAACTTGCTTCACAGCAAACTGCTGAACATTCTCAGACTCTTGCCTGCTACTTATACCTACGCGAAGTTAATATTATAAAGCCTCTTCATTTGAATTCCACTGCGGGATTTGAATTTTAGATTTTACAGGCTTTAATCTGAAACCGACGTTGGATGTCGTCTTGAGCCCCTTATTCTGCTAATCAAGGACTTCGTCTATGCAAATGAGTCTCGATCGTCGTTCCCTTATCAACTTAGGAGCATGCAGCGTGAATTTTATTTTTATTATTAGTATTTATTATTTATTTATAAGTCAGTCTGTCCACCCTCTTACCACACGAGTAGACAAATGTCTACTCATGTGCTCTTACCCTCTTCTCAGTTGAGAAATTTCCAAAAATGTTCCGTTTTGAAAACATCTTATTTTACTTTTATAACGAAAGAATGGCTTGGTAGTATAGTAGTAAAGAAGTATAAAGTAGTACAATTTCAAGCTACAATATTATGATAATCAGGCTACAGTGACAGCTTTGTTCCGTTTATCGACAAGAATAAGTTTACAGCTTAATTAGCCATGGCGGCGATACCTATCCGCTTGTCATTAAAATTTTAGTGATTTTATTGATCTGATCCTGCAGAAACGAATAAAATACTGATAAGCCGCACTTGCAACCACTAAAACAACAATTCAGTATTTGTTGTTTTAGTGGTTGCATGTGCGACTTATGCTTTTAGTTTTTGATCCTGGAGCCTGTTTTTTGAAGTGAAAACTTCTTTAGCGGCGCTGTGTACTTTTTTTGGAATGGGTAAAAACTTCTAAACTCGCGTCAGGTCACGTGACCCTGATCGAAAATTCGTAAGACGTAAAACGTAAGACAGCGCCATCTATGCACATCGGGAAGAACTACGAGGGCCTCGCGTACTAACTACGTAGTTCATCCAACAACGACGAGATGGCGCTGAACCACGGATATATAACTGACGACAAGCTCAAATACATTTTATGTACAAGGCCAATATAGTATGTAAAAATGTAACTAATATCAATCGTACCATCTACGTCCTCTTCTAATACGCCTCTGCAAACATTATGGTAATCGAACAAAGGTAACATTGTGTAAAATTTCATACAGGCTCCTTATTAGTTTATCTAGTTACCACTTTAGAAATGATTAACGAAGCACTGCCGCGACCAACACCACGAACTGAAGTCTATCCTGTGTGCTTATTTGTAAATCTGAATAAATTCCTTTCACGAGAAGAATAAACCAGTCACTTTGGTCATCATACCTGATTTGCAAAAAACCCTATAAAATAAGGAACACACCTTAACACGCGTGTTTTGTTTATAAGACGATTCACAAAATACACTCGTAATTGTTCAAGTTTTCACTTCTGTCGGCACTACCGGAGTGCCAGTGTTTTTTTTTTAAAACGGATACATTATACCTTCTAGTTCTAAAGACATTACTCTTAACATCTCTATGTAAATATCACAATCATAATATTTTTCAGTGCTTCAAAGCGCTTAAGGAAAACTGCGCAGAAATCCTCCACATTCAAGATAAAACGCTTTAAAGTGTGTAATGTGTTAAAGCGGACAGATCGCGCCATTCACGTCGGTGCCAATGAAGTAGTGTTTCGGATGTAATTCTAAGACCTATATGTGTGAATAGTCGAATTTATAATAAGGTTTTATTTTAGAAGCGGAAGGAGAAAAGGGAAAAATTACATCATCGTATTACTACTATATACACTATTTCAGTAATGATTGGCTTCCTAATTATTGAAATCTGTTGGGCCTTTTTTTTTTTTGAAGTGAAAACTTCTTTAGCGGCGCTGTGTATGTACTTTTTTGGAATGGGTAAAAACTTCTAAATTCGCGTCAGGTCACGTGACCCTGATCGAAAATTCGTAAGACGTAAAACGTCAGACGTCTCGCCCACAGCCTCGATTCTAACTAGGCATGGGTAATATCGCTTTTACACTATATCAAATCGTATCTATGTATCGGTTTAGAATATCGGATATCGTATCTATATATTTCAATATCTATTTGGCTGAATCAGTGTGGAACTCGGAATCGAAATTGGTACTGTGATATTTAGGTTTCGGTTTTGTTCGATTCATTACATCATTGTATTTTATTTGTAACTGTATATTCGAAATCAGTGAATGTATTGTTGATAATATGGCACTCTGAAATGAAACTAGTACAGCCGTTTCGGTTTTCTAGATTTATATTTTTATCAATTATTTAAATAGGTCAAGTATCTATTCATCAGTCATGAGTGAAGCTAATAACTGAAGACTGACGAAAACAGCAAAGTGCAATCAAGGTCAAGGGTCACGTAAAGTGATTTTAAAACAATTTTTGATGTGAAACATCTATAGCCGCACGTAAAACAAATTTCTGGCGTGGCGACGCATGCCGTGGCGACGCGTCACCACGCTTTATGATGGTGTAAGTATATATACAGTCACAGTCTTGTGTACTGTGTGGCGACGCGTCGCCATGCGCAATGTTTCACATCTGCCAGGCGTCCCGTGACGGCTCACTTTTTTTGTTGAGAATGCCATAGGTACGATTTAAAACCCTTTGACGTTTATTGATGGTTACCTGCTTACAAGTGTTTACAAAATAATGTATTCGGTATTAAACTCTATGCTCCTGTATATAATGTTTAAAATTAGTATTAGACGTTAGCTTAACGCGCTTTCTCGCTCGTTCATCTCTAGCTACATCACTCCCGCCCGCGCGCATCGCAAGGATACGGTACCTACAACCGTATAACTACTACTGTACCGGAATCAGTTTGAACCGAATATCATAGATCATGTGATACGATATCGTTATAGTGTCTCGTTCTAGGTACGCGGATACCTGAAATATAGATACAGTACTGTCCGATATAAAGGTATTGGATATTGTACCGATATATAGATATTGTATCTATATACGATTTGTATCGCCCACTCCTAATTCTAACTGTCAAATCAAAAAGCTCTAAATATTCGGGCGTAGACTGACAAAAATAATAAACTGTATTTAATTTTTTAAATATTTCTATTCTTTTACTACACAATTGAAGCTACATTTATTAGAAGAAGCTAAGAAAAGTGATAATTTGAAGAAAGCTCGACAGGCGAAACAAATACGAAAGTTTAAAACAATATTCCGTGATACAGATTTTATCCATATTTACAGGCTTTCTGAGGATTTAATTAATATATTGGAAGATGACTTAAGTCCATATATGCGTCCGCGACTTCGTTCCAGTGGTTTAACCAAGAGGCTAAAGGTTTGTTTACATCTAGGTTTCTTGAGATATGATGGGTATACCTCACCACACACCAACAAAAGCCTATTGAATTCCTGATGTTTCAGATATTATGCACACTATCATTTTTGGCTAATGGAAGTTACCAAAAAATCATTGGGAAGAATGTAGACACATACATATCTCAGTCTTCTGCCTCTAGGGCAATCCACGAAGTTATTATTTACAATACAATGATAACTTAAACACAAGTCAAGATTGCACTTAATTCTAGCTTCATTCATTGATTTCAGGTGACTCAGGATATCCTCAAAGGCCTTATTTAATGACTCCCTTTAGTAATTCAGAAACTGAGACTCCAGAGCCATTACAACAATTTGCACAGCAGTGCAAGAAACAGTGTAGAGGACTATTGGAATCCTGAAAGGACGGTTCAGATGTTTATTAGTACATAGGGTATTGTACTATGATCCTATAAAAGTGGGAGAAATTGTGATGGCTTCCTGTGTTTTAAACGACATATGTAATAGAGCCGGGCTACCAGCTCCTATGATGATGAGACCAATGTGACTTAGATGAAGAATCTAGGTTACTTGGAATCCTGACACATCAGGCTCCAACACATGATGACTTAGAGAGTAGGCTGATAAGTAGGCGAGATTTAGTTAATCAATTATGGCGAGCATGTTGTATCTACAATTTATGCGTTCCTTTACAGATGTGGTTAACGTGTTTAGATAGAATATACTCACCATTATTGATTAGATACAATAAATAGGTATTTAAATTATTAATAAAAATATTATTATAATTAACAATTGTCATAACATTTAAGGTGTGTATTTAAAGTGTGGTGTTTAAGGTTTATATGATTAGTATAATATCAATAGCCTATAATAATATGTGCCTATTTATACCTTAGTCCCTATTTGTACTATATTTTTAAATGGGTAAGAGTGTATACAGGGGTATGAGAAATTAAACAGATAACTGCATTATTTTCTTTTTTATTTACTATTAAAAACAATCAATCAAATCAAAAATCATTTATTCAAAATGACTTTTGATATTCAGTTAGAAAAACTTGATTCTATACAATAGTAGGTATGCAAAGTAATTAACATTACAAGAAACAGGACATTTAATTAAATAATTTAGTATATACAATGAAAACTACCCAAGCAAAACAAAATTAAATAAGTACCTAAATAAAAGCCTGCAGGCATAAAGAGCATGCCCGCTAACAAACATTGACATTTACTACAAAAAAACAGTTCTTATACTTAAACTTCTTAACATCCATCTTAAATAAACTTAAAATTATCTAAACATAGTAGTAGATCCATGTTTCGGAGATTCAACTTCCTCAACTGATGGATGCTCATAAATCCTGCAGTGCCTGGGTCTGCCTTGACCATGACTCACTTATTTCCTTAAAAGTCGAACATCCTCTGCTGGTTGTCAATAAGAAGTCTCTCATTTTCCAAACACCTCTCTTTAATGGCGACAAAACATTCAGTCAGGCTCGCCATTTGGATTGCCTTTGAGAAGGTGGTGAGTGCTGGATCAGACGGCGGTGTGCCGTTCGATGCCTACGAGATGCTATGAACATAAAAATGCAACAAATTACTATACAGAGGTAAAACAAATATGTAAGTATCATCAACATCACATCACTCTCCCTCTAAAGGAATAGATATTACAATGTAGTATACATATTAGATGTAGTCTATATCTTGATTCTATTAGATGTAGCCTATATCTTGATCTTGATTGAATAAGGGCTGCTGTTGAAAAAACCTACAGAAAATCCCAACAAATTGGCCCAACCCGGGAATCAAAAGTGAGACCACTACTATGTAGTGCTTTTTACACTAAACCAATAATTAACCAAATTATAATTAAGTTAACCTTACATGAAGATGCAATTGGGGCATTACTCCTATGATGACGCATTGCAAGACTGCAAGTGGTGATCTAGCCTCAAACTGTAATACAAAAAAAAGTTATCTAAATATCCATTATAAAGTTAAAACATATTATTGTAAGACTTTTATTTAAAACTTCACCTTTTGTTCTGTATTAGGCTGGTTTTCCATTGGCACATTGTCCCTATACAAAGATGGGCCTGGTTGTATGTCCGTTCGCCCTGCAAATATAACATTACATTATTATATTTTATTAGAATTAACTTACTGGTATTGAAGGTGTGGACTGTTCGGTCTGGAGCATGCCTCTAGTAGATTGTTCTACAGGCAGTAATTGGTCAGTAGGTCGTCTTAGGGGTTGCTTAGGACTCTACAAAATTAAATATGAAAATTATAATTTCCAAGTACCTATACAGTTTTCATATTATGTAATGAAAGTATAGCACTTCTTGGCATGCTAAAACACACAATGTTACGTTACAACAATAAAGTTATACGTACATATTATAGTAAAACAATAGCTAATCATGTAATTTACTTAAATTTTATTAATATCTCGTGTATCATACAATACTCGTGGATGAGACAATAGTAATAATAGCCATATACTATCAGTGAAAAAATCATAATACTCACATTTCATTAGGTAGTTGTATTTATCCTCTTAGTCACAGAACTACCTATGTTAAAAGCACTCGCTGATACAAATAATCAAGGCTTGAACAAGAATCAAGCACCCAAAAGTTTAAAAACTACAAATTCAAGTGATTTTGTTAGCGTCGCGTCATCGGTTGTTATTGTTATGTCATGTTGACTTTTAATTCATCGTCGCGTCGCGTTGCACGAATAGAGCAAAGGAATCGTCATTCAGCCTTAAAATGTAATAAGAAATATGAAATAAGCTCTTTTAATAATATGATATTGGTTATAGTTTAACTGTATTCCTTATAATACTTAAAGATAGACCTTTAATATATATTTTAAACCTATAAAACTCTCAGTCGAGATTGATCGATTATAATTTATAGAATTTGTGTCAAGCCCTACGTTCGTCTGAGAAACAGCGACGGGAGGTTACAGCCTTGGGTTCGACGACGAGCACAACCACGTTAGTGAATACGGTTTGAATCAGCGCTGTACGCTCGGTCGATCTCAAGGCTGTCTTGTCGACGAGCTCGTCGCAGCTTACAGCCATGAAATTGTCTTTTAGAGAATAGCACTGCTGAAGTCTATCCTGTGTGCTTATTTGTAAATCTGAATAAATTCCTTTCACGAGAAGAATAAACCAGTCACTTTGGTCATCATACCTGCAGTGCGATTCTGTAACCATCTCACCGTGAAAACTTAGGTGAAGTGAGCGTGGAGTGAACTGTCAGTGTCATCTTACCAGATACTAGGGATTGACCAAGCATACATTTACAATCATAATCGAGATTTTAATAATATTTTTTAATGCTAATCCTATTGATATTTTTATATAATTCAAAGCTAGTATTTTAGTGGTCAAAACATTAATATTTTGTGGGGTTTTACTTACAATAAAATAGCAAAATAGAAGCGCAGTCAGAATCTCAACCTTGTTGAAGTGAAAACTTCTTTAGCGGCGCTGTGTACTTTTTTTGGAATGGGTAAAAACTTCTAAATTCGCGTCAGGTCACGTGACCCTGATCGAAAATTCGTAAGACGTAAAACGTAAGACAGCGCCATCTATGCACATCGGGAAGAACTACGAGGGCCTCGCGTACTAACTACGTAGTTCATCCAACAACGACGAGCGCGTTGTTGAGGACAGCGCCATCTATGCACATCGGGAAGAACTAAGAGGGCCTCGCGTACTAACTACGTAGGCCTCGCGTACTAACTACGTAGTTCATCCAACAACGACAAGATGGCGCTGAACCACGGATATATAACTGACGACGAGCAAATCTGAATAAATTCCTTTCACGAGAAGAATAAACCAGTCACTTTGGTCATCATACCTGATTTGCAAAAAACCCTATAAAATAAGGAACACACCTTAACACGCGTGTTTTGTTTATAAGACGATTCACAAAATACACTCGTAATTGTTCAAGTTTTCACTTCTGTCGGCACTACCGGAGTGCCAGTGTTTTTTTTTT